>OZ008369.1:274046530-274695280 GCA_963931995.1 Phaonia tiefii | reverse complement strand
TTACACACAAGAAAATATTCGCAGAAACATCGTTCCATCTCCAGAGAACCATCGATTCGATTAGACATGTTTTTTTTTTGTTGTTTCCCAAAAAGCCAACACAATTCTTACAGACAATAACAAATTCCCGCTGTTTCGTCGTGGTCTACATTCATCAGGGCTGAGATTTACTTATTTATGCGGCCCCTTTATTTTGTGTTTTGACTGCAATATTTTTCGAACACTTGCATAGTGGTGAATTCTCAATTCAAATGGGATTTCGTTTGCTTTAAGTTTGATGAATTTTTCAAAAGCTGATGAAGATCTGTGGCTACATCTGAAATAGCTGTACGGTTTGCCAGGAATCATGAGCTGATGAAGATCTGTGGGTAGATGTGAAATAGTTATACGGTTTGCCAGGAATTAAGAGACTGCATTGTGTAAAACTTCATTTTAAAAAACTATGTTTCTATTAATACAGACATAGATGGGTTTTGAGCTTATCGACCAGTAATTTTATGGCAAAACATTTAACTGAATTTTCTGTTGAAATTTGAATTTGAGAAAGTACTGTTTTTATTATCTGTGCTTAATCTCTCAACATACAATATTGAAATCTGTCATTTCAATTGCTTCAATATCATACGTCGCAATCGGGTTTTTGCACTCTTCCTTTCTACCTTCCCAAATGCAAATGTCACTTAGGGCTGAGGCAATTTGAATAATGCCAATCGATGGCACAGTAGGCCTTACATATCCTTTAACGTTCACTCACAGTAATCAAATGCTGATATTTATCACCCGAAAAAAATTATAATTAATTTCGATCATATGTTCAAGAGCTGAGTTCCAACTCCAAAAAATAAATGCTCTCCCTGAAACTGAAAGACCGTAAACCCTTTTTCCGGTTGAGTGCACAAGAAAGCATCCTACTGTTTCCAAACACGGAAGTGGTTTGTTGCGTGTGTTATGCCAACCGAGTTGGGGGCAACATGTACCCTTATCAGTGATATATCATTGCAGTTTTCTCTTTTGATTTTTTTGTTTAATTGTTGTTTTGTTATAGGGAAATGGTTAAGAAAATCTCACAGATTTTAATTTGAAACATCAGATGATATAAATTCAATGCAAGGGACACAAAACAAAAACATGTGCTCATGAAAACCGCGAACTAAAAAATACTAATCACTATTGTTGTCAGGAGTCTAAGGGACAAAACATTACGCACGCACTCAATCAACTACCCTTGTTCCACAAGGATATTTTTTGAGGGAAGAATTGGAAAATGTATAAAAACTACAACAAGTCCCTGGAGGACGATTGTTGCTTTTTTGTTTTATTTTTGTTTTTCAAACAATTGATGATAAATTGAAAAGAACAAATGCGCCATATCCCGGATATCAACTTATTTTCATAGTGTATGACACATATGACAACATATGAGGGCTATTATCGGGACAAGGATTTTACTGCGTTGACAAATTGTTTTTAACACCCTGCTGAGGCAGTCCGAGGGTGCAGAAATTGACAGGAATATTCATATTTTGTACACGCTAAAAATCCATCTTCTTTTTTTGTTGTTTGGATACAAATATAACGTATTTGTGGGTTGTCGCAAATATGGTATACTTGCGTCCAAACACATTGTGTTTGCCAATTGGTTACAATAAACGTTTTCGAGGCACGAATGTGAATTTGTTTGCTGAAATCTTCTGGACACAAAACGTGCCAGACAACAAACAAGCCAAAATCAGCTGATCTTCAATTCCCTATATAATGGAAAAACAACAATATTGATCCTTAATTCACTTTTATGTTTGGATGGAAAAAATGCTAAGCAATAAAAGCGAATTTGGATGATGTCTATGGGGACCCTTCTCCTCAAGCGTTAGATATTGATTCAACGAATTTAAACGTGTTCGTACATCTATTTTTGATGAGGAGCGCCCATGCCGCCCAGCATACGTGGTTGCGGAGGATATCTTTCAAAAGGTCCACGACATGATTCTTGGTGATCGCCGTACGAATGCACGCAAAGTAACAGAGGGCGTAGGCGTGGCGTACCGAATGGCAATGAATATTTTACATGATAATTTAGGCATGAGAAAGGTGTCGGTGCAATGAGTGCCGCGTTTGCTTACAGTAGACAACAAGTAAAAAATATATAAATGGTTTCCCGTTACATCCCATGAAGGGATTAGGGAGAGCTTCTCACTACCAGTGAGCAGTGCGCGTTCTAGTTTTACACTCACTGATTGGGACCCACAATTTTACACCGGTTCCGGTTCAGAACGGTATTTTGAGAAGTTTTTTCATGGCTAAATACTCGATAGTGTCGCCGTCACTAAGCGAGGTGACCGCCGTCGAAAGAAATTTAAGGTGGTGAGAGTAGGGATCGAATCCACGTCCTCATGCACAATAGCCGCGCACACTACCATTGCACCACCGACGGCCACGGCAACAAGTACCAGCACATTTATCCAGGACTGTCGCTGCCAAATTGCATGAACTGCACTATGAACTGCTGTCGCACCCACCATACTCGATGGACTTGGCTCCCTCTTACTTTTAGCTGCTCCCCAACATGAAAACGTGGCTCGGTGTAAAAAAAATCATCATTTGAGGTTATCATCGAGAAAAAAAAGCGTAATTTAAAGAGTTTGACAAATCGTATTTTTTGAAGGCTTTAAAGAATCCGACATACAACGCGTCATCGGTAGGATACAGCCACATCTCTGTGAAAGGTCATGGAAAAGTCCATTAGAAGAGTAAAGGACTGTCATCAGAGCCGTGGAGAGGGGGCATTGGATGGATATTTTATTCCACACTTAATCGGAACATGTCGTCTTTACAACTCAGTAAACAAATCAAAACTCTCTCCAAAACTACGTGTTTGTATTTTAAAATAAAAAAGTGCATTCTTACTGAGACACCCTTTATATATTTTCTGTGCTTTCTTCAAGTTTCAAAAAACAAATTCCAAAAAAATTACCCATTATTAAATGGTATTGGCAAAAACACTAAATATTTTGTACTACACTCTGAAAAATCTGAAGTTTTTGTTGTTGTTTGGATGCAATTATAACATGTGTTTGGAGCTTATCGCAAATATAATATACTTGTGCCCAAACGCATTGTGTTTGCTATTCAATATTACATGTTTGACACACAAGGATTAATATGTTATAACATATGTGTTTGCGACCCAAATATATCTGCGTTTGTGATACAAATACACTGTTTATGCTCTCTCGAGACCACGAGAATAAAAGTGGTGAGTAATTCTCAGTGAGTACTTCATAAATATTCCTGAATGTGCGTGATGTATTGCGTTTTAATTTCATGTATTCAGTCGTCAATGGTTCATCGGACCGAGGATATCAAAAGAGCTTTATCAGTGAAAGAAGAATAAACAACCGCTCGGACGGTAAAATGGTTTGGTTGTTGTGTATATATGTACGTTTACCAGCAAAGTGAGAAACGATTTTGAGGAAAGAACCTGGAGAGGGCAACAACGTGAATCCCTTTTCTGCCCGAAAAAATCGAAAAGGCGGACCATTTGTGGAATATAATAAAAAAACAAGTAATTAATACATGAACTAGATTTGTATATAAGTATATTGTCCGTGTACCAACGCATAGCTGAAACCTTCTGCAGAAAAAAACGTGAGACACAGCAAAGAAAGGAGAAGTAAAAGAGCAGCAGATTCAAAACAAAACAAATAATGTATTCAATGCAAGTAAATGTAAAAATAATTTAAATCATTAAATTTTTTGTATTAATTATTTATATAAATAAATGTGGATATATATTGATAAAATTAATTATAATAAATAAAGAAAATAAGAATACTTCGTTTCTAAATATTATTATGTTTGGGCGAAAATACGGATATATTTCCACGTAATTATATGGAGGTTTGGGAGAAACACGCGAATGCTTCCACGTAAGTACATGGATGTTTGGGATGAAGCACGCATATGTTTCCACGCAAAAGCATACATATTTGTCAGTAAACATGCTACTGTTTGCATTTAAATACACCTGAGTTGGGGACTTGCAAACTTATAAATGTTTGAATTGTGTGCCAAATATATACATGGTCCCTGCATAATATATTTGGGAGAATATGTTACAGAGGCTGTTGTTTTCAGCGTATACTTACACGTAGTTTTCTACAAAATTTTCAACGCAACAGCAACGACAATTAAATAGTTGCGAAATTTTTCATTGCAGCAAAAAGAAAATCATTGGGTGTACGAAACTTTTCTTTGCTGCAATGTAAACACAATAACGAACATGATTTCGTCACATCACATATCAGTTTACTACCAATAAGTTAGATTCGTCTCTTCAAAACGAAGTTATTGTATCCAACAGAATCGGAAGACAGTTGCAATTTGTTAAGAAATGTTATTGCACAATATAAGTCTCACCTTGTGTAGTTTACGTATCCTTGAAGAGAAACGCTACAGAATTGGATTTCAAAGTTTAGCAATCCAAATGTTATTTAGCAACCTATTTAAATAATAAAGCCATTCTAGGTCTAGACTTCTAACTAAGTCCTAATAACGAAATTGTGTTTATCTGCGAAATAACCTGACAATTTATTTGATAAAACCACCTTAACTTTCATAAAGGACCAACACACCTGCACGTATTATAAACCATAATATATTTCAGCGACTCAGCAAAAATTTTACATTATCATATCCCAACAATAAACATATTTCAGTCTCACTGTTTGCCCAAACTGAAATCATTTAATCCACCAACTTGTAGACACGATAAAGAAATTTACAAATGAAATGAAACCAAAAAAAATATATAAAAAATTATAATATTAAATAACCATAAAAGAAATAGATACAATAACATCAACAAAAACCAATATGCATGAATTTTATTCATACATAAACCCCCCACGCACACACTCACAGAGGGGGACATATTCATTCTTATGAAGTCCTGTGTTAAAACAAGAATATTAGCACAAACCGTTTTAACATTTTCATATCCGTTTCCGCCGTTCATTCGCCACGAATCTCCTTTTCTCCCTCTCTCTCTCTCTCTCTCTCGCCCTATCTCTCTCTCTCTCCTGGCTTTATAACTAATGGCATTATCAAATAATGAATATCAAATGAATTGCTTATCATTTATTTGCAAAGTTAAGTAAATACAGGTAGAAATAATGAAAACCAAAAGAGAAAAAACCAAACGAAATTCGTAGCGAGAATCGTTTTCGTAGCGAGAATTGTTTTCTAGAAAGCGAAAGTCAACTTTGAAAACAAAAAAAACGACTTTAATATCGAAGAGGGAGGGATGCATGGTGAATTTCCAAGGTGTATCAGGAGGTGGGACATCATTGCGATGCAGAAGGTTAACCACACGCACTTTCCAAGGAGCTAACATGTCCCCCCCCTCCTCTTTCAAAAGGAGTCTATGAAAACTTAAAATATTCTGATTATCATTCAGTTTATTTGAAAGGCAGCAAGTGCTTCTCTGGTACGAAAATCCTCAGCCGAAATAATAAAAGTAATACCTAGACGAATTGGAAGGCAGAGGAGGATGTATGAGCAGCCATCACAAACGGTGGTTGTAACGTTATCAACCTTGGCCATGATATTTAAGAAAATTCCTAAGAAATACACCTATGCAGTGTAAACCTAATAAATCTGGGAATGGCAACAGTGTTCGCAAGGAGTGCCAACTAACGCGAAATGGGAGAGAAGCCCAATTATGTTAAAGACACCCTTTTCATAGAAAATTATTTGGGCATTCTAGCACTTCTGGTAAGCTGAACTACTACCTTATCAAAAATATGGGATGTACGGAATCTATTTTAGGGAATTACGGCTCTCTCTTTATCATTGTCTACCTGCACTACCTGGTAGCAAACGTAACGGTGTTTGTAGCGTGACGCAAATATATTGTATACTTGTGTCCAAACACATTGTGTTTACTATTCAATATAGCAAGTTTGGAGCACAATGATTAATAGGTTATACTATATGTATTTGTGGTCCAAACGTGATTCTGTTTGTTGAAAACTGCTGAAACCACTGATGTCTGTCACCATAAAGAAACCAAAAGCAACAGATCTTCAATTCACGAAAGCAATGCTTGCAAACGTGTACATGGTTCCTGCAATATGTTCCTGGGGCCGAGCATGTGGTCATTGAAGCGTGTATCAGGCGGCAATGTGAGGGATTCATAGATAATAGTCCAGCATTCTGTGTCTTCTCTGACAATCAGGCGGTTACACAGAACCTGCAATCAGTATTCCCAAGTTCAAAATCTGCCCCCGAGAGTAGCAAATTTCTTAATTGATAGACCCAGCACAAAGATATCAACTTCACATGGGTGCCAGAACATACATGCCGAAAACTGAGCCTCTTTTGCTGTTTGAATGCAAATATAACGTTATTGTAGCTTGTCGCAAATATAGTATACTTGTGTCTACACACTGTGTTTGCTATAAAAAAAATAAATGGTTTCCCATTTACATCCCATGAAGGGATTGCGAAGAGCTGTGCACTTGTTGTGATGACCCAGAAGACGTGACTTAAACAGAACTAATCTGGTCGATAGTGAATACGATCCACGAACCTATTGTCTCTAGACAGATCCAAACAAACAATGCTTGTTTAGGTTTTAACAGGACACTCTGATTTGCGGCGTAACTAGAAGTCGGGGCCAATGATATCAATCGAAGCTGTCACAACGTGGGAAGAGAAGACCCTTTTGATCATCCTCGCTGCAAATATCTAGCACTACACAAAAAGTGGGTGTGTACTATATAATCCTCCTTGTGAAAACTATAGCAGGATGTGGCAGGATACACCGTACCCCGGGGTATCATATAACACTTAAAAGTATATTTGCGCCGTGTATCGTTTACCCACCCAAGACAACCCAACCCAACATAACCGAACCCAACCAAACCCAACCGAACCCAACCAAACCCAACCCAACCAACCCAACCAACCCAACCAACCCAACCAACCCAACCAACCCAACCAACCCAACCAACCCAACCAACCCAACCAACCCAACCAACCCAACCTAACCTAACCTAACCTAACCCAACCCAATCCAACCCAACCTAACTTAGCTTAATATTACCTAACCTAACCTAACCCAAACTAAACCAACCTAGCCTAACCTGAGCTAACCTAACCTCTCCTAACCTAACCTAACCTAACCCAACCCAACCCAACCTAACCTAACCTAACCTAACGTAACCTAACCTAACCTAACCTAACCTAACCTAATCTAACCTAACCTAACCTAACCTAACCTAACCTACCCTAACCTACCCTAACCTAACCTAACCTAACCTAACCTAACCTAACCTAACCTAACCTAACCTAACCTAACCTAACCTAACCTAACCTAACCTAACCTAACCTAACCTAACCTAACCTAACCTAACCTAACCTAACCTAACCTAACCTAACCTAACCTAACCTAACCTAACCTAACCTAACCTAACCTAACCTAACCTAACCTAACCTAACCTAACCTAACCTAACCTAACCTAACCTAACCTAACCTAACCTAACCTAATGTTCATAGATAATTTGATTTTTTGACGCAGGAAATTTTTCAAAGCAAAATTCGTAGAAAATTTTGTGTTTCGACAATGGAAATTTTCATAAAAAATTTTGTGGGTCGACAAAGGTAATTTTCATAGAAAAGTTTTTGCGTCGACAAGGGAAATTGTCATAGAAAATTGTGTGTGTCGACAAAGGAAATATTCATAGAAAATTTTGTGTGTCGACAAGGGAAATTTACATAGAAAATTTTGTATATCGGCAAAGGAAATTTTCATAGAAAATTTTGTGCGTCGAGAAAAGAAATTTTCATAGAAAATTTTACGTTTCGACAAAGGAAATTTTCATAGAAAATTTTGGGTTTCGACAAAGGAAATTTTCTTAGAAAATTTTGTGTTTCGACAAAGGAAATTTTTATACAAAAATGTTTGTGTGTCGACAAAGGAAATTTTCAAAGAACAGTTTGTGTGTCCACAAAGGAAATTTTCATAGAATATTTTGTGTGTCGACAAAAGATATTTTCATAGAAACTACGAAAATTTCATTTGTCGACACACAAAATTTTCATACAGAAAAAACTCATAAAAATGTGAGGTTTAATTTTTATTTTTAATTGAAAATTCGGTGCGCCGTCGAAAGAAGCATCCACAGAAAATGTTGTGTGCAGTGAAACAAATGAAACTTTCACTGGAAATTTTGTGTAGGCTATCGGAATTTTCATAGATAATTTGGCATCGTTAAAGGAAATTTTTATACAAACTTGCTTGAGAAGGAAATGGAAATTTTCATATATAATTTTGTGTGTAAACAAACAAAATTGCCATGAGAAATTTTGTGCGTTTTTTCTACGACAATAATCGTATTATGTGTGCCATAAATTTTTTTGGATGTGTTAACATCTATAGGCACGATTAATGCAATCTATCAAAGTGAACACATGCAAACAACACACAGCATTAGCATGACATACGTGGTTGTTGTGCAACAATAGTCTTTGCCTGAAAATAAATATGATGGTATTGATGTAGCGGCAGCGAACAAACAAACAGGTCGTCATCGCCATAGAGTATTGAATAGTATAGAGACCTCATGGAGCGAATTGTATGACTGAAAAGCACTGGCGACTTCTGGCGAATGATTCAAATCGTATTACACTCTTTTTGTCATAACTTGATTCATTCATAATTTTGATGTGAAACATTGACGCCTTTTGACACATTTATGCTTTCTGTATTGTTTTATGTAATAACATTGTCGAAATGGTGCATTTATATTATAATATTCTATAAAGAGAGTAGGACTCCCTTATGCTCTTTACTCAGACTCTCAACATGAGAGCGGAAAAAGAGTGAAATAAGTTCTCTATACTATTCAGTACTTTTGTCGTCGCTCTGTTTATGCAATTATTTCAGTGAGCTAATTATTGCTTTAATTATTTTAACGATAGTACAGCTAATGTTAAAGCAGATGTAAGAAAAACAAAGTGCAATAGCAAAAGAACCTTCAGCACAAAAACTATTCTTTTTTTATTTTCCAATGTAACACTTACAAATGTGTTCATAGAAATCAAACAGGTACCGTGTAAAAAAGGTGGTAACACAGCGCCCGTGAGTTCGAACACTCATTGATTTTTTTTAATGGTTTTAGTCGCCAACGAAATTGTAATACAAAATTTTGTGTGGTTTGAAGGAGCAACATTTTCGTTTTTCATTTGCATTAAAAACTGTTGTGTCTGAAAAGGCCCTCCTTGCAAAAGTAGTTGCACCCCACAGTGTTATTTCAGATTAAAGAACAAAAGACGATGTTGTTTCTATATCCAAGACAAAACAAAAATCATGATACTTAACTTATGGAAAATTATGCTAAATTTTAGTTAAATGTAAAAAAAAAACTCGCTCTATCTGTGTTTGTAATGCTGGTGTTGTTTTAACGAATCCTATTCGCTGTGGCTTAAAGCGCAAAGCGAAATGATATACTTAGACTTATTTGCAGTCCCCTGCCCAACCTCTTCCTTGGCAACCAATGGAAACTTTAATTTGAATGTCTTAAAAGTTTTACGGGACACATTTTTACGGACATCAGTGGCAGCAGCCGTGCCACCGTGAATTTGCGTGACAAACTTAAGCGGTGACCACAGTGAAATCTGTAAATCCGGAATTAAGACTGAATAGGTGTGGGATGCGAGAGGCTAGGCAACATGATGAAATTCTTAAAACGCTGGTGCTTTATAGGCACCATGATGAATTTGCCATTAGGCAATGAACGATGACAACGCTAGCTAGCATCCAGAGCATTGAAGATGCCATATTCAAATTATTCAAATTCGGTTTCATTGCGAACGCCACACACAGTGTTTATGTATCTTGTTCAAAAAGTGGTGGCAATAGATGGAATGGTTGGTGGCAAAGTTTTTGGAGGAGCTGGACATTATGTATGCATATATATTCAACAGCCAAAAGGAAATGATTTCGTAAGGTTACTTCTTCTCAGGGTGCAGAATTTTATTTACTGCTGGCTAATCTGGATTGGCTTAGCGAAGGTAGTGTGATTGAAACCCAAAAATACATTTCTAAAAGGCTGATAAATTAGGTTCACGATGGGCGTTGGATAACATGTTATTAGTTTCTTTAATGCTAAAATTTATGATTTACCTTAAAGGTGTGTTTTAGGGTACATTCCCTTCAGTGTATAATTTTTTCAATTCATTCTTCTTTTTTTCTATTGGATTCGTATTTACTTTTTGTTCCTTCCATTTTTGTTCGTTTCCCATTTCGTTTTATTTTTACCTTTTTGCACTTCAATTGACTTGACAATCTCATCGAGTCCTTTTCGGTTTCAGGACATGGGTTTTACGGGACTCGTGGCTAGTGGGGGATGTGCGGTAGGTGGTTTTGGAATTTTCATTTTGAAATCGCATAATATTAGCAAACACAATTGGAATTGTTAAATCATGCAAATGAAGTTTCTTTATTGGATTTTATTGCCTTAAATCAGGATAATAAATCACAAGACATAATGAAGAGAGAAACGATATTTATATCGAAATTACATATCCATTCCTTCAAGTGATTCCAGTTTAGTTCATAGGCCCAAACATCTGAATTATACACAATAACGTGGCTTTGTCTTCGGCTGAGGTTGTCTCAGTCCTCTCCAGGGTTACCGTAAGCACCCGTAAATCCTTTCGATATTAAACAGAGAATACACAAAAAATTTTTCCCATTACATCCCACGAAGGAGTTGAGGAGAGCTTCTCACAACGAGTGAGCTGTGCACTTTCTAATTTCATTCTCGCTGATTGAGACCAACAGTTTTACACCGGTTCCGAACGGTTTTTTTGAGAAGCTTGTTCAAGGCTAAATACTCGATAGTGTCACCGAAAGAAATTTAAGGTGGTCAGAGCAGGGATCGAACCCACGATCTCATGTATAGGAGACGCGCACACTAGAATTGCACCACCGACGGTCACAGTGAATATCTCCCGGAATAGGGCAATACTAAGGTCTTCTATAGTTCACAAAATTTCTGTATTAGCTATATTTTTAACAAAAAAATGCAAGTTCCCTTCAATGGGTAGGCCATCGGCATCGGTGCTTCCTCGAACATCGGCACTCGGCTTGTCTGTGGCGCTTTATAGTTGCTATAATGGAAAAGAAAGGCTTATGACATTAGATCGCCGGTTTGTACCTTGAAATGGGCTGAGTTTGCCGAAAACGACGATCGCCGCCGATTGATACCAGGCTTGGGTTATAGCTGAGGAGGTTGCAGATAATGACCGAAGACCTCAAATCGACGGTTTCTACATGAACGAAGGTATTTAGATTTTCCTAAAATGGATGGTGGTGAATGGATCCAGCTTACGGGTTCTGACTTTGTGAATAAGCAATCGGTATTCTATTCAACGGAGAGGAGCGGCTTTGATCACGATCAGGTACGGGCACTGTGGAGCTCACTATTGAATCGGTGACTACAGGTTTCTTACTCTCCGCAGGTGGTGCAATGACCAGTGTGCGCGACTCCTGTACATGAGAGTCTGGGTTCGTTCGCTTCCCTGACCACCTTACATTTCTTTCGGCTGCGATCCCTCGCATTGTGACGACGACACCATCAAATATTAAGCCATGAAAAAGCTTCTTAAAATACCCTTCGGAACCGGCATAAAACTGTAGGTCCCAATCAGGGAGTGCAAAATTGGAAGCGCACAGCTCGCTGGTTGTCAGAAGCTCTTCTCAATCCCTTCATGGGATGTAGTAGGAAACGGTGGTTAGGTGTCTCGACATTTGGGGTTGGAGGAGCTAGGCGGCTGGAAATGGGTTAAGATTACTGATTCGGTGATTGTAGATAAATGAGCTGTATTGTTGGGTATCGTTATAATACTTCTGCCGTCCCTGTATAACACACAATAATCGTAGTGACAAAGAAACGAGGTTAGTAGAGAGGAAAAGGAACAGGCAAAGGTACAAAACGGCAGTACCCACGAGAGTTTGAGCCTTCGTAACAACAATGGTGCAATACTCACAAATTGTAAAGCCTTCGTAATATCAACGATGCTGTACTCACGAAGAGTAACGCCTTCGTAACAACCAAGGTGCCGTACTCACAAAGAGTAAAGCCTTCGTAATAACAAAGTTACAGTACTCTCGAAGAAGCCTTCATCGAATATTCTTAAAGCAAATTTGCAGTGTCCACTGTGAGAAAAGTCTTCGTAACACCGAAGGTACCCGGCGAACGAGGCGTAACATCTAGATGACAGCAAAGGTACAGTACCCACGAAGAGTAAAACCTTCGTAAAACAAAGTTCCAGCCCCCACGAGGAGTAAAGACATCGAAACCAAATAGGTGCAATCCCAATTTTTTTTCTCCGCTAGATGGCGCTTTAATTTTCATGTAAAGTTAAAAAATAACCAAAAATGTAATGTAATGTAAATGTAATGTAAAAATACAAAAATGAATATGAAATCTTAACTATTCTTTTGTGTTAAAAATGTCTGTCGTTTATTTTTTCATGTGTAAGCTTCAGGATTTGAATTTTTTTAACTTTACATGAAAATTAAAACGCTATCTAGGGAAGAAAAAAATTTTTTTTTAATAGAAAAAAAACAAAATTTAATTCCCGTTTCAAAACCGGCTCAGGCGTTAAAATCGGTTCACCCATACTGTTTTTATAGAAGTTTTTATAATATTATTACATTACAAGTGAACCTCCATGGTCCTTCGAAGCTTAAAAACAGATTTTCCCAAAATTCTGACGTGCTACAGCAAAACGCCGGGACACGTATTTCTTTATTTTAAGCCTATTTTCATATTCTGTTAACATTTCTCATGTGTACCAACCACTGTCGTACTGTGTTATATCCTATTAATCATTGTGTCTCAAACATGTTTTATTGAATAGCAAACACGATGTGATTGGGCACAAGTCTAATATATTTGGGACAAGCTACAAACACATTATATTTGCATCCAAACACCAACAAAGATACAGATTGTTCAAGGTGGAATCGGCAGTGCAAAAGCAAACCTTCATATCAACAAAGATGCAGTGCCCACGAGAAGCAATCTCTTCGTAACAACACAGATGCGGAACCCACGAGCAGTTAAAAGCCTTCGTAACAACCAAAGTGCAGTACTCACGAAGAGTAAAGCCTTCGTAATAACAAAGATGCAGTACCAAAGATGAAGAAGTCTTCATCGAACAAAGGTGCAGAGCTAAAAGCAAAGCCATCGTATAGATTTGAGAATAACGTTATGGAGCAGTTATTAAAAGAACTGTTGATACTTCGATACTTCAAGCAAAAGCTGAGAGTTTATACAACACGTGCTATGTAGAGTCCAGATGAGAATTGCTATTGTTCAGAGAACCATCTACTAACGAGCCTTTTCATAGGATAATTGTGTTGCAGCTTGCTCTAATAAATGTCTAAGGAATGCGGTCAGTCGCGCTGCCGACTGTGACTCAGTCTTACCACTATGTGACGTTCTGTCATCCATCCGAGTACCGCCAGTACACCTGTGGTTACCTCGCCCACTGTTGATTAGGAAACCCTCTAGACACGATCCTATTCCAGGGATATTTGTTTGCTATAATAATTTGGCGGGAGGCCTGTAATTCGGTCGGTCTCTTTACCAATCTTATCATTAAATGCCAGGGATGGATCTGTGATACTTTAGAAGTCTCTCTCTGCAGTTATATCGCGCCAAGGTTGCAGCGTTCTTAGGTAAAACCTTAATAGCGTTTAGTGAAGGAATATACCACATGATCCTTGTCCACATGATCCTTGTTGATGTAGATCTTATTTCCCTGTTGAAACTCAAACAGCACATACGGTGAGCGTGTTGCACTTTTCAAATATTGAAGTTTTCCATCAATAGCGGGCGACAAACTACAGATACGTAAGTCAGGATTGGCCTTATCACATTATTTGGGCCTCTAGCTATTCTGAAAGAAGACCAACATCTGCGAGCCTCTTTCACTGTACTCTCTATGAGACTGATCTAATGTAGTTTCTGGTCCAGGGCTTTATTATTTTTGCTGCTATACATAGCCCAGAGTTGACAACCACAATTGGTAAATCATAGTGCTGGTTTATATGTCAACAATTTAAATTAGTTGTGGACTAATCGTAGCTTCGTGATAGTATCCTTTTTAAGGACCTTCGTTATTTTTCAGACTTAACGTCCTTAATTATAGTGCTTGACATTATGCAAATCTGTGACACAACTTTATTATCCATTACACGTTTCCCAGAGATTGAAATCCCCAGCTCCTCCTCCAGGACATCATTATCTTCACCAACATTAATCACTTTTTCCCAATTCTCTTCCTCCATTACTTGTGTTCCCAAACAAACAAACGCACACAAAAGAAAGGTGCTAAAAACCACATCATAATAAAAATTGTAATAAAAATAATAATGATACACACATTCGTAAATTGTACACAGAATCATTAAAAGTGAATATCCTGTGGGCAGTTCCCTGTTATCCTCATTCACACTGACAGATTTGGTGACATTTTATTTTTGTTTGTCCCCCCTCCGCCGGAGTATGCATGCAATCAATGCCAGGCAAATCATAAAATCGTTCTAACTCGAACGTCCGACCAACTGCCCGAAGGCAACAACTGTCAACATGGTATTAGCTGGAGTTTTTGAGAAAACTCTGAAACGCGGGCGTTGATCCATTGAGGCGCAGAGGACCTGCTGTGATTCCCTCATTCACAAAAGCTACATCAGAAACGTTGATGGCCAAACATTAAATGCAGCAGCACTGAGATGAGGGCTCTGCTGAATTTCCTTCATCTATCGCACAAAACACGCGCTAAGAACGAGAGTGATTAACTGGGGTAAAATTCAGATTTTGTAAACGACGATGATGATGATTATGTGTGCTGCACAGGGACGAAGGCAACAATGTTGCCAACGGGGTGTTGACAAAATTACGACAATTCAAACGCAATAATTATGACACACCACCACAGGCCAACTCCACATCTATACGCCACCGCCAACAACACCACCATCTCCCGGGTGAGAGAATTTCAACTGATTATATGGTAGTTTTGGTATTGTCGAGCCTGAGAGCACACGCACGTACGCTCATTCATGTTTGACACAATGTCAACTTTTTAATAAGTTTTGTTTGTCGAAATTGCAAAAATTACCCCAAAAAAAAACTACAAAGTCAAATCGTGCGAATGTAATTTACGTATGACTTCAAACACGTAATGTCTGCGAAGGTGTACGCTACATCAAGTAATTGCGGCACAATGCATTCTGAGTCTACTATCAATGCTGACCAGTCGACGTTAACTCGACTGTCGACAACAATTCTCAATAAACACTTGTCTCAAATTACATGACGACCTAAAATTTTTTTATAAAATTATAATAGGTCGGCAATAAATTTTCTACTTTCAACTGTGGACAAAATTTGTATATGTCGCGATTTAAAACCCTCGACAAAAACTTATATATTTTCTGTAAAAATTGCGTATATCCCAGACAAAATTTTGTATACAGGTGTTATCTGTCGGCCCAAAACTTTCTATACATAAGTATTTAGTTTGTCGACACAAAATTTTCTACGAAAATTTAGTTCGTCGCCACAAAATGTTGTTGCAAATTTAGTTTGTCGACACAGCAATTTCTATAAAAATTTAGTTTGTCGGCACAAAATTTTGTTGTAAATATAGTTTGTTATAAAATTTTATACTCCCTAATTAAATTTTGTATACAAATTTTACTCCACAAATATATCCCCTGTCGACACAAAATTTAGTATTTAAGTTTAGTTGGTCGACACAAAATTTTGTATGAAAATTTAGGTCGTCGACACAAAATGTTATTTGTTATAAAATTGTGTACCCCCTATTTAAATTTTTGTATGAAAATTTTAGTACACAAATATTTCGCCTGTCGACACAAAAATTTGTGTGAAAATTTAGTTCGTCGGCACAAAATTTTCTATAAAAATTTAGTTTCTCGACAAAACACTTTCTACGAAAATTTAGTTCGTCGACACAAACTTTTGTTGTAAATCTAGTTTATTATAAATAGTTTATATAAAAATCCACAAATATTTCGCCGGTCGACACAATTTTTGTATGAAAATTTAGTTCGTCGACACAAAATTTTCTATAAAAATTTAGTTTCTCGACAAAAAAATTTCTACGAAAATTTAGTTCGTCCACACAAAATTTTGTTTTAAATTTAGTTTGTTATAAAATTGTATACTCTCTAATGAAATTTTCTATGAAAGTTTTAGCACACAAATATTTCGTCTGTCGACACAAAATTTTGTATGAAAATTTACTTCGACGACACAAAATTTTCTATAAAAATTTAGTTTCTCGGCAAAAAATTTCTATCAAAATTTAGTTCGTCGACACAAACTTTTGTTGTAAATCTAGTTTATTATAAATAGTTTTTATAAAAATCCACAACTATTTCGCCGGTCGACACAAAATTTTGTATGAAAATTTAGTTCGTCGACACAAAATTTTCTATAAAAATCTACTTTGTCGACATAAAATTTTCTATGAAAATTTAGTTCGTCGACACAAAATTTTCCATAAAAATCTACTTTATCGACATAAAATTTTCTATGAAAATTTAGTTCGTCCACACAAAACTTTTTGGAAAATTTAGTTTGTTATAAAATTGTATACTCTTTCATTAGAAGATTCTATGAAGATTTTAGTACACAAATATTTCGCCTGTCGACAAAAAATTTTCTACGAAAATTTAGTTCGTCGACACAAAATTTTGTTTTAAATTTAGTTTGTTATAAAATTGTATACGCTCTAATGAAATTTTCTATGAAAGTTTTAGTACACAAATATTTCGTGTGTCGACACAAAATTTTGTATGAAAATTTACTTCGACGACACAAAATTTTCTATAGAATTTTCTATAGAAATTTAAAATTTTCTATAGAAATTTAGTGTCTCGACGCAAAATTTTCTATAGAAATTTAGTTTGTCGACATAAAATTTTCTGCGAAAATTTAGTTCGTCCACACAAAATTTTGTTGCAAATTTAGTTTTGTATAAAATAGTGTACTCCCTAATTAAATTTTCTATGAAAATTTTAGTACACAAATATTTCGCCTGTCGACATAAAATTTTGTATGAAAATTTAGTTCGTCGGCACAAAATTTTCTATAAAAATGTAGTTTCTCGACAAAAAGTTTTCTATGAAAATTTAGTTCGTCGACACAAACTTTTGTTGTAAATCTAGTTTATTATAAATAGTTTATATAAAAATCCACAAATATTTCGCCGGTCGACACAATTTTTGTATGAAAATTTAGTTCGTCGGCATAAAATTTTCTATAAAAATTTAGTTTCTCGACAAAAAGTTTTCTATGAAAATTTAGTTCGTCGACACAAACTTTTGTTGTAAATCTAGTTTATTATAAATAGTTTATATAAAAATCCACAAGTATTTCGCCGGTCGACACAAAATTTTGTATGAAAATTTAGTTCGTCGACACAAAATTTTCTATAAAAATCTACTTTGTCGACATAAAATTTTCTATGAAAATTTAGTTCGTCCACACAAAATTTTGTTTTAAATTTAGTTTGTTATAAAATTGTATACACTCTAATGAAATTTTCTATGAAAGTTTTAGTACACAAATATTTCGTGTGTCGACACAAAATTTTGTATGAAAATTTACTTCGACGACACAAAATTTTCTATAGAAATTTAGTGTCTCGACACAAAATTTTCTACAGAAATTTAGTTTGTCGACATAAAATTTTCTACGAAAATTTAGTTCGTCCACACAAAATTTCGTTGCAAATTTAGTTTTGTATAAAATAGTGTACTCCCTAATTAAATTTTCTATGAAAATTTTAGTCCACAAATATTTCGCCTGCCGACACAAAATTTTGTATGGAAATTTAGTTCGTCGACACAAAATTTTCTATAAAAACTTAGTATGTCAACACAACATTTTCTACGAAAATTTGATGTAATTCAAAATTTTTTGATAATGTGAAACAAAGTAGTCGGTAAACTTTAGTCATTCGAAGCACAGAATTATCTATGTAAATTGTAGTGTGCCTATACACAAAATTTTCTATGAACATTTACTTTATCGTCATAAAATTTTTGTAAGAAATTTCTTATCTGTCGTCTTACAAAATTTTTGGAAAAAAATTCTTGTCTATCGTCTTACAAACTTTACTATGAAAATGTTATTTTGTCGATGCACAACATTTTCTATGTAAAGTTTAGACTGTGTCGACATTCTTTTATGGCAAGATTAGTCTGTTGACACAGGAAAATTTTTTATATAAAGATGAATCTGTCAACACACCGAATTTTTTATAAACTGTTAAACTCTCTAATTAAATTTTCTATGAAAATTGTAGTCTGTCGAGATACAATATTTTCAATGGAACTGTAGTCTGCGGCAAAAAATTTTCTATGAAAATTGTATTCACAGAATTTTTTTTGGAAACATTTACTCAATTTACTCAACCTGTTTACTCAACTTTCTTGGAAAATTTCTCTGTAGACACACGAATTAAAATAAAAATTGTGTTCCCAAATTTCCTTTTGGACAATGTTCTATGACAATATTTAGAGTCCTCTATCAAAATGTTAGCCTGTCTCCTTAGCGAATTTTCTAAGAAAATTTAGTCGCCCGTTAGGAAACATTATCCAGTCTGTCGGCATATTACATTTTTGTAGAAAATGTCAACAAAAATGTACACAAAAACGTGTTGTGCCAAAAATTTTTGTGAACAAAATTGTCAAAAAAATATCAATGAGTGTTCGAACACACGGGCGATGTGTTAACACCTTTTTGTTACACGGTACCTGTTCGATTTCTATGAACACATTTGTAAATGTTACATTGGAAAATAAAAAAAGATTAGTTTTTTTGCTGAAGTCTCTTTCGCTATTGCACTTTCTTTTTTCATACATCTGCTTTAACATTAAAATAAATAAAGCAATATTTAGCTAAATAATTGTTTTTGTTTTGTCATAAATCGAGCGACGACAAAAAGTATTGAATAGTATAGAGAACTTATTGCACTCTTTTTCCGCTCTCATGTAGAGACTCTGAATAAAATAGCATAAACGAGTCCTATTCTCTTTATAGAAAGAATATTTCCATATAAATGCACCATTTCCACAATGGCGTTACATAAAACATAAATGTTTCAAAAGGCATCAATGTTTCACATCAAAATTATGAATGGGCCAAGTTATGGCAAAAAGAGAGTAATACGTTTTGAATCATTCGCCAGATGTCGCCAGTGCTTTGAGTCATACAATTTGTTATATGAGTTCTCTATACTATTCACTACTGTTTGGCGACGACGACCTGCTTCTTTCTTTGCTGCCGCTACATCAATATCATCATACGTATTTTCAGGCAGAGACTATGTATGTGATGCTACCGGCGTATGTTGTTTGCATGTGTCCACTTTGATAGATTTCCCTACCGTTTGTTGTGGGAGGTAGTTTTCAAATAAATTTTAGAATGTTCACATTAAAATATTTCTATGAAAATTTAGTACTTCGACAGTCTGTCGACAAAAAACAATTTATATGAAATTGTAGCTGTCAACATACAATATTTGTACAAGATTTGTACAATATTTGTCAGAAAGTTGTTTATCGATATTTGCAGTGTCGACAAAAATTTCTACAAAAAATTGATGTGTCGACAAAATTTTATAAGAAAATAGTGTGCGCAGAAATTTTTTTATTAAAACTAACTATGATGTACGAAATTTCCTATGAAAATTTATCTGTCAACATAAAACAAATACTATAAAAATTTGGTCTGTCTACATAAAAACACTTTCTATCTAATTTTGTCTCCCGAAACAATTTCTATAAAACTTAGTCTGTCGGCAAATAAAAATTTCTACGAAATTTTCTCTCGACAGAATATTGTTTACTGAAAATGTGGAGTGTCAACAAACACTTCCACAAAAATGGATTTTTTCGACAAAATTGTGTATAGAACTTTTGCCTGACGGAATTTTTCTATGAAAGTTTAGATTGTAGTCGTACGAAGTTCTCTATGAAAAATTTAGTGTCAACATAAAAAGTTGCTATAAAAATTTATTCCCTCTAAATGTACAATGAAATTGATTTTCTCGGCATACAAAAATTTCTGTCCACAAAATATTTGTGTACAAAAATGTGGAGTGTCGATAAAATATTTTGTGTGGACAACATTTTCTATCAATTTTCAATATTTTATATTTTCTGATGAAATTTTCCGTGAAAATTTATTTTTGCCCTCGTACGAAATTTCTACAAAAATATAATTTATTTTTGCCCTCGTACGAAATTTCTACAAAAATATAGTCTGTCGATACAAAAAGCTTTGCATCAACATTGGGTGTCAATAAAAATAAATTTCTATGAAAATTTATCCTGCTGGCATGAAACATTTTCTTTCATAAATTTAGTCTGTTGATAAACAATTTTGCTGTCACATATTCTGTCAACAAAAGATTTTTATAACCATTCGGAATGTCGACAAAAATTACAAACGCTTTTTATAGAAATTCGTTTTGTTGACAAAATATTCGGCGTCGACAAAATTTTCTGAAGAAATTCTATCTGTCCACAAAAATCTGACGACTTACAAAATTCTGCCTTTTCAAAACTGTTCTAGAAAAATGTAATCTGTGGACATACAATTGTCTTGAAAGTTTTTATACTTTAGTTTTCTATCGAGAAAAACTTTTTGACGTAGAATACGTCTTACCTTACGGTATGAGGAGTCATGTCAGGTTTTTATTGTTGTAATCTTTATTTCATTGAATTTGAGGAAACGGCTAGATGAATTTTTTTAAATTTTTTTTGTAGGTAAATGAAGATGTTATCTTTCGTTTGATATACATTTCATATTGGTTGATATATTTCTAGTATTTTAATTTCTCAAATGAAAACTGTTTAAACACATACACTCAAACATATGTGTGGTGTTTGGTTGAGTGTTTTTGGTTGCTCAACATTGCTTAGGAACATGTATCTAGTAAAAAGTGAAACGAACAGCAAGCTAATGTTGCTTGGCAACATGTATCTAGTAAAAAGTGAAACAAACAGTAAGCTAACGTAATAAAGCTTTTTTGCGAAAGCTTCAATAAAGCTGTTGTAACATAAATTTTGAATTGTAAAGCGTAAAGCTTTCACACAACGCTCGAATGCTAATGCGAAGACTCGATAAGGTAAACCTTTTTTAATATTAGGGCGGCCCTTTCAACATTCGCAGAACTTATTTCAATAAAAATATTAATTAAAATACGTAAATTAAATTAAGTTTAAAAAAATTGAACATAATATTTTTTTTTTTAAACGGACTTGAATCAAATGCCGTTGGTAAATATAAAAATTACAGCAGACAGTTGTCCGAGGCCTTCGGCCACGGACTGTCCCTGCAGGCTGTGTCAGAGACACGGCCATTAAGTTTAACGTAGAATACGCCATCCGATAAGACAGAAAACATATATAACAATAAATGATAAATAATATAAGCAAATGAATTTACTGTTATATATGTTTTCTGTCTTATCGGATGGCGTATTCTACGTTAAACTTAATGGCCGTGTCTCCGACACAGCCTGCAGGGACCGTCCGTGGCCGAAGGCCTCGGACAACTGTCTGCTGTTTTTTATTGAAATTTAGTGTATTGACAAAAATTTCGGTAACATTTTTGTTTCGACAAAATCTGCCATGTCAGTAGAATGGATGAAGACGAACCAGCCCGAAGGGTTTTCGAAACCGAACTCGAACGAAGACGAAAAATAGGAAGACCAAGACTCCGCTGGAGGGATCAGGTTGACCAATCCCTGCGTACACTTGGTATTCCCAACTGGAGAGATAAAGCAAAAGATCGAACTGGTTGGCGAAATATGTTATCTTCGTTTTGTAAGGTCCCTGACCCCCCGGGGTTGTCCGAGACCGGATAAGTAAGTAAGTAAGACAAAAATTCTATAAAAAAATAGGTCAATTGTCTGTAATAGCCTTTTCAAAATCTGGTACGACAATTGTTTTTAAAAAAAATGTTCTGTCGATAAAAAAGTGCGTGTAAAAATTTCGTTTGTCGACAAAATTTTTCTATCATTCTGCATGATTGCTTTTGTAACATTTGTGTTTTGTGCTCTAAGTTTTGATAGCGCATTTGGTATTCGTATCTTACCGGCATTGTGTCCTGCCAGTTGTCCTTAAAATCCCTTTGATATTTCTAACGTAATTGCGGCACAAGTTCAGTTGTAAATCCTTCACCGATAGTTTAGGGGTGAGTAGCTGAAAGTTAGCTGAGCGTTTGTGCGATGCTTTGATCTCAAGGGATGTTCACGTACAATCTTAGGTTTAGTTTTAATGAACCCTCCTAGTTGGGCTGGACGATCCTATTGAGTAGTGGAAATGTTCCCTATGACGATTACGGCAGGAACGTACCAGTCCTCACCTTAGTTTTTATGATGTTTTTTTCCTTCTCATATGAATTCAAATTTCAATATGGGGTAGTCAGAGAAATGTTTTATTATTGTAATTGTTCATGTTTTTGTTGAAGTTCGGTCTATTGTTTCCCCAGCTAACCCCTGGCTTTTCTGCTTTGTGTGTGGACAACAAAAGGATCTTGTTACATTGTTAAACTTTGTGCCAAAGAGAACCGGAATCCTGTGAGTTTTTGTGTCGTTTTTTTTTTTGTGCGTTGATTAGCCCGATTTTGCTACAATTGAAAACACTTATAATCATGTGAGCTTTAAGAAATCCTCAGAAGCAAGAGTATTTTTTGGGCATACGCGGAGAAACGCCAGGAAGGCTTCACAGGATATGCTGTCATGTCCTTTCCCATTTATGTCATTGTCCTCGCACGATATGTGCCAGTTGCTTGTGTCATTGTTTGTTATTATTTTGCAATGCGTAATGAGCAGAATATGTCAAATGTCAGTTTGACATTGCTGTACGTCTGTTTTGTGGCATAATAGGAAAAATATGAAACCCAAAACGTTTTATTTAATTGTATCCTTTTGCTTGGTGATGTGTGCGAAAGTGTGAGTTTGTTAGCAATTCTGAGAGTAGAACAGAAGGAGAGAGAGGGAGGGAGATGGAGACATAGTGCGTGAATGCTGATTGTCAATGTGACAAATGCCTTTAGTTTCATTAGGTTTGCTAAATATCACCATTTCCTTTGATTTCCTTTGTATTCTCAATAGGATACAAATGTTTTTGATGTTGAAGTTTCCGTTCTGCAAAAGTGATTAAGTTGAATTGTGTGCTATTGATTTGATTGGCTTTGACTTCATGGTACCTTATTAACGTGGCCAAATTACTTCCTTATTCCTGTTTGCTATTGTTTGATGCGATAATTGAGGTCGTGTTGTTATCACCTGAAGACCCATGGCATCGACAATGCTGACCTGAATTGGGGAAGAAACAATGGAGTTCCACAGTAGGAACAACATCTCAGAGGAAAGACAAATTGCTTGTGCAGCAGAGATTGTCAAAATGTAATAATCCTTGAAGCTTCTCCGGTTTAAAGTGATCAGTTATCTAAACGCAAATGCAAGACTTCAAAAAGGCTGATTCAGAAATCTCCCATGAAATTTGAAAACTCCTTTAAATTCACTAACGTTTTAATTATTATTTATTTGAATTTTCTCCATGATTTCTTTTTATTTTTGATTTGAGTTTTTATTTTACATTTTTATCACCGATTATTTGGTATAATAATTTCCTAAAATTTTCTTCATAATAATATGCAATTTCAATTAAACATTTCTCCAATTGCCTAGAGACAAACTGTAAGCAATTCAATATATTTGTGTAGAAGATGAAACGCAGGAAACGGAAATTACTTATTTAAATTTGTTCCCAAACTTTTCGATGGGGGGGGGGGGGGGCAAAATCCTTCCTTTCATTTATTCCTTTATTTTAGATGAGGGGAAAAAATTTTTCCTTCTTCTACGCGTTTTCCCACATTATTCCAACTAGAAATCTAAGAGCTCACGAAGTTGAACAAAAGCTACAAAAATTCATATTCAAATTACAAGAAATTCGAAAAGAAAATAAAAACAAATTGTAATGAATAATAAAAATAATGAAATGGAAAGAAAACCCTACAACGAAAACGAAAACAAGCAGAGCATTTTCTCGAAATCGTAGAATTTCATTAGATTTAACGGAAAATTTACCTTTCGTTTTCATTAACATTCACCAGTAATTTGTTGCAATACTCGTGAGGTGGCACAAACGTTTTGCCTCTTCAGAGTTTTCTTTCGAAAATTGTATAAATAAAAATTTAAATTTGTATTTTATTTTTATAACTACATTTGTGTTCGTGTTGTCTTTACGAGCACCGCCCCCCAAGGAGCCAAACCGGCAAACCCTCAAACAATTGTCTTGATGATATTGCTCCCGCTGCTCTTCGAGTCCTTTGCCTGTTTTTATATATATATTTTTTTTTGTACCTATGACAATTGTTTTGACTTGAGCTGCTTATGAGGATTACCACCTGGCATTCAGTGTTGGTGGTTTCTGGCTGTGAACAGGTAAATGAAGTATCTTCATCATCAAAGGAGGAGTAGCAAGCAGCTAGCAGCATCATTATTGGTAGCTTTGGCGCCCACGGTGGCATCACTAAGTGAAGCTGTACAAATACTAACACAAAAGATCCCCCTAGGGAATCAAGCTTGTTAGCTTGACTTTTTTTGTTGTTGTTTTTTTTATTATGTTTACACTTGGAGAGCGAGGACATGACATGGAAATGGACACCGAATATCAGACAGAAGGATGAAGAATAAAAAAAGGAGATTTAACCAAAAAGAAAACAAAAGTGAAATGGGTGTATGAAATCATATTAAACCTGATTGTTATTGGTATTGTTAAAAGAGAAGAGGGAAACATCAAAAATAAAATACAAACCAGGACGATTATTACAATGGAAAGGATGAGAACATTATTATTATTTTTTACATAAGAACATGACACAGGACGATTGTAAAGACTTATCGGATTTCTTAAAATTCTGTAATTTTAAAAATATTAAACATATGGAATATTTTAAACTATAATATATAATTATCAAAATCATATTCATATGAATTGTGTCATGGCTATACTACCATGGCCTCGCCGTGTGTGTGGAAAGAAACGCCATCTAGCTGATATCAAATGTAGGCTTCAATTTCAATCAGAAAGTAGTCCGTCATCATGGCGCGACACCGGCCGCCATTCACAGATACATTCCGGCCGGCGTCGCTTTTGAAATATTATGGACCCAGATTTCGTATTGCTCCCCCTCCCCCCAGGTGTAACCCATACACATCGTCGTGGGGAATGTGGCAGGAACGTTTACCCATTACCCACAGGGTAATAGGGAAAATAATGGGTAGCTACCCACTACAATTGGGAATTACCCATTACCCTGAGGGTAATTGGGAAATAATGGGTCCATACCGACGATAATGGGGAATTACCCAACAAGATTACTCATTACCCTCAGGGTAATGGCGAAAATAATGGTTAGCTACCTACGACAATGGGGAATTAAAAATCACGATTACGCATTACCCTCGGCGTAATGGCGAAAATAATGGTTAGCTACCCACCACAATGGGGAATTATCCGTCACGATTACCCAATACCCTCAGGGTTATGGCGAAAATAATGGGTAGCTACCCACGACAATGGGGAATTACCCATCACGATTACGCATTACCCTCAGGGTAATTTTGGAAAATAATGGGTAGCTACCCACCACAATGGGGAATTACATATCACGATTACGCAATATCCTCAGGGTAATGGCGAAAATAATTGTTAGCTACCCACGATAATGGGTAATAGGGAAAATAATGGGTAGCTACCCACGACAATTGGGAATTACCCATTACCCTGAGGATAATGGGGAAATAATGGGTCCATACCGATGATAATGGGGAATTACCCAACACGATTACTCATTACCCTCAGGGTAATGGCGAAAATAATGGTTAGCTACCTACGACAATGGGTAATTACAAATCACGATTACGCATTACCCTCGGCGTAATGGCGAAAATAATGGTTAGCTACCCACCACAATGGGGAATTACCCGTCACGATTACCCAATACCCTCAGGGTTATGGCGAAAATAATGGGTAGCTACCCACGACAATGGGGAATTACCCATCACGATTACGCATTACCCTCAGGGTAATTTTGGAAAATAATGGGTAGCTACCCACCACAATGGGGAATTACATATCACGATTACGCATTATCCTCAGGGTAATGGCGAAAATAATTGTTAGCTACCCACGATAATGGGGAATTACCCATCACGATTACCCATTACCCTCAGGGACATGGGGAAAATAATGGGTACCTACCCATGACGATGAACGGAAATGTGAAAAAATTAGAACAAATTTCTATATCTCGGAAACGGAGCGTTCAATAGAAAAAATAATCAAAGTTTTACTTTTACCGATTTTTGAAAAAAATAAAAAGTGATGCCATATTGAAGACACCCATTGGTTAAACCCTCCTTCCGGAGGTACAATTTTTATTATTTTCCGATTGGACGCACCGTTTCCGAGTTATTTACTTATTTTGGCGATTTTTGGAAAAAAAAAATCTTTCATGCAAATTGCAGCAGTTTATGAAAAACCCTTATGAACCTGTAAAAATTGGTTATTTTTTCGATCGGACGCTCCGTTTCCGAGATATAGAAATCTGCGCTCCGTTTCTGAGATATATACATGAAGGCGTTTTAGCGATGTTTTGTTTGAAAAATTTAAGTTTTAGCGATTTTATTTTAAAGTGATGCTATATTGAAGACTCCCATTAGTAAATGCCTCCTATGGAGGAAATATTTTTTTTTCGATTGTTGCATGCATGTTTCTGAGCTATAACACTTTTTATTTCAGCGATTTTCTTATTTTGACGATTTTTTAAAAAAAAAATCTTTCATGCAAATTGGAGGAGTTTATGAGAGCTCTTAGGAACCCGCAAAAAATGTGTGTTTTTTCGATTGGACGCTCCGTTTCCGAGATATAAATATGAGGGCGTTTTAGCGATTTTTGTTTGAAAAATTGTAGTTTTAGCGATTTTTTTAAAGTGATGCCATATTGAAGACACTCATTGGTTAAAGCCTCTCCTATACAGATAAAAATTATTTTATTTTTTCGATTGGGCGTACCGTTTTCGAGTTATAGCCACTTTTTTATTTTAGGTGATTTTTTATTTTGGCAATTTTTAAAAAAAAAATCAATGAGTTTTCGAACTCACGGATGATGTGTTAACACCTTTTTGCTACATGGTAGCTGTTCGATTTCTATGAGCACATTAGTAAATGTTACATTGGAAAATAAAAAATAATAGTTTATTGAATTAAATTTTGTTTCTTTATTTTTATAATTTATAAATGTTAAGTTTTCAACACAGATAAAATTGAACTTAACACCGTTTCTACTTGTTTTTGTATACACCGGGCAATGCTGAACATCAAATGACACAACAACGAAACAACCAAACACACTACATCACACATACTTTGTCCGAAGTAGCTGACGTATACGTGTTTCACATAACCACATGTTTGCCATAGAAACAGCAACGAAACAGCCAAACACAAAACATCACACATACTTTGTACGAAGTAGCCGACGTATTAGTGTGTCACCATAACGTCGACTGCGCAAGCCGATGGGCTTGCAAATGAAATTGTGCGTGGCTATGCTTTATATCTCCGTTCAACAACAGCAACAGACACATGTAAATACATACATTATTATGTTAATAAATACGCTATAGACACAATTTCGTTTGCCTCACCCCTGCCACACCACTCTTTCATTGCTCTCTTGCTCGCTCATTTTTGTTTAACACGTCATTATTCTCTTTCGCAGTCGCAGAAAATCTGGTTTTAGCAGCAGTATAAAATCTGGTTTTAGCAGCAGCAGAAAACCTGTCTGTGTGTTGTTTGCATGTGTTGACTTTGATAGATTTAGTCCCTATACGCCGCTTAGATGTTAACACATCAAAAACTATTCCATAAACATTGGAGCAGTTTTCTTCAAACACTTCGAATGGTTGACACATTAGGTGCACTTTCTCGACTAAAAATTCGTCGAAGTTTGCGAGCGGTTTCAACATAACTTTCCAAATTTGTATAATAAGTTTTCACAATTCTAACACGTTGTTCTTTCGTAAAGCGATCCACTTTTGAGAATAGGAATAAACGAATGTGACAGCTGCCAAATTCCAGAGTTGCCACTTGCACAAGAAAAAAATTGCACTAAATTCAAAAGGTGCATTCTTACTGAGACACCCTATATAAATGCATGTTTAATCAACTCATTCTAAAAATAGTATTTCCTTAGAAGAAATATAAATTGTATAATTCTTAAAGGACCTGAATCTTTCTTCAGTCTCTTTTCCCTACTGGGATTTATGTAAAACCGTGCAATAGCTGTCAGCCAACGGATTAAAGTCGTGGCATTGTTTTTCCATCATTGACAGCAGCTTTTCCAATTTTCGGCCAAAGATACTAACATAGCCGGAAAATACAACAAAAACAATAAGCACACACACAAAAGTTGCTAGACAATAAAAGTTCATCATGGTTCGTTAAAAGGATTCATCAAAATGATGTCCCCGTTGCTGTTTGAAACGCTTGAGTAGTGATAAAAAATCATCAAAAATTGATGCATATGGCCAAAGGAACAAAACATTGAATAAAAGTGCAAAAATACATTTTCTTCTCCCAGTCCCTTTAGTATAAAGGATAATAGAATAGAAGAGGAAAATCTCTCGAAAGGACTAACCACTGATCCATTTTGGGTGCTGTTGTACTGTACTGCTGATGCGGTTAAATGCATCTGCGAACTGTGGTATGATGAAGACAAGCGGACAGCTAGTATGGATGGTTTCACTGGGAATAAGATGGAGTGAGTGTCACCATCATCATCACTTGACACATAAACGTCCGGTCAGTGTAATCTAAGGATTAATTAAAAATTGATGACAGTAAAAGGATTTTGATGTTTCGTTTTTTGGGCGTTTATTTTTTGGACTAGGTAGAAAGGGCGATGCAAGAAAACATTGTATTGATATGAAAATGTATGTCGGGAAATTGCATTGCAGGGAATTTTTCTTTATTAAAGCGACCAAGGAGTGTAGCATTTCCTTAGTCGTGATGTACCTTAACAGAGTTTGTAATACGAGTCAAGAAAACACAACGCATCACCAAGTTTTTGGGAAAAATTACGATATGTTTTAAAAATATACCTATAAAGATTTATTATACGCCTTTGTTACAACTATCCTCTAAATACAAGCGCAGCTCCTTAATAAACTTTAGACCCACATCTACTGGTCTAAATCTTCAATGAGCACAGGCTCTTTCCACTTCTGCACCGGAATTCTATAACTTTATAGCTATAAAAATCGGTAGTTAAATTGACAAAATTCGAAAACATTTTATGGAAATTTTATGAATTTTGACAATTTACCGACCGTATTTTGTCGATAAAAAGTTAGAGAATTCCGGTGCTGTATTGGATTGATATAGATAAATACAATGTTTCAATATAACTATTCCTTAATTTTCTTACTACGGCGTATGAGAAATGCGTTGTATCCATGCAAGGTTACTAGGGCGAATGAGTAATATAAATTTCTGGTCAATGCGTATGAGTTATACTAATCATTATGAATATTCAGTTACTGGGACGTATAAGTAATAACAATTATTGTAATTATATGGTTAATAATGGAATTATAATGAATAAAACGTGCAGAATAATTTTGTTGCGAAAAACATGAACAAACATGAATGCACCTAAAGTGTCAATTTTAGCTAACAATGTACAAAACGTTTCTGTGAATATTCCTGGAACAACAAAACTCATTTCTCTGGAGATGGAAAGAAGTTTTTGAAAATGGTTTCTTGCGTGTTTTGCTTGAGATACTTTTCGAACACTTGCATAGTGGAAAATTCTCAATTGAGATGAGGTTTCGTTTGCATTCAGTTTGATGAATTTTGTCAAAGCCGCATTGGTGTGCCAGGAATCATGAGGATGCATTTGCAAAAGCTTATTTTATAAAAACTATACCCCTATTTATAAAAGAAAACGTTGTGACGGGAGCAAAAGCATGCGCAATAGCTACCTACTCAATGTCCGAGCCTTTGTGAACCAGGAATATCTTACTAAGAGTCGTAGGCTGTTGGGAAGATGGAAGAAGTAGTACTTGTTTCAGTGACCCAACTTTATATGTCGTCATGTACAATACCAAATATTTCGGAAAAACAGAGTGTCTGCAAACTAAAAAAGGCCAAAGCAACATATTGCGTTTACCATATACATGCTTGCAAGCATTGTTTTCATGACTTGAAGATCTGCTGCTTTTTTAGTTGTTGTTGTCTGTCACGTTTGTGTTTTCATCAGTTATCAAGCAACAAAATAACATTTGGGTCACAAACACATTAATTATATACTACTAATCATTGTGTCCCAAACAGGTTATATTGAATACCCAACACAATGTGTTTGGACACAATTATACTATATTTGTGACAAGCTACAAACCCGTTATATTTGCATACAACCAACAATGAAACAAATGAAACGAATCACCCAATGAAACCCAGTTTGTGGAAAAAATTTGTGAGACTGGCTTGCTAGTGGACAACACTCTGGGTCCCCGTCGTCGTACGGTGCGTACCGACGATAATGTGGCTGCTGTGGCCGGAAGTGTGCAACTAAAACCAAGAACATCGAACCGCCATCGGTCTCAAAATGTCGTCTTCTCACCCACCCGCAAGATGAGAATCTTGCACAAAAATCTCGAATTATTCGCTTACACAGTCCAATTGAATCAGTAATTGAAAGTAAACGACCGTCCAATTCGTTACGGCTCTAATGTTGGGCCTTACACAAGCTCCAATCGGACATCGAATCATCTTTTCTGACGAGGCGCTGTGTAAACTCGACAGCTATGTCAACAAACTTAACTGCCGCATCTGGGGATCGGAAAACACTCTCGTCATTGTCGAAAAACCAATGCATCCACAGAGAGTGGTTGTTTAATTTGAGTTTTGGAGTGGTGGTATCATAGGCCCATTGCTTTCTAAAATACTGCTGGACACACCATTTCAGTCAACGGCGAGAGATACAGACTCTTATTTATGGACTTGTTATAGGCTGAAATGGAAGATATGAACTTGGATAACAATCGATCTTATGCGCACTCAGTTCAGTGATCATGTTACCAGTCGTCTTGGCGATGTTAGCTGGTCGCCTCAGAGCTGCGATTTGGCAACTTTTGATTGTCTCTAGAGTGCTGCCGTTATAGATCGATGCTATACGAATAATCCAGACACGATCCACACCCTTATGGCCAATATTTAATTCAATAATTTTTTCATATTTTTAATCAAAACTGGGTATTACCCATTAAATCGCAGTAGGTAATGGGTAATGGCCGCTTACCAAATTACCCATGTGTAATGGGTAATAGTGATGGTAATTCCCCAATGTCGTGGGTAACTATCCATTATTTTTCCCATTACCAACTGGGTAATCGATAATCGTGATGGGTAATTCCCTGTGTCTAATGGGTAATCGTGTGGCCGTCGGTGGTGCAATGGTTAGTGTGCACGGCTCTTGCACATGAGATCCTGGGTTCGAACCCTGCTCTGACCACCTTCAAAAAAAAATTAAATTTCTTTCGGCGGCGGTCACCTCGCATAGTGACGGCTATATACTCGAGCCATGATAAAGCTTCTCAAAATACCGTTCGGAATCGGTGTAAAACTGTAGGTCCCAATCAGTGAGTGAAAACTGGAAAGCGCACAGCTCAGTGATTGTGAGAAGTTCTCCCCGGTCCCTTCATGGGATGTAATGGGAAACCATTTATTTTTATTTATTTAATGGGTAATCGTGATGGGTAACGGTTGTAGTGTCCTATGGAGATAAAACAAGTATTCTTTTCGCGATTTATGACCATATTTATTTTAACGGGTTTCTTATTTCGGCGATTTTTTGAAAAAAATAATAGTACCATTCGTATTGGGCCACTTGGTGAAAAACCCTTAGAATCCCTCAAAAATTAGTTACTTTTTCGATTGGACGCTCTGCTTCCAAGATATATATAATTTTTTCTAATTTTTTTCATATTTTCAATTAAAAATGAGTATGTTACTCTGCGTAACCCGTTACCCATCACAGTGGGTAAAGGCCGCTTATCCATTCCCCATGTGTAGTGGGTAATCGTGATGGTAATTCCCCAATGTCGTGAGTAACTACCCATTATTTTCCCCATTACCCAGTGGGTAATCGATAGTCGTGTTGAATAATTCCCCGTGTCTAATATGTAATCGTGATGGGTAATGGTTGAAGTGTCCTATGGAGATAAAACATGCATTCTTTTCGCGAGTTATGACCATTTTTTATTTTAACGGAATTCTATTTCGGCGATTTTTTGAAAAAAAAATTTGTTCTATTCGTATTGGACCACTTTGTGAAAAACCCTTAGAATCAATCAAAAATTAGTTATTTTTCGATTGGACGCTCCGCTTCCCAGATATAAAATTTGTTTTCTAATTTTCTTCATATTTTTAATTAAAAATGACTATGTTACCCTGGGTAACACGTTACCCATCACAGTGGGTAAAGGCCGCTTAGCCATTTCCCGTGTGTAATGGGTAATCGTGATGGTAATTCCCCAATGTCGTGAGTAACTACCCATTATTTTCCCCATAACCCTGTGGGTAATCGATAATCGTGATAGGTAATTCCCGGTGTCTAATGGATAATGGTTGTAGATTCCTATGGAGATAAAACAATTATTGTTTTCGCGATTACTGTTTATTTCGGCGATATTTTGAAAAAAATTGTTCCATCCGAATTGAACCACGTATCTAGTAAAAAGTGAAACGAACAGCAAGCTAATGTTGCTTGGCAACATGTATCTAGTAAAAAGTGAAACAAACAGTAAGCTAACGTAATAAAGCTTTTTTGCGAAAGCTTCAATAAAGCTGTTGTAACATTAATTTTGAATTGTAAAGCGTAAAGCTTTCACACAACGCTCGAATGCTAATGCGAAGACTCGATAAGGTAAACCTTTTTTAATATTAGGGCGGCCCTCGCAACATTCGCAGAACTTATTTCAATAAAAATATTAATTAAAATACGTAAATTAAATTAAGTTTAAAAAAATTGAACATAATTTTTTTTTTTTTAACGGACTTGAATCAAATGCCGTTGGTAAATATAAAAATTACCCCATGTGTAATGGGTAATCGTGATGGTAATTCTCTAACATCGTGGGTAACTATCCATTATTGTCCCCATTATCCGGTGGGTAATGGGTAATCGCAATGAGTAATTCCCCATTGTCGTGGGTAACTACCCATTATTTTCCCCATTATCCGGTGGGTAATGGGTAATCGCAATGAGTAATTCCCCATTGTCGTGGGTAGCTATCTATTATTTTCCCCATACTCTATGGGTAATGGGTAAGCGATCGCATGTCCCCACGGCAATAACCATGAGATACCTAGGGTAACAGAGGGTAACCCAATACCCACGTAACTTAGCAACATGATTTTTGACTTTGAGCTTCAAGAGTATTTTGGAAAATATATATTGTTCACTGTTGAATTTCAAATAGTGTTATTGAAACAAAAATTTTGATATTTTTTCAAACTGTCAAATTTGTGATTAACTTTACCAGAAAAAAGAAAAAAAAATTTTCTTTATCAATTCTTTTCTTCCTGACGTTGCTACCCAAAGGGCATCGAAATATCAAAGAATAAAATTATTTTAAAAAAAACGACCAAACGCTCGAACATTTTTATTTTGAATATATAGTACGAAAGGTCGGATAAATCATACCTTTTTTTTACCAGACAATTCTAAAAAACTATTTTAGTTTTTCACAACTTTTCCCCAGAAAAATTTAAAAAATTTTTGTGTTGATATATATCATTTACATTTATTAACAATTAGACTCGTGTTTTAAATGTGTTCATCGAATTGGAAATTTGTTACAAAAAATACCATCCCTTTTCCAACAAATTTCAACCAAAATTTACAACAAAATTGCTCTACCACTCACCCTATTTACAGGAAAATGACACACAAATACACAATCGAAACAGGATAACAAAAGAAACTAGAGAAAAATTAAAATCCCGTGCACCGGAGAAGATCTACAAACGTTAGTTTTCCAAGTATTAATTACATTAACAAATTGCATAAAACAAACCGTGCAGAACGGTGCAACCAAGCAAGTTTCCCAACAACAGAAATACAAAAAATAAATCCTGGTAAAAAAATAATGACAGCCACCGAAACAATAACAAGGACATTTATCAGGGGGGAGAATAGGTATCAAACAAGGCATTGTTAACGCGGTTGTTGTATCCTAGTTATACTGGTAGAATCAGCAACCCCTTTTCAAGGTAGATGCTACTGGCAAATTGTCCTTTAACTACCATTACGAGGTAGCGCTATAAAGCCAATCTTTATTTACTTGTTATCGTATTTATAGTTTGGATTTATTTTTATAGTTCCAAAGGATCAACAACTTTTGTTTTGTGAACTCTTCAGGATGATAATGACGATGATGAATCACGGTGACTGCATCGGTTAACTTTGCTTGGGAAATATCAAAATACAATGAATGCAAAGGATATGGCAAAGCTAAGTATTGCAAGTCCTGCAAGGACAAAATATGTTGAACAAACAGGCTGGTAATGATTTTTTAATTGTAGTGGGAAAATGTAAGGAAAAAATCTCAAATGTAAACAGAATGAGTTTGCGAAAATCATTCAGTTATACTGAAGTTGAAACATGATAAGAGAGAGAGACAGGGTTAACAAGGATTTGGAAGAAAACCATAAATGCGAGTGTTCAAAATACATACATAAATGAGCGGTTAATTGCAATGGGAACAAATTTTAATCAGCCATACAGACAGTTATCGTGTGAAAATTGTAGGCGTATCCTTAAGGATTGTTAAGATCGACTTTGTAGCCTATACTATGGCGAACAAAATCTGTAGCGACGAGAATTTCCTTGCATAGTGGCGGTGCGACAATCGAGTTATAAGTCATAAATACTATTATTAAAGTGGAAATCTTTCAGATCTACCATAAGATAGGAGAGCCTACTTCATAAATGAGTCTAACTCTTTCATTTGTTCCTAAGGAACCTTCATAATTTTTGTGGCGCACATACCCGTCCCTCTGAGCAAGCCATCCATCGAACTGTGGATAGATTTCGTAAAACATACTCTCTAAATGATACTCGCCGAAACTTGCCGTTCTCTATTACAGGACCACATATTTATGTCGCCGCCGGTGGTGCGACGGTCAGTGTGCGCGGCTATTGTCCGAGAGAACTTGGGTTCAATCCCTGCTTTGACCAACTTACACTTCTTTCGACGACGGCCACCTCGCTTAGTGACGCCGACACTATCGAGTAATAATCCAAGAAATAGCTTCTCAAAAACCCGTTCGGAACCGGGGTAAAACAGAAGGTCCCAATCAGTGAGTGAAAACTGAAAAGCGCATAGCTCAGTGATTGTGAGAAGCTCTCCCCTATCCCTTCATGGGATGTAATGGGAAAATATTTATTTATTTATTTTATATTTTTGGGAGCATTTTTCTCTCGCAGATTCGAGGAAAAAAAACAGCCTCTGTAACATACTCTCTCAAACACATTCTGCAGGAACCATGTAAATTTTTGGAACACACTAAGAATTTATATATTTACAAGTTCGAAACTCACTTATGTTCAAATGCAAACACTAGCATGTTTACTTGCAAATGTGAATACTTTTACGTGCAGCTTGTTTCATCCCATCATTATGTTTCATCCCAAAACATCCATACAGTTACGTCGAAACATTCATGTGTTTCCTGCCAAACGAACAATTGACGACAGAATGCATGAAACTAAAACGTAACAGAGCAGCCAACACTTCATTTACACACGCATTCAGGAATATTTATGAATCAACAATGACAACGTTTCCCATTACATCCCATGAAGGGATTGGTGAGAGAGCTTCCCACAACCAGTGAGCTGTGCGCTTTCTAATTTCTCACTCACTGATTTACTGATTTATGAATCACTAACTGAAAAAATAATCCAAAATAACAGTTAAAAATATTCTATAACATTAACTTAGGCTGAGAACAATCTGTCTGCCCGCCCTCTTTTATTATTTTGCTCTCGACAGCCTGTCGCTACAAAATAAACTGAAGTAAACAGTGCACCAAACACAGCTGTATTTGTATCACAAACAATGCTGTACTTGGATTACAAATACATATGTTATAATATATTAATCATTGTGTGTCAAACATGTAATACTGAAATATGAACAATCTGTCTGCCACTCTTTTCTTATTTTGCTCTCGACAGAGTGTAGCTGCAAAAAAACTGAAGTAAACAGTGCACCAAACACAGCTGTATTTGTATCACAAACAATTCAGTACTTGGATCACAAATACATATGTTATAATATATTAATGATGGTGTGCCAAACATGTAATACTGACATCTTAACAATCTGTCTGCCTCTCTTTTCTTATTCTGCTCTCGCCAGTGTGTAGCTGCAAAAAAAAATGAAGTAAACAGTGCACCAAATACAGCTGTATTTGTATCACAAACAATGCAGTACTTGGATCACAAACACATATCGTTATAATATATTAATCATTTTGTGTCAAACATGTAATATTGAATAGCAAACACAATATGTTTGGACACAAGTATACTATATTTGCGACAAGCTCCAAATACACGTTATATTGGCATACAACCAAGAAAAGAATTCAGATTTTTCAGCGTGTAGTGATGTTTCATCAGCATGTGCTATCACTTAGGATTCTGCGCCATGAAGCAAGACAGGTTGTGTATGTCTGAAAGTGTTGGATCTTCTTTTCTCGAGAAAGGGTTCTATCTACGAAGTACTTGCTTAGTCAGAAATAACACCTTTTTGCAACCACTATTCTACATTTGATTTCCAGGCTGATGGTATTGCTTCTATTCCAAACTACTGAATTCGTTAACTACTTCGGAATAACAATCGGGTTGCTGTTCTCCTTGCTGAAACAACAAATTCTATCTTGTCCTCGTTTACTGCCAAACCCACTTTAGCTGATTCTTTTTCAATTCTCGCAAATACTGCAGTAACTTCTCGAAGATTTCGCGCAATGATGCCCAAGTCATCAGCATACACCAGCAGCATGTGACTTTTGCTGCTGATGGTTTTATTCGAGTTGACTACAGCTGTTCTCACTATGATCTTAATTATCATGTTGAAGAGATCGCATGACAGGGTGTCGCCTTGCTTTTTCCCTCGTCTTTTGCTAAATAGTTAGGGGAGATGTTTACTAATCTTTACTGAGGATTTCGTGTTAATCAGTGTCATTCCCCAAAGCCGTGTCTGCGTAGCAGGAATAACAAGTTCCGACATAGATTTATGCAATTTTCCCCGTATCGGGCTATCGAGGGCAGCCTTATAATCTGGAAAGAGGTGCTACGTGGCGCCTTGTGTTTCGTGGCTTTTCTCTTACAGTTGTCGTAATGCGAATATCTGGTTAATAATCGATAGTCCAGGCTACACTGATAAAGCAACACTGACAAAGTCCCGAAAAGAAACTCATTCACGCGTGAGAGAGAATGAGTTGAGGAACATCGAAAACGAAAAACTGCAATTAGTGACACAATTGTCACTGGCCTAGAACCCTAAGCCGCTGATGAGAAGACTCACAAACTTCGAAACGATCGTCCGCCAATGTCAAATCAAATTCCAGTTCCGACTGTTTAATTTTTTCATTAATTGCAGAAAAAACCTGATCTGTTAGCTTGTAGGAAGCTAAAAAATCTTTTAATAAGTCCCATCAGGTTTGCAGCAAATGACTTTAATCTTGCGCACATTTGCTTCAACTGTCTTCATTATTCTTCCCCCTCCTATATACTTCCTGCCAACCACTAATATCCCTTAACGCCCGCAAAGTATGCAATCAAAACTGCCGACTTGATACCTTTTAAAACTTCTAAAAACGTTCACATACATATTTATGATAGTCTCATCACTACAAAGAAAAACTTTTTCTAAATTGCCATTCAAAAATTGTTTTGCCGTCACATATCATTTCCCTGCGAAATGATGGACCATTATAGAATTGTCAATTTCATTAAAGAACAAAATGGAAATGAAATGAAGAGAAAAGAAATTCTTTCAAAAACTTTTCGAAAGTGATACAAAAGCAGCGCCCACAAACTCCAACTATATGTGTTCAATGATTCAAACAAAAAACAGTGTTCAAACAATCAAGGATACACCTACAAATTCTTGAGTAGCAAAGAAAGAACAAAAAACCTTAATACAAAAAAAATAATGCTTCGCAAAACACAATAATAGAAAACGAAGATAAATCCTTACAAAACTATTTTGTTTGATACAAAAACGAAAGGACCAAAAAAACATAACTCCAAGAGATTGAGAATCTTTTGTTTACTTAACATATTCTAGAAGGGGGTTCATACTACAACGATTGTGAGATCCAGTTTATCCTTGGATTGTTATAATGTGGTTGTGTGTGCCACCAATGAAAACTGAGTCAGCAGCTTTTTTTCTTCCAAACAAAAAGTAAAAGAACAAGAAAAATTTTCTTAGGAAAAATGAACGTGAAAAAACGACTTTCCCAAAGTATTGGAAAAGCGTTTCTGAATACTTTATGCGAACGAAAAAAATAATATGTCTTACCAAAAGTATTTCAACTAATAACAATCATTCACTCAAGTGCGAAAAAATCGCGTTTAACATTATCTACAGGAGTGGGGTGTTAGGCCGTCATAAGAGCTTAAATAACCCAGTGAAATTTTTTAGACGAACATATGGACTGATAGATAGTCAGCGTTAAATAATTAAAATTTGAACTATATAACCAATTAGAAACCTCAGCTTGAAATATCAAGAAAATATCAAATGTCTGAAAAAAAAGGCGCAGCTCTTCATACATAACTAGAGTAATCCAAGCCAGCAGTGAAACCAAACAAGGGGTTGGAATGTCAATCATCGTTCTTGACGCTGAAAAAACTGTAATTTGTTCTTGTTTGGGTGTGTTTGAAGTTTGTCGCAAATACAGAATACTTTTGTCCAAACACATTGTGTTTGCTGTTCAATTTTACATGTTGTAGAGACAATGATTGAGACGCAATGATTAATATGTTGTAATATTCAGTAGGTAGCAAAACAATGGAAATTATTTACTAATTAAAATTTTTTGCCAGTTTTGTTTTTGCTACTTGTTTGTTTAAAAAAAACTGTTATAATATTTCGAAAAATTTTTCTTCAGTGTATTTTTAATTTTATTCCATGTTATACAACAAAATTTGCATAAATACGTATCTTAGTAATGTTGGAAAAGCAACAGAAAAATTTTAATGTCTATTCCAGAGTTGATTTTTACAGACTCCTTTATTCTTTTTACGTACACGCTGAAAAACATCGGCCCCAGCAACATATTGCAGGAACTATGTGCATGTTGACAAGCATTGTTTTCGTGAAATCATGATCTGCCGCATTTTGTTTCTTTGTTACCTGCCACGTTTTTGTTTTCAGCAGTTTTCAACAAACAAAGCCGCATTTGGGTCACAAATACATATTTTATAACACAATTTGATAGCCTACTAGTCATTATATCCCAAACATCTTATATCGAATAGCAAACACGATGTGTTTGGACACAAGTATACTATATTTCCGAGAAGCTACAAAAACGTTACATTTGCATCCAAACAACAAAAACAGTTAAATTTTTCAGCCCTATGCTGATTTATAGAATATTGACGGAATAATTTCCGCGCAACTACAGGAGGCACTATACCTATCTTGTAGTTGGTTGGAGGCAATCTTCGGGGGGAGCTTTATGCTGGGAGTCATTCCTAGCATTTGGAAGCAAACCAACGTGGTTTTCGTCCCGAAAATGGGCAAATGCTCTTTTGCAACCAAAGGACTCTAGACCAATCGGTCTATCATTCTTTGTTCTTAAGACATATGAAAGGTTAATGGACATTCAAAATCGAAGCAATTTTCCACAGAATCTACTATGGAATTCTCATCATGCCTATATCAAGGGCAGGTCAACTGAGACGGCTCTACCTGGGAAAAGTCACTGGAAGAGGACCCCAGTAGTATCAGATTTTTCACGATTGGATCAAAGTTGGACGATCAAGTAGATTATGGGGTCCATTCACCGGACCTAAATTTAAATATCTACTTCAAGCTTAGTGATCACTGTAGTGTATTTCGGGCGGAAATTATCACCATATTGGAGGTTGCTGAACTACTGAAAAGTAGTGTCACAACCCTCCGGAGAATATGTATCTACACAGACAGCCAGGCTGCCATAAAATCCTTGGAAGCCATGTTTGCTACGTCCCTGACGGTGAAAGAATGCCACTCATCACTTAGGGTGATGGCAGAGTATTTTGACATTAGGCTCATCTGGGTACCGGAACACAGCGACATTCCAGGCAATTGCGTAGCGGATGCGTTAGCAAGACAGGGCACCACGGCACAGGTTATTCCGGCAAAAGAAGGTGTTAGTATGTCAATCTCTACCTGCCGTTTGCAGATCAGGCAGTGGGCCGTTAATATGTTCAAGGACAAGTGGAGACTTACCTCAACTTACAAACAAGCCAGAGTCCCCTGGCCACAGGTGGACAGGAAGAGGACTAGGCAACTACTTAACTTGCCGAGACGCAGGTTATCCATAATGATAGGAACACTTATGGGACAATATCTTGTAGGAAAACACGCCCTAAGATTGGGACATTGAAACTGGATTGCGTGCTCTGGCAGGACTGAGAAGTAGGATATTCGGAACACATTTAGTTAGCACCGTATCACTACAGGATATTCCTGTAGGTCTTATAGACAAATTCATTTAAAGGGCAAATTGGCTAGACGACTAGTCAATAGTTGCTATAGAGAAATCTGCAGGTATCACAATGGGCTTCTTTCGCCTAAAGTGCTAGATAGCATGGTATCTTGCAGCCTTTTCAACCAACCAACCAACCAAGCTTCACACTCCCTTCTATTTCTATTCTGTTTCGAATGAACATACACTGAATGAGGATTTCTCGACCGAATGTAACAGCTTTTTTTAAAAAAAGATGTAGCAAAAGCTAAACTGGGAAAAAATTTAAATTTGTAAAGAGTTTCCATTGTTTTGTCACGCTCTGAATGTGTTTGTGACTCAAAGACAGCGTTGTTTGTGATACAAATATAGCTATTTTTAGTTCACTTCATTTTTTCCGCCATGCTCTGTATACAGCAAACTAATAAAGCAGGGACAAAGAGAGATTGTTTCCTGCTTAAGTTATTGTTAACGCAAGTGTATAACTGCATTTTGGCACTATTCTTTCAGTCGGTGATTCATAAATATTCCTGAATGCGTGTGTAAATGAATTGAGTTTTTCCTGTGTTGAAGGATTTGTTTCGGTTTAGTTTCATGCATTCAGTCGACAACCGTTCATTTGGAACGTTTGGGAGGAAACAGTCGAATGCTTCGACGCAATAATATGTATGTTAGGGATGAAACCCGCATATGTTTCGCAAAAGTGTGCATCGTTGCAAGCAAACATTCTAATGTTTGCATTTAAATATAAGTAAGATTAAATATAAATGAGTTTAGGACTTGCAAATATATGAATATTTGGAGTGTGTTCTAAACAAATACACGGTTCCTGAAGAATGCCATTGAGATGACACAGCGTCACACACGCTCCCGACTGGCCTTTCAAAGCTATAAAATATATTGTTTTAGTTGTGTGACTATCAGAGCATATTTTACGTGGTAAGCTATTTTGTATTTCTTCAGGTTAGAGAATATAAAGTAAGACTAAATCCGGAGAATATAGTGGATGAGATAGCCATTCGTAACCCATTTTAGGGATTGTTGCCATGGCAACTTCATATCTGTATACCGATGCGATTTTATAGTGGAAATGGTATTTTTATCACTTCATATCAATGGCGAAACTGTCCAGCGGCTGCGAATAATGTTCGCTGGTGATCGCTTCAAGGTAATCGAAATGAATGGCACTGCGTGCATACCAAAAAACTGTCGCTATGACGTTGTTGGCCGTCACACTATCGTTTGCCTCCTTTGGTACACGTTCACCGGGTGAAATCTACGACTTTGACGGTGGCTTGGTCTCTGGTGTGTTATTATGGATCAATGTTTCGGTAACGGTTACGAAACGCAGCAAAATCTCTGTCAGATTGCCTTCGAATATCGCCAAACAACTCCTTTGAACTGATCACACGGTTGCGCTTTTCGGATCGGATATGAGTATCGCGGCACTCATCGCGCAGATAACTTTTTCATGTCCAAATAGTCTTGTAAAATATGATGTACCCGCTCAGTTGAGATGACTACAGCCTTAGACAACCACACACACTTTCATTCTCCGACCGTCCAATATCATTTCATGAACTTTAACGAAGATTTCTGCTATCACAACCACTTTTGGGCGAGCTGTAGTTTCGGAGTCACTTGTGCAGATACGACCACAATGGAATTCAGTAGACCCCTTTGAACCATTGATGGTGCAGAGCCCCCATAGTATTTCTCAAGTCTTTCCTTGGCGTATAGGTCCCGAAAGTAAATAGATTCCATAATAAACATCGTCCTTACAGGTACACAATATATACTTCATATGCCCAGGCCGTCTACCGAGGCCCCTAAAGTAAACAGATTCCATAATAAACATCATCCTAACAGGTACACAGTAGATCCTTTATATGCCTCAACAAAATAATTTCTGTAAAAGTCATTTGCCATAGCCTTCAGTCTCGCCTCATGCCTTCCAATCAGACAATGTCCCGTCAATGTCCCGTAACATGGGAGTCGTCGAGCATGACATGCTTACAAGTCGCTAGGGTCATGCCAACACTTTCCAGTTCCAGTGAAACTTGTAAGTTAGTCTCCCATCTTGCCGGCTTATCTGATCCACAGTCCACCTTTCACGCATTATCAAATAGGAGATAAAGCGCAGGATATGCTCACAAATTGATTGAGGCCAGCCAATACGTTTATTGTTTTATAACGGAGTCGGAGTCGAAGCGGAGTCGTAGATTTTCAAATTACTGGAGTCGGCGCCCTGGTTTAGATGCAACAACGTTTGTTTACCATTGGAAGCAAAAATTGTTTTTAATTTTTGTTGTTTGGATGCAAATATAACGTGTTTGTACCTTGTCGCAAACATAATATACGTGTGTCCAAACACATTGTGTTTGCTATTCAATATAAAATGTTTGGGACACAATGATTAATTGGTTATAATATATGTATTTGTGACCTAAAATGTGGCGTTGTTTACTGCTGAACACAAAAACGTGACAGGCAGTAAAGAAACAAATGAAACAGATCTTCTATTCCCAAAAGCAATTCTTGCAAACATGTACATGGTTCCTGCAACTCCTGGGGTAGTTATTTGTCAGAGTGTGCCGGTAACGTGTGTGGCTCTATTTGTGCTCTTACGATGCCCAAAAGAGTCGCGTACTTTACACATAATGGACATGATTGCTATTTGCATCTCAAAAAGATCGGAAGCAAATCATATTTCTAAATTATCCTAAAGGTGCTTCGTCTTGTCGCACTCTCCTGCGTGGTTTCTAAAGTCATTCCTACTCCCACACCAAGAGGTTCACTTGGTTTATCTTCACAATCTCCGCTAAACATGATGATATGAACTCCTAGCCGCATTCTTCACCAAATACTAGATACCACCCAAAAAAAAAAGAAATACAGCTCCAAACTTGTATTTGCCGCCAGATTCGTTTATCATTCTCGTATTGTTCGTCGCTGTTTGTTTGCCTATGTATATCCTTGAATTGACTTCACTAAACAAACACGCTGGCTGTTTCGTTTCTTCTATTCCTTTTGTTGGCAGCCATTCAAAGTGTAGTGATATTAAGTAGAATGAATAAAAATAATAATGAAGAAAGTTTTTTTTTCCCGTTTCGTCCTTCCTTGCTCTGATATAGAACACATTTTCCTTTATTCATTCGATAATGGTAGTTTCTGTAGGAGAATAAAATGGAATCTACTCCCATTTCGTTGCTATAAGCTAAGCAAATAGCTTCTTTATTTCAATCGACTTTTTTTTTTGTTTTTGTTGGTGGTAATAGCCAAATTTGGTTGGTGAAAAAGAAGAAGAGTTGAGAAGTGTGTAAAGGACATACGTATATGTTGTGCGAGAGAGGACTTTGTTTAGCTTAAAACTCAAAGGATCTGTTGTGATATAGAATGCGAATAACAAATGCATTTAAAACTAGTTTGGAACGAAACTCTAAATGACTTCTTTCACTTATGCTCCAATCAAGGAGCGTACAAGGATTCGCTTTTGTATTTTGTACTTTTTTATTGGCTGACTATGTGATAATCTAATAACACTGAGGAACACAAAAAAAATATCAATTGTAAAAATTTAAGAGTGATAAACAAAAATATACGCGTATCGGCGTTTTGAAAGTTCACGTCTGAGTTTTTTTTAAGGGGGCTGAAAATTTCCCCTTTTGCAAATTCTGATGAATCCGCTTAGGAAACCATGTTATCCTCACACTTTAGGCATAGGATGTGTTCAACAATTTTATGTAAAACTTTACGAGAAAAATTTTTGTGGAATACTTTAACCCTCTACCGCCTGAATATATGAGTATTTTTTGTTCTTTTCTAGAAAAGGGTAAAAAATTACCCCCTAAAATAGGGGTGTAACGGGTTAAAATGTACTACAAAAATATTCCCCATAAAATTCTACGGTAAGTTTCTTAACACATCAAGGCTCAAAACTCATCTTCAATGACAACAATATAAGTCGAAACTTAAAGTCCATTTTAGGGTTAATTTCGTACTTATTCCGAGTTGGCATTAAAATGTCCCACAAAACTGCATTCTAAGGGGTTGGTGTGTATTGAAGAAATATTCTATGTAAAATTTCACTATAAGTCACCGAACAAATGAAAGCTGTAAATTAATATAGTAGATATAGTAATAGTACATTGTAACCCGTTGAACCCCGGTTTTAGGGGAGTTTTTTTTACCCTTTTTCACAAAAATAGCAAAAAGACCCATATATTGAGGCGGTAGAGGGTTAAAGTATTCCAGAAAAATGTTTCTCGTAAACTTTTACATAAAATTTCTGAACACATCCTATACTGGAAATGTACTGATAACATAGTTTCCTATGCCGATTCATCATAAGAATGTTCAAAAGGGGAAAATTTGAACCCCCTTAAAAAAATTCAGACGTAAACTTTCAAAATGCCGATACTTGTATATTTTTGTTTTACCCCCTATACCAGAATCCGTTGTCGGAACCTTGTTATATCCGAAAAAGTTTAATTTTTTTGTTCCACAGTGTAATTCAGAAAAATTACGGTTTCATACTTTCGTTATATTATATTCTGATGGTTTCAACATTTTATATTTTAGATAAATTAATAATTTGACAACTTGGTATGATGTGGATTTGACAATTTGACATTTTTATAATTTGACATTTTGTTAAGCCGTTGAGCTGATAAAGTGACTATCTACTAATACAATATTTCACATTATGATAAGATAATTTGGTGATTTGATCATTTAGTGGTTTTCTTATATTAACAAATTAAAAATTGGACAAATTGGTAATATAATATTGTGGCAAGTTGATAATGTGCTGCTTGAAAAATGTAAATATTTTATAATTTGAAGTATTAATTCATTGACTGACTGTTAGTTTGACGATGTGATATTTTACTATTTAATTTAATATATATTTTACTATATTTAATATTATAATAAATAGATACATTTATAGTTTTGTTAGGTATTACTATGATTCTTAATTTTTTAATTTAATAGTCATTCGTTGGTGTCATTATTTAACTATTTAATTTTTATTTATCCCAAATCTTTTAACATTTCGCTTTTAACTTGTGATTTAGAAAATTACAATTATTTAAAATTTTTCACAACTTTTCTTATTTTCATAAATCTATTTTAAATGTCTTTCATTTAATTTTAATTTCAGCAATTTCAGTTCTCTATTTCACTTTGCCAACGTTTGTGGTAATTCCTTCTGTCATCTCCTGGCGTAACCACTCAATCCTTTTTCCATTTTCCACTCAACAGTGGAATCTTAAGCATTTTATTTTACGTAGATGAAAGTGAAATTTCAGGTTGTTACTTCAGTCTGTCTGTGTGTTACTTTTTTTTTCTTTTTTAATAACATTGTAATTTTTTTCTTTCCCCTCCCCTATCGCTTTGTATGCCAACAACTGTCAAATTAAAATCTTACTTAAGTACCATGAAAATCATAAACAATCCAAAAATCCTACCAATGCCAAAGGAATACTATGAGTACTTCAACAACATGAACGATACAATACAACGGCATCCAGGTAAATGATATTGTTAAGATACATATAAGCAACAGTAACAAGATAACTTTGCAGGATATGAAAGCAACAAGAACAGGAACGAGGACGACATCATCAGCAGCCGCAATTTAAGGTAGCAAAAGTTTAAACTCTTTCGCAAGAAAAGGGTGACTTTGGAAAGCATGATGGTAATTCAACATATTTAAAGTCGGAGTAGCAGTGAGTCTTATTTCGAATGAAAACAAAAGCCACTTCTAACTCGACGACTCGAAATGTTGCTCTCATGATTATTAAATAAATAACTAAATATTTTCCCATTCCATTCCATCAAGCGTCAGAGGACAGCTTCTCGCCATCAATGAACTATACACTTTTTAGTTTTACACTATATAATTGAGACCGACAGTTTCATAACGGTTTCGTTTGTTTTTGAGAAGATTTTTGGAACGAAGTTCCTTATCGAACGTTGCGGGATGGAGGCTAAATGAAAAAATTAAACAACTTTTGTTTTAAACCTACAATGCTACAACCCAGTATTATCAACAATATTGGGTACTTTTGCTTTGGTTTTTGTCTAGACTAAAGATATGTTGGGAAATTCCTTGTTTAATGGGAAGTTTTCAAGGTGGAGCCTGTAACCAATATTTAGTATATATTGTAGTTTTGAAACCAATAAAAAAAAAATTTAGAAACGCCAAAGCGAAAGAAGTTTAAAACAATAAAAATTTTTTTAAATAAGTGCCTTTTTTTAAAAAAAAGTAAATTTTCGCAAAAAAAATACCTATTCATATTCTTAAACACCTTTTCTTTCTTATGTACGTTTTCATAAAAAATTTCCATATCTTAAAGAAGTACCTTTGTTTAAAAAAAGTAAATTTTCTTACAAAAAGTACTTCTTATTAAAAAAAGTATATTGTTTTCAAATAAGTACCTTTTCAGAAAAAGTACATTTTCTTACAACAAATGGCTGTTTCCGAAAAACCTACCTTTTCTTTAAAAAGTTCCATTTTGTGAAACATAATAACTTTTTTGACACTTGTGCCTGATTTTAACAACGGTCTAGTGATTATTTCCTCTAAAGTTTTGATCAGATCGAACAAAAAGTGTTTGTATTATATTCATTAGGATGTTGAAGTAATCGTTCAATCGGCATTTAACTAGTCAGAGACCATTTTTTTTTTGGGAACTTATGTCAGGTTATACCAGTCGCTTTACCCAAAAAAAATATCGCGTGATTCTCTTAGCTGATAAAGAGATCAGACAATAGCTGTTTCAACTAGGATGTTGAGGTGATAAATCAATATACAAGATGTACCTAGAGTATACTTGACTCCCGTCGCCTTTTCTATAAATTGGTTTATGATTATCTTCTCTAAAGTGTTGCAGGTATCGAACAAAGTTTTGGCTATGGCTATGCATAAGCTGGACACTTATATGTCAGATTGTACCAGTCGTCTACCCTAAAGAACTGTCTAGTGATTATCTTCGTTAACCTAATCAAGATACCGAAAAAGGTATTTACCTAATCAGGGACGGGTTTGCTGCGACCTTATGCCAGACTAAAACAGTCATTATCTCTAGCAACTGCGTCGTTATTGTCTTCACTATTGTTCGACCTCATCAACACTTTAGAAAAGACAATCACTACACAGTTGCTAAGGTTGGGGACTATTAAAATCTAGCATAATTTCCCTGCAAAACTTTCCCTGATTAGGTAAATACCATGATTGATATGTTTATTAGGTTATAGAAGATAACCAGTAGACAGTTCTTTGGGGCAGACGACTAGTACAATCTGGTAACTTTAGAGAACATAATCATAATTCAATTTTAAGGAAATGTGACTGGAATGCAGTACACCCTAGGTACATCAATAGTGATATATCTCCTCGGGATCCTAATTGAAATAATCAGAAGAGCTACTGGCTGATCTCTTTGTCAGTTTAGAGAAGATAATCACGAGACAGTTTTTATTGGGTAAAGCGACCGGTATAATCCGGCAGAAGTTCCCAGAAAAATGGTCTCCGGCTAGGTAAAATGAACGATTACTTCAACATCCTAGTGAATATAATACAAACATCCATTTTTCGATCTGTTCAACACTTTTGAGGAGATAATCACCAGACAGTTATTTTAAAATAAGTGTCCAGTAAAAAAGTCCCCAACTAGGTAAGTGCCTACAGATGGATCTCTTCAACATCATTGTGGAAAATAAAATAGCATATTGTGCCATCTCTTCTACATTGTTATTTGATTATAAGTCCAGCAGAAAAGTCTCCGACTAGACAAGTGCCTACTGATCGATATCTTCAACATATTTATGGAAATAATAAATCAACATATTGTGACGGTTTGTTGGGGAAGATGACCGACATTTAGTGTTCCCCCTGAGAAGTCGCTTACTAGGTTCACAAATATTGGTCGATCTCTTCAAAATCCCAATAAGACAGGATTTAGGAAAGGCGACTGGTGGAACGTCCTCAGTATGTATATGTCTATTGTCCAACCTCTTCAACATACTAATGGACATTATCCAAAAAACTATTCTTCGACATCTTCAACCCTGCAAAATCTCAAGATAATTCTTTAAGTAAGACGACTGTTCAAATCTGGCCATAAGTGCAGCATGCCTATTGAGCGATCTCCTCAACATCCTAGTGGTGATAATCAAAACACGTTCTGTTCGATATAACCTCTAAATAGATTTTAAGGCAGATGACTGGTACAGTTTGATATATTTGTCCAGCAAAAAAGTCTGTGACTAGGTAAATGAATATTCATCCATCTCTTCAACATCCTAGTGGAGATAATCATAATATATAGTATTTGGCCCCTTCCATACATTTCGAAATATAAGTGCTTTCTTAGGCATAGATTAATATCCAGAAGTTTTTGTGGAAAATTTTAATGGGTAATAAAAGCCTTAAAAATTTCCCAAACCCAACGAAAATTGTACGGCGATAAAAATTGTGTTTACATGCAAAATCTCTTTGAGACAGCGACAAGAAGATGTCTGTGCCCAGAATTTCCTCACATTCACGCGTGAATTGAGCGTGAGTCCCAGCAATCCCTTGACTCGCGCCTATCTCAAGAGGGTTTATTTGTTCTTGTTGTAACTGTCTCTCATTATATTCGCTGATATTGTAATGAATTCAATATGGTTCGGTTTGTACAGTGAGTGACTGTGTATGCATGCTGGAGTTTATTAGTATACGAACGTCTAGTTTTATTCAACTCCGATAGTTATTTTGTCTCAATGAATCTAATGGGGTTGGAACACATATGCCTCTGAACTATCCAGGCTTTGAACTAATGTTTTTTTGTAAATGTTTATTTGTTAGCAGAACCCTTTCTTATAGGTTTTTGTGGAACATTGGTTGAAAACTTCCCAAACCCCACGAAAATTTTATTATTATTATTATATAAAAAATATTATTATTATTATATATTATTATATAAAAAATTTTGCATTACATTCGAAATTTCTTTGAGTTAACGGCAAGAATATGGTTAACTCACGAATGTCCTTTTTTGAAAAACTCCACGAAAGACACAAACTTTAATTAGAATCATGACAAATAGATATGTAGCTTATTCTTGCCTCTTAACGAATTGTCTGCATATGTTTCAATATCAAAGGAAAATTTATTTATTTGTATTTTACATGATTTTAAGTTGTTACTTCAAAATATTATTTGACATTGAGAAATTTGGACATAGTGCGAAAAAAATAAAAAAATAAATGGTTTCCCATTATATCCCATGAAGGGACTGGGGACAGCTTCTCACAATCACTGAGCTGTGCGCTTTCCAGTTTTCACTCACTGATTGGAACCTACAGTTTTACACCGATTCCTAACGGTATTTTGAGAAGCTTTTTCATGGCTATATACTCAATAGTGTCGCCGTCACTATGCGGGGTGACCGTCGTCGAAAGAAATTTAAGGTGGTCTGAGCAGGGATCGAACCCAGGATCTCATGTACAAGAGGCCGCGAACAAGAGGCGCGCACACCACCGACAACCACGTGCGAAAAAAATAAAAAACCTAAAAACAATCCCAAACTCCACGAAAATTGTTCCACGAAGGTAATAAAAAAATATTACAATACATGCAAAATATCTGTCAGTTGGCGCCAAGGATATGCCTAACTCCCGAATGTCCTTTTTTAACAACAATCACAAAAGATGCAAGAATTTATTGTAATCATAGACAGATGGTATAACTTTATTTAGAAATGGAGGAACATTTTGTCGTATAGTTCAATATTAAATTGAAATTTCTCTATCTGTCTTGTAATTGACATTTCCAAAAATTAACGTGAAAATTCAAAATATTATTATGCCCCATTGACCTCAATTAGCAAAACCTTGGTCACTCTTAAAACAGTTACCCTCTGCTCAAGGATAAGTTCTAATAAAAAACCGGAAAAGACATCCTTAATGAAAGCATAAAAACACACATAAAGCTGCAGAGAACGAGCGTGAGACAACAGCAAGAATAACAACGTCATCATCATCTACTACGATACTACTACCACTCGTACAACTTGTTGTTTGCTCATCACAACTTGAGCAATTTTACGTAACCCGTTTATAACGTCTAATAAGGTGTTTAACAGGACTACAAAAAAAGGATTAACAAAAGGATACAAGCAAAAGAATGCAAGCCAAAACAAGAAAAGAGGTGGGCGATGTTTATGAAATTACAAGGATACACATCACCACTATACACACACACACACCGACACACAAGCACATAAATGCTGGTAAATATCACCGTTTGGTAAAATGTTACTATTTAATTTAACACGTTTTACATATTAATTTAATAAGAGAATTCTAAAATAGGATTGATATAACCCCCACCTACACTTAAAAAGCAGCTACAGTTTGTTAAGTGTACGTAGGTAGGCATGCAGTCAGGGTGGCTGTTAAGGGGTTAATGCTTTGGGCTACAACCGTGCGCTTTGCCAAAAATGAAAATTTAATTAATTTTGTTGGTTGATTGCATTTTAAATGCTTCAATAAATGTTTCACTCTTTCTTTACCTAGAAAAGAAAGTAACAATGGTTGTTGGTCTCAGAAAAATTATAGGCATCGAAGTATTTGTGAAATTATGTTATTTCATTCGAGAAGAAAGTTATGCCGGTGTTATATTTTAAATTAGAAACAAAAACTTCTTTATTAGGAATAGAAATATAGGATTAAAGGAAATGTGTTTTAGAGGAACATTTATAGTTATGAACGAAGGAATGGGAAGACCAACATCTAGGTACTCGTATAAGACAAAAAGCCGGATAATCAAAACCAATTTATAGCCGGATATAAGAGGCTAACCTGGGAATTAGTCGGTTTCCCACGGTAACGGTTGAAACGGATTCTTCACTTTATACGATTGCTGTTTACACTAAATACAATAGTACTTTACTATATAAAGGGTGTCTCAGTAAGGATGCACTTTTCAATTTTGAAACACAAAAACACGTATTTTTAAGATAGTTGTGATTATTTTATTGGATTTTAAAGAAGGCATGTTCCGATTAAGTATGGAATAAAACATCTGTCAAATGGCCCCACGGCTCTGGCTATTACTCTTTTCGTGAAATTGTGCATGACTTTCTCATAGAGATGTGCCTGTATCTCACCGATGACGAGTTGGATCTCGGATTTGAACTCAGGAATTGTTTCTAGTTTATTCGCATAAACCCGAGATTTTAAAAAACTCCAAAGAAAGAAATCACATGGCGTTAAATCGCATGATCTTGGTGGCCAGTTGACATAAGAATTGCTTGAGATAATTTGTTCTGGAAATCGTTGGTGCAATATATTGATTGTCTCCTATGCTCCGATGTTCCGTGTCGCTGAAACCAGATGTCGTCCAGATCCATGCCGTCCAGTTGAGGCCACAAGAACTCCGTTATCATGTTCCTGTAACGAATGCCGTTCACAGTCACTGCAATTTCGGCCTCATCTTCAAAAAATTAACACTAAATCACGCCGCCTGACCACAATACGCACCAGACAGTTGCTCGTTGTGGGTGCACGTGTGTCTCATGGATTGCACGATGACACACATGGATTGCACGAAATTTGCAAATTTTGTGTATTCTCGAAGACATTCAGATGGAAATGCACTTCATAGGCGAAGATGAACTTTTTTCAAAAACTGGCATTGACATCACTTTGCTCCCTTACCCATTGAACGAATTGTCGGCTTTTTCCATGGTCTGCTGGTTTGTGCTCCTGAGTAAACTGAATTTTGTACGAATGAAGGTGGAGGTCTCTTGTCAAAATTTGCTGCGTAGTGCTTCGTGAAATTTGGAGTTGTTAAGACCGATGCCGAATTGATGTTTTCGGGTTTTCGGCGACACTCTCGTTTACAGCAGCAATGTTTCAAGAGACCGAACGGTAGGTTGACGCACAGGAGCCTTACTGTTCATAACTTATTTATTTAAATATTTTGACTACTCTTCGAATGGTTGACACTTTTGGTGCACTTTCACGACGGAAAATTCTTCGAAGTTTGCGAGCGGTCTCAGCATAACATTCCAAATTTTTGTAATAAGTTTTCACAATTATAAGGCGTTGTTCATTCATAAAGCGCTCCATTTTTAGTTATTGGAATAAACATTCGTGGCAGCTACCAAATTTCAGAGTTGCCACTTGCACAAAAATGTGTAATCTTACTTACACACACATACTATACTTTACTATACCAAATACTACAGTATATACTACTGTATACTATATAATTTGATAATGGTCACCCAGATATTCTAACTAATAATGGTCATCCAGTTATTCTAACTAATAACTAGTAGCAAAACAAAATAAAACCTATCGATAGACACTGTAATTAAGAATTTTCAGCACAGGTGATAAAAATCATATATGGGGGAATTTTGGTGGAAGTCCATCCAAGGAATTTCATATTTACAACATAACCTGAAATCATAAAATGTCAATAAAAGACGCAAAAAGTTATCAAATTCTACGAAAGTTGTTCCACGAATCACGTATAGTTATATTAGCAAATACGCAAAATTTCATTGCAATACATGCAAGGATTAGGGTAGCTACCAAGTGTCCTTTTTTCAAAAATTTTTAAATTTTCTAAAATTATAGCCAAGTTGGATTAAACAACAACTGCTACTAAAAATTTAATATTTGCATTTTAATAGCTTATTTAACAAGTAGAATCAAAAAAATTTTTTTTTAAATTCGGCAATTTTTATGGGCATAAATTTGAATTTCAATTGAACTACAAATGATACTAGTAAAAAACCAACCCGTAAAAAAACATACTTTTTGACATTAAATTCTTTGTATGAAGGTACCACGCCCCTTTGTCCAATCCCGCCCATATTTGCAGCAGATCTCAGAATATGTACACCTAACCAACATACCCAATTTTGTTCAAATGCCGTTAACAGGAGCAGAAATAATGGACTTTGTGATTTGTGATTTGTATGGGAGGTACCACCCCCCCTCTGTCCAATGACGCCAATATTTTAGTTAATTTTTGTCGTCCCATAATTTCCTACATGCTGAAAAATCGGAATCTTTTTGTTTTAAATGCAAACATAACGCGTTTGTAACATGTCACAAACATAGTATATTTGTTTCCAAACACATTGTGATTCCTATTCAATATCACGTGTTGAAAACAAATTACTAGTATGTTACAATATATATGGTTGTGCACCGAATATTGCTTTGTTTGTTGAGAACTGCTGGAAAGAAAAACATGAAATACCACAAAGAAACAAAAAGCAACAGATCTTCAATTCATCACAACAATGCTTTCAAACATATACATGATTCGTGCAATATATTGGTGAGGCTGTTTTTTCTTAGCATCTAGAAACCTCTGCATGAACCGAACTTGTCTAACTAAAACCGCGGATAGTTAAACCATGGCACATTTGAAAGTGAGACATATCTTGAGAGTACCAAGCTCGTATTTCGGTCAAGGGATGTCCGAACCCCTCCACCTCTCATCGCATAGAGACAGATTTTTTGCCTAACAAATGTATTTAAAAAAAAAACCCCAACCCGAAACGGATTCGTTGCAAGTTTGGCATGGATCCAAGTATGTAGGAAAATGTATCCGCCAGGTTCGGCGGATACGTTTGAGAATCTGCATCACTTTTGAATGGAGGAATTTAAACTAGTTTTTGTAAAACTTACGTCTGTGAGAGAAAACTGAAAGAATAAGGTTTTTTTTTATTAAACGAATGGCTTTCAGATAGATCTTCTGCAATGTCCAGTCTTCAACCTACAAGGATATTTGGGATATTTGGCGGTTAAAATGTAGGCATTATTTTCTAACTGATGTGTACGACGGCGTTCCCAAAGCTAGCCGACCTGACGCAAAGATGGTGCCAGTAGTTTGGAAAAAAATATTTTGGTGAATAGTAGCAACCTTAGAAAACATATGTTTTAAGTTTCAAGGTGCCATGTGATTTAGTGTTTTTATTTGCGCCATCAAAAGTAAACGATCTCAGTGAATTTGAAAACATGGAAAAAATTGGTGACCGTTATGTAATTCAATATTTTCATTTGCAAAAAATTTTTGGAAGTTTTTGTAATTCCATATTTAAATTTGACACGTCTCAGTCCAAGTAATATTAAAGCCGAGCTCGATTCTACTCTGCGGGAGTCTGCTCTTTAGTTTACGACTGTAAAATATTGGGTAGCAGAGCCTAAATGAGGCCGTACGGTGCCAATTGAGATGTCCACGCCAGACACGATATAGAAAATCCACAAAATGATATTGAATGATCATCGGCTGAAGATGCATGATCTACATGAAATCATAGGTATTTCAAAAAGTGCTTGTACATCGTCTATGTATCGAAGATTTGAAGATGAGAAAGCTATGCACAAGATGGGTGCCGCGTTTGCTTTCTATAGAGCAAAAACAGTCTCATGGAGATTTTCAGTAGAGTGTTTGGCGATGCTTCACCGCAATAAAGCCGAATTTTTGCATCGATTTATAACCATGGATGTGACATGGGTCCACTACTTCACACCTGCGATAAAGGAACAGTCAAAACAGTGGACTGGAATGGGAGAGAATTGTCATCAACGAAGACGGTTCCATCTGCAGGCAAGGTCATGGCGCCTTTTTTTTGGGGATGAGCATGGAATAATTTTTACTGATTATCTTCAAAAATCATCAACGGCGAAAAAAATGCTAATTTATGGCAGCGTTTAAATGATGAAATTGTGGGGAAAAGGCCGCATTTGGCGTTATGGTTTCTTCGAAACAATGTAACAGTTCATAAATCCACTAGTGCGATGGCCAAAATTAATGCACTAAAGTTCAAATTGCTTCCTCACGCACTTTACTCGCCAGATTTAGCTCCTTCGGAATATTTTATATTTCCAAACTTAAAAAAATGACTGGGCGGTAAAAGATTTGCCAACAATAAAGAGGTGGAGTCTGCGGTTGATGGCTATTTTAAGGAGTTTGATAGTTCTTACTATAAACAGGGTATCGCAGCTGTTGAATATCGCTGGAAAAGTGTATCGAGCTAAAAGGAGATTATGTTGAAAAATAAAGAAAATGTTTCCCGACTTTTTTGTGTGTTCTTTGTTAGGTCGGCTAGTTTTGGAACCGCTCTCGTATGTTTCACTTGTAATTGTATCACTGCACCGTCTAATTTTTCTTTTGGGAATCTTCCCGTAAATATACCTAAAAGCCTAGCAACCTTTCAGAGGATCTAACGACTTCAATTCCGTTTTTCATCACACCCTAACATATAAATATGTATTGGTGTACAAGTGTTTTGTTTGTGTGGTCGGTAATAATTTCTTTAACTCTTTTTTACGATTCACATTTACTTGGCTAACGTTCTTGTTATTGCTGTCTAAATACGAACGAGGATATACCTATGTACATATGTATGTGTGGAATATATAGGCGTTTATTGCCCACCACATTGGCATCTACTGCAGCCAACTTGTTTTAGTAGTTGTGTGTGTGGGCTTTGCGTACGTATATGTTAAAGTCCTTAAAACGTGATTGAGCTAAAGTATGTGTGTGTGTGGGTTTGAGTGTTGGTTTCCATATTTGTATGTGTGTGTTAGTTTATGTTTTTGTGTGTATGTGTGTGTGTATATTGCTGCTTGTTGTTTGTTTAAAGTGGTTTAAGTGGCTTTTTAATAAATTTACGAGTTTTATATTAAAATTTCATTAGTTTTCTACAGTTCGTACGTTAATAAAAATATATATAACATTATTATTTTTGATGTTGTTGTAAGTGTTGGGATTTGTTTTTTCTTTTAATTTTTACGCCAGTAATTTTTGTAGTTGTTGTAAAGATTGTGTTTGTTTCCAACTTCAATAATTGTTGAAAGAGAAATTATTAAAAAAAATATATTTATAATGTTGGGTAAACCGCTTACGAAGGATTCTTTTAAATATGTAAAATTTTAAAGTGTAATATTGTGACTTACCTTTGTTGGAGTGTCTTTCCAGATTAGGATCCTTGATACCTGTAAAGAAAAAATTATGTTAATTTGAGTGAAACAAGTCCTTTCTAAAAAAAAATAGTAAGATTTCGCAGTTGAAACGATTTCAAGATATAAATATTCCAAAAAGGATATAATTTATTGGAAATATGGAGGTTTACAAGATCGCACACTGTGACGTGTGCAACATGCTAGCTGAAAAAAATCTATCACAAGTTTCAGAAATAGAATGCAATACATCAATAGAATAATCTTTGAAATTGATCGAAAGTTATCTTTGAGTCTTGCATCAGATTGCTTGGTTATTACCAGTTGAAGTGCAATATCGATTTTGTGTTAATTAATTATTTTGAAACACAGATACCCAACTATCGCCATTCGAACCAATTCGTATCGTAATATTGATGAAATCCTACTCCTCTATTTAACTTGATTTATACGGCAATTTCTGAAATTTAATTCAAGTTTCAATATTTGCGGACAACCAAAATACCGATAGCGATAGGAAGTGTAATTAACAAAAATAGTCCTTTGATTCCTTTTAATTGAGATAATACAGGATTTTTTATGGATCAATGTGTAAATATGCATTCGGCCTCGTTATGTTTAATGGGAACCGATGGTTCTCTGGAGATGGAAAGAAGTATTTGCAAATGTTTTCTTGTGTGTTTTGCTTGCGAATTTTTCAAACACTTGCATAGTGAGAAATTCGCAATTGAAATCATTTTTCGTTTGCATTTAGTTTGATGAATTTTTCAATAGCATCATACCAAACAACCGCTAATGATAATCTGTGGCTAGACCCAAAATAGCTATATGGTTTGCCAGGATAAATGAGGATTTATTTTGCAGAACTTCTTTTGTTCTTTAATATTTTTTTCGGTTCAAGATCAATTTCTGTGAAAAGGTACATTTATGTAAATTAAAATTATATATTAAAATAAACAAAAATGTAAATTTTCATAGAATATATAATTTAAAAAAATATGGCTAAATGTGGAATTGATTATTATGGTGGATGGTTGGGACTATAGCTATTTCAATGTCCAGCCATCCACGATAATTTCACATTATTTTTTTTTATAATATATTCTACGGAAATGTACATTTTGTTATAAAAGTACTTTATTATAGAAATTATTATAGAACATAACATCTTAAAGGTCGAGTAATAAAACTAAAATGGAAGAACATCTTTTTTGACATCTAGTTATATATTTTTAGAACGGGCTTGAACTTAAATAATAATAAATTAAAAAACTAGCAACAAAAAGGCCGTATAAATAAAAATCATCCCTGATGAATTTAAAAATGCAGAGCACGACTAAACTTCATGCAGTCGCTATTGCATGTAAGAATTGTCTTCCCTCTTAGCGAACAACAAAAAATCATGTCGAATGGAAAGCGACAGTTCTCTGGAGATGGGAAAATCTCGGTAGAAATGAGTTCTCGCTTGCATTTAGTTTGATGAACTTGTCAATAGCATCATTCAAAACAACCGCTGATGAAATCTGTAGCTAGATTTGAAATACTCGTAGCGATACGGTTTGCCAGGAATAACGAGGATGCATTTTGCAAAACTTTCTTTTTTGATAACTATATCTATATTCATGTGGCCGTCGGTGTTGCAATGGTAGGGTGCGCAGCTCTTGTACAGGAGTACGTGGATTCGAGCCCTGCCCAGACCACGTAACACATCTTTCGTCGTTGGTCAACTCTATTAGTGATGGCGACTCTATCGAGTATTTAGCCATGAAAAAGCTTCTCAAAAACACCCTTCGGAACCGGTGTAAAACTTTAGGTACCAATCATTGAGTCTAAAACTAGAACACGCACACTTCACTGGTTGTGACAAAATCCCTTCGTAAGACGTAATATGAAACCACTTTTTCTTTATCTCTAATGATAGATAAAGGGTTTTTCAACAGAGACGCTACAAAAGTAAATCGATAGGGACAGCAAACGACGCCATAATTTTTCCCGCTCTTTTGACATTTCTTTTCAGTAAGGTTTACCATTTCGTCATGGAAAGATATACGAGCCAACAACGAGTCGAAATTATTAAAATTTACTACCTAAATTTGGAGTCAGTGGCCTCAGCTTTAAGAGCGCTACGTCCAATTTATGGTCGTCATAATCGTCCTACCAGATCAACAATTGAGCGTCTAGTGGAAAAATTTGAATCCACAGGCACAGTACAAAATGTTCCCGTGCCAGTGAGACAAAGAAGTGCCCGTAGTGTCGAGAATATTGCTGCCGCTGAGGCTTCAGTTCAAGAAAGCCCAAATGTGTCTCTCACACGTCGTTCTCTCTCTCGTTGTGGCGAATTTTTCGAAAAGACCTTGGCAAGAACTAACGCCGCTTGACCAAAATAAGCGTCGTATGTTCGTGAATTGGACTGAGCAACAACTTGAAAATGATTCGGATTTTCATCGGAAAATCATCTTCAGCGATGAGGCTCATTTCTGGCTGAATGGCTTCGTCAATAAGCAAAATATGCGTTATAGATCAGATAGCAATCCACACGTAATCCATGAGCCATCATTGCATCCCGAAAAAATTACGGTTTGGTGCGGTTTATGGGCCGGCTGCGTCATTCGGCCGCACCTCTTCCGTGATGATCAAGACCGGCACATTACTATGAATCGCTACCGTTCACTGATAACCGAATATTTTTGGCCCCAATTGGATAATATGGACTTGGAGGACACGTGGTTCCAACAGGACGGCGCCACAAGCCACACAGCGAATGCCACAATCAATTTATTGGACACCAAGTTTGGTGAACGTGTTATCTCACGAAATGCCCCAGTCGATTGGCCGCCTCGGTTGTGCGATTTGACGCCGTTAGATTATTTCATGTGGGGCTACGTCAAGTCTATGGCCTATGCCAACAAGCCAGCGACGATTAATGAACTTCGTACGAATATCGAACGTGAAATTGCAGCAGTATCGACCGATTTATGCTTGAAAACCGTCGAAAATTGGGTTCAGCGTCTGGACTTCTGCAAGCGTTCCCATGGTGGCCATGCAAAAGAAATCGAGTTCCATACATAATGGCATCGAACGTATTTTCACAGGAATAAAGAATTTCATTGGTATCTAAAACCGGTTTTGTTTTATTTAAAAAAAAACTCTTGTAGCGCTCTTATTGAAAACCCCGTTATTTAGAATGGTCTTGAACTTGAATAATAAAATAAAATAGTACCAATAAAAAGACCGAATAAATAAAAATCAGCCCTGATGAAATTTTCTAATGTTCATTTGAACCTTCAAGTTTTTCACGTTACTTTAAAATGATTGTATCGGTCTATGTGGACTCTTTTCACCGCATTTTGAATCTTCCATTCTCGCACTCTTCTCGAAAATTCTCTTCCTGCATTCAGACCAAAATTGTCATCGTCACTCATGATGGATTTCAAACGAAACCCTTCCACTGCATCGTTGCGGTTCAGAAGGGTGTGTTTCTTGTGTTTCAAACTGTGTGGATATAGACCCTGCGGAGAGGAATCATCCGGTGACTTTCACTCCAGATATCTCGCAACTGGGAGTGATTGGGGGCATAGTTGACAAATCGAGGTTACTTTGGGCTATTCATTGATTCGAGCCATTTAAATCTCCTGGTCCTAACGGGGTCCTGCCGATTATGATACAGACATTTGACGCTTTTGTCACTCGTCATCTTCTAAGTGTATATAGGTCTTAGCGTAGACTTTCCCTGATACCAGACAAATTTAAGGAGGCAGTAGGCGTTTTTATTCCCAAGTCAGGAAAGACTAGTCATGCCTCTCCTAAGGACTATAAATAGTCAGCCTCTCATCCTTTCAATTGAAAGTTTTGGAGAGAATGGTTGACTGGTACAACAGGAAATGAGTCCTACTTGAGTGGTAGACAACATTCTAACCTTAAGTTAAATCCGTGTGTAAATCACAATGAATCGACCGACCTCCGAGTGTAGATAAGTGACGATAAGTTGTATACTGTCTCTTATTGTCACGTGTCCTAAACCTAACCTAATCTAACCTAAACAGAGAGTGGGGTAAGTACCTCTGGTTTCGAAACAGGATAACAAATATCGATGGAAAGAACTTTAGATCCAACCATTAAATTATTATTAAGACAATGCATCTATTTTGAGAACCATGACTAATATCTCGAAGGGATTTAACATTCTGGAATCTGGTTGGAGCATGTGTCTTGAACTAAAACTAGTATATGCTAAAGATTTAATTTTTCGACACAAAAAAGCTACAAATCCTGGTTTCGCCTTTTCTCGTGTTTATAATATGTTTTCAATTCGCTTCTATATGAATGGGCTGGCACATGCGAGGTCTGACCAAAAATCTTACCTAAACGATTTTGTGTCTTCCAACAATTTATCACTGTCATGTTTAGTGGTTTTTATTTTCATTTTGCATCTACAACCAAACACTATGTAGTAGTTACACACAAACATTGACATTCATTTCATTATCCTTTGGCGGCCAAGGCGAAAATAATAAGTTCTCTTTCTCCGCCTCTCTACTTCACTCTAGCCCGCTTTAGGTGTAATTTATATGACAGAAGCTATTTTCATATGTCATACATTAATCCAAATTAATTTCATGTAATTAAAATCACCTTGAAGCAGAAACCAAACAGCCACACAACACAACACAACAACAACAGCAACACGAACATTATCAAGACACAAACATCCTAGCAGAATATTAAAAGACAGCGTACGAATACCTATGCCACACACACACACACGTATATCCTTAATAATCCTGGTTGTTGGCATTGTACGACATTAAATGGTATTTATTGGATTTAGCCAAGTGTATCCCTCCAATAATAATTACCCATTCATTTCACTCTTCTAACGAAAACTCAAGTGTTAAACTCTTGAGAAATATTTAATGTTTCAACCCAATTGATAATGGGACGCTGGAGAGACGCGGTGGTGTTATACCCAAAAGGACCTGCAGCAGTTGTAATGCTTAAGCATCATGAATGAAAGCAGTTAAGCCGAATGTCCTTAGGTTATTTGTCGCATAACGTTTAAATATTGAATATTTCACGCAACATTAACGAAAGTTATTGGGAAGAAGTTTGGTATTTCAGGGGGAAAGGGGCGAAAAATATGAAATTGCATTTGGTGAGACGTTGATTGTTGAGATTGGAAGATGAAAGAAACAAGGCCAGACATGTTTACACTTTTGAAAAGCAAAAACAGTGACTTTCAGGGAGACACATCGATATTCCATTTCCAGAGACCCGAAATTCACTATTTGCCAGTATGAGACCAAGTGCCCATCATTATGCTGTAAACAATTAGGTCCAAGGGATATTTGTGACAATCCTATTCTAGTATACCTCGAACCTTGTGTCACTTTTAGAATCATAGAAGGCTCTTGTACAGCAATTACTAGCCTACCATTCAGGAGTCAGTTGTAGCACACGACTCTCATCTCCCTGAGAGCAGTATGTTACGAGCAGTAAATTATAATTGACTGTTTCTCAGATCTGAGTTGAGAGGTCTGAAATATCGTACTCCATTAGAGTTGAATATCTCAGATGACGCATATACTACTTTTCAACTTTTGAGTAATCTTAAGTAAGTTACAAATCAGAATGGAAGCCTGGTGGGAAACCCAGTTTCGGAGTTAACTGCTCCTGACTTCTAAGAGTCACAGATCGCATTTCCTTGACATGCTTATACACGCTGAAACAAAACGGCCCCAGCAACATATTGCACGAACCATGTATATGTTTGCAAGCATTGTTTTCATGAATTGACCATCTGCTGGGTTTTTTTTGTTCCTTTCGTTTCTGTCACATTTCTGTTTCAGCAGTTTTCGACAAAGTCAAAGCCATATATTATAAAATATTAATCATTGTGTCTCCAACATGTAATATTGTATAGCAAACACAATATATTTGGACACAAATAAACTATATTCGCCAGGCAAACACGTTATATTTACATCAAAACAAACAAAGACAGATTTTTAAGCGTATAGTCTCCAAGAAGTCAATCAGCTGTTGTTAATAAATAAAACTATTTTCCCTTTTACTTCTTACGAAGGGATAGGGGAGAGCTTCTCACAATCTTTGAGCTATGCGCTTATCAGTTTTTATTCACTGGTTGGACCTACAGTTTTACACCGATCCCGAACGGTATTTTGAGAAGCTTTCCATGCTCGTTAGTGTCGTCGTCACTATGCGAGCTGATCGCCGCTGTAAGAAATCTAGGGTGGTCTGAGCAGGGATCGAAACCACCTACTAATATACAATAGCCGCGCACACTACCTAACATATAGACAAGTTTTTTTTCCTATATCCGACTGAGGAGTTGTAGATCCCATTTTGGTCACATAATTCTGTTTTTAGCTTTAAAAAAAATCATCAGCGTCATTCAATCCGTTCCTCTGATATACTCCTATCCCGAAATTGTGAACACGGGAAAGGTTTTTAAATCTGAATCTTACAAATGCTTGACAAAGTGGTGCTTGGCAGGTAAAGCGACGTATGACAGTGATTCACAATCCTCCTCATTAACCTTGCATTAGAGTTAGCTTGTTCTATTGGATACGGTCTTAGACAGAAGTGTCCAGTTAGCACAGCCTTGAATCGTCTAAGTTCGAAATGCTTTGACTTCGCTAAATTTCGGGTCGCTTCACAGGACCTTCCCTGTTATGGCCCGTCTGATCCGTCCCATTTTGGGTGGAGAACTAATTCCGGCACTGAAGCGCTCTAGTTGCGATCTCACCCTATGTGATATAGGGGATGTTATGAGGCGCTATGAGTCGTTGGCAGTGGGAGTTGAAACCGAGGTTAGTACACGCTGAAAAATAACGGCCCCATCAACATATTGCAGGAACCATGTATACACGCTGACAAATAGCGACCCCAGCAACATATTGCGCGAAACATGTACATGTTTGCAATCATTGTTTTCATGAATTGAAGATCTAATGCCTTTTTTTTTTTTGTTGTCTCTCTCGTTTTTGTTTGTAGCGGTTTTCAACAAACAAAACGACATTTTAGTCTCAAAAATATATATTTAATAGCAAACACAATGTGTTTGGGCTCAAGTATAGTATATTTGCGCAAACTAGAAACACGTTATATTTGCAACCAAACAACAACAAAAAACAGAGTTTTCAGCGTATATATTTGCAAGGATTGTTTTCATGAATTCAAGGTCTGCAACTTTTTTGCTTATTTCATGTCTGTCACGTTTTCGTTTTCAGCAGTTTTTACCTAAAAAAAGCCCCATTTGGATCTCAATTACATTATAACGTATTAGTTATTGTGTCTCAAATATGTAATATTGAATAGCAAACACAATGTGTTTGGACACAAATATACTATGTTTGCGACAAGCTACAAACATGTAAATATTTGCATCCAAACAACAAAAAGAGACAGATTTTTCAGGGTGTATGTATGCACGCTATGTTTTGCTGTATCCTGTTTGGAAACAATACATTTTTCTATACTATAATTTTTTTTTATCTTTACGAGTTGATCTTTACGAGTAGTACTACGTGTTCGTAGCTGATATCCAGAGTCAGGCTTAAATTTAATATCAGAGTCGTGTCATAGGCGATCATTAGTCCCTCCGTTTGGTAAAGTACAAGACTCTTGAACACGTCCACAGGTAATCTCGATAAGAGAGGGTGATGCAGAGACTATTGTGTAATAAACATCTTCTCAAAACCCTTTCAGATTCAGTGTAAAAGTGTGTGTTCCACTCAGTGGGTCTAAAAGTAGAACACGTTCAGCTCATTGATTGTGAAAAGCTCTACCCAGTTGCTTCATGGAATGTAATGAGAAACTTTGTTTTTAAGTCGTGAATTAAGAGAAGTATTCGAAAAGGCCTAGCACTGAATTTTGCGCAGAAGTCGATAGCCATATTCAGAGTTGAATTTCAGAGTTGTAGTCACAGCGTAGGAGTCGCTACATGCTGAAAAACTGACTTTTTGTTGTTTGGATGCAAATATAATGTGTTGCCAACCTGTCGCAAATATTGTATAATTGTATCCAAACACATTGTTTTGTCTAGCTATGTCCACGTCAGAATAGAGACTATATAGCTCTGCGTTCCAGCGACGTCGGTACTCGCCGTTTTCCCTAACAGGCCCATATATTTTACGGAGAATTTTTCTCTCGAAAACTCCCAGGTGTTTTTCATCCGCTTGCGATATGACCCAAGTTTCGGAGCCATATGTCAAGATAGGTAAAATGAGAGTCTGCTATAGCTGGACTTTTGTCCGTCGAGAGAGGGCTTTGTTCCTAAACTGCTTGCTGAGCCCAAAATAACATATATTTGCAAGCACAATTCTCCTATCTATCTCCAGGCTGACGTTGTTGTCCTTGTTCACGGCGGATCCAAGGTAGACAAATTCATCTATCACTTCAAAATTAAATCGGTTGTCAACGTTCAAGTGCGGACCAAGTCGAGAGGTTTCTCTAGTCGTTGACACCATCAATTTTGTCTTGCCCTCATTAACAGCAAGACTCACCTTTGCTGATTCCTTTTCGATTCTTGAAAATACTGCAGTAACCTCTCGCAAATTTCGCCCATACATAGTTCCTGCAATATGTTGCTGGGTACGTTTTTTTCCCGCGTGCATTATGTTTCGATTCTCACCATACTGATCAACATGCAAGCAAGTAAATTGAAGTATGTAACAGAAAAGGAAATATCCATTTGGAGAACTTAAGAACCACAACAAATACTGTCCTGTCAGCCTTCATAGCCACAATATGGCCAACCGCGTGAAGCGTATCTTATGCCTAGTTCAATAGTAAACTCTTTCACGTCATGCAGGAAAGACCATACAAAGTATCGATACAAGTCCTGCAGAATTCGAAAGTGTTTCGATTTCATGCCGATTTCAGTCATGCTACTAATCGCATTGCCCTATAACATTCTATGGTTTATCTCTCTTTGTTTTCTATGCCACCATACTGTCCCACCCTACGCAGTTCTAATGCCCACCCCTGGATTTGTTGGAAAACCAACTAAATGCATGACTGACACTCAACAGACGTGCAGATGGCGCTAGCGTGGTTTTAAGAGGTTGCCTTTGCATTTTCCTTAGCAACAGAATATATTTTAACATTATCACCTTCCTCGCCCTCAAGTTGTAAGCTAATGTTTTTGGAAACTTCGCTCTTTCCTGCACTCAAATGCAAAAAATCACAACAACACACAGAAGGAGAAACAGCAGCAGCCGTAAAGGATAAAAAGGACTCGTGAGCAATTTCATGGTTTCATGAATTTTGGCGTTTTTATCGTGATATTTGGGAGAAAAGCGGAAAAGTAAAGGGATAAACAACAATAAAAATAAAAACGTAACACGAGTCCTTAAAAGGTTAAAAACTTTTAGTTTTGTAATTTTAATTGAATATGAAATAAAATTGTTTTGGGTACAAAATTTTTGCAAAACAAAAACCTAAACAGGAAATGAAATGTAACAAATGTTGCAAGTATTGAAATATTCATAACCATATGCAACCAACCTTAATAAATATAGTATTCAAAAAAGGATAACGATGATTGGCCTTTAAATACCATAAAAGGCAAAAGAAGTTTATTAAATTATTAACGAAATCACACGGAAATCACAGCCTTGAATACAACATGGCCAATGTTCAAGTTGATACCAAAATCGTAACAAAAAATGTTAAGAAACAAAGAAAAGTTTCCTTTTTTCACTTCCGGTTTTTGAAATAAAACTCATTTCCTGCCTGTTGTGAAGTTAAAAAAAAAACACAAGTCAAGTTTCAAAATCAAATTATAAGTTTTCGTAAATAATTACAATAATAAAGTGTTAAAACACGCGATATGTTCACAGTTCCTCCACGTCAAAATTCCATGCATTACCCTTGAGGAGAGGGATTGGTTTTATGACACTTTAATGTGGCAAAAGATTCTCAAACAGCCACTGGAAACGCGTTTACCCGAAAAGTTGTTGACAAATTTGTCGCACGCGATCAACACTTTTCACCAAAAGTTTTGTTTCCCTGGCCTAGGGAGGAAAGGGGCACTCAAGGACTTGTGTCCTTTTTCGAATGGACAACAACTCAATTTTCTAAACGTATGTGTGAGATAGCGTTTTTCCGACCAACCACTTTTGCTGCAATGTTGCAAGTATAAATTGCCGCAGTTGAAGAAATGTTTTCAAGCAATTTGCTGTCGAGTTACATATGAGTATCATTAGATTCAATTGCATATGCACAGTGGGGCCAGGATGAAATTTAATCAAAATATGGCAACTATGGGTCGCAAGCAGTTGGAGGGCTTAAAGTTGGCAAGAGAGGAACAACATTAATCAAGCCTATTTAAAGGGAGTAACCGCAGAAAAATGAGAATGAGAAACATCACACCTCCCATTTGTGTTGACGACCACCGCAATCGTGGTCCTAGATTTACCGACATGCACTTGGAAGGTTAGAAGAGTATACAGATCCGGTGACACTATCCAACTGGCAGATATCCTCGAAAATTGTAAGGCTGACATTACTGATATCCAGGAGATGCGATAAATTGGTCATAGCTGTAAAAGGAAGAAGCCCCGCGACGTATTTCACGAATTTGGTTGCGGACTGTAATTGTCAAAAGACTACAACATGAGGACTAAAGGATCAAACCCATGGGTGAACGTATAGCCACCATCTGCATAAACGCAAAATATTTTAACATATCGCTAATTTGTGGACATGCCGCGACAGAAGAAAAAGACGATGACACCAAGGACATATTCTATGAGCGCTTAGAGGAAACTGGCCATGAAATTAAAATTGTTCTAAGTGATATTACTGCTAAAGTCGGCAGAGAAAATGTCTTTAAACCAACCATCCGTAAATTCAGTCTCCAAGCCATCACTTCCCATAACGGAATGCGACTGTTAGATTTTGCCATGGCGAAAAACACGATTGTCAATGGTACATGATTCCAACGTAAAGACATCCACATCCATAAGGCTACTTGGATATACCCTGATCAACAGACGAAGAACCAGATTGATGACCTGGTAAATGCTGGAAGGCACTCTACTAGTACAATGGACGTACGTTTGATTCGAGAGGCTAATATCTATTTGGATCACTACCTGGTTGCAGCAAAGGTTCGCACAAGGTTAAGCAGACCGAAGGTACTACGAAACCAGACATATAAAAACCGGACATATACAATATAGACGCACTCCCGACTCACGATACTGAAGTGCAGTGGAAGTACATTTCCCACTCGATGAAAACTGCTGCAGAGCCCGTACTTGGTTACGAAAACCCGCTTAAAGACAAACCACGGTACGATGAAATGTCACTTGTCAAGTGATGAAAAGAACGCTGCACGTATGGTAATGCTTCCGGCAGCTGCAACACCGAGACAGACTGGTATAAGGAGAGGCGAAGAGGGGAAACCCGTTTTTTTTTGGAACAAAAAACGATTGTGGAGAAAGCACGTGAGTGAAAAAAAAGTGAAAAATGGGACCCGTAAATTCTACTGAAAAGTACAAAGCCAAGCCAGCGGAAATGGATCAGGGCCCTCCATTTGTGGAGATAATGACAGGAATCTTGTTCCAGGTGTGTAGAGTATGTTGGGAATGCGGAGAGATCACCTCTCTGTTTTACTTGTCCCAGAAGACTTCAATATAGATGAGGGTGTTGAGCACATACAGGACAATGGCGTCGACTGTCCCCTCCTAGCCAAAGCTAAGTTAGAATTGCAATTTCCTGGTTTAAGAACAACAAAGTCGGTGGTGCTGATGTTCCACCCGCTGAGCTGTTTAAAGTTGACGGTTATGTGTTGGAAAGGTGTAAACATAATCTCATATGCAAAATCTGCCTAGACGAATAACCCCTATATCCATCGCATACAAGGTCCTCTCCAGCGTAATATGGAAAACATTAAGGCTGTTTGTTGCAGACCTGAGGGGACCATATCAGTGTGACGACTTTAGGCCTGGAAAGTCGACCATCGACCAGATATTACAACGAATCCTGGAGAATTCCCACGAAAAACAAATACACACCTACCACTCCTTTGTGATTATAAGGTTGCGTTCCCTATTCCGAGACAAAAGCTCAAAATTCAGGGGGGGGGGGAAATATTTTTCTCTCACTGCAAGAATTTGTATTCTACAGTAGGTAGACATACTCCGGCAGGATAGTGGTGGGTACGTGTTGGACACTCCTTTAAAAGGCTTTTTTCCTACTCATCGTTTCTTTGAATCGTATGTCCTACGTCCTAAAACAATCAGGATACTAAGTATAGTAGACATCCTCGAGTTGATAAAATGTTGTGTGGATTCGCTCTCTCCCTCATCTTTAAAGGTTCCACTAAAGTCAGTAGCTCTGCCTCTCTTTCTCGCCACATATCTACCAACCAGACGGTGTACCATCAAAACTGATACAAATGTTGCAACCTTAAACCTAGTAAAAGACGGAAGGCTAATACTTTTCTTACTAACCAAGGTCGGTCGGATCTACTTTTCATGTATGTATGTACAATATGTTCCCGTCAACCGTATTTTCAGCATCATTACATAGGAGTGTCCACATAGGATGCGCATGAAAAGCGGAACCTGGAAGCTAGTTCGCCATCTTGACAGCTCATATTCTTGACGTTCCTTTAATCTTGAACCCATGTAAGGTAAATATCGTACCGCTGAACCATCTCGTTATCTGACGTAGTGTTAAGGCAGACTTATTCCAGGACTTTGATAGCCACCTAACTATCCCAGAAGACATTAATTTGTGTCTAGTGATCTAGTAAGTTTCCTAATATCCTGGCTGTAGGAGAAACCATTGTGCTGTCCATCTGCAGCACCACATTAATTTGTGTCTATGCAGGACCATTATCCTTCAACCAACTAGTGACTTTCCTAATCGCTTGGCTGTCCCTCTGCAGCACCATTATCCTTTAGATAGGTAAATAGTACAGTTGATATGGCAGTCTGGGAGAAAGTCACAACGCTGGTTACATAGACAATACACCGCCCCACCTGAGCATTTAGATTCAAATCAATGCAAAACCCCACCTCCATAACACGAACTCATTCGTTCCAGGAGGCATTTTGGGGATGGATAATGTGATAGTTGCAACGGAGTACAGGCTCCATTTTCGTATATTCTCCATATGGCTGAATCATTACCATAAATCGTATTCTAAATCTAAGATTAGTCCTGTTAGGTCGTAAATCCTTATCGACTAAGCGAATACTTTTCTTTGCCTACTACCACAGAATCCACTGTAAGATCCTGAGTTTCAGTGTTAGTTTTCTTGTAGCCATATAATTTTCGGAGTATTGTTCTCTCGAAGACTTCCACTGATGTTTCATCAGCATGCGATAGGACCCAGGATTCTGCGCCATAAAGCACGACAGGTTGTATGAGAGTCTGACAGAGTGGGATCTTCGTTTCTCGAGAGATGGTCTTATATCTGAAGTAGTCGCTTAGCCGGAAATAGCTCCTATTTGCAAGCACAATTCTCCGTTTGGTTTCTACGCTGGCGTTATTGAATCTGTTCACGGCAGATCCGTGGTAAATAAATTCATCCACAATTTCGAAATTGTCAAGGTGAACAACTTACTCCCTTTCATTCAATCGGGCGGATGTTCTGCTTGTCGAAATTTGTCGAATTCATCAAATTTTGTCGTGTCCTCATTTACTGCCAAAACACCTTTGTGTTAATTCCTTCCCAATTCTCGAAAATACTGCAGTAACTTCTCCCAGATTGCGCCCAATGATGTCTAAATCGACAGCATACGAGAGCAGCATGTGATTTTTGCTGCTAATAGTTTTATTCGTGCTGACTGCAGCTTTTCTCACGGTGATCTCAATTAATATGTTGAAGAGATCGCATGAAAGGGCGCCGCCCTGCCTGAGGCCTCGCAGGGTGAGATCTTTTTCAACCCTTGCTGAGGATTTCGTGTCGGTCAGTATCCTTCTACCAAGGCGTGCCGGCTTAGCACTAATACCAAGGTCCGACATAGCACGGTAGAGTTTTCCCCGCATCGGGCTATGAAAGGCAGCTTTATAACCTATAAACAGGTGTCGATTTGGTTTTCGGGGTTTTTCTCCAGGATTTGAAGTAATTCGAATATCGTTTACTTTCCAGGCCAGGAAAGTAATATTTGTAACAGAAGATAACTTTCTTTATCGTATAGTAGACACTTGGGGGAATCATAACCAGTGTATCTCCCATTACCCTTTGACGTCTTAGGCGGTTGGTCCTTATCGGATGAGCGAAGACTTTTCGCTGTTTACTCTGGCATGAAAGCTGCTGTACAATCTTAGCATATTATTACATTAATATACCATTTCAGACAGTCACTTTAGTCTATGTTCTCTGGTCAGCAGAAGCATTATTCTCCATAATCCTGAATTATCGAAGACTATTGTGAAAGTTCTATTGGAGAGGACGTAATGTAACAGCTGGTTCAGGCACAAATACAGAACCGGTTTGCTGAGGTCGTGTAGACAGCCGCCTCAGATGTGCCTTTTATTTTTACCCAGGAGGTAAGAAAAGTTTCGATAATGAAGAGAACAGCATAATAACTGTCAGTTTTCAGGAGTTCTCAAGAACGTCGACATGGCTTTTTTAGAGTGAAAAATTTGATGACCTGAACGAGGCAGGAGCTACCCCATTGATTCATCTATCTGCCTCCATCTAATGCTACAGAGTAGTATGGAAAAGGATTGTGGCGGTATTTGCAGTGATATAATAGGAAGTCGGGCTGTCTACAGAGTAATATGGAAAAGGATTGTGGCGGTATTTGCAGTGATATAATAGGAAGTCGGACTGCTAGATTGAATGAGGTACTGTAAAGCAAATCGTGGAAGCCAGTTGAACTATGTTCTGTTTCACTTATAATTGTCAATAAAATTGTAATTTGCAAACAATGTCTATTTGTATTTTTTTGAAGCGAAATCAAAATTTTAAATTATATATGTCCCACCCTGTAGTTCAAAGGAAAGGTATAGGATAGAGTCGGAACAGCTCCTGCTTTACCACTGCCCAGGGTCTTTATGAACGTCACCTCGCCTTTTCAAAGTCAAGTCCTATTTTTACCTGTCTTAACAAAGAGCATGTCCTGTTAGTTAAAATAGGTAAAAACGACGGCTTGACTTTAGTTCCGTAAGAATAATGAATAATGACAGTAACCATTGAATACACTACAACTTAGTTTAGTTAATCGTTCAATGCCACAGGCTGTATTAAGGGCAGGGGCTTCTACTTTTAGGCCGAACTACGTGCCTACTCATTCTTAAACTTAAAAATCGTTTAGTACAATAAGGACATAATGATTATGCCCTAATGGCACAACTTCTTGTGTCTTCTGCAATACAATGTTCCGTCCACTGTTCTTTCCCAGTCTAAGCAAGTTAAATATGTATTGTCAAACAAAATGGAAGTTGTTTATTACAAGAAAATTTCGTATATTATATCCGTTTCCTATATTTCGTCCCCCACATGACACTGATTTCTTTAGCGTGTATCCAGAAAGACTCTCTTTTGTATACAATTTTATATTTGTGTTTGTATTGGGAGAAATTCCCAACCCAAAAAACAACATAAAACACATACAGCGAACACAAATGTTTATATTTATCAATGTGTCTGTTGTGTCTTCGGCTTGGAAAGGGGCAACCAAAGTAAATTTTCGTCTGACTGCATTCTGAAGATGCGTCTAAATGTGCACGTGTGTTTGCTTATGTGTAGATGATTGAATCTTTTGGAAGAGTGTGTATTAACCGCACTTTGGCATATACAGAGACTCATACGCAAATACTCAGCAGCGGAACTGAGAAGGCCTTACTTAAGGAAGGCATTCGAGAAGGTACTCGTACTTGTTAGTGTCGACGTCACTAAGCGAGGTGACCGCCGTCGAATGAAATTTTAGGTGGTCAGAGCAGGGATCAAACCCACGTTCTCATGCACTAGATCCGCGCAAAACCTTATCGATGGCGGCCAAAACCTTAACTTTTAGTAAAAGAAGTATCTTTCTTTAGAAAGGACCTTTTAGGAAAATATATTACATATTCTTACAAAAATCAGCTAAAAATATACTTTGTTCTTTAAAAAAAATACATTCTATAAAAAAAATATTCTTAAAAAAGTTTATCATTTTATAAAAAGAGCGACAAATCTAAGGACTTCTATTCCGAACAGGAATACCTGGGAAAAGTCACTGGAAGGGAATACCAGAAGTATCAGATTTTTCACGGATGGAACAAAGTTGAACGAGCAAGTTGGCTATGGGGTCCATTCACCGGACCTAAATATAAATATCCCCGTCAAGCTGCCTGATCACTGAACACTGATCAAATATTACCACCATACTGGAGGTTGCTGAACTACTGAAAAGTAGTGTCACAACCCTCCGGAGAATATGTAATTACACAGACAGCCAGGTTGCCATAACATCCCTGGCAACCATGTTTGCTACGTCCCTGACGGTGAAAGAATGCCACTCATCACTTAGGGTGATGGCAGAGTATTTTGACATCAGGCTCATCTGGGTACCGGGACACAGCGACATTCCAGGCAATTGCGTAGCGGATGTGTTAGCTAGACAGGGCACAACGGCACAGGTTCTTCCGGCAAAAGCAGGTGTTAGTATGCCAATCTCTACCTGCCATTTGCAGATCAGGCAGTGGGCCGTTAATATGTTCAAGGACAAGTGGAGACTTACCTCAACTTACAAACAAGCCAGAGTCCCCTGGCCACAGGTGGACAGGAAGAGGACCAGGCAACTACTTAACTTGCCGAGAGGCAGGTTATCCACAATGATAGGAACACTTATAGGACATTATCTTCTAGGCAAACACGCCCTAAGATTGGGACATAGAAACTGCACTCTCTGTAGATGCTGCATGGAAGAGGACGAGGAAACGACGAAACACCTTCTCTTGGATTGCCCTGCTCTGGCAGGACTAAGAAGTAGGATATTCGGAACACATCTAGTTAGCGCCGTAGCTCTACAGGATATTCCTGTAGGTCTTATAGACACATTTATTGAAAGGGCAAATTGGCTGGACGACTAGTCAATAGTTGCTATAGAGGAAACTGCAGGTACCACAATGGGCTTCTTTAACCTAAGTGTGCTATACAGCGTGCTGTCTTGCAGCCTTAACAACCAACTTGTTGTTAAAAAAGTACTCTCATGGGTTTTTCTTACAAAAAGTACTTCTTCTTAAAAATAGTAAAAGAAAAATTAGATTTTAATAAAAGAAGCACCTCTCTTTAAAAAAGGACCTTTTCGGGGAAATATAATACATAATCTTACAGACAGGAGCTAAAAATATTGGTTTTTGTTTAAATACTTTCTATAAAAAAAAAATTTTTTTCGTAAAAAAAAAGATTATCATTTTATAAAAAGTTTTTTTTTTGAAAGATCCATTTAAATTATCGTATTTTACAACGGGCGCCTTAGGCGTAATAGAACTAACTAGTATCTTATTATAGCGAAAGGAACTTCGTTCCAATCGGGTGTCCCCTGACACATCATGTAGTTTTTATCCATTAAAAGGAGCGGGATCTTCACGCCTAACAAATAGTGTATAATTACTATACATGCTAAAAAAAATCTGTCTTGTTTTGTTGTTTGGATGCAAGCAATATGACGTGTTTGTAGCTTGCCGCAAATATAGTACACTTGTGTGCAAACACATTGTGTTTGCTATGCAATATTACATGTTGGACACACAATGATTAATAGATTACAATTAATTTTTTTGTGACCCAAATGAGGCTTTGTTTGTTGCAAGCTGCTGAAAATGAAAACGTGACAGTCTACCCAATAACCAAAAAGCAGCAGATCTACAATTCATGACAACAAGGCTTGTAAACATTATATTGTCTCCGAAACATGTTGTTGCGGAAGATTTTCTTCCAGCATGTATTCATCGAGGCTTTCATTTGTAGCTGTGAAGATCAGTCATTAATTTTCATACATTTCTTGTAATGCTGCTGTTATGTAGAAATCATGAAGGCCTTCTTAACTTCCTTTGGAACGACAACCTTCTTCCAACCTACTCTCGCTCTCTCTCTCTATATCTCTTACTTATGCTATCACAATCACAATTTGCTCCTGTACACATACGAGATATCTATGAGAGTCTAACTCGACTTATTCGATATTTATTTGTGATATGTGTGCAGAAGTGTGAGTTTGAGTGTTAAAGTATGCATGGCTGTGCACATAGATACAAGCATTTGTGTGTGTGTGTAGCTGCAATAAAGTGTCTTTATGATTATGTCCTTGTGTGCTTGGGTGTGTGTGTGTGAGTTAATGTTTGAGTATTTGTCTTTATTTGATTTTGCTGCAATTGCAGTAGTTGTAATGCAGTGTCATGAATTTTCAAAATTTTTTTTTCTACTGCTTCTCAAAACACAGTCATACATACGATTATGTGCATGTGGAGAGTGTGTGTGTGTGTGTTTCTAGCTTGTTAAGCTTGTGGTAAATCCACTTAAGACACAGCACATACACATCTAGCTAGTCACATACATGCATATATTGGTATAAGTATGGATTGACAATTTTGTTATTTTATGAGGTTAAAAAGAACTTAATTGTGTTGATTATCGTTGTGTGTGTTGGGTGCGTGTGTTTCGATGTGTTCATGTGTATGTTTATGTGTGTCTATGTATGCTTTAATGATTGTGTACGTGAGTAATTGTCCGTCTGTTGGCAATTTTTTTTTTGTATGGTTTTGAAAGAGTCCTTGTGTGACTCTTCTTGTGTTTCAATTGCAAGTATTTTGGTTAAATTTCTTTTTATATTTTAAATACGTGATTGAGTGTTACAAATTACTTAATGAACGATTAAAATGCGTCATAACAACAAAGTGCTCTAAGCTTAAGCATAGAAGTACCCAATTTATATAGAACTAGCAACTGCCCGCTACTTCGTATGCGGTTATACAGTAAGATTTATAAATGTATATAATAACGGGATTTTCAATAAGAGCGCTACAAAAGTTTTTTTAAATAAAACAAAACCGGTTTTAGATACCAATGAAATTCTTTATTCCTGTGAAAATACGTTCGATGCCATTATGTATGGAACTCGATTTCTTTTGCATGGCCACCACGGGCACACTTGCAGAAGTTCAGACGCTGAACCCAATTTTCGACGGTTTTCAAGCATAAATCGGCCGATTCAGCTGCAATTTCACGTTCGATATTCGTACGAAGTTCATCAATCGTCGCTGGCTTGTTGGCATAGATCATAAACTTGACGTAGCCCCACAGGAAATAATCTAACGGCGTCAAATCGCACGACCGAGGCGGCCAATCAACTGGGCCATTTCGTGAGATAACACGTTCACCAAACTTGTTTTCCAATAAATTGATTGTGGCATTCGCTGTGTGGCTTGTGGCGCCGTTCTGTTGGAACCACATGTCCTCCAAGTCTATATTATCCAATTGGGGCCAAAAATATTCGGTTATCAGTGAACGGTAGCGATTCGCATTCATAGTAATGTGCCGGTCTTGATCAACACAGAAGAAGTACGGCCCAATGACGCCGCGGGCCCATAAACCGCACCAAACCGTACTTTTTTCGGGATGCAATGTTGACTCATGGATTACGTGTGGATTGCTGTCTGACCAATACCGCATATTTTGCATATTGACGAAGCCATTTAGCCAGAAATGAGCCTCATCGCTGAAGATGATTTTCCGATGAAAATCCGAATAATTTTCAATTTGTGCTCAGCCCAATTCACGAACATACGACGCTTATGGTGGTCAAGCGGCTTCAGTTCTTGCGTCAATTTAATCTTGTAAGGATGTAGGCCAAGATCTTTTCGCAAAATTCGCCACAACGACGTCACAGAGATGCCCAACGCTTGAGAACGACGTGTGAGAGACACATTTGGGCTTTCTTGAACTGAAGCCTCAGCGGCAGCAATATTCTCGACACTACGGGCACTTCTTTGTCTCACTGGCACGGGAACATTTTGTACTGTGCCTGTGGATTCAAATTTTTTCACTAGACGCTCAATTGTTGATCTGGTAGGACGATTATGACGACCATAAATTGGACGTAGCGCTCTTAAAGTTGAGGCCACTGACTCCAAATTTCGATAGTAAATTTTAATAATTCCGACTCGTTGTTGGCTCGTACATCTTTCCATGATGAAACGGCAATCCTTACTGAAGAGAAATGTCAAAAGAGCGGGAAAAAATATGGCGTCGTTTGCTGTCCCTATCGATTTACTTTTGTAGCGTCTCTGTTGAAAAACCCTTTAGATTAGTCATACGATCACTGATATGTCTCAGGTTTAGTAGGCGACTGATGTCTCTAAAGCTCATCAAGCTAGCGGACATACTCTTGTGTAATTAAATGGCGGATGGGCCAAATATATGTGCCAACGACGGATAGAAACCAAACGTAGAAAATTCAGGTTCGACATATTACATCCTAGTCAGCGGCAGACCCATAATGGGCGGCTGCAAACAAATATCATGGCATTAGGTAAACATGCAAAAGGCCGACTGACATCGTTCATAATGGCAGTGAAAATACGTAAACAAAAAACAAAACATAAACAACCCCTATTTGTTGACGATTCCCGCAAAGGTTATAAGGAACACGATTTACGGATATGCACTTGGAATGTAAGGACTTTACGAGTATATAGATCCGATGCAGGTATCCAATTGGCAGATATCCTCCTAAGTTATAAGGCTGACATTACCGCTAACCAGGAAATGCGGCTGACTGGACATGGCTGCACAAGAATAGGAAACTGCGACATATACTACAGTTGCCTTCTGAAAAACATGAATTTGGTTGCAGATTTGTAGTTGGCAAAAGACTGCGACATCTAGTCTCTAGGCTCAATCCTGCTAGTTCAGCAAACCATTGTACGATGAAGAGTGTCGCATTGCAAATGATGAAAAGAACGCTGCACGCATGGCAATGCTTCAGTCAATTGCAACGCTCCAATTGCGACTGAGGGGTATAGGGAGAAAAGAAAGGAGGTAACCCGTCTCTTTAGGCGTAAGAAACGGCAGTGGAAAAAGCGCCAGAGTGAGAAAATTGAGAACGAAGCCCGAAAACAGGATTAATGGACGTGGTTCCGGTGCACCCTTCTGTAAATACAAGAACGGAAATCTCATATCTCTGAGATGTGCAGAGAATGTTGGGAATATGGAGAGATCATTTCTTCGCGCTACTGGCACCTGAGATATGCAATGACGATGACACAATCGCTCACAATTTGGACGATGACGTCGGAAGTCACATGCTGCTCGCGTATGCTGATGATATCGTTATCATGGGGCGCACAATTAGATTAGTTACTGCAGTGTTTTCGAGAATTGAGAAGACATAGGTGAGCGAATCAAACGACATAGGTGAAGGGATCAAAATATCAAGATTACGCTGGCTAGGCCATGTCGGTGGAATGGATGAAAACAAACCAGCACGAAGGGTTTTCGCAACCGAACTCGAAGGAAGACGAAAAATATGGCAACCAATACTTCTCTGGAAAGATCAGGTGGATTATTCCCAGCAAGTGGTTGGTGCTATCAACTGGAGGAAAAAACTGAATATCGTGCGGACGAGCTGTTGTATTGATCTGGACGAACAAATAAAAAATCACATAGGCAGTTATGATCTCAATTGGTCGAAAAACTTGGCATCTACTTTTAAACAGGATGTCTCTGTGCTAGTAGCTGTGATCATTGAAAACTCTGAACAATACGCTGACACGCGCCCAAGTTTGGAATCTCATTGGATCATTATTGAACAAGTTGGATGAATGACTGTTCAACCTTTTGTATGAGTGGGAGATAATATCTAGGATATTATTTCCTGTCGGATATAACATATATTCTCCAAGTAAAGAAGAATTATCTTATGACCTTTTGCAGAGCACTAACTGGTTCGCCAAGAACTAATGTCAGTCTCTTCATCAGTCACAATATCACGCTGACAAATCTATATTGTGGTTTTTGTTTGGATGCAAATAGAATGTGTTTGCAACTTGTCACCAATATAGTATACTTGAGCCCAAACACATTGTGTTTGCTTTTTAATATTGCATGGTTGAGAGACTATGATTAATAGGTTATAGAATATTTTGTTGAAATCTGCTAAAATCAACAACGTGTCAGACAACATAGAAACATAAAAGCAGCTGACCTTCACTTCATGAAAACAATGCTCGCAAACATACACATGTTTCCCGCAATATGTTGCTGAGACTGTTTCTTCAGAGTGGTGGAATATCGAGATGGGGTTTCATTTGGTTTTAACGTCACTTAACCACACCAGGTCAGTTTACACATTCGACCATGGGGACGAAGTAAGACGTCCCGTGGTTTCATAACGGTCCTCGATGGGCTCTTCGTGCGGATCCTCTTTCTTATTCCAATTGCCTTTGCTTATCTTTTGAATGTTATAGGTATGAATTATGCAACCTATAAGTATACTCCAAAAATTGGATGCCTTTATCTTAGGTTTTCACCTACTGGTTACAGATTTACACCGGTTCTGAACGATATTTTGAGAAGGATTATCATGCCTAAGTACTCGATGATGTCGCCATCACTAAGCGAGGTGGCCATTGTTGAAATAAATGTAAGGTGGCCAGAGCAGGAATCGAAACCACGTTCTCATTTACAGGAACCGCGATTACTAACCTTTGCACCACACTATAGCCTCTGGAAATTTGCGTACTTGCAGCCTGCGATCAGCCAATACTGCATCCTTATTCCTTTTCAAAATGGTATTCAATTCAATATTCAATTGAACATGAATATCATTAGGCGTCACTTCTTTTAGTCCTTTGCCGAACATAACGAAATTCCATAAACGACTAAACAATCCTTCTAGTGAAAGGAGCAATAACCCGGGTGTGCACCTACATAAAATTAAAATCATATTAAAAATAAACGCTTTGGAATTTTGGGTTTCTTTCGTTTTGTCCCTATCAACTGTTTGTGCTGAAATTAATTTTGACTTGATAAGTCATTCGCTTGACATCAATTGCGGTTTTCACTTAAATAAGCCCTCCGCATTTTGTTGGCTCGCGAGCCAAAATTCCGTTTTTTCTCGTCTTTGTCATGATTTTAATTAATTTCCACTTATCATTCTATAACCGACAATTGCTGTAGCCACAACATCCTTTTGCCGTCGGAAGCTGGAAAGAGTATCCTTCTAACAAGCGATAGTAGCAAACTAACAGTGCACAAATTTCAGACAGTTTCAACAACAACAACAAAAAATGTCAAATGCTCAAATACCGCAGACGAACATGTCCTTTTTTTTTGTTACAAGGCAAAATGTTGTAAGGAGAAGAAAAAAACCCAACGACTTTGAAACCCCCCATCTTGTGAAACTAAATTGGCGGTTTGTGGTTGATAATATGGTTGCATTTAAAGTTAATAAATTCGCCACAATAGGGCACTTAAGGATAGAGGGATAACAATATTAAGGACACTTAAGAAGTTGTTTAAAAATTGAGTTAAAGTTTGCCATTTCAAATCAAATTGTTCGATTTTTATACCAAAAGTTGCACAAAATTAGTAGTTTTAAATATATTTTAAACTAGACAGCAGAAATAATTGATTCGTTTTATTCACGAGGTTCTTTTTAAAAGTTTAAACTATAAAACATTGATGTGGTACTTATAACGTGCTGTATATTTTGTACAGCCCTTTAATGTCCTTAAATTTTTGTTGTCATCTCAATTTCCGTCCGGAGACATATATTTGTATTCGGTTTGTGTTCTATTGGTTTATTTGACTTTGATGTTGACTCGTCTGCAAATATAAGTCTACAGTTTCTTATATTCTGTAGACATTTGACTGAGGTTTTTGTCTTAATTTCATAGCAAAAGCACTGCGGTGTTTCTAACATCTATATTGTTGATTCAGCATAACCAGCTTTAAACTTGGAGAAGAAAATTGTGGGATAGAAAATTATAGGACGCACATATTTAAAGGACTTGAAGCACTTCCCCCATGTTCCCCAAAAATGTTAAGAAACAATGTTGCATCAACATTTAATATAGTACACGCTTAAAAACATCCCAGCAACATATTGCAGGAAAAATTTGTATGTTTGAAAGCATTTTTGTCATGAATTGAAGATCTGCTACTTTTATGTTTTTGTTACGTTTTTGTTTTTAGCAGTTTTCACAAACGAAGCCACATTTGGGTCACAAAAACATGTATTATAACCTATTAATCATTTTGTCTCAAACATCTAATATCGAATAGCAAACACAATGTGTTTGGACACAAGTATACTATACTTCCGGTAAACTACAAATATATATATATATATTTGCATTCAAACAACAACAAATAACACACATGTTGCCACAGTTTGCCTATAAACAAATGTTGATTTACCAGTTCACCAAACAAAAAAGTTGCTGCATCTTTCCTAAAACAGAAAAGGTACTAAAACTTTTCTGAAACAGAACAGTTCCTACAAACTTTCGAAACGCTATGTGCTTCTGTAACAAACACAAACAGAATAGTTTATACATTTTTTCTAAGACAGAAAAGATGCTACAACTTATATTCTATGAAAGAAGAGATGGCAAATTTTTTCCATGAAAACAAAGTTGCTAAAACTTTATAATGACTGAAATGTTGTCCAAACGTAACAAAAAAGTTGATACACTTCTCTATGGAAACAAGTTGCCCTCACTTTTATATCAACGAACTGTTGCTACAGCTTTTATTTGACAAGAAATCTGGTTCTGTAACAAACACTAATATGCTGTTTCTTTTAACACTAAAAAGTTTCTACAACATTCGTAGAAGTTGATATAACTTCTGAAAAACAGAAAATTCTCTACAACCTTGGAAACATAGAGGAGTAACAGTTTTGTAAGAAATACAAGTAACTACAACTTTCCTATGACAAAAAAGTTGCTTAAACTTTTGTAGAACAACAAAATTCTAGATTGTTCCTAGGAGAGAAAAGTTTATAAAATGTTTCTAAGCCAGAAAAGATGCTACAAATTATTTTCTATGAAACAAAGATGGCAACATTTTTGTTAGAAAAAAAGTTGCTATAACTTTTTAATGAACGAAACGATGGCTAAAATTTTTTATGAAAAATTTTTTATGGCTTTAAATAAACAACTTTCTGTCACAAAAAAAGTCTGGCAACTTTTCTTTCACAAAGAATTTTAGCCAACATTTCGCTCATTAAAAAGTTGTAGCAACATTTGTTTCAATGAAACAATTTGTCATCTTGCATTTTATAGAAATTAAGTTGTACCATCTCTGCTGGTTTAGAAAAGTTTTATAAAGTTTTCTGTCCTAGGAAAATTCTAGATTTTTTTTGTTCTACAAAATGAAATGTTGCAACAGCTTTTATCTGACAAGAAATTTAGCTACAGAGTTTCTCTGAAAATAAAACTTGCCACAAGATTTCTTTGAGGGAAACGTTGCTACACCTTTTCTCTGAAAAAAAAGTTGACAAAACTTTTCTGTCAAAGAAAATTTCTACAAATTTTCCATCCATGAAAACTTGCACCAACAGTTCTGTGAAAGAGAAGTTGCTACAGCTCTTCTATCTGTTGCTACAAGTTTTCTAATATTTTACAAGTTTCCTATAACAAAAGTTGCTACAACTTGCCTATGAGACAGATGTTGATACAACTTTTTCTATGAAGGAAAAGTTGATAAAACTTTAATATTAATGGAGTTGTTACCACTTCCCTATGCAAGGAAAATTTTCTGTGAAAGAAAAGTTTGTATAATTTTTTATGAAAAAAAGTTGCTAAAATGTTTTTATGACAGAAAAGTTGCTAACTTCTCTGTGGAAAAAAGTGGTCCTATCCTTTGTATGAAAAAAGTTGCTACAGCTTTATCTGACTAGGAAAGTTGCTACAGTTTTTCTTTGAAGGCAAAGTAAGTACAAGGTTTCCGTGAATAATATGTTGCCACAACTTTTCTACGAACAACAAATTTTCTATGAAAAAAAGTTGATAAAACTTTTCTATCAGAGAAAAGTTTCTACAAATTATTCATGCAAGACAAATTGATACGACTTTTTTATGAAGAGAAGTTTATGAAAGAGAAGAAGTAGCTCTACTCTACGTTGCAACAACTTTTCTGAAACAAAATATATATTTACAACTTTTCTAAAACAGAAAGTTGCTAGAACTTCTCTATGAAACATATGTTGATACAACCTTTGCTATAAAAAAAACAGTTGCTAGAACTTTTCTATCAGAGAAAAATTTTTACATTTGTCCGTGCAAGAAAATTTTCTACGACATTTCTATGAAATATAAGTTACAACACGTCTTCTATGAGAGATATATTGCTAATCTTTTTTAAAACAGATATATTTTTAAACTTTTCTGAGACAAACAGTTGCTAGAACTTCCCTACGGAAGAAATGTTGATACTCTTCTCCTCTAATAAAAAAATGCTGCTAAACTTTTTGTATGAAAGAAATGTTGCTACTTCTTTTCTGTGAAAGAAGGGTTGCCACAAAGGTTCTCTCTGAATCAAAAGCTGCTGCAACCACGAAGATTTGCTGCAACTTCGCTAAGACAGAACAGTTGCTTCAACTTCTCTGTGAACGAAAAACTGATGCAACTTCTCTATAAAAGAAAAGTTTTCTATGATAAAAGTTGTATTTTGAGGAAAGAAAAGTTTCTACGTCTAGTCTGAATAGCTGCTACATCCTTTGCCTGACAGAGAAGTTGATACAGCTTTTCGGTGAAACAAAAAGTTGCTATATTTTTTTTATTAAAGAAAACTTACCTCTTTTCACAAGCAAGTAAAATTCCAAAAACTGTTCAGTGAAAGTTGCAACAACTTCCCTATGAAACCTAAATTGCTACCACTTTACTATGAAAGAAAAGTTGCTATAAGTTAGGCAACGCAGAAGAATTGCTATACAGATTTTAAGTCCTACAAATTATAACAACTTTTCTAGGTCAACAAAGTTGCTAAAATTTTCCACGGACAGAAAAGTTGCTAAAACTTTTCTAATACAGAAAAGCTGCTACAACTTATTTTTTATGTAGGAAAAGTTGACAAAACTTTTTTAGGAAGGAAATGTTGCCAAAACTTGTTTACGGAAGAAAAATTGTTAAACCTAGTTTATGCAAGAATAGTTTATACACTCCTTTATAACTACAAAAAATTTGCCTTTTGTTTTTTCCGTACGAAATGTTGCTACAGCTTTTATCTGACAACAAAAGTTGCTACAGATGTTCTCTGAAAGGAACATTGGCACACGTTTTTTGGGAAACAAAATATTATATACATTTTCTCTGAAAAAAAGTTTCTATGAAAGAAAAGTTGAGGAAACTTTTCCATCAGAAAAAGTTGTTACATATTATTCATGCAAGACAATTTGCTAGCACTTTTCTGTGAAAGAAATGTTGCCACTACTTTGCTGTAAAATTAATGTTGCCACAACGTTGCAACTTTCATAGTAGGACAGAAATTGGCTGCAAAAAATTGTACAACTTTTCTAACGAAAAATAAACTGCTAAAACTTTTCGACGAAAGAAAAGTTTCAACACGAAAAAGTTGCCATATAGGCGAAATAAATGTTGCTAGTAAATTAGCTAAAACTTTTCTATGACACAGAAGTTGCTAAAGCTTTTCGATATAACCAATGGTGCTGCAACTTTCCTATGTAAGAAAAGTTTATACAGTTTTCCTTTGGTAGAAACCGTATCAAAGTCATGTGTGAACTGAATGTTGAAGTTTGTGTTTATTAATTTGCTGATGATAATGTTGCTAACCAAAAATGCTAGTTACATCCAGCTTTCTAAAAAGATTCCTTAACTGTTAAATAAAACTGCCACATATTCGTATTATTTCGTAAAAAGTTTGAATCCACTTTCTGTTCTTCTACTCAATGTGTCAATTTGTTTAGTTGGTACTTTGACCTTATTTAAATATTTTCAAAGGATATTTTACATTCCTCATATCCTTGCATATTTATGACTTTACTGGCTTTATATTTGCATTATTTCCAAGTAACATGCATACAATTGCCAAATATGTTTTGTGAAGCCTTTTGTTACAACTCGCCTTATGTTATTGTCTACTTTACATGCAACTCCTTGTTGCAAACCATGTTGTAACCAGTTGTTGCCTCTTAAGTCGGGGCCATTGTCGTATATTGTCTGAAATCTTTTATAGTTTAATAAAAATAATGTCAATGTTAGTTAGTAATGCCAGAGATGTTTGCCAAAATCTTTGTTGCTTGTACATGCATAGGTCCTTGTGTCGTTTACATATGTGGGCATCATAAGTTTCCAAAGAACATTTACTGCATAGAACTATGCGCAAATTTACTAGAATTTTTCAAGTTGAACTTGTTTATATAAATTGAAAGTTATTAACTTATGTGGTTTTTTATAAAAGGGGTTTCAAAGTAATATAGTGGGGAAATGCTTAAATTTGTTCTGCCTTAACGTAGGCCACATATATTTATACTTCTAAGTTCATTCTTTAATCGTGTACTAATGGAATTGCCTAAATAAATAGCAAGCGTGTAACTCTTGTTATTTAGGAGTATTGTTATTTTGACATCCGCCATAACTAAGGTATTTTAAATTAGCCAGAATATATGCAACAGCAGTATTAGATTGTTGTGCCGAAAAGTATGCCACAAATTTTGTAAACAAACTTTAACAGGTACAAGTTTGAAGGTAGGCCAACGCAGAGAATACAATTATGCAGCTATACACTAGGGATCTGACTTTTTTGTAACACTATATCTACATGGCCGTTCTGAGAAATGATAGAGAAATAAATAATGATACAAAACAATAATAAATTCTTGGTAATTTGGTGTAGAAAAATAACCTTCTCGGTCAAAGTTTACTGATTTGAAATTTTACCACTTTTTCCCATGTTCTAGAAAATCGACACTGTTTTTATAATTCGCGGACATTTTCCTGGAAATAATGACCATCCTTCAAGTTAATAAATGGTGAAAGTTTTGAAAAACTCCACCAACTATAAGGACTCCAAATCGGAGTTGGAAAAAACATTAGTTTTTGAAAAAAATAAATGGTTTCCTATTACATCCCATGAAGGAATTGGGGACAGCTTCTCAAAACCAATGAGCTGTGCGCTTTCTGGTTTCATACTCACTGATAGGGACCTAAAGTTTTACACGGGTTAGTATACCTTAGTAGCCATTCCTGACAGGGTGCGTTCTATAATATCACACCTCAAGAAGAGGACTTGTCTCCGCTTCTACGGAACCTTGGGCTGAATGGAATAATGGTTACTTTGGAAATTGCGTGTGCAAAATTGTTGCTTTTGTGGACGGTGTGGTAACAATTATATGAAGCAAGTATTCCAGTATCCTAAGAAACATTCTCCAAAGTAGCCTACAAAATTTGGGTAAATGGGCAGGTGAAAGAAAGAAGGCTAGGTGTAAACCCGGCCAAGATCCAGCTAGTAATTTCTACCCGATGGAAAAAAATACACACCATGGAACCTATCACTTTGAATGGTTCTGATATTTAGCTTAGAGAACGTGCCAAAACCCCAAGTGTAATTTAAGATAGCAAGCTTAGTTTTGTTCCGAACATATTGGAAAAAGCGAAAGAGGCTACGATGTCCCTATACACCGACTAGACAGTTATAGGTTGTAATTGGGGACTTTCTCCGAATATTGTTCATTGGATGTATATAGCGGTGGTGAGAACGACAATAATCTAGGGGATTATCTTGAGGTACCAGGTGCTTGAGGAACCCACCTGTTGTGCAGTACTAACTAGGGTTCGGAGAATGGCGACGATGTGCATCACGGGTAATATTCCCACTGCTGCACTGAGTGTAATGTTATACTTAGAGTCGGTAGACTTTATAGGTAGGTACATTGTTTATGTGTCGGCCATCAGCCTAAGGCAACTGTCACAATGGGGCATGGTCGGAGTCGGTCATAGAACAGTGATGGAAGGCACTCCTAACATTCATGTATTTGTAGATTACTTGAATGCGGAACCACTACTCAATCGGTAATACTAGACCCTCATACCGGAAACAGATTTCTGGAACAAAGGAGTTCCTGGTAAAGAGAGATATGTGAATTCCTACACCGGATGGTTTGAAAACTAATAATCAGGTAGGATACAGAGTCTAATCTAGGGAACTAGGGTTGTCCTTTTCCCGTTGTTTTTACTGCACGCTGAAACATTTGTCTTTTCTTGTTATTTGGATGCAAATATAAAATTTTTGTAGCTTGTCGAAAATATAGTATATTTGTGGCCAAACACATTACGTTTGCTATTCAATATTGCAGGTTGGGACATAATGCTTAATATAGTATAATATATTTAGTTGTGGTCCAAATATCGCTTTGTTTGTTGAAATCTACTGAAAACAAAAAATATATATTATTAGCTATTCGAATATAGCAAACAGAATGTGTTTGGACACAAGCATACTATATTTGCGACAAGCTACGAACACGTTAAATTTCCATCCAAACAACAACAAAAATACAGTTTTTCAAAGTGTGTAACAGTACTCTCACTAATAATACCAAGTGTCTAACGACTTCCGGGTAGTATTGTATTCCTTCATCTACTCAAATTATACGGTTGTCAAATTTGTATTAGTTTTATTACCCACCAGTTGGGATCAGGCTGAAATTTCATAGTCAAACCCATACTCCGATTCCAGGCAAATTCCCAGAACTCTGACTCCGTACAAACTTTAACTCCGGCTCCACATCCCTGCACGCTGAAAAATAACTGCCTCTATAAAATATTCTCCCAAACATATTCTGCAGGAACCATGTATATGTTTGGAACACACTACAAACATTCACAAGTTTGCAAGTCCCAAACTCATTTGTATTTAAATGTAAACAGTATCATGTTTACTGGCAAACATGTATCTTTTTACGTGAAAACATATGGGTTTTTCATCCCAAACATGCATATACATATGTGGAAGCATTCGCCAGCTTCCCCCAAACCTGCATATACTTATGTGGAAACATATGAGTATTTCCTCCCAAACATAATAATATTTAGAAACAAATTATTCTTTGATTTCAATATATATGTATTATTTGTTAAAATTAATTTTATTAATACTAATCCACATTTATAAATACTTAATATAAAACACTAAAAGATTTAAAACGGATATTTTAATGTGTACTTGTATTGAATGCATTGTTTGTATTTTCCATGAAATGGGAATCTGCTGATCTTTTCCTTCTCCTTTCTTTGTTGTCTCTCACGTTCTTATTTTCAGAAGGTTTCGGCTATCCGTTGGTTATCACTATCACATTCATGCAGGCAGAGTGTGGATTCATTACTTGTGTGTTTTACACTTATTTCACAAATGGTCCGCCGTTCCGATTTTCTTAGTAAAGGCTCGGACAGACGGACGTTGTTGCCCTTTCTAATTTTTTCCCCTCAAATCGTTTCTGTCTGTGGTAGCACACCTACATATATACGAAACACATTCACAAAAACCCAATAAACATCACAAACCATTTAACCGTCCGAGCCTTCGTTTATTCGTCTTTCATTGCTCAAGCGCTTGTGATATCCTCTGTCCGATGAATCATTGACGACTGAATACATGAAACTAAAACGCAATACATCAGGCAATATAGGAAACATTGACTTCATCTTCAACTTGTTCGCACATTCAGGAATATTTAAGAGTCACTGACTGAGAGAATAATGCAATAATACAGATACACACATACAAGATAGACACTCTCGTTGTCCCTCTTTTACTCTCTTGCTGTCGAGAGAGCATAAACAGTACAACAAACACAGCTGTATTTGCATCAAACGCAGATATATTTGATCGCAAACATAGTAATATTTGGGTCGCAAACACATATATTATCACATATTAATCATTGTGTCTCAAACATGTTATATTGAATAGCAAACACAATTTGTTTGGACACAAGCATATTTCATTTGCGACAAGCTCCATTATTCAGCGTGTGACTGAAGTGCGTTTGATATCCCTTTTTGAATGAACATTATTTTTATATTCCAATTCAACCTGTCCTGATACTAACCAATTTTATTTTGATCACTTTAGTTAAAGCAAAGTAACTTCGCGGATTCCAAACACCTCTGCAGGCTTTGAATTTTGCCACAACGGTCTCTTTGCCTCTTGTTATTTAGTCTCAGCCCTTAATTATATTCCCTTTCGTAAACGGTTTCAACTTATTTAAAATTTAACATAAAGGATTTTAATGGTTGATTGTCATCTCTCTCTCCCTCTATCTGTGCATCTGTAAAATTATTTACTCTACGGGTATTGATTTAATTTTTTGTTGCTGTTGTTGTAAATGATGATGATGATGAGGATGTTGTTGTAAATGTCGATTTTTTTGTTGTTAATTTTGTAGATTTTTATTTGATGTATATCTGCCAGAATAAATATAACATTGAGGAGGAGAGCAAATAAAACTAAAGTTAACAATTGACACAATGTCTACCACAATTGTCACAAAATGATTGCATGTATGTCCTCACACTGTGGCACACGCACAACATAGCAACGAAAATGCCACATGCAGCTTACAGCCATGCCGCATGCAGTGAGTTGATCAGGCGTCGAGTGAAAGGACGAACAAATTGACATACGAAGAGACGGACAATTTGAGTGTAGAGGAGAGTGCACGAGTATCTATGGGTGTATCGACAGTCAGACGACCGAGTCCTGATTTTATTCAAACAAAATGTTTTGTATTAAAAACAATCATGTAAAACGTGGTTACTAAACCAGGACCAAAGGGACCACGGGTCCATTTTAGGGTCCTCAACATGTGTATGAGTATGACTACGAGAGTATGTGAATGGTTCATTTTGTCCTTCCCGCTCCTGCCGCGTCAGAGTCGTGACATATGGCGCAAAAAAAACTGTTTGATCTGGGGTTTCTCTGTTTATTTGGTTGCCACATTGGCATGTGTGGTTGGTTGCTGGTTGGCAGAGGGCTGCTCCAAACACGAAATTTCTCTGCTCAATTCGATTTGATACGATTCGATTAATGCAACTGTCATGTTTTGTGCCACTTGAAAATGCATTTTAGCGTTAAATGCACAAATACACTTCAAAATGAACATGTTTTGTACATTTTTAACAACGGTTTTTAAAAATTCAACCGACAATCGGGCAACGCAATCACAGAGCATTACACAGCAAAAAAAAAAAGACACAAAACGATGTCTTTCCGCCTCTCAACGTGTTCCAATTGGTCCATGTGCTTGTACTTGTGTGAGCAACTGATTATCAACACTTTTGCCCCATAAATATCTGAGTGAATTGCACTCCCGCCTCTTGTACACTTTTGCAAAATAGTAGCATTTTTTCCATTGACCAACAAAAATCGTAACTGGCAGGACAACAGGACATCAATTGAAATTAACAACATCAATTGAATGCTAAATAAACACAAACGCCATTTAAAACAAGTAACACGATTTATACGGATTTTGCGATAGAGGACGTGAGTTAAAGAATATCAGGGTTCGGAAATGTATCACAAAGGTATATTCGGTCAAACGAATCCATATTGTATTGAGAAGAGAATTAGACAAAAGCAAGAGAGAAATATTTGCTAACTAAAGTCCATACAATTGTAGAATACCTCACTGATCTATTTCCTGAAAAACAACCGAATTCTGCCGTGCAATCTCTTTAACATCATTATATGAAAAGAGATATTATAATTATAGTGCTTAGGATTAGGCACATCAGTAGATTTCAATGCTAATGAGATTGATGAATGTGAGAACACTTTTCAACTGGTGGATGTCCTCGAAAAATATAAAGCTGATATCACAGCTATCCATGAAATACGATGGACAGGATATGGTCGCACCAGAAAGAAAATCTACGATATTTACTACACGCAAAGAAAAAACTTGTTCCTCCGAAACGAAATCTAAGATAACTGAAGTTCAGTTTGGGACTGTAGTTGGGAGAAACAAACTTCTGTAAAGCCATACATGTCGTTTGGGAGAACCGAAAAAAGTTTGCAGCAAACGTGTTATGAAAAATATAAGCTTAAAAACCCTTTACGATAAACGAAAAATGGTTCTGCCAAAAAAATAATTTTGCGACAACTGAAAAACGTTTGCAGTAAACGAGTTTTAAAAATTAGAGCTGAAGAAACGTTTGCGAGAAACGAAAAACGGTTTCTTGTACATTATCTTGTACATTACCATGCAGTTTGTTTTAAAAAAAAAAGCTGAAACATGAACAGTTTCGATTAATAAATTAATACAAATCAATCAAAGTATTGTTGTGGAAACCGACCAATAAAAGTTTTTTTTGCGTGTACCGACGCCATGAGAGAAAGCACGAATTCGGGTGCAGATTTATAGTTGGCAAGAGATTGCGACACCTAGTTTCAAGATTCAACCCAGTGAGTGACCGCATAGCCACTGTTGGATCAAAGCGAAATATTTCAACATTTCCTTAATTTGTGTGGACGCACCGACCGAGGATAAAGACAATGAGGTCAAAGAATCATTTTATGAGCGTCTGGAGGAAGTATACGAACGGTGCCCTGTCAAGGACATTAAGATTATCCTAGGCGACTTTAATGCTAAATTTGGGAAAGGAAAATATCCTTCGACCAACCATCGATAATCACAGTCAACATGATAACACTTCCCATAATGGAATTAGACTGATAGACTTCGGCGCTGCAAAGAACATGGTAGTTAGTAGCACACGATTCCAGCATAAAGACATTCATAAGGCGACCTGGATATCTCCTGATCAGCGGACGAAGAACCACATTGATCACTTGGTAATAGATGGCAGGCACTCTACGAGTGTAATGGATGTACGTGTGATTCTAAGTGCCAATATCGACACGGATCATTATCTGGTGGCTGCGAAAGTTCGCACAAGATTGAGCAGGGCGAAAAACATATGAAGCCGAACACAGTAAAAGCTAGACATCGACAAGCTGCAAATACCTGAGATATCAAAGTCCTATCAACGAGAGCTCACTCTCCTGCTAGAGCAGAACAGTCCCCCTCCTGAGGACTCAGAAGCGCATTGGAGGCACATCTCCCATTCTTTGGAAACCGCTGCAAGAACTGAACTTGGCTATCAAAAACCGCAGAAGGATAAACCATGGTACGACGAAGAATGTCGCATTGCAACTGATAAAAAAGCCGCTGCACGTATGGCAACGAAACAGTCAGTTTCAACGTGAGCTGTGAGTGAACGGTACAAGAGGTTGAGAAGGGAGGAACACCAACTATTTAGCAGAAAAAATGGCAGTGGGAGCAGAGAGAGCGAGAAAAGACCGAAATGTGCAGGATGAACAATGAACCCCGAAAAATGTTCCAGAGGGTAGGAACATCGAATAACTGGTCGTATAATGGGCTGCCTTCCTGCAAGGACGAGAACGGAAATCTGGTGAAAGATAAGCAGTGCGTGCTTAAAATGTAGAGAGACCACTTTTGAGCACTACTCCACTCAGATTCTTCCACTGAAAATCAGGAGGTAATGATTGTGGAAGACTGTAGATCGTAATCCCCCCCCCCCCCCCCCCCAAGCAAGGCAAGATTAGATCCAATTCGGCTTAAGAAAAATAAAGCCGGATGGGCTACCCGCTGAACTCTTTACGGCCGGTGGCGAAGGACTGATAGCATCAACTTATATGGGATATATGGCTGGGGGAATCTATGCCCGACGATTGGGGTATCAGTGTATATTGTCCTGTATTCAAAAAGGGTGATCCGTGTATCTGTTCCAACTATCGCCGTATTAGTCTTTTATCCACTGCGTAGAAGATCTTGTCGAGCGTATTATGTGAGATAGTAAAGCCAATTGTTGAAAATCGGATTGGACCTTATCAGTCTAGTTTTTGACCAGGTAAGTCCACGACTGACCAAATATTCACGCTTAGCCAAATCCTGGAAAAGACGCACGAGAAGCAAATCGGTACATACCATCTTTTCGTCGATTACAGAGTTGCTTTCGATGGCCCCATACGGGGAAAACTGTACGAAGCTATGTCTGAACTTGGGATTCCGGCAAAACTGATCCGCCTCTGTAGAATGACGCTGACTAACACCAAATCAGCAGTGAAAGTAGGGAAAGACCTCACCGAACCATTCTGTACCAAGCTAGGACTGAGGCAAGGCGACACACTTTGGTGCAATCTCTTCAACATCATAATGGAGATAATAATGAGAAAAGCAGCAGTAAATATATTGCTGGCACATGCTGACGACATAGACATCATTGGGCGAAATTTTCGGGAGGTTACTACAGTATTTTCGAGAATTGAGAAACAATCAGCAAAATTGGATTTGGCGCTAATCGAGGACAATACAAAATTAATGATTTCGTCGAGCAGAACCTCCAGTTCAAGCAGAACCTCCAGTTCAAGAAGAACCTCTTGGATAAAAGGGTGAACGTTGATAACCGATATAATTTCCAGGCAGCGAACGAATTTATATACGTCGGATCTGCCATGAACAGAAGTAATAACGTCAGCCTGACAATCAAATGGAGAATTGTGCTTGCAAACCGGTGATATTTCGGGCTAAGCAAGCACTTCAGGGATAAGAGCCTCTCTCGAGAAACGAAGCCCCAACTATATCAGACTCTGATACAAACTGAGTTGCTTTATGGCGCAGAATCCTAGGTCATATTGCATGCTGATGAAAAATCACTCAGAGTGTTCGAGAGAAAAGTTCTCCGACAGAAAATGGTCCTATAATAGAAAGCAGCGAGTATCGACGACAGATGAAGCACATGCTGTATAATCTGTGTCCCGACGTCGACGTAGTTATGCGGTTTACGTTGGCTAGGCCAAGTCAGTAGAATGGATCATAATAAACCAGTGCGAAATGTACTCAAAGACGTGCTTGAAGGATATCGAAAAACATCGAAATATTGCAGCACCTACGGGCAGCCGCGCCACCGCAAGCCACCTCGCAAATTTCAATTTGTTGGCTCCCGACTCCCGACCCGCTGGAATCAACTTTGGCTATTGGCTAGGGAGCTGCTTGCGAGAGAGCTACTGTGAACACTGCATTTGTGTGAGTAGAAGACTGTATTAAGGATGTTTTTGGGTCCTACAGACTTTAAGGGAGCCAATCTCATTGATCTTAGATGCTTTTTGCAAAAACAAACCTATTTGACAGAAGCTAATCTACGTCTCCTTTGCAGATCCTATTTTGGAATACCGGTATGGGGTAACATCGGTACTTGAACGCTCCTAAACCAAGCCAGGTTAATTTATAATCTCAACAACGAGTAGGAATCATTGCCAAAATCAACTTTGACTAGGGAGCTGCTTACGAGTGGACTACTGTTTACCCTGCTTTTGTATTAGTAGAAGACAGTATTAAGGACATTATTTGTTTTTGAGTTCTACAGACATTGAGGGAGCCACACTCATTGATCTTGGAAGTTTTTTGCAGCACAAACCTTTTTGGCAGGAACTAATACTTTATACCTCTCCTTCACAGATCATATTTTGGAATACCGGGAAGGGGTAACATTTGTCTTAAACACTCCTAAACCAGGCCAGGTTAATTTATAATCTCAGTAACGGGAATGCAACATTACGTCCTGTGGTATCACAATGTCCTTCACAGGACTCTGAGGCAATAGTGACTACCAGTTCTACCAAACCTAGCCTAGTGATTTTGCAGCTTCGATAGAAATTTTCAACAGAAAAAAACTTTATATGCCGTCATGGAAAAAGTGTCATTACGTCTTTGATTTTCTATTTCATACTCGGTTGAAGATCAAAAGTAACTGATGCCAATAAAAAATTCTAGCAGGTATTAAACAAAAGTTTAACTATTCAGCACAAAAATCATTTTATATTGATTTACCAAATGAACTCTTTTATTTTTATCACTCATCTATGAACTTCTTCAACCTAATTTCAAAAGTTATTAACTCTCTATGTGACAAAAGGATGTACATAAAATTATAGTCCTTACAATACAACTGCAGTAATTAAAGTTTATTTACGATAACGCACAATCAAGTGATTGTATTTATGCAGTTAATCTTCAAATTTATGTTTTACTTGTAAATGAACGCATTATTATGCAAAGGGGAAAGTTAACTCATACTAAGGAGGGGAATAAAATAATAACGACGACAGGTAGTGTAAACATGGGGAAGGATAGCGAAGCAACCTTAATCGAAAACATAATGAAGGGGGATTTAGAAAGAAGTATATTCTTTAAATATAAATAACAAGTAGAAACGTAACAAGTAGCAAGAAATATTACACACAAATTGTCTACAAATAATTTTGAAAAAAAATTTTAAATAATTTTATTGTTTTTCTGTATTTTCCAAATTTTCAATGTTTTTGTTTCCTCTCCTCAAAATCTTACTTGTGTTTACAAACTATTTGTCTTAGGAACTCTTCCCTCATTAAAGTCATCATTGCATCGTAAACACGCTAAACTCCTTCCGCAAAATCTTTCTTCCTTTATCCATCTCAAACGCGACTATAAAAATATCCTTGCAACAATTGGTGCTAACAAAAATTACATCCTTCGTTTGTCTTGAGGGCAGTGAGAGCAACCAAGGGAATAACAAACAACCAAATGCACGGAAAGACATAATTAAAGGATTGAAAGGATTTGTTTTATTAGCTGTCGCCATTGCCGGTTGGAAGAAGAGAACCTTATCAGATTTTTAAGAAAAGTGTTTATGAGCTAATAAGCTGGGTAATAGACAGAAGTTGGAAGGACCAGAGCAAGACTTTCCATGATTTGGATCATAAAAACCCGGGGATAAGAAGGCATAAAATGTTTATAATAATGAGAGGAAATTTTTTTAAGGATTCATAAGCGCTAAAGGACGAGCAGAGTTCGTAGAAAATGTGGCTGTTGTTAAATATTATGACACGACAATATTAAGTATATGTATATGAAGCATTTGTGAACCTAAACAAATAAAAAGTTCACTCTGCTACCAAGTCAACGAACATAATATAAATCATATTAAGAGGATACAAGTACTTCGATTCCTTTCCAATTCGAATGGCTGGCTTTTTTCGAGATCGAGCAACAGATCATTCATTCATTGTATGAAGCAACAGATCATTCATTCATTGAATGATCTGTTGCTCGATCTCGAACAAACGCCAGTCACTTGAATTCGAAATGAATTCCTCTAAATCAAAAGATTTCGATCGACTAACTTGATATTTGATATACCTGGACCTTTGATCTAGGATATTCAAAATAGAGAAATGTTAGGTTTGCCTTTGACTTAAAATGAGAAAATAGTGCCAACCCCGATCAAATATCTTTCGATTGGCATTCGAAAGAAACCGTTCGATCGGCCACGAGCAGCAGGCACCAAGTACTTAAAGTGGTACCTAGAGGCATATAACAGTGTTAGCGCCACCTAGTGGCACATAGCAGTGTTAGTGATAGTAAACTATATATCTGTGCCCACAAGGAATAACAGCTAAAGTCGAGTTAGGACAAAGTCGACTTTGTTTTGTTTACTTCTCTTAAGTTAATTGTTTCTTCATCATAAATTGAATTTCAAATTTAAATATTATAAAATTTCTAACATAGAACTTATAAATATTAGTTTAATCAATATTCCCTGATTTTAGATAACGATTTAAAATTTTTAAAATCCTCTGTTGAACACTGACCGAAATCGAGTTTAGTTGTTATTCCTTGTGGGCACAGATATATAAAAGAATAACGTTACTAACTGACTGACTCAATATCGCCCAGCCCTAACCGCTGGAGCTAGGAACTTGTAATTTGGCTTGGAGGTCCATCCCCTAGCGCTGACGTCCGCTAAGACGGGATTTTTGGAAATTCCTACATGGAGGGGCAAAAATTCCTACGTGGAGGGGCAAAAAGTCTCTCCCATGGCGGCCTGCCCAAACACCTTTGGCTAAAAAGCTAAAATTTTCAATGTTTGTTAATTCGGATATGCCATTACTCCCTGGTATGGTACTATTTACAGTTTAGCCCAGAAACTTGGTAAATTAGCGAGTAAACGGCGGAAAAGTTTCCCCTTGGCGACCTGGCCTAACAGCTTATTATTGTTTGTTCATAGTTGTTTGCTTTGTTACATTTATTTCTTATTTGTCGTTTGTCTACACTCTGTACTGAATATTACACTTTTGTTGCATACCTTTAGGGGGTTTCCTTAACATTCACATTTATCAAAGAGTTGTTCAACAAAACAGCTGATTGCAGCATCTGTGTTTGTTTCATAAAACTACGGATAACGAGGTATCGGACTTTTCAGCTATTAGGTATAACGCAGCATAGATATGTCAGTTGATACGTCATCGGAAAATTTCAAACATAACGAAAATGACAATGGAGACAATTCTAGACAATTGGAGACAAAAATTAAGTCTGAGGCTGCGAGAAACGTGTAACAAATAAATCACACTCATACCAGAATGTAGTTCCTACAACAAAGAAGTTCCTGGTTTAGAGAAATTTCTACACGAATTGTTCAAAACCGAAGGATTAGGTAGAGATGTACTCCACGACACTAGAACAACATATATAGTCATGATCGTTGTAGCGTTTAACAGACGAAAAATTTGGCGATAAGTGAAGTAATCGATTGGCTGAGGGAGTGATATGATGGGGTTCAACGTTCAAAGTGGATATAGTTGAGACAGGTACTCACGAACTACACAATTGTTCTTGCATTTCCTCACCTGACTTTCCCACAGACCTGCTTATAGAAGGTGAGTGTGCATGTCTATGAGCACCCACTCCTCCTTCCACTTGTAGGCCTGCCGACAGAGCTGCTTACAGAAGAGAAGTGTGCATATCTTTGAGATATTTTCTATTGTAAAGATAAGCGCTCCTGACAGTCCTGCTGACGAAGGGGAAACAACCTTGTCCTTCGTGTCTTTTTGAACTATTACACGAGGCCTCATTCCAGGCCTCCTGCATGAAGCGAAATGTGAATATAGACTTTATTTCCGCAAGATGGGTGCCGCGTTTGCTCTTGATTGCCCACAAACAAACGATAGAAGGAGTGTTTATATAGTCGAGATGGGTTTTGACGAAGAACAGCATCGCTCTTGCATTACGTTGCCCGGCTTGTAACGTGGTTTCGTTAAAAGCTAAGGTAAACTCAGTCCCACCCAGGTTCTTTCGTTAGGAACCACTAAAACTTCCGAAATAAAAACAGAATGGTTTACTGGGGTTTGAATTCAGATTCTATATTTGTTTTCTTACGATACAACATAATTTAATTTAAAGAAACGACATCAATTGTTCCATCCGTTGAGTACACGCATCTGGGAACAGTTTTACGACACTCTTCTGGGAACGGTTGAGAATACCATTCTGGGAATGCTTTGAGAACACTGCATTTGGTTCGGTCTGAGAACGCTCTTCAGGGAATTGTTTGTAACGGTTGAGAATACCCTCTGGGAATGGTTTGAAAACACTCCGTTGGTTTTGGACTGAGAACACTATACTGGGAACGGCTTGATAACACTTTTCTAGGAACGGTTGAGAATATCCTTTTGGGAATGTTTCGAGAACACTCTACTAGGTACGGTTGAGAATGTCCTTTTGGGAATGTCTTGGGAACACTTCTTTCGATTCGCTCAATTGATTTCAGATAATCGAGAACATGGCGTGTTGCACATGGGGTGAATCGGGATAGGATTAGCTGAGAACGGCTCAAGCCCGGTTAGTTTCGTCTTTCAGTACGGCAACTTATATACGGATGGGCAAAACTGGATCGGGAATCGGATTTACATCGGTTGATAACAAGAATACCTATGCAGGAATAGTCGGCCTACGCCGACTATGGTGGAGTAGTCAACCGAAGTTGCAATGGTGGAATAGTCAACTGAAGTCGCTATGGTGGAATGGTCAGCCTAAGCCGCTGTGTTGGAATAGTCAGCCGATCCCGCTATGAAGGAATAGACTTATAGTTCCTTTTAGCCTAAGCCGCTATAGGGAAATAGTCAACCGAAGCCGCTATGGTGGAATGTTAAGCTTAAGCCGCTATGGTGGAATATTCAACCGAAGTCGGTATGGTTGAATAGTCAGCTTAAGCCGCTATGTCAGAATAGTCAACCGAAGTCGCTATGGTTGAATAGTCAGATTTAGCCGCTATGGCAGAATAGTCAACCGAAGTCGCTATGGTGGAATGGTCAGTTTATTTAAGCCGCTATGGTGGAATAGTTAATAGTCAGCCGCCATGATGAAATATATTTTATCGTAGCCTAAGCCACTATAGTCAACCGAAGTCGCTATGGTGGAATAGTCAACCTAAGCCACTATGGTGGAATAGTCAACCGAAGTCGCTATGGTGGAATGGTCGGCTTAAGCCGCTATGGTGGAATAGTCAATAGTCAGCCGCCATGATGAAATATAGTTTATCGTAGCCTAAGCCACACTGAAGTCGCTATGGTGGAATAGTCAACCTAAGCCACTATGGTGGAATAATCAACCGAAGTCGCTATGGTGCAATAGACAGCCTAAGCCACTATGGTGGAATAGTCAACCGAAGTCTCTATGGTGGAATGGTTAGCTTAACAAGAATATCAAGTCGCTATTGTGGAATGGTCAGCTGAAGCCGCTATGGTATGATGAAATATAGTTTATCGTAGCCTAAGCCACTAGTCAGCCTAAGCCACTATGGTGGAATAGTCAACCGAAGTTGCTATGGTGGAATAGTCAACCGAAGTCACTATGGTGGAAAAGTCAGCTTAAGCCATTGTAGTGAAATAGTCAACCGAAGTTGCTATGGTGGACTAGTCAGCCTAAGCAGCTACGGTAGGTGTATTTAAGTGAAAAGTCTACTCTTGATTCCTTTCAGAATTAGTGCCCCAGTTGTCACGTTATATGCTCTTAACAACAACAGTTTAGACATCATGTTCAAGGATGAAGGCATAACTTGGGGTCCCGTAGTATCAGAATGGCTCTGAATATTGTAAATGAGTCAATGGTGGGAAAGTACTAGCGAAATGATGTAGAATGAGAGACCAAAGAAGACATACAGATTATAGACCATGCAGCAAACTAAGTTTAAATGTGTTTGATTGATAGTAATGACATCTAAATTATGTTTTATGTTGTTTGGATCGAACGAAAATACGCATTGCCTTTTATTTCTGTCCGTATTATGTCCAACCAAAGATTAAATCACAAAAGCAACTCGAACTCGATGAAATGGCCTACTACCTCGTCGTCATCAAGAGAACGTGAAGAGAGGGATAGCGGCTCTTGTCTATTTCTATATATCCAACCTAAATCAAGTTAAATCTTGTAGATATTTTTGAATGTAAAAAGTCTACAAAAAAATTAAATTTCATATACCGGCTTATAAAAGTAACATCAAATTGGGGTTTTTTGGAATTTGGTTGTAAACAACTGATTTATTTGGGGCAAACGAAAACACAATTTAATGATGAGCGTAGATTGAATTTTCGTCTGCTCTGACTGAACTCGATATCTCTAATTTAAGTTGGTTTAAAATTAACTACGCTTTTTCTTCCTTGTTGGTCCAAAGGCCTTACAAGCACATCAACTTTATTTGTCACCAAGTTTTGAAAGTTTTTTATAATCCAAACCCTGTCTCACATTGTATCACCCTTGCTAGACACGTTTTATCACACTTCAGTGCATTCGTTCTGACCAACCAACTTCCAAATGAAATTATTGTCCACATCATTACAACGTTTTCACATTTAAAAACAATTTTATCAATTCAATCCCGTCCAGTCATTATTGGGTCCGTCCATCAACTGTATTGAGCAACTTCATTGCTGGACTATCATCCCCCACCTCTCTGTCGACCAAAATAATGATAACATTTGTCCACTTTGAACGTGATATAATTGTTGAAAATGATGTCAAATCGGGGAGCGCACGTTCACACACGCTTTCCATAGTTAGCGCAACCACTTCACCCAAATTCTCGAACAGAAACAGACACACAAAATCTCTAATGAGTTACTCCGCGCGTTTAAATAAAGACGATGTGTCACTACTAGAGGTCTACGTGCGTGGTACATTTCAAATGCAATTGGAATTTGGATTCTTTTTTTTTTTTGTTTTGTTTTTTTTTTTTTTTTGTCATGTGGTTCTGTTTAAAGTCCTCGTCATCGTCAGGATGTGAAGTGCATTGACACAGTATCGTCTTTCTTTGTTGTGTCATTGTTGTGTTTGTTTAGTTTATTTGCTTGTTGTTGTGCGAATTTGAAAATCAGTTAACATCAATCAGGAAAAGCAAATACAATGCAAGTAAATTAAAATCATCCTTTGGTGAAAGGACAATAGTTGCGCGGGTTGTGTGAGGACTTTTATATGATAAATGCAAGTAATTCAATTAGTGATGTAAGCGATGCGGACGATTTGGTAAACAGTTGTCCATAGGAAAAGAATTTGGATTTGAAAAATAATATTGCTTAAGAGGGCCAGCAAGGTAAACATTTTAAGGATTAATACTTGTTTTATTCATTTTTTGATCAATCGGAAAAGGCCCCAAAACATATGTATTTAAATGTTGACCTATTTTTTAATATCGTCCAGAATGAACCGCAGAAAATTCTCATAATCCGAAGTAACGGATGTCATACGTAAATTCAAACCCAATAATGCTCCTGGTTATGATCTTGCTACTCCCAAAACTCTAAAATAACTTCCAAAAGAAGGTTTGGCTCTCTTTAAATATATTTGTAGCGCATGTCTCCCTCGTTGCTTTCTTTCACCTCAAGGGAAAGTTTCGGAAAACCTCCCGTACATGTATCCTCATACCGCCCAATCAGTTTACTACCAATTCTTGGTAAAGTCCTGGAGTCTCTCTTACTGAACATATTAATGCACGTTATAGATACGAAAAATCTGGTTCCTCATCATTAATTCGGGCTTAGAAAAAACAATGGTACCGTAGAACAAGTTTATTGCTCGTGGAAAAGATAAATCAGTCTGTTGAAGAAGTACAGTACTGCACTGCAGTATCGGTATCTGCACTGCATCCCTCAAGCATTTGACAAATTTTGGCATCATAACTTAGTACTTAAATTAAAGAAAATGCTTTCCATAAACTATTACCTCCTTCTTAACTCATATATTCGAAATCGATATTACTATATCAATGAAAATTGTGCAATTAACTAAATTTATCAAACTAAAGCGGATGTATCACAAGGCAGAGTTTTGGGACCAACAGTTTAATTGCTTTTCACCTCAGATCTCCGTCTAACAGATGGAGTTGAAATTTGAACTTTTGCTGACTATACAGCAACTTTAGCCGTCATTGAAGACCCCTTAGAGGCAAGTATCTGCCTTCAAAAATGTATCGCTAATATTTCATCTTGGCTAAAGGATTGCAGTATCAAAGTCAATGAAACAAAATCAGTCCAAGTCATGTTAACCCTCAAACGTGAAACTTGCCCTCCAATAAAACTAAGTGAAGCAGAAATACCACAGGCAGTGGAAGTAAATTATCTCGGAATACATGTTGACAAACCACTCACATGGAGACAACATATCGACAAATTGTAAGGCCCTCGACTTAAAATTGAAAAATTATATTGTCTCATTAACTATACTTATAGATATCCACTCTCGCTCAAAAACAATCTATTACTTTACAAATATGAACGTATCAGCTATGGGGAACAACTTCGAACTCTAATTTGGAAATTATGCAGCGGTTTCAATCAAAAACCTTCGGAAAATCTCTAATGTTTAAATGTTTTATAAAATACAATTAACTATTACAAAAACTCACCACTATAGTAGCAAAAGACTGAATCATCGATGGGATTCAACCACATGTCATAATCGTATCCTAAAAATAAAAATAATGAAAAAAAATAAACAAAAATAAATAACTAAAAAAAATAAGAAAAAAAAATAAATCAAAAAATATAAATAAAAGAATAAACAAAATTAAATGTAATAGTTCAAAAAAATTAAAATTTACAAGAATGAAATATTTTTCTTAAAAACACCAGAAAAAAACAGACACAGGAAGATTTACTAAATTTGAGGAATAATTTATAGAAAACAAGTAAAAGTGTTAAATTCGGCTGTGCCGAATCTTTGATACCCTCCACCTTAGTGTTAACCAGCAAAATATTAAATTTTAAAAAGGACCTTTTTTAAGAAAATTTACTTTTTCAAAAAAATAAAAATAAGTTACTTGTTCACAAATGCAATTACTTGTTCACAAATGCTCACAAATGCAGGATGCTCACAAATGCTCACAATGCTCTCAAATGCATTGCTCACAATGCTCAAATGCCCACATTGAAAATGTACTTAAGAAAATGTACTTTGAAGTGTACTTTGAAATGTACTTTGAAATGTTCTTTATGTACTTAATGTACTTTGAACTGTACTTTCAAATGTACTTAAGAAGAAATGTATTTAAGAAATGTACTTAAAAATAAATGTACTTAAGAAATATACTTAAGAAAGAAATGTACTTAAGAAATGTACTTAAGAAATGTACTTAAGAAATGTACTTAATGAAATGTACTTAAGAAATGTACTTAATGTACTTTGAAATGTACTTAAGAAATGTACTTTTTTTTAAGAAAATTTACTTTTTTAAAAACAATAAAAATAAGTTAATTGTTCACAAGTAAAATAAAAAAGCATTTTTTAAAAATAAAAAAGCATTATCTGAAGAACTGTTAAAAACAAAAAAACAAGCTGGGACGAGAGTTGAACCAACAACCCTCAGAGTCCAACGCGCAACCCTTTACCCATCAAGCCAAAGCGACCTTAGATGAAGTGTGACAAAATTCATATGAACACATGAAATACATCTAAACATTCTAAAGTACTTACCTATTATAAAAAATAACAACAAAGATTTTCAACATGGAAATTCACCACACGGCAAAAGGAGTAGTTTAGTATAAAACTACAAAAATTAATGTGAAAATTTTATGAGTTTTTTTACGTTTCCAATCAATGGACTCCAATCATAAAATTTTTTCCAATGGACCAATTTCGCTGATTTTCAATACCAAACTGCTCAGGAATACGTGGAACATTCTGGCCAAAAACCAAACCGCGTTATCGCCGATTGAAGTCGTGAGAATGTTTTCAACAGACGGACAGACGGACGTGGCTATATCGACTCCGGTTGTTATAAGGATCAAGAATATATTTACTTTATGAGGTCGCAAAGCCTTATTTCTATATGTTACAATCATAATGACAAACTGATATATACCCTCTATCACTTACAGTGGAGGGTATAACAATACACAGAGATGCAGATGTTGGAAAGTAATTATTTTTAATATAGTAATTTTGTTTTTTTTATCTTTTTCTCAGATACCTGGTACTACAGGCTTACACAAGCTTAGGAATGGGGCGACGATATTCAGTTGAATAACGTGCACAATGTATCCAAATGTTTTATGAAAATAGTCGTTCTGCAAGAGGTGATTTTCTTGCAGTCAAGCCCCCTAATACCCTTGCGATCCTATATCTGTTTACAACGTTTATAAGAATAGGCTCGTCAAATATGATTCATGAAGCCGATCAGCGTAGAAATTGGTAAGTGTTTTGAAAAAAAGACTCTGCTTCGAACAACGTAATGTAGACTTATATTGCGCAAGATATCATATAATACCCAACTGAGTTACGATCCAATGCAGATTTTTGGGGATCTATGGAGACTGGCAGCCAACTGTCCACCCAATATTTGCATGGGAGGTACTAAAATGGGCATGGCAAATTTCCACATTTTTAATTACACAGTAGCTCTTCACAAAATATTGCCAAGTACCAAACTTATTTAGGATCAGTTGTGATTTACGGAAGATAACATGTCGTCCAACCGGAAATACGCCTAACTCTCATATGGACGAGATACAGTTGCCAATTTTAAATTACAAGGTAGCTTTCAGTAAAACATTGCCTGACACGCCACGAAAAACAAATCGACACCACCACTTCTTTGATTATAAGGCTGCTTTCGATAGCCCAATACGGGGAAAATTATACCAAGCTATGTCGAAGCCTTTGTAGAATGACACTGACTGACTCAAAATCTTCAGTAAAGATTGGTATAGATCCCAGCGAACCATTAAGTACGAGGCGAGGCCCCAGGCAGTTCGACACCCTTTCATAGGATCTCTTCCATATATTAATTGAGAACATCGTGAGAAATGCTGCAGTCAAAAAAAAATCCAATGAGTGTTCGAACTCACGGGCGATGTGTTAACACCATTTTTTCTAAACAGTACCTGTTCGAATTCTATGAATACATTAGTAAATGTTACATTGGAAAATAAAAGCTTCGGCCCGGCCGAACTTAACACCGTTTCTACTTGTTTTTGTATACACCGGGCAATGCTGGACATCAAATGACTCGCTTTGTTTGGCCATAGCAACAACAACGAAACAACCAAACACACTACATCACACATACTTTGTCCGAAGTAGCTGACGTATACGTGTGTCACATAACCACATGTTTGCCATATCAACAGCAACGAAACAGCCAAACACACAACATCACACATACTTTGTACGAAGTAGCTGACGTATTAGTGTGTCACCATAACGTCGACTGCGCAAGCCGTTTTCTATTATAGGCTTGCAAATGAAATTTTGCGTGGCTATGCTTTATATCTCCGTTCAACAACAGCAACAGACACATGTACATACATACATTATTATGTTAATACATACGCTATAGACACAATTTCGTTTGCCTCACCCCTGCCACACCACTTTTTCATTGCTCTCTTGCTCGCTCATTTTTGTTTAACACGCCATTATTCTCTTTCGCAGTCGCAGAAAATCTGGTTTTAGCAGCAGCATAAAATCTGGTTTTAGCAGCAGCATAAAATCTGGTTTTAGCAGCAGCAGAAAACCTGTCTGTGTGTTGTTTGCAGGTGTTGGCTTTGATAGATTTAGTCCCTATACGCCGCTATAGATGTTAGCACATCAAAAATAAAACTATCAGCAGCAAAAATCATACAATGCTCGAGTATGGCGATGATTTAGACACCATTGGGCGAAATCTGCGAGAAGTTGCTGCAATATTTTCGAGAATTGAGAAAGAATCAAAAAAAGAGGGTTTGACAGTAAACGATGACAAGACAAAACTAATGGTTTCGACAAGCAGAACATCCGCCCGATTGCATGAGGTAGTGGACGAATTTGTTTACCTCGGATCTGCCGTGAACAGAAGCAATATCGTCAGCCTGGAAATCAAAGGTAGAATTGTGCTTACAAACAGGTGTTATTTCGGAGCACTCAGAGAAAAACCCCTTTCTCGGAAAACGAAGATCCTACTACATCAGACTTTCATACAGCCTGCCTTGCTTTATGACGCTTATCCCTGGCATGGCGCTTGCTACTGAAACATCACTGGGAACATCTTCGAGAGAAAAATATACCTAAAAATATGTGCTCCTATAATAGAAAACGGCAATTAATGACGACGGATGAACTACAAGCTGTAAATCTGTATTCCAATATGGACGTAACTATGCTATATGATAATGATTAGGCCCTACAGTTTTTACACCGATTCCTTTTACTTTGCATGGCTAAATACTCGATAGTGCCGCCGTCACTAAGCGAGGTGACCTCCGCCGAGAGAAATTTAAGGTGATCAGAGCAGGGATCGAACCCAGGATTTTATGTACAAGAGGCGCGCACAATATCCATTGCACCACCAGACGCACCATTAGACGGACAAACTGTCTATGAAAATCGTCTAGCCCATAACAAATGCGTTTATTCAGTCTGCACTGCACAGACTGTTGATTTGCTGCACAAGTTTGCTACGAAAATCGCAGTCATTAGTTATTCTCCACCGAATGACTATTGCTGTCGGCTAAGACTTGTGTGATTACCGCAGTCGTAGACATAGCAAACAAAGACTTGTTGTGTGAATGATGTTGAATTTAATTTACTTCAAATCACTTTTCCAGCCAATAACGTATTTTGGAAATGAAAATTAGATAGAAATTTCAATCCCTGATTTAAACTTAAAAATAAACTGATTTTCCTTGTACAGTTCGTGGAGAGATACAGGCTGAATTCTCACACTCAGTGTATTTCTAGAGTTAGTTATTTGGGATTAAATACCAACCATAAATAAGGATCAATCCTTTTTATAGTAAATGTAACAGAAAATCTTCACAATTTGTTTGAGATTGTTAAAAGATTTTCTAAATCTTTTTTTTTATTACTAGTAAAGTATGTTCTTCTCCACAATACCACTTCAAATTTCACCATAAAATTGACTTGACAACTAACATCCTATCTTGCCGGACCAATATGCAAACAAGGACAATTGCAACAATACATAACATCGGTGTTACAAATCAAGTCCTGCTACCATGATGTTGCACGTACTCTGTCACATGTAACTAAGTAGTATGACACAGAGGGCGACGTAGTATCAATGAGGGGGTCATTGTACCCTGTCAAGCGGCCATTCAGAGTTAGTACGAGTTAGGGAGATAGGTAACGAGAGAGTGAGAGATAGAGTGAGATGTACCACCAATATTGGGTACACAATCCTTAGCAATTTGCCAACTATGCCACATGTACATACAGACATTTACACAAATTGTTATTGCCACCGTATACGCAACAAACATAGCCATATGCAATAACTATACACTGACACATACATATGGGCATATGCTGAACTTTAACAAGGATACGCTAGGATATTCCTGCTGTTGTTTCAGTTGTTGTTGTAGTTTTTATGTATAGAACTTTAATTTGGTATGTGGTTTACTGTCATCTCGAAACAACAGCTACAGCACCAACTCCAATAACAATATTGTTACATTTTACTAGCAAAGGTACAATGACTGCGCAATGTGAAATCCTGTCTGTTATCCTTTTCGCCTGCCAGGCTTTTGTTCTGCCTGCCTGCCTTGTATATGTGTATGTCTGTCTGTCTTTCTGTCTCTTTTGGTTGTAAGGTTGTAATGGGTGCGTATTTACGTTGCATTGTATTGAAATGAATGTCGATGCAATACGATGTTAAACATGTTTATTTTAGAAAAATAAACGATTCATTTAAAATGAAATTTATACAAATGGATAGATAGTAAAATCACAGACGTACCAGTATTGTAGCTGCTACAGTTGTGACGGATAAACAAGCAATGTGCATGAGCATAGATTCCGGATCTAACTAGCAAAGACACAAACCACTACAGTTGGTAGAAGTCTGTTCTGGCGATAACATAACTATGTTAACATTTAGAAACATGGTGTATTTAATGATATAATATTTTCAGCCGATCGGAAAAACATATAGATACAAAACTTATAGCTTCTAAAGGTAATTCGTGGGACTATAGAAAGAAATTGTCCCTTCACCCGTCAGTATTACCGTATTCGCGCAGTTGGCCAAAGTAAATTTAGTGTATGAAAATTTAAATCGATCAACTTTGAAAATCAAGGAATTCTCCCGTGCTCTCACATACCTTGTTAGAAAGGCCTTCAAAAGCACTTTCAGAATCTGTAATCAAAAAGTGGAAAAAGAGTTCGGAAGTAAGAAAAGATCCTCATTTACTTTCGGACCCCCAAAAATAATTCCGACCAATTGTGCGAAAACAAGGAATTCTCCTGTGTTCTCACATACGTCGTTAGAATGGCCTTCAAAATCACTTTCAGAATCTACAGTCGTAATGTGGAAAAAGTGTTTGGAAGTAAGAAAAGATTCTGATTTACTTTCAGACCCACAAAAATATTTTCGCTCATTGTACGAAAACAAGGAACTATCCCGTTTTCCCACATACCTCGTTGGAAAGCTCTTCCTAAATACTTTCAGAATCTGTAATCAGACTGTGGAGAAAGAGTTTGAAAGTAAGAAAAGATCCTGATTTACTTTCGGACCCCCAGAAATAATTTCGCCCATTGTGCGAAAACAAGGAATTCTCCCGTGTTCTCACATACCTCGTTGGAAAGCTCTTCCTAAATACTTTCAGAATCTGTAATCAAACTGTGGAAAAAGAGTTTGAAAGTAAGCAAAGATCCTGATTTACTTTCGGACCCCCAAAACTGATTTCGCCCATTGTGCCAAAAACGAGGAATTCTCCCGTGTTGTCACATACCTCATTGGAAAGCTCTTCCTAAATACTTTCAGAATCTGTAATCAAACTGTGGAAAAAGAGTTTGAAAGTAAGAAAAGATCCTGATTTACTTTCAGACCCCCAAAAATAATTTCGCTCATTGTACGAAAACAAGGAACTATCCCGTTTTCTCACATACCTCGTTGGAAAGCTCTTTCTAAACACTTTCAGAATCTGTAATCAGACTGTGGAGAAAGAGTTTGAAAGTAAGAAAAGATCCTGATTTACTTTCGGACCCCCAGAAATAATTTCGCCCATTGTGCGAAAACAAGGATTTCTCCCGTGTTCTCACATACCTCGTTGGAAAGCTCTTCCTAAATACTTTCAGAATCTGTAATCAAACTGTGGAAAAAGAATTTTGAAGTAAGAAAATATTCTCATTTACTTACGGACCCCCAAAAATAATTTCGCCCATATGTGAGAACACGGGAGAATTCCTTGTTTTCGCACAATGGGCGAAATTATTTTTGGAGGTCCGAAGTAAAGGAGGATCTTTTCTTACTTCCAAACTCTTTTTCCACATTTGGATTACAGATTCTGAAAGTGCTTGTGAAGGCCTTTCTAACAATTCCTTGTTTTCCAAAGTTGATCGATTTAAATTTTCATACACTAAGTTTACTTTGGCCCACTGAGCGAATACGGTAATACTGACGGCAGAAGTTACAGTTTCTTTCTATAGTCTCACGAATTACCTTTAGAAGTTATAAATTACGTTTCTACATGTTTTTGCGATCGGCTGAAAATAATATATCATTAAATACACCACGTTTCTATATGTTAACATAGTTATGTTGTCGCCATAACAAACTTCTGCCAACTGTAGTGGTTTGTGTCTTTGCTAGTTAGATTTGGAATCTATCTTCACGCACATAAATATCATAAAGTTTTTTAAAATTGGATTGAATTGAATTGAATTGAAATGAATTGAATTGAATTGAATTGAATTGAATTGAATTGAATTGAATTGAATTGAATTGAATTGAATTGAATTGAATTGAATTGAATTGAATTGAATTGAATTGAATTGAATTGAATTGAATTGAATTGAATTGAATTGAATTGAATTGAATTGAATTGAATTGAATTGAATTGAATTGAATTGAATTGAATTGAATTGAATTGAATTGAATTGAATTGAATTGAATTGAATTGAATTGAATTGAATTGAATTGAATTGAATTGAATTGAATTGAATTGAATTGAATTGAATTGAATTGAATTGATTGAATTGAATTGAATTGAATTGAATTGAATTGAATTGAATTGAATTGAATTGAATTGAATTGAATGGTTGACAAGAAATTGAATTGAATTGAATTGAATTGAATTGAATTGAATTGATTGAATTGAATTGAATTGAATTTGAATTGAATTGAATTGAATTGAATTGAATTGAATTGAATTGAATTGAATTGAATTGAATTGAATTGAATTGAATTGAATTGATTGAATTGAATTGAATTGAATTGAATTGAATTGAATTTGAATTGAATTGATTATTGGTTTGGGTATAGTGTAGGTGGATTGATTGGATTGGATTGGATTGGATTGGATGGGATTGGATTGGATTGATTGGATTGGATTGGATTGGATTGATGATTGATTGGATTGGAATTGAATTGAATTGAATTGAATTGAATTGAATTGAATTGAATTGAATTGAATTGAATTGAATTGAATTGAATTGAATTGAATTGAATTGAATTGAATTGAATTGAATTGAATTGAATTGAATTGAATTGAATTGAATTGAATTGAATTGAATTGAATTGAATTGAATTGAATTGAATTGAATTGAATTGAATTGAATTGAATTGAATTGAATTGAATTGAATTGAATTGAATTGAATTGAATTGAATTGAATTGAATTGAATTGAATTGAATTGAATTGAATTGAATTGAATTGAATTGAATTGAATTGAATTGAATTGAATTGAATTGAATTGAATTGAATTGAATTGAATTGAATTGAATTGAATTGAATTGAATTGAATTGAATTGAATTGAATTGAATTGAATTGAATTGAATTGAATTGAATTGAATTGAATTGAATTGAATTGAATTGAATTGAATTGAATTGAATTGAATTGAATTGAATTGAATTGAATTGAATTGAATTGAATTGAATTGAATTGAATTGAATTGAATTGAATTGAATTGAATTGAATTGAATTGAATTGAATTGAATTGAATTGAATTGAATTGAATTGAATTGAATTGAATTGAATTGAATTGAATTGAATTGAATTGAATTGAATTGAATTGAATTGAATTGAATTGAATTGAATTGAATTGAATTGAATTGAATTGAATTGAATTGAATTGAATTGAATTGAATTGAATTGAATTGAATTGAATTGAATTGAATTGAATTGAATTGAATTGAATTGAATTGAATTGAATTGAATTGAATTGAATTGAATTGAATTGAATTGAATTGAATTGAATTGAATTGAATTGAATTGAATTGAATTGAATTGAATTGAATTGAATTGAATTGAATTGAATTGAATTGAATTGAATTGAATTGAATTGAATTGAATTGAATTGAATTGAATTGAATTGAATTGAATTGAATTGAATTGAATTGAATTGAATTGAATTGAATTGAATGAATTGAATTGAATTGAATTGAATTGAATTGAATTGAATTGAATTGAATTGAATTGAATTGATTGAATTGAATTGAATTGAATTGAATTGAATTGAATTGAATTGAATTGAATTGAATTGAATTGAATTGAATTGAATTGAATTGAATTGAATTGAATTGAATTGAATTGAATTGAATTGAATTGAATTGAATTGAATTGAATTGAATTGAATTGAATTGAATTGAATTGAATTGAATTGAATTGAATTGAATTGAATTGAATTGAATTGAATTGAATTGAATTGAATTGAATTGAATGAATTGAATTGAATTGAATTGAATTGAATTGAATTGAATTGAATTGAATTGAATTGAATTGAATTGAATTGAATTGAATTGAATTGAATTGAATTGAATTGAATTGAATTGAATTGAATTGAATTGAATTGAATTGAATTGAATTGAATTGAATGAATTGAATTGAATTGAATTGAATTGAATTGAATTGAATTGAATTGAATTGAATTGAATTGAATTGAATTGAATTGAATTGAATTGAATTGAATTGAATTGAATTGAATTGAATTGAATTGAATTGAATTGAATTGAATTGAATTGAATTGAATTGAATTGAATTGAATTGAATTGAATTGAATTGAATTGAATTGAATTGAATTGAATTGAATTGAATTGAATTGAATTGAATTGAATTGAATTGAATTGAATTGAATTGAATTGAATTGAATTGAATTGAATTGAATTGAATTGAATTGAATTGAATTGAATTGAATTGAATTGAATTGAATTGAATTGAATTGAATTGAATTGAATTGAATTGAATTGAATTGAATTGAATTGAATTGAATTGAATTGAATTGAATTGAATTGAATTGAATTGAATTGAATTGAATTGAATTGAATTGAATTGAATTGAATTGAATTGAATTGAATTGAATTGAATTGAATTGAATTGAATTGAATTGAATTGAATTGAATTGAATTGAATTGAATTGAATTGAATTGAATTGAATTGAATTGAATTGAATTGAATTGAATTGAATTGAATTGAATTGAATTGAATTGAATTGAATTGAATTGAATTGAATTGAATTGAATTGAATTGAATTGAATTGAATTGAATTGAATTGAATTGAATTGAATTGAATTGAATTGAATTGAATTGAATTGAATTGAATTGAATTGAATTGAATTGAATTGAATTGAATTGAATTGAATTGAATTGAATTGAATTGAATTGAATTGAATTGAATTGAATTGAATTGAATTGAATTGAATTGAATTGAATTGAATTGAATTGAATTGAATGAATTGAATTGAATTGAATTGAATTGAATTGAATTGAATTGAATTGAATTGAATTGAATTGAATTGAATTGAATTGAATTGAATTGAATTGAATTGAATTGAATTGAATTGAATTGAATTGAATTGAATTGAATTGAATTGAATTGAATTGAATTGAATTGAATTGAATTGAATTGAATTGAATTGAATTGAATTGAATTGAATTGAATTGAATTGAATTGAATTGAATTGAATTGAATTGAATTGAATTGAATTGAATTGAATTGAATTGAATTGAATTGAATTGAATTGAATTGAATTGAATTGAATTGAATTGAATTGAATTGAATTGAATTGAATTGAATTGAATTGAATTGAATTGAATTGAATTGAATTGAATTGAATTGAATTGAATTGAATTGAATTGAATTGAATTGAATTGAATTGAATTGAATTGAATTGAATTGAATTGAATTGAATTGAATTGAATTGAATTGAATTGAATTGAATTGAATTGAATTGAATTGAATTGAATTGAGTTGAATTGAATTGAATCGAATTGAATTGAATTGAATTGAATTGAATTGAATTGAATTGAATTGAATTGAATTGAATTGAATTGAATTGAATTGAATTGAATTGAATTGAATTGAATTGAATTGAATTGAATTGAATTGAATTGAATTGAATTGAATTGAATTGAATTGAGTTGAATTGAATTGAATTGAATTGAATTGAATTGAATTGAATTGAATTGAATTGAATTGAATTGAATTGAATTGAATTGAATTGAATTGAATTGAATTGAATTGAATCGAATTGAATTGAATTGAATTGAATTGAATTGAATTGAATTGAATTGAATTGAATTGAATTGAATTGAATTGAATTGAATTGAATTGAATTGAATTGAATTGAATTGAATTGAATTGAATTGAATTGAATTGAATTGAATTGGATTGAATTGAATTGAATTGAACCGAACTGAATTGGATTTAAATTATTTGAATTGAATTGAATTGAATTGAATTGAATTGAATTGAATTGAATTGAATTGAAGTGAATTATGATATATTTTTTAAAGAACCCTGCTACTTATTACTGCACAACTGCAGCAATACCAATGCACTTGCAGCATGTACAACTACCATTGTTTGTAGTGGTAGTCATATTATGGTCGTAGTATACGTTTAAAGTAATACTCCTAGTGGTTGCCGTTACCGTGTTGCAATGGTGGTTGTAATAATTTGTAAAACGCATACGCAACGTGTGCAAGACAGGTGAAACTACTACAACTTTTTACCTTGTTTGCAAAGGTACTCATATACCAGAATGGGGGATCATATACATACCTCATTTATGGACCAACCAACCAACTCCTACACCATCCCGACGTTGTTGGTAGACCTATTGAAAGTTGCTGTTATGGCAGGCATGAAGTTCATGTTTAAATTATAGGAACCACAAAATAGCCGGGAAAAAGGCGTGGGGTGTACACGGAAGTTCATAAAGGCAAGCAGCAAATAGGGTAGTGCTTTTTCAACTTGGGAAATCATAAGAATTGGATACTGTCACTGCTAAAAGAAACAAGCATGTTGCAAACTTGTTCTACATATACAACTTTTAGAACACAATTAAATATTTGTGTAAGGAACTTCCCTTGGAAAAGCACTGTAATCTCGCTTCAGTGCATAATCATCAACATTGGGATTGAAAGTAATTTTATTGGAGGGAAAATTGCAGTTAAAGGACATTGTTTTAGAGACGCTAATTTAATCCGCCTTATAAAAAAAATTTAAATTCATCATTTTCTAGCCTAACCTATGTCTGTTCGAACCAGGTTACTGTGACTGGTGATCGATGCAGAACCATCATCAATGAGTTTCTATTTACCGCAAATTGATGCACTGAGACTGAAAATCATGTGGGTTCAACAAAGTGATCAATATATGTCTGGCCGGCATTGGACAGGCGGATATCTGTAAACCGTTTATCTCTATCTAAACCAAAATAATATGGAACTAAGTAATATTATCATGCAAACGTTCGAAATCGATGTAAAAGTGAGGGCCATACACGCTCAAACATTTGTATTTTCTGCTTGTTTGGATGCAAATATAACGTGGGTTTGGAGCTTGTCGCAAGTATAGTATACTTTTGTGCCACCACATATTAGGTTTGCTATTCAATATTACATGTTTGAGACACAATGATCAATATATTATAATATATGTGTTTGCGATCCAAAATATATATACAATCACAGTTGTGTTTGTTGCACTGTTTATGTTCTCTCGCCAGCAAGAGAGTAAAAGAGGGACAACGAGAGAGTCTATCTTGTAAGATTGTATCTGTATTTTTGCCTTATTCTCTCAGTCAGTGATTCATGAATATTCCTCAATGAGCGTGTAAATTGCAGATGAAGTTAGTATTTCTTATTTTATCTCGTAAGTATATATATCGAGGTTTGGGATCAAGAACACATATGTTTCCACGTAAAAGTATATATATTTGCCAGTAAACATTTTCTTGTTTGCATTTAAATACAAGTGAGTTTGGGACTTGCAAACATATGAATGTTTGAAGTGTGATCCAAACATATGTGTGGTACCTGCAGAAAACGTTTGGGTGAATATGTTACAGAGGCCGTTGTTTCAGCGGGTACGCCGCAAAAAAATGGGACCAACAATATGATTTTTTTTTACATTTACGGCACTTAGCGCCGTTGCACCGTTCTAATCTCCAGTCCCAATTCATCCACTTGCGGAAGATAAAAAATTGGTAAATTTTTTCAAAAAATTGAATTAAAAATTAATTGAATCAATTAAATTTTTATTCATATTTACAATTTATTTTTTGAGTTTCCAACAGAACAAGGCGCCAATCTACGGCGCTAAATATGTTTAATTTTTGAGTGAATTATCGAATTTTTGCTGTGAATCTTTCTAAATTAATAAAAATATGCATGATATGTTCTTAACAAACCTTAATATAAACAATATTTGTAAACAAAAATTTTTGTGATAAAGTATTTTACAGAAAGTTGCATTTTACAGCGCCGTTTGGAGGCAATATGTGTGGCGACTGAGTCACCAGCCGTCGTCGTCACTTTTCGTATGGCTGTAGTCTTTGACATACAACACATTTGTTATTTGTAGTTCGTTTATTATTGATTGAAAGATTTTATTTTATTAACTTCAAGAGTAATAATGTTAAATTGTATTGTTTCGTGATTAAAACTGCGTTTTTTGTAACTGTGTTTAATTGGCAAGTGTTTTTGAAAATTTTATTAGAAATGAGTGCTTGCGTTGGGTGTTTTGTTTGCAATGAAAAATGTGGCTGTCCCCAAACATTTTTTGTGCACTTGAAGAGACACAATTTGCCGCCTTATGCCACGTGTAAAACAAGAGTGCCATAAATTGGATAAAAGCAATACATTTCTCCAACAAAGCTGTGAATATGCAGAAGATATGGAATGCGACCATGGAGTGACTGTTCTGCGGAAGGAGCATATAAATTGAATGTTTCTTCAGAACCACCACATGTACCTATTTTTTTTTTTTGTATTTAATAAAAATCGTTTAAAGGTTAAATGTTTAATATACAATAATAGTTTAAGAAACCCGGACATTAGTTCCGATTATGAATCCAAATTCTAAAAAATTAAATTTTTTATAGATATAAGTGTGTATCTGCGAAACCTCGAATAAAATCGCTTTAAAAATAGAACATTTTATTTTTGTAGCGTCGTCGCAGTGGGTGGAGGTTTCATACTGAAAAAAGCAATAACGGTTTTGATTCAATACAAAATTTAATCAAAAATCGCGAAAAAAATCAATAATTTTTTTAATTAACTTGATTATATACTTAATCAATTTTTTTTGAAAAAAATCAATACATCTTTTAGTCAAATTTACAAATTTTTTAATTGAAGTTTTTTTGACAAATTTACAAATACTTTTAATTAATATTATCATTTTCGTGAGTACACCAAAATCAATTAAAAAATTAATCAAATAAACAAATTTTTAATTGAAATTGATTTTACTTTTTTTCTGTGTAGCGCGCACCATCCACAATCGCCGTTTGGCCCGCGTCGTTCTCAAAACAAATGGTCCAATAACTCCTCCAGCGTAAACAGCACAACATACAGTAACTTTGAGTGGGTGAAATGGTTCTTCGTAACTAATGCACGGATTTTTGGTGCCCCAGAAACGATTATTTTGTCTGTTCACGTAACCGCTTAGATGGAAATGAGTCTCATCCCTCATGATAATTTGGGATGAAAAATCGTCCACCTCTTCGTTGAGATTCAGAATGGCTTGAGCATAGGTTACACGCGTTTGACGGTCAACAGCACTGTCTGCACTGTTTGTAAGAGAACATCTTCAAATCTTCTACCGAAATTCTGCGTAGTGACCGCCGGCTAATGCCCAATTGCGTGGCTCGTCGTCTGGTCGATTTTCTGGGCTCCTCTTCGACATATTGGCCCATATTCTCAGCAGAAAGGCTGCTTCGGGGTTGGCTAGCCTTGTGAAGATAACGCCTTATCCCAGTCTCTTCGAGCCAAGTGGCCAAATGCCGTAGTGTTTGTCCGGTTGATGTCGGATGGCCAGAAAATCTGCGACGAAATTCACCTTGCGCCAACATAACCGACGAGTTGTAGCGCAAAAAAATGGACACAATTACTCCATACTCTTGCGGAGTAAACCAATTCATGGCTTGTCCATTTGTATTCTTAAATTGTTTATTTCACAAATGTCAAAACTGAATTGACATTTGGTGCCATTTGCAAAAGTTATGGTGTTTTCTAATAGGTTGATTACTTTTGCCCCACCATGTACTAACAATAAAAGATAACAAAAAAGTCGAAAATAAGTTAAGATTGCAGAGTTCACCACCAAAACAACATTACAAATTTAAGTCAACAGATCTTGTAACTCCATCTCTTGTCAGTTAACTTTCGTCGAATGTCTCTAATTTGCAAAAACCTTTGCCGAAGAGTGTGAACTGAAACGTCAGATGAGAAAAATTGTTTCTCTATTCTAATTTGTCTATGGGATTAATAATAAATGCTCAAACAAAAAGCCAGAAAAACATTTATTTTCAGAGCGTCCATTTTGAAAGGTGCATAAATAAAGGTTCAGAATTGTGTATTTTAAAATTCGAAATTATTATTGACGCTCTGAAATCGACACATTTCTGACTATTTTTTGATTAAGGGTTTCCGAGAGCTCTGCAAATTGTTGGCTGAAAAGAACGAAATTGTATCCTTAGTCTCTTTGGAAAAACTTGATTTCCTAGTAAGTTTTTTTTAAAGCTTTTAAGTACTACGGAATGAAGGAATAGTTTACGGTACGCATTTATCCAGTGACTCCTTGCCTCGAGTTCTCATCCTGTTTAGCCCATTTGTAGCTAAATTTTTACCTCCTTTACCGTACAGCTAACTTTGGTATTACTATTTTGTGTGCCTCATCACCGAGTTTCCTTTACTTAATTGAAACGCAAAAAAGTTTTTCGTGTGAGGGCTAACCTTTCTTCCGCTCCCAAGTTGCATTCAAAGCGGTAACTTCCTTTTACGTTGGCAATAATGCAGCCATAATGCAAAATGTTAAGCGTTTTATGCTCCACTATCAGTTGTGCTCAAACAGGGATAAATGATAATGCAGGAATGGGTATTGGACGGACATAATTGCCCTCTACCTAATTTTAGCGAAATTTGCTTTGTTGATATACAAATTAACTTCACTTTACCCTTTATAGTTTGTAATATAGTTTGGTTGTTACCGATGACGCCGCAGCAACATTTTCTGTTGCCGCATTTGAAGTATCAACTTTTACAACTGACTCTTGCAGTCACTGCTCTTGTTAGGCTCTTTAGATGCCACATTTGGTTGTACTTGTATCTGTAGTAACTACATATAGGAGCTGTTAAACAGTACACGGTCATAAACATTTTACCTGTCAGATTTTTAACATATGTTGCCAACACTTCCCCACGCATACACGTACTGTGTGTGTTCGTCCTTACCACTTTTTATGACTACAACTACTAAATACAACATGATATGTTGTAAGGTTTTGGTTGGTAGTTGTTAGCGATTTTGTTGTTCGTAGTAGTGGTGTTGTTGTGTTGTAAATTTCATTTGTAGTTGTAAATCTTGGATGTAAAATTATCAGGGTATACATGAATGTTGTAAAATGTGGGCTGTTCCAGGGGAAGAAAATATGTAAAACTAGCACCTCAACTATGTAGTTATTATAGTTATATACAGTGGTGGTAAATAATAAAACTAGCAAATCGGTGTAAACCAAATGAAGCCAAAAACTTTTGTAGTGAACAGAGGATATAAGCGCCAGATAGCTCCAAGGCCTGCATATGTATATGCTAAAAAGTATTACCAGTTCCGCGCAAAAATCGACGGAGTCCGAGGACGTATAATAAATGGACATAGATATCCGACAAATATTCTCTGATATGGCGAAAGGATGCGAAAGGTATGCCCCTACCTACATACAAGATCATCCTTAAAATCGATGCTCTTAGACTTGCGAACGAAAGGTGGCCTGGAGGCACAAATAGCTGGATCTAGTCAGCTAAAAACAACCAAATTATGGCCGTTCAAAAAACTTGAAATCTCCACCTATACGGACACGCATCTAGACCGGGAATTCCAATTCATGATTACTGCAGAAGTACCGAGAAGGAAAAGTAGAATGAGAAAGCCGAACATCTGATATGCTTCTGTCTCGCGTTTTATGTGGCGACAATAGTCGTGTTTTGGTTACAAGCAAGCGATTATCGCTTGCTAAGTCGCAAAGAAAACGGCTTTTTAGCGAGATGTCATTTTATTCAAAAATACGAAAAATGGTTAAAAACGGTAAAAGATGTCAACATTTTTTGTTTTAAACTTAGCGAAAATGAATATCGTCGCTAAGTTCTCGCTAAGTCTTCGCTAAGTGCTTCATACAAAACAAGCGAATATATAAGCAAGCGCTCTAACCAAAACACGCTTAACATTAAGCCCGTTTTTGTATTTCCCGCTAAACTAATATTCGACGACATTGTATGGGGAGCTGCTTAAAATCGTCTAATATCGCTTAGCTCCCCCTACAAAGAGGTCGAAAAATTAGTTTAGCAGAAAATAAAAAACAAGCCTATTGTTACGATAAAGGTTTCACTTGTGTGCTTAATTAACATGTATGTCAAACTAACTTTAGAATGTTAAACAGCAGGGTGGTTCATTTTGTAACTTCATAATCTCGATGTAAGTTTCCCCCTAAAAGTATGCCATTATTAGAAAGCTGCTCACAATAAAAATTTGATCTCACCACCAACCAGGAATTCAGTGCGTTGATACATTAAAAGTCTAGAATATATAAGTTACCACGAAAAGGTTCGCGAAGCTGCTGATAGCAGAAGTGCGGTGAAATTGAGGTCAGTACAAGCTTAACCGCGTAAGAGTGCAGATCATCGGCAACAGTATTACTGAGTAACGACGTAGTTTGAAAGTTATAGTAGTGTTAAGTAAAATATAGAAAACTGTTGTATTTATCGTAATTTAAAAACGACCATGATTTTTTAATGGGAAAGAAAACAGTGCCAAAGACTAATAGATGGAAAGTACGTAACAATATTTAGGTTTCGACTTCTCTTTGAATTCTCATTAAGAAAATTAATTTGAATGACCCTAGAATAGTTTTGCGGAGTATATATTTCCTGTTTTTAGGCCACCCCATCTAGGAAAATATTGTACGATTAAGTAAAAGCTTGTACAACAACAACAGGGCGAATAATGTTGCGCCTGAAAGTATACCTTTGCTACAACATACAAGCTCGCCAAACCAGATTGATGAATTCGATGCGAAACCGTATTAATTCGTTAAGAATCATAGAGAGAAAGGTTCTGGAAACGGGTGAAACCTTCTACACACACTGGCGGTAAGTAATGGAACTGATATAAATCACGGACGACACCATATAAGAGCTAGTATGTGCTGAAATGCTCAAAAGTAAGAAACGGGAAGTAGTAGTAAAAAGGTTGAATGTAGTAAATGTTCAGTAGTGATGTAAATAAAGTGAGAAAAGGTTTATACTTATCGTAATTTTAAACGAACCTTGGTTTATTAAGGGAAAATAAAATATCGCTAAAAAGAATGGTAAGAAAAGTCGTAACATTGGTGTCAGAAAGCGGTACGATTACAAATTAAGAACAACGATTGAAGTTAGCAGAACTAAAAGTTGAACAGCTAAAAAAGGAGTTAAGTAAACTAGATCAGCCGACAGCTGGCAAGTGGAGTTGCAGAGGCGTCTAATGCGAGAATTTAAGCACCGACACATTGGTATTGGCACATACCAATGTGAGTGCAAAGAAGAAACTGAGGTATCTGCAAACGAAGCATTGGCATATATTCTAAATTTATTATACTAATATGTCACGATAGTATATTAATTAATCTTGAATATAAAAATAATAATTCATCTAATACAAAACCCTTTCGAACTAAAATATTATAATTTTTTCAAGATAGAAACTGTTTGCTGCTGCCATAATGAAGAAATTTAACGAAGAACCTAGAATTATTAACTAGAAACTGGACGAATATTCTAGAATGATGGCCGAGAAGGGAGAAAAGAAATTTGATGAGAATTCTAGAATTATGGACCAGAAATTGATCGAAAATTCGAGAATAATAATGCACGAGAAACTTAAAGAAAATTTAACGAGAATTCTAGAATTATGGACGAAAAATTAAACGAGAATTCTAGAACTATTTAGGAAACATCAAACGGCACAACTGAGAAATTACAAGACATTTCGAAAGTTGTTAAGAACATGGTAATACAGGTAAACGAGCAGTTCGGAAAGGTTGAACAGAAATTCGAAGAAGTTCTGCCTACTGCAGAGAAGAAGAATATCGCCGCTATAATTAAATTAATCGCCGCTATAATATAAATTTGTCCATTCGTCGTCGGCCGCTGGAATTGGGGCTCTGTCCGTCCACTATGTTTAAAATTTTTCGCAAAGATATTGGCCTACACCCGTATAAATTCCAGCTGGTGCGGGAAGTAAAACCACGAGACCCTTATATGCGTCGCTCCTTCGCCAATAGTTGGAAACTGTCCCGATGTATTATCGCAAAATTGTGTTCAACGATGAGGCTCAGTTTGGTTAATAAACAAAATAAACTGATATGGAGTGAGACGAATCCACAACGTACCCTACAGACTCTATCACCTCAAGGAAAACGCACCGTTCGGTGTGGGTTACACGCTGGAGCCATCATCGGTAGCTCGCGTTACGGTCAATGAATGTAGCTCGCGTTATGGTCAATGAAGATTGCTACCACACCATGATCAATGATTTTTTGTTTGAGAATACGGCTGACATTGATCCGACCGAGATATGGTTCCAACAGGATGACATTAGCTGCCATGCAGTGACGGTAACCATCTATTTATTGAAATCAGAATTTGTCAATAAGTTGATTTCGAGAAATGGACCTGGAAATTGCCCTCCAAGGTCATGCGATTTGACAGCTCTCAACTATTTCATGTGGGGGTACGTAAAGTTTCTGGTTTATGCTGATAAAGCAGCAAAAATTGACGCTTTGGAGGCCACGCTCGAAAAAGTGACCCAAAATCGGACATCCAGATTGCGCTTTGTTATGAATAGCCGCGGTGGCCATCTGCGCGATATCATTTTGAAATGTTAATGTCATATACATATGTACCCGCTGAAAAATATCGGCCCGAGCAACATATTTCGGGAAGCATGCACATGTTTGCAAGCATTGTTTTCGGGTATTGAAGATCTACTGCCTTTTTGTTTGTCTTGTCTTTGCTTTTAGCGGTTTTCAACAAACAAAGCCACATTTGGATCTCAAAAACATAAATTGTAACCTATTAATCACTGTGTCTCAAATATGTTATATTGATTACCAAACACAGAGTGTTTGGGCACGAGTATAGAATATTATTTCCGACAGGCTACAAACACGTTATATTTGCATCCAAACAATATTGATACTTCGAATCAAAAAACTTTTGATTGAAGTTGAATTTTTTGTATTATTTTTACAATTTAAAATTTCTATCGCAATTCAATAACCGAATCAAGAGGTTGTCACAGCCACTGCAGATGTCATCACACCCTAATTACAGTTTGTCACAAACGCATTGTCACAACCACATTTGAGGTTGCGTCAACCGAATTTCAGTTGTGAGGACTAAATTCGGTCGTGACAACTTTTTTTTGGTTGTGGCAACTGCAAGTCGGTTGCAACAGTTGAATTTGAAATCTTCTGAAACAATTTCGTTCTGTGTGTGAAGATTTTGAATTTTAGCTCTTTTTTAATGATCTCTATAAACTTCCACTAACACGAAGGAGTCCAAATCTTAGTTTGAATAACAAATCTGGGTTGTATCGCATTTAGATGAAAAATATGACCGTCTCAAGTGCAAGGTGGTTAGCTGAAATCAGGACACTTCCACGAAGGCATATATGTTAAACTTTCCCAACGATTTCATGGTGAGATGATGGGTGAGTGTAGGGTACTTCGAGAAAAAATCAAGAACATAACATAATATTCATGCCAGATCATTAATCAGACAAAATATTAGTATGAAACCAAACATATGTACGATACAATCAAATTGGATTTGACGTTTAGACACAATAACCTGTTGTATGAAACGGTTTCACGACCCGTTTTCCAAAACCCGATCTGAAAACCCGGTTTTATAACCCGGTTTTAAAAATCGGTTCCGAAATTTTAACCACATTCTCAAACAAAACGGTTTTAAAACCGTAGTCTTTCATTCAAAACGGTTTTGTTGATTGAAACCGGTACTAACATTCGGCATTTTGAACCTGTTTCTAAACACCGTCTTAAACCCGGTTTCGAACCCCGGTTAGAAGTTCCTTAAACAGAGTTAAGTTACGTAAAATTGCATTTGTCGGGAACAAAGTTTGTCTTACAGCGTAACAACTGTATTGCCGACAATTTGTAGATCCATCGATTTCAATTGCCCAATGTTCACTAAGAACAGTTGACAAATTCAGTGCTTCTGCGCTGACACAACTTTATTATTTTAGTCACTAAAATCCGCGTCTGATCCAGTATGTACTCGCGAAAGGATTGGTGATCCTCTTGGATTCTTTCTCCTACCGCCTGTCGCCGTTTCGGCATTCCGCCCGGTGTAGCTCTTCCTTTTTCACTTCCCACGTATAATATCGAAACCCCAAAACATTTCTGCAGTCGCTTTCCTGCAATTGTTATATCTTCCTCAAGTGTTTTCTGCGGCCATTAATGTACAAAATGGTTAATAAAATTTTATGAAACCAACTAGAAAAAACGACACAACACTTTTGACAGGAACCAAATGAACAACGAAATGAAATGAATAAATGAATAGAGAGGTGCCCGGTCCTGGATACATCGTACACTCATCTAACATTCATGGACATTATTGTAACCTTAAAACAAATTTTATGAATTATCATAAAATTTTATCACTTACATTTCTTAGGAACGCAACCGAAAGAAAGAAGGTCCTGTACAGACAAAAGGCCAAGAATCAAGTGCGTTTAATATTATTAGCTTGTCGAACGACCGTTTAAAGCATTCATCCACCCTTCAAAGTTTGTGTAATAATTTCAGTGTGGCTTTAAGGAATCTACACTACAATATTTGACGTAAGTCAGTCAGTCAGCAAGTCAGTGAGACAAATAACATTTACACCTTTATGACCACCTCATTCTCATCCTCTGCAGCACAGCCACATCTACATCAATTTCGCTGTTTGGTGCCAGAAAAAGCCATCTCTGGAATATTTATGCTAATGGCCAATAGAGAGTGTAAATATTATACAAGATGCCAGCCACCGGAAGCTGCAGGATATGCAGGAGGAGTGTTATAAACTTACTTTTACTTTCTGGCTACTAGTGCTTATTTTTCTTTCTTTCTTGGCCAACTGAAAGTGTCATTACCTAGCAAAGATGTACATTAATTTGACCCTTAAGCATTGTAAATGTATAAAAGTCAAGCAGGTCTTAATGGCGAGAAAGAAACTTTAAGCCAACATTCCATCATCAACTGAAGTTTAAGAGGAAAAATTGCAACTATTGTTGGTGGTGAGGGGGGTGGATTTCTTGTCGGTGGAAATAAAATTATAGCATATAGCGAGCTTAAAAAGATAGTGGAGACGATACGGGCTACATGAGGAGTTGGCAAGACTCTTACTTAACCTATTCCCCGCCAACATATGTTTGGGAAGGACAGGTGGAAGTTACAGGTGGAGTCCTGACTCTAAATCTGGTGTCAGTTTTTACCGACTAAGGATATATGACAGACTTAGACCGTTTCACACAATAAAGATATGGATCTTCATTTCTTTGGGAGTTTCGACACACACGGGTTAACAAAACTTATCGTTTATGACGTGTGGCATCATTAACTGGGATTGAGAGAACCCTCAGTCTGCGTGATAATTGTTGGCTCCTAACAGACCTATTGCTAACAGAACTAAACGCTGAAAAAACGGTCTCTGTAACATATTCTCTCAAACATATTATGTACGAACAATATTTATGTTTGGAACACACTTCAAACATGCATATGTTTACAAGTCCAAAACTCACTTGTTTTTAAATGCAAACACTAACATGTTTAGTGACAAGCATGTATGCTTTTACGTGGACACATATGCGTTCTTCATCACAAACATTCATATACTTACTTGTAAACATATGCGTAGTTCCACCCAAACATAATAATATTTGGAAAAGAATTCTTCTTTGAATTCGATATATATGTATTAGTTATTACAATTAATTTTGTTAATATAAATCCACATTTATAAACAATTAATATAAAAAATTGAGAAATTGAAAACGTTAATGTTTACATTTACTTTCATTGAATGCATTATTTGGTATTCATCTGCTGCTCTTTTACTTCTCTTTTCTTTGTTGTCTCTCACGTTTTTGTTTTCGGATGGTTTCAACTATGCGTTGGCTACCACTATGCAAATCTAGTTACTTGTGACTTTTTTATATTTCACAAATGGTCCGCCGTTCCGATTTTCTCAGTAAAGGCTCGGTAAGAGAAAGGACTTCACGTTGTTGCCCTTTCCAGTTTCTTTCCAAAAAATGCTTTCTCACTTTGGAAGAACACATACGTATATACGAACCACATACACAAAAACCAAAGCAACATCACACACCAGTTAACCGTCCGAGGCTTTGCTTATTTTTTTTTTCACTGATTAACACAAGTATAATCTGTTTGCAACAAGCTCCAAACACTCGTTGTATTTGCATCCAAACAACAAAAAACGACAGAGTTTTCAGCGTGTAGTCATGCCTCTCCTACGGAATATAAACCAATTACTTATTGGAGAAAATGTTTGACTTGCCTATAAAAACCTGAATAAGTCCCCACCTACGTCAGGTTAGAATAGAATGGCAGTCTACATGACAGCCTTAGTTTGGCGTTGTAGTTCGTTGTGATACCACAGGAACAAAAGAATTAAGATTGCATTTTCCAAATCCTTCCCGTTAAACCAGTTTCTTTAAAAAGTTGATAGATGATAACATCAGACAGATTTTCTAACTCCCTAAAGAAATGTGAGCCTACTGTGGCCTTCCCCTTGTGCAAAGTGCAGAGCACAGACACAGAAGGTTCCCTATTCACTCCACCTCGTCTTCATCACTTCATCACTACAGCTTCTGCAAAAGCCATTTCTCAAGACTTTCAATTTCTCTAAGTGCCGTCCAATGAGTCTTGTCAGACACGGTCTTGTTAACACCAGCAGGACGTTAGTGTGTGTATAGGTTAGGCGGGATCAAATCAGCTTGGATAGTACACAGTTCCCTACTAGTGATTACCTACCGTTAGTTGACATAAGAGTAAATTTCTCAATAAAAGCATGCAAATTGGTAGAGACGGTTCTACACGCTGAAAAATCTGCCTATTTTCGTTGTTTGGATGCAAATATAACGCGTTTGTAGCTTGACGCAAATATATTATACTTTTGTCCAAACACACTGTGTTTGCTATTCAATATTACATGTTTGAGACACAATTATTATTAGGTTATATTATATGCTTTTGTGGTTTTGTTTGTTGAAAACTGCTGACACCAAACGTGACCGACAACGAAGTAACAAAAAAGCAGCAGATCTTGAATTCATGACTGCAATACTTGCAAACATGTATATGGTTCCTGTAATATGTTGCTGGTGGCGTTTTTTTTTCACTACGTAGTTTCCCTGGAGCAATACCTATGAAAATACCTATAGAACTAGAACATGTTGGAATGCATCTGCAAGCTCTTCTTGAAAAATTGTTACCTTATGGCTATGACTTTTTCACAGGAATGTGGCTGTATCTCACCGATGACGCAATGGATCTCGGATTTGAACTCAGGAATAGTTTCTGGTTTGTTCGCAGAAATCTGAGATTTCACAAAACCCCAAAGAAAGAAATCGCACGGGGTTAAATCGCACGATCTTGGTGGCCAGTTGATATCAGAATTTCTTGAGATATTTTTCAATTTGTTCTGAAAATCGTTGCTGCAATACGTGGATTGTTTCATGCGCGGTGTGGCAGGTGGCGCAGTCTTTCTGAAACTATATGTCGTCCAGATCCATGCCGTCTAGTTGAGGCCACAAGAACTCAGTTATCATGGTCCCGCAACGAATGCCCCTCACAGTCACTGCAATTTTGGCCACACCTTCAAAAAAGTAAGGCCCAATCATGCCGCCTGACCAAAGTCCGCACCAGACAGTTGCTCGTTTTAGATGCATTTGTTGTTCATGGTTTGCATGAGGATTTTCCGACCCCAATTTCGACAATTTTGTATATTCACGAAGCCATTCAGACAGAAATACGCTTCATCGAAGAAGATAAGTTTTTTGGAAAAATTGCCATTGAGTTCACTATGCTCCATTACCCATTGAACGAATTGCCGGCGCTTTTCATGACCTCCTGATTTGAGCTCCTGAGTAAGCTGAATTTTCTACGCATGAAGGTGGAGGTCTTTTGTAAAAATTCGCTGCGTAGTGCTTCGTGAAATTTGAACTTGATCCGAATTGATGTTTTCGGGTTTTCGGCAGCACTCTCGTTTAGAGCAGCAATGTTTTTAAGAGACCGACCGGTACGTTGACGCACAGGAGTCTTACTGTCCATAACCGACCCAGTTTCTTCAAACCTTTTGACCACTCTTCGAAAGGTTGACACATTAGTTGCACTTTCTTGACTGAAAATTTTTCGAAACTTGCGAGCGGTCTCAGGATATCTGTCCAATTTTTTGTAATAAGTTTTCACAATTATAGCGCGTTGTTCTTTCGTAGAGCTTTTAATTTTTAATAATTGGAATAAACATATGCGATAGCTGCCAAATTTCGGAGTTGTCACTTGCACAAAAAAAATTACAATAAATTTGAAAAGTGCAACCTTACTGAGACACCCTTTACAAGAAATTAAATAAAATAAATGATTTCCCACGAAGGTATTAAGGCGAGCTTCTCACAAACCAGTGAGCTGTGCGCGTTCTAGTTTTACACTCACTGATTGGGACCTACAGTTTTACACCGGTTCCGAACGGAATTTTACAACAAATTTATCCTCTCAATTATTTCCCCCCAAAACTGTACCGGCCTCTTAGGGGTTAATTTCGCAAAACTTTCAACGCGTTTAACAAACATAATGAAATATGCACTTTCCCAGCAGAACTTTGAAAACACACATAGCATTTCTATTCCTTCATATTTTCGGCCAAGGAAACGAAGGATACCACATGGATAAAGAAGGTAAACAAAACAAATAGTACTTGAATTCATCAGGATACTCTGCAGGTTGTTTTAGCCATCATCAAGAAGATGCTGCTTTTAAGCAAATAGTTGTTGTAATTGCTCTTGATGTGGATGTTTCTCAAAGAACATTTACGAAGGTACTCAAGGTTGTTGGGGGTGGTGGTTAGAAATAGTATCCTGATTGGGGGATAGAAGAGTGGGAGAGTGGGAGAGGGGTGTGTGCCGCTGTGTGTTTGTGTACCTTTCAGATAGATGGTTGTCTTTTAATATAAAGAGTCTGTGTAATTTCCCCAGAGTGTGTTTAACTTTGACGACTTAAGTTGTAAAAACTTAAACATTATCATTTTATTTCCCCCCAGGAAAATAGATATGACAACCCAAACACCCATATTTCAACTGCAAGAATGTCCTGGTGTCCTGATGTAGAATCAAAATGTTGTTGGTCATCTTTTGAGTAAAGCAAGAAGAAGTAAACCAAGTGTGTAGGTATATGTGTTACATTAACAAACATATCACATAGGATATATACGATACAAAGGGCACAGGATGTAGCAAGGACTTTCGCAAAAGAATTTATACATGTACTATGTGTTGTTCTTTGGCTTGTGTTGCAAAAGTTACTTTTTAATTCTTAACAATGACATGTTGATGATGTTGACCTTTGAAAAATATCATCTATGTTACTTCGCCTTCCCTTTCGAAGTTCTTGTATAATGGTTACTGTTGTTGTCCTTAAAGGATATTTGAAGTTGCCACAAACTTTCCTTGACTCTAATGTTGACATATTATATTACAAAAGGTAAGTACTGTGTACATACATATGTGGCAAAACTTTATAATCCTTCCCTGCCCCCAAAATGCTGTAATATTTCTTAAGAAATTTTTACACAAATTAATTATAAGGAAAAATCTTTCTTCCCCATAGTGAGAAAAATCCCTTTTAATATCCTTGACACTTTTTCTTACCGCACATATGTCAATTAGTTTCCTTTTTGGCAAAACGGTCTCTAGACGCGTGGATGCATCATAATCTGCTCAAAAGGCCATATCATGGTTGTGCAACCCCTGGTCCTGGCTCTACTCCTTGTCATTGTTCTATCATCCGCTGTGACATTAATCCCACTCGAACGTGCGTATGTCACATGCACGTTTTGTGTATCCTTTTTCACGGTCTAATGAAATATCAGTGCAATTTTTTCTTCTTCGCCTTATTTTGCAAGGGGACCATAAACGTTTTTGAGATAAATAAAAAGAAACACAAAAACATAGACAAAATTCTCAAAATCTTTAGAAGTTGTGCTAAAGGGAATCGCATGTGCATTATCCCTTTGGCAGGAAATTGACAGCAATCAAAATTGTTTCATCGGCTTTGGTGCAATTAAGGAAAACACAAATCTCTGCCAGGAAATAGCGGAAAAGTGTGGCAAAAATTGTCGACGCATCAGGTATTGCCTGTATGCACATGTGACGAGTGATTGCAGTCGGATAGGATTATTCCAAAATCAAAAATTACAGGAGAAAAAAATACTATTTAAGTCGTAGACCAACATTTTATGAGATTTTCCGAGCTATACAGTTTTCTTGATGTTTCGACCAATTTTTATTGTAATCCTATGATGTTATGAATTCCAAATCCTGAGATAATGATCGTGTTACGATATGGAGCCTTAAGCCAGGACACTCGGATGAATAGTGGCTGCGTGAACTACAGTATAGTTTTAGTTCAACTATACCGTTACTACGATCATCTGGTACTTTTCGCAGATACCCCAGAACTGGTCTGCTTGGTCTGTCATGAGCGACTGCACGCTGAAAACTTTGTCTTTTTTTTTTGTTTGGATGTAAATATAACGTGTTTGTAGCTTGTCACAAATTTAGTATATTTGTGTCCCAACACATTATGTTTGCTATTCAATATAAAATGTTTGGGACACAATGATTAATAGCTTATAATATATATATTTGTCACCCAAATATGGCTTCGATTGCTGAAAACTGCTGTAAACAAAAACATGGCAGACAAGAAACAAACCGTAGGAGATCTTATAATTACGAAAACAATGCTTGGAAACATGTACATGGTTCCTGCAATATGTTGCTGAGGCCGTTTCTTTGTAGCGTGTGAGCACAGGAGAGACCACACACCAGCCCTGACCATCCCATTGTCAGCATCTGCCTGGTCCGCGTCTATCCCCGACCGGGCGTTTGTGATTCATCGTCCTGGCAGTGGAAACCAAACACCAGGTCTGACCGTCTCATAGGCAGCATCTACCAAGTTTGCGTCTAACCCAGACTGGGCGTTTGTGATAGATCGTCCTAGCAGTAGGTAAAATGCAAAACCGGACTTACGAGGTTGCCATCTACATTTCGGCTCATGGCAATACTAGTGTTGCCAGATGCAAACTGGAACTGCCATTGGAGAGTTTGACATTTTAACATAAACACAGATAGAACGTTTTCACTTCTATTTTTGATGTGCTAACATATGGCATAGGTAGGGCAATCTATCATAGTGAACACATGCACACAACACCAGCGATAGCATCACAGAATTGGTTGTTGTACAACAATAGTCTCTGACTGAAAATAAGTATGATGGTATTGATGTAGCGGTAGCGAACAAACAAGCAGGTCATCGTCGCCAAAGAGTATAGAATAGTATAGAGAACTCATGGTACAAACTGTATGACTCAAAAGCACTGGCGACTTCTGGCGAATGATTCAAAACGTATTACTCTCTTTTTGTCATTATTTGGTATATTCATAATTTTGATGTGAAACATTGATGCCTTTTGAAACAGTTATGCTGTTTGTATTGTTTTATGTAATAACATTGTCAAATGCAATAAAAACAAGAAATGGTGCATTTATATTGAAATATTCTATAAAGAGAATAAGATTCGTTTATGCGCTTTTACTCAGACTCTCTCCATGAGAGCGGAAAAAGAGTGCAATAAGTTCTCTATACTATTCAATACTTTTTGTCGTCGCTCTATTTATGACAAAACAAAAGCAATTATTTCAGTGACCTAAATAATGCTTTATTTATTTCAACAATATTACATCTAATGTTAAAGTAGATATAAGAAAAAAGAAAGTGCAATACCAAAAGAGCCTTCAGCTAAAAACTATTCTTTTTCTGATTTTCCAATGTAACATTTACTAATGTTTTCATAGAAATCGAACAGGTACCGCGTAATAAAAATTTTGTTAACACAACGCCCGTGAGTTCCAACACTCATTGATTTTTTTTCTATTTACACTGTGTTGAAAAATGTATCTCGTTCAAAAAATGGACTTAGCCTGTGAAAATTTGCATGCGATAATTTTTTACGATTTTCGGCGTGGATTATTGAGACAAGAGTGTCTCAATCAACTTGTTACACCTTTTGGTGAAGAAGCACTATCAAATACCTTTGAAAATCGCTGGTACCAAGAGTTCAGTCTCGGACGCCGTTCGCTCCAGGATGAATTTCGTGAAGGTCGTCCAACTTCGCTCGTTTTGCCGAAAACCATCGATGCTATGCGTGAACTAATAAAGCAAGACCGACATATGACACATCGCAAGAGTAGGCATCCTTGGGCATTAGTATAACAAGCATCAATAAGATATTGCGTGTGCACTTGGTAGTGAAAAAGATTTGTTCTCGTTGGATCCCACATAATTTGTCAAATGCTCAAAAAAAGGCTCTTGACGTTTGGAGCAGAGAAATGTTGAAAAAATACAACCGCGGTAACTCAAGTGATGTTTATAACATCGCCACAGGCGACGAATAATGGATATATGCATATGAGCGCGAAACAAACCAGCAAGAAACCAGAAGTCCGTATGGGTCTTTCAACACGAGCTAAATTCAACAAAAGTCGTTCTAGGAAGAAGCAGATCAAAGCAATTGATCGCGTTTATTTTTCGGTATAACCGGGCATGTGGTAACAGTGCCTTCAGAGCTTCAGTGCCTTCAGTGGGTCGTAGGACGGTTAATTACGATCATCAGTTTGGTAACAGTGTTCGAAGAAATACGGAAAAACAAAAAGAGAAGATGGATCATTTTGCATCAGGACAATGCGAGCTCTCACACATCAGGTGTAACAATGGGGTATTTTCGCACTCAAGATGTCGAATTGATGCGTTATCCGCCGTACGGCCCTGATTTGGCACCCATCGACTTCTTTTTGCCGCGTGGTCAACGTTTTTCGAAGACCGAAGCAGCTGTTGAAGCGTTCTGGAGGTGCCTCAATCGGGATGGAAAAGTGCATACTGGTAACGATGTTGCCGCGATTTTGGGGCCAATGCGATATCTAGTAATATATGCAGGAAGCCAAGAACTGAGCGTCATACGTTACTCTGTTTGCCTTAGAAGGCGGATAAGTGCATGGGAAAACAAAATCCAAATCTGACAAACTCAGCTTGGTCAGCGGCTGACCCAGAGTGGGTGTCGGGTAAATACATCCTGGCAGTAGGTAAAATGCAAAACCACGGTGGATTGGGCCTGCTTCATGTCACCGTTTTTAATGACAATGATAATACAAAATGAGAATGAGAAACATGAAACCCCCACTAGTTACCCCGCAAAAGCTATAAGGACAACAATTTAGCATATGTACTTCGAATGTTAGAACACCATACACATCCAGCACGTCTGTCCAACTGGCAGATGTCTTCGAGAATTATAGGGCTCACATTACAGCGATTACAATGATTGCAATAATATTGGCGTAACAGTGGACCTTCTGCGTAATATTTCCGTTTAACTTTATATTTTTCGATCTGTTGGATGTTAGATCCTCTAACAATTTTCGGTACATAATCAAGTACTGTTAAAAAGTACTTTTTCTATGACAAAGTTCTATTTATAACATATTATTTAAAAAATAATGTGAAATTTGTGTACTTGACCCAACGAAAGAAAAATTCGATGAAAACAAAGACATGGTCCATCAGCCCTTAGAGGAAACAAACGACCGCTGGCGTGGCCGTGACACTAAGACTGTTGTAGGTGATTTTAATGCAAAAGTTGGCAGGGAAAATGTCTTTGAATTCAATCTCCAAGCCATCACTTCCGATAATGGAATGAGACTGTTAGATATTGTCGCGGCGAAACACATGAGTGGCAGTAGTACGAGATTCCAACACAAAGTCGTCCATAAGGCTTTTAGGACATCCAATGGCCAACAGACAAAGAACCAGATTGATCACCTCGTAATTGATGAGAAATACCCTAGTACTGTAATGGACGTACGTGTACACTGCCCTGGCCCTAACATTAAGATTGTCCTAGGAGATTTTAATTCTAGAGTCGGCAGTGTATTAACCGTCGGCAAAATATGTGCTGAAAAATCTGTATTTATTGCGTGTTTGTATGCAAATATAACGTGAGTTTGGAGTTTGTCGCAAGTGTAGTATACTTGTGTCCCAAAACATTGTGTTTGCTATTAAATATTACATGTTTGAGACACACTGATTAATATGTTATAATATATGTGTTTGTGATCCAAATATAGCCCTGATTGTATACAAGTACAGTTTGTTTGGTGCACAGTTTACTTTTTATTTTTCGCTGTGCTTTGTCCAGAGCAACATACAAATGGCTGACGAAGAAAAATTGTTTACAGCCTAAGTTAATGCTGTTGCAGTCTACTCAATATTTGCATTATACTTTCAGTCAGTGATTCATAAAAATTCCTGAATGAGAATTCAAACGAATTGAGTGTTTGTGTTGACTGATCTGTTGCGTTTTAGTTTCACGCATTAACTCGCCAATCGTTCGTCTGGCAGAAAACACACGAATGCATCGACGTATGTACATGGACGTTTGGGATGGAACATGCATATGGCTCCAATTAAAAGTGTGCATTTTTGCAGTTAATAGGCTAACGTTTGCATTTAAAAATAAGTGTGTTTGGGACTTGCAAAACATATTAATGATTGGAGTATGTTCCAAACATCCTTATGGTGGCTGCGGAATATATTTGGGAGAATATGTTACAGAGACATTTTTTTTCAGCGCGTAGAGGTCGATGAGGCAACAAATATGGTTGCCAGTTTTTCGAGGTTCCAAACTGAAGCCATATACAAGTCAACTTATACAGTCCTTGATCAATACAAAAGAAAACCAGATTGACCTTCTGGTAAGTGATGAAAGACAACTGATGAAAGGCACATTGTACTGAACGTACTACACCCTGAAAAATCGGTATTTTTTTGTTGTTCGGGTGCAAATGTAACGTGTGTTTGGAACTTGTCGCAACTATAGTATACTTGTATCCAAACACACTAAGTTTGCTATTCAATATTTCATGTTTGATACACAATGATTAATATATTATAACATATGTGTTTGTAGTTGTAATTACCTTTAAGGCTGTAAGAGATCATGTTTTTCTCCGGTTAGTGAAAAAAATATAAATACCGCGGGTGGGATTCGAACTCACATTCGCTGGACGATCGTTTCGATGTTTGTGAAGCACCATCTTCAGCAGCGTCTAGCCCGTTAAGCCACTGCGGTGTGTATTTACACAAGTCACTAACCGAAGACATTTATTGATTGTGTGCAGAGCGATTGTTGTCTCTACTTCCCACCCGTGGTATTTACATTTTTTCCACTAACCGGAGAAAAACATGATCTCTTACAGCCTCAAAGGAAATTACAACTTTAAACATAACGAGGATCTAAAAATAACTAAATATGTGTTTGTGATTCAAAAACAACATTGTTTGTGATACAAATACAGTTGTGTTTGGTGCACTGCTTACTTCAGTTTTTTGTCGCTATGCTCTGTCGAGAGCAAAAGAATAAAACATGGTCAAAGAGAGATATTTCTCAGCCTATGTCAATGTTTTTGCAAGGATATAACTGAATTTTTGCATTAATCACTCAGTCATGCATGTCTAAACGAATTGAGTGTTCTCTTCTGTTAACTGGTCTGTTGCGTTTTAGTGTCTTGTATTCAGTAATCAATCGTTCGTTTGGGAGGAAACACACGAGTGCTTCGGCGTAAGTATATAGATGTTTGGAATGACGCACATGGCTTCATGCAACAGTATGAATGTTTGCAAGTAAACATGCTAATGATTGCATTTTAATATAAGTGAGATAAGGACTTGCAGATATATGCACATGTTGAGTGTGTTCTAAACATATACATGGTTCCTGCAGAATGTGTTTGAGAGAATGTGTTACAGAGGCCGATAATTTTCAGAGTGTAGGTTTGAGTATATGTGTAATATCGATTTAAATCACTACCATAAGGCTAAGCTGAGCGAAATCAGACACAGCTGAATATCGAACAGTTATACATGTCGCACAGATAGGCACATGTCGCACCACCGACCCATGATTGTAAAGCGTACACGCTGGAAAATATATATTTCTTTGTTGTGTGGAAGCTAATATAACGTGTTTGTTGCTTGCCGCAAATATAGTATACTTGAGTCCAAACACATTATGTTTGCTATCCAATATTGCATGTTGGAGGCGCAATGATTAGGTTATAATATATGTTTTTGTCGCCCAAATGTGGGGTTAATTGTTGAAAACTGTCGAAACAAAAACGTTATAGACAACAAAGAACGAAAAACGCAGAAGATCTTCAATTCATGAAAGCAATTCTTGCAAACAATATGTTACTGGAGCCGTTTGTTTTCAGCGTATAGGGGAAAAATAATTCGCTCTCTATGAAAACTGTTGCAGAGCCCATGGCTTGTTCTAAAAAGTCGCTGAAAGACAAACCATGGTACGATGAAGAGCGTCACATGGCAAGTGATATTAAAAGAACGCTGACCGCATGGCAATACTTCAGCCACTTGCAACGCGTGCTATGTTGGAAGGTATAGGGAAAAAAGGGCGAAAGGAGACCAGTTTATTTAAAAAGACAAAACGCGCTAGTATGAAACATGCCGAAAGAAGAACGAGGACCGAAAATTCTGCTGGAATGTTAAAAGTCAAGCGAACATCCATGGCTCAATGCCGACTTCTGTAAAGATGAGCAATTAAATATAGTCGTCGATGTGCAGAGTTACGGAGACACAACTGCATAATCAATTTTGTTCCAGCGGTATCCAATGCTAGTGCGTCAGCTGAGCAAATGTACGACGATGGAGTCTACTGCGCCTCTCTGAATCAAGACGTGGTAGGGATAGTAGTATCGAAGTTTTTTGTCTATTCAATACGCGGCTTCCCACTCCCTATACCTTCATCGATATTTCTTAACTCGCGTTGCAACTGATTAAGCGCTGCCATACGTGCAGAGTTCTCTTAATCAGTTGCCATGCAACAACTAAAAGAAATCTTACCATGAATTGTCTTCAAGTAGTTGTTCGTATGGTCTAAAAGTGGACCACCGAAGTCTCTTTACTCACACCTTATATCCTCCTCAACCAACATTATTTTTACAGCAATTTTCAACAATACCCTGTTGTATTCTTATTGATAAGAAATTATGTCCCAATTATTTCACTGAAAAGTGTATCCAAATATTTCACTACGAAATTGACAGATCAAATAACGAACGTATGCGAATATTTGTTCAATTCCACTGATTGCGTTTCATTTGTTTATTTAGCTGTTACAAAAGATAGATGCGTATTTCCTGAGCCATGTGCTTCTACAAGTAGTGATGAAACTGATTCCAATGGTGCTAAAGCGCAGACATTTAAGTAGATGGCCAGTAATACCATACGAGTTCATGGCTGTGATTCCTCCATTGATACCACGCTATGAAGACGCTGTTACTCTTGAAATGGACTGATGCGTGATAAAGATGTTAAAGTTAATGGTGGTGCAGTCAATGCTGAACCAGATGTCATCAATTCATTGGTGGTGGTGGTGGTTGTTTGTTAAACATTATAATTTTTATTGAATATTCTGTGCTTTCGTTTTCATTTTTTTAATATTTGTTTAAATTTCAGTAAAGTAAACATTGGAAGATGTTGACTATGGTAACAGATTGCAAAAGTTGCAACAATTTTGTCATCCTTTTTAAAGTAAAAGAGAGAAAAGAACCGACTTTGTACCAGGCACAATAAACGTACACTCATAGCACGAGCCGTTAAAGGAAGAGTAAGGAAACGAGCATACTCGTTAGCCTAGCGATGAGAAAACATTCGACTCGATATCACGAGTGAAGAGTAAAAAAAATCGAGCGAGCATCATGCGTTTGTTTATAGTCCCTTGCACGCACTTCTTTTCGTCCCAACTAGGCAGCTTGAGTACCGCACGCGAGACGTAAAACGATATTGTGTCGAGAGGTGAGAGTGAAAAGAATGCATGAAATGGCCCTCGGTGGTACAATGGAAGTGCGCGCGAACGTTGGTTTGATCTCTGGTCTAACTACCTTACACTTCTTTCGACAGCAGTCACCAGGCTTTGCAACAGAAACCCTATCTTATAGTTTTGCATGAAAAACTACTCAAACTATCGTTCGGAACCGATGAAATACAGTAGGTTCCAATCAGGGAGTGCGCCACTGGAAACCGCACAGCTCTCAGGGTTCTGTGGAGCTCTCCACAAAATCCATTTATGAGATGGAATGGGAAACCATTCCTTTTTTTTAAAGCATGAAAAATGTTCCAACTAATGGAACATTATTCTTATTTATTCACCACAATTTGTACAAAAAGTACATAAAAATTGCCACAAAGTGCACAAAATATAGCAGAAAGAACATAAAGCATTTAATTACCATAATATGTACCTAAAAGTACATAAAATATACCACAAAGTTCATAGTATATTTCATAAAGTACACGCTGAATTGAAGAATCAAGAATTGAAGAACTGCTGTTTCCTTGTTTCTTTGCTGCATGTCAGGATTATGTTTTCAGCGGTTTTCACAAATCAAAGCCACCTTTTTGGTCACAAAAAACAGTTATTATAACCTACTAATCATTGTGTCTCAAACATGTAATATTGAGTAGCAAACACTATGTGTTTGGACACAAGTGTACTATATTTGTGACACATTCTGTTTGCATCCAAACAACAGCAAACGAGAGATTTTTCAGCGTGTACATGCATCAAAAATGTACATGACATTTCCAAAACACGACACAAAATACGCCAAACTATAATAAGCACTAAAAAGGTAATCCAAGTGTACCAAAAGGATGAAGTGTAAAATAAGTACTTAAAATTTACTAAACAGTACATATAAAAGTACCAATATGTGTACCAAAAGGCACATGAAGTATATCAATGTAACACATAAAGTGAACCGAAAAGAAAGTAATTTTGGAATTTCAAAATTTGTACCAGAAAGCTGTTAGTATCAAAAAATTTGGCAACAAATCCATACAGTACATCAAACAAGTGCAATTAAGTGTATTAAAATAAGTTCTCTTGATATGAAATAGTACAATAAGTGTATCAAAAAAAACTCCATTAAGTGTACTAAATAAAGTACTAATTGGTACAGTTTATGTAGTTTCTTTGGACCACTGCATGTACTTGTTGGTCCCCTTTTTATACATTTTGTCACAATTTCCTTTTAGATACCAAAAACTACATTAACTTTATTAAAAAAAGTACATAAAATATACAAAAATTCTCATTTTAGTACCAAAAATGTATCCAAAAGTCCATACAGTATAATAAGTATACAAAAATAAATTGTTTTGGTATGAAAATGTACAGTAAGTGTTACAAGCAGACGCCATATATCGTAACAAATAAAGTACTAATTGACTTAACTATGTACTTTCTTTGGAAAACTGTATGTACTTTTTGGTACACTTTATGTAGGTATTTTTTGCTCGAATTTATATTATGATACCAAAAATTGCACTAGGTGTATTAAAAAAAGTACGTCAAGTGTAACGCATTTTACTACAATAGAGAATTCCAAAAGGTTTTTCAAAAACATCAAAAAAGTACATTAAATGTACGTAAATATGCAATTTTGATATGAAAAAGTACAGTAAATGTTCTAGCAAAGTTCATTAAACGTACAAAAACGTACTATTTGGTACAGTTTATGTCCTTTGAAAAAGTGTATGCACATTTTGCCAAACTTAATGTACGTTGTGCCATAATTTATTTTGTGATACCAAAAACTACATTAAATGTATAAAAAAAGTTCATAAAATTTACAAAAAAATCTCATTTTAGTACCAAAAAATTTATCTAAAAGCCCATACTCTGCATCAAAAAAGTACGTTAAGTATACGAAAATAAGTGATTTTGGTATGAAACAGTACAGTAAATGCTACAAGCAAAGTACATTTAGCGTACCAAATAAAGTACCAATTGGTACAGTTTATGTACTATTCTTTAGAAAACAGTGTGTACTTTTTGGTACAATTGATGTAAGTACTTTTCGCTCCAATTTACATTATGAAACCAAAAAGTGCATTAGGTATATTAAAAAAAAGGACGTAAAGTGTACCGCATTGAAGTACCATCAACTTTTCTAAAAAGTCCATAATACAGTGCATTAAAAAAATACACTAAATGTAGGAAAAAAAGAAATTTTTATATGAAATAGAACAGTGTTCTGAAGTGTTCCAAGCAAAGAAAGTGTTCCTAGCTAATTCTATTAAACGTACCAAATAATGTACTATTTGGTACAGTTTCTGTACTTTCTGTGGAAATCTGTATGTACAATGTACAACACCCAACACAAACACCCTGCATTTTGGTACTATAAAATGTACCCAAAAGTCCATACAGTGCATCAAAAAAGTACATTAAGTGTAAGTTATTTTGGAAAGAAAAAGTACAGTAAGCGTTCCTAACAAATTCCATTAACCGTACAAAATAAAGTACTATATGGTTCAGTTTAGGCACTTACTTTGTAAAACTGTATGTACTTTTGGGTACACTTTATCTAGGGACATTGTGTTGCAAGTTACATTATGAAACGAAAAAGTTCATTAGGTGTATTAAAAAAAGTACACAAAGTGTACCGCACTTTAGTACCATAAAGTTTTCCAAAAAATTCATACAATGCATCAAAAGGGTACATTATATGTACGAAAATAAGTAAGTTTTATACGAAAAAGTACAGTAAGTGTCCAAGCAAACTACATTAAGTGTACCAAATAAAGTACCAATTGGTACAGTTTATGTACTTTCTTTGGAAATCTGTACGTACATTTGTACTTTTGGTACAATTTTGTGGTACACCAGATGTAGTTTCTAGTACTCATATGTACTTTATTGGCACATGTTTTGTACCTTTTGCTGCACTTTATGTTCTTTTGGGGACACTTTATCCACTCGTTGGTCCAATTTACTATTTGATGCCAAAAAGGTTACCAACAAGATAAGTTTATTAAGTAGAGTACATAAAGTGTACCAAAAACGTTAATTTTAGTACCAAAAAGTACATAAAGTTCATTACAAAAGAACATCAGTGCTTTTGGAATCGAAAGGTGCATTAAGTGTATCAAGAAAGCGTAACAAGTAAAGATCTTTACTTTACACACTTTTTCTTTGGAAAACTGTGTGTAGTTTTGCTAGACTTCATGTACTTTGTGGTACAATTTATGTATTTTCTGGTAAACTATATGATGTGCGTGAAGATAAGTTCGAATTTAACCAGCAAAGACACAAACCACTTTGGTTAGCAGAGCGGTGTTATTACGTTAACAGGTACCTGTTAAAGTACTAGAAAGGGAAGTATATTGAAATAAACAAGGTTTTTGGCGAATTAAATTAATAAAAAAATATAAATCTGGTAAAATGTGTAAAAAACATTACGAGCTTTCAGTATTAGTGGCATAAATCTTGAACAGCTTACCAGCGAGCAGTATATTTTAGTTCAATGTATATAAGTTTAGAAAGGACATTTAGCCCTAATCAAGGATTCTTCGCCAACTATATGCATATCAAGCAACAGGCAGGAGCATGCTCGTTTGGGTTATATTACTTCGAGGCTTCAGACAAATTTCAGAATACAATAATTTTAGGTGTTTTCATTTAAGCTCTTTACTCTACTTTTGAACACCTCACTGTGTCCAAACTAAGGTCTCTTGGTCGACGGGACTTACACCCGATTAAAGCCCCTTGTTAGTGCTTTCCAAATTTACGACACTTATATTTCAGAGGAATTTGAGAACAGCGATATTAGGTATTTAGTATTGTTCCATGTCTTCACATTTTGACCAACTGTGCCCAAACTAAGAATTCTCCGCGGATCAAACTTATACCAGATTAAAGTACATTTTAGTACCAAAAAGAACTTAAAGTTCATTAATAAATAACATTAAGTGTACGAAAATAAGTGTTTTTGGAATCGAGAGGCTCATTAACGCCCAATTTCCCCCAACAAAGTTAAAGCTAACTGAGAGTTAAATATTATAAATTCAATACAAACTGACAGGAAAAACTTTTCGTTAACTGTAACTGTATGATAACCAGACATGGTGAAGTAAAGTACTAAAGTACTTTTGGTACACTTTACGCACTTTTTCTTTGGAAAACTAAGTGTAGTTTTTGCTACACTTTATTTACTTTGTAATCCAACTTTGTAATCGTTTTAATCCATCCAAGTCACCATCTAGTATTTAGCCTATGATTTTGCTGCCGGCTCTCTTGTTTCGTTAAAAATTTACTTCGATTTCATTAGAAATTCCACCAAGTATTTCCTTTAAAAAATCATTGTCGAAACCCAATCAATTTTTAACGCAAAATCCCTTGAAGTCGGCGTCACGTTTAGGTAATATATTATTATTTTTTTTTAAATTATTTGTCAGGAAATACGAGTGTGTAAGTGTGTTTTATTGTGCTCAAAATCACATTCCCCTGAAGAATGTTTCGAAAATTGTCTGCAATTGTTTGCCTTGTGAAATTATCCTTTAATTGTTCCTTAATGCCTTTTTGTATGCCGTTAAGGACTCTTTTATGACTCTTGTAAAGTATCATTAATACACAATCAATGAATTGCAATAATATTTGCCTATGATAAAAGGAGCAATATTCTCTACCCCGCCCTTTACTTCAATTGTTCCTTGAGAACACAAATGTAAATGGTCTTAAGGACAAAGAACAAAAAAGTGTAACTCTTGATGGTATTGTTAGGCTGTCACTGATAATAAAGACACAAACAAGATTGTAAAAGTCGCAGCATTCCCACTGCCATCCGGCAGGCAAATACTTAGATTCATGAGGCAAACAGCTCATACTACAATTGCAACTCTTACCCTTACCTTGTGCTCACTCCATTATTCTCTGGCCCTAATACTGCTCCTTCAGGAACGCTTGCTATAGAAAGACCATTTCGAGGCAGTTGTAGGCATGGGCATGGGCACTAGCTGGCATAGCCATCGACATCGAATTCAACATCATCAGCATCAGCATCTTCATCTTCAATGAGCCGCCAAAAGTTCGTTACCATTTCGGTGAACGTGACTCTCTTATCAATATCTCCGAGCCGCCAGTTAAATGAAAAGAAAAGTTATTAAACCAACGATTTGCACGGGGAAATTGACAAACCAAACCGAAAAAATAGATAGAAATGACTTTGGCAGCAATTAAAAATTTGTGAGAATTTCACTGAAGAATTGTTGGAGAAGGGTGGTTTGATAAATGAGGGAAATTTTAATCATGTAAAGATTAATCATTTGCAAATCAAATACATACAAGGAAAAAAATCATTTGCTTCCAAAAAAAAACATGACTTACTTTACAAAATGCTTATCTTGGAAACACTATTTCAGGTCAAAACGCTTGTTTTACAAAATAATTCAGAGTCCATGGCCGTCAGTGGTGCAATGGGTAGTGTGCACGGCTCTTATACACGAGAACGTGGATTTGATCCCTGCTCAGTCCGCCTAACATTTCTTTCGACGATGGAATAATAACGGGGCGGCACCTGTGGCTAAGTTTGATAGACATGTTTATGATCTCACCACGAACGGTTGATGTACTTGCTAAGGAACATTCTGGAAGAAACTAGTCAAAAATAGATGGCTAGAGAGTGCGAGATATTTATGACTACTGCACGACGTCCCTGTATCGCGGTAACTATATAATGTGAATATAAAACGTGACGTCAGTTGTGACTAAGTTTGATAAACATATTTATGATCTCACCACGAATGGTTGATGAATTCGCTAAAGAACATTCTGGAAGAAACTAGTCAAAAATAGATGGCAAGAGAGTGCGAGATATTTATGACTACTGAAGCACGTCCCTGTATCGCTGTAACTATATAATGTGAATAATAAACGGGGCGGCACTTGTGACTAAGTTTGATAGACACATTTATGATCTCACCACGAACGGTTGATGAATTCGCTAAGGAACATTATGGAAGAATCTAGTCAAAAATAGATGGCGAGAGAGTGCGAGATATTTATGACTACTGAAGCACGTCCCTGTATCGCTGTAACTATATAATGTGAATAATAAACGGGGCTGCACTTGTGACTAAGTTTGATAGACATGTTCATGATCTGAACACGAATGGTTGATGAATTCGCTAAAGAACATTCTGGAAGAAACTAGTCAAAAATAGATGGCAAGAGAGTGCGAGATATTTATGACTACTGAAGCACGTCCCTGTATCGCTGTAACTATATAATGTGAATAATAAACGGGGCGGCACTTGTGACTAAGTTTGATAGACACATTTATGATCTCACCACGAACGGTTGATGAATTCGCTAAGGAACATTCTGGAAGAAACTAGTCAAAAAAAGATGGCAAGAGAGTGCGAGATATTTATGGCTTCAGAAGACCTTCCCTGTTGCGCGATAATTATACATATAATGTGAATATAAATTGTGGCGGTGGTTGTGACTAAGTTCGGCGGTCAGGATTTGATATCGTGGCGAGTTTTACCATCCTGAATATAACAATAGATGTTGACAGGAAGCCTGACTGCTACCATTTTGTTCCAGCCAAACCGGAACTTCTTCAATTGCCATAATTTGGACCTGAAAACCACTACAGGGCTCTGGTACAGGTAACAGATGCTTAAAGTTACTGACATGTTGATAAACATATTTACGATCTTTTCACGAACTTTTGATGAATTCGCTAAGGAACAATCTGGAAGAATCTAGTGAGAAATAAATAGCGAGAGAGAGAGGGAGTGCGAGATATTTATGGCTACTGAAGAACGTTCCTTTGCCGCGATAACTACTTATATAAGGTGAATACAAAACGGGGCCGCAGTTTTGAATAATTTTTGCAGTCAGGATTTGATATCGTGTCGAGTTTTAAATAAAAATAAAAAAATGGTTTCCCATTACATCCCACGATGGAATTTGGGAGAGCTTCTCACAACCAGTGTGCTATGCTCTTTCTAGTTTTATATTCACTGATTGGGACCTACAGTTTTACGTCAATTTCGAACGGTATTTTGAGAAGCTTTTCCATGACTCGATCAGAGCAGGGTTCGAACCCATGTTCGCATGCACAAGAAACGCGCACGCTAACCATTGCACCACCGACGGCCACACTAGTTAATGTGAATATAAAACGGCGCGGCAGTTTTGACTAAGTCTTGCGGTCAGGATTTGATTTCGTGGCGAGTTTTACCATCCTGAATATACCAGTTGATGTTGACAGAAAGCCCGAGCATTATCATTGTGTCCCATCCGAAACGGAACTTCTTCAATTGCCATAACTTGGATCTGAAATACACTACAGGGCTCTGGTACCCTTTGCGTTAGATCTACTTGCAGTGCTCTAGAGTAAAGTAATATTTAAAACTCAGTAACCAACTAGTTTAAATCTACCTGTCAAAAGCTTTTAATCTTGCATTAGGTGGTATACATCCACTCCAGTGCCTATTTCAGAAATACGTAAAGCATCCACATCCACATTTATATCCACATTAAACGATGACGGAATTACCCATCCCTATTACCTATTACCCAAAGGGTATGAGAAAAATAATATGTAGCTACAAGCGATGGCGATAAAACGATATGCAGCCCATTATGAATACCCATTACCCACTTTTTTGCTGTTTGCATGCAAATAAAGGGGTTTTCAACAGAGACGCTACAATAGTAAATCGATAGGACAGCAAACGACGCCATATTTTTTCCCGCTCTTTTGACATATCTCTTCAGTAAGGTTTGCCATTTCATCATGGAAAGATATAAGAGCCAACAACGAGTCGAAATTATTAAAATTTACTACCGAAATTTGGAGTCAGTGGCCTCAACTTTACCAGATCAACAATTGAGCATCTAGTGGAAAAATTTTAATCCACAGGCACAGTACAAAATGTTCCCGTGCCATTAGACAAAGAAGTGCCAGTAGTGTCGAGAATATTGCTGCCGCTGACGCTTCAGTTCAAGAAAGCCCAAATGTGTCTCTCACACGTCGTGTCTCTCACAGCGTTGGGCATCTCTGTGACGTCGTTGTGGCGAATTTTGCGAAAAGATCTTGGCCTACATCCTTACAGCATCAAATTGACGCAAGAACTGAAGCCGCTTGACCACATAAGCGTCGTATGTTCGTGAATTGGGCTGAGCACAAATTGAAAATGATTCGGAATTGCATCGGAAATCATCTTAAGCGATGAGGCTCATTTCTGGCAAATGGCTTCGTCAATATGCAAAATATGCGTTATTGATCAGACAGCAATCCACACGTAATCCATGAGTCATCATTGCATCCCGAAAAAATTACGGTTTGGTGCGGTTTATTGGCCGGCGGTGTCATTGGGCCGTACTTCTTCCGTGATGATCAAGACCGGCACATTAATGTGAATGCGAATCGCAACCGTTCAATGATAACCGAATATTTTTGGCCCCAATTGGATAATATGGACTTGGAGGACATGTGGTTCCAACAGGACGGCGCCACAAGCCACACAGCGAATGCCACAATCAATTTATTGGAAACCAAGTTTGGTGAACGTGATATCTCACGAAATGGCCCAGTCGATTGGCCGCCTCGGTCGTGCGATTTGACGCCGTTAGATTATTTCCTGTGGAGCTACGTCAAGTCTATGGTCTATGCCAACAAGCCAGCGACGATTGATGAACTTCGTACGAATATCGAACGTGAAATTGCAGCAGTATCGGGCGATTTATGCTTGAAAACCGTCGAAAATTGTGTTCAGCGTCTGGACTTCTGCAAGCGTGCCCGTGGTGGCCATGCAAAAGAAATCGAGTTCCATACAAAATGGCATCGAACGTACTTTCACAGGAATAAAGAATTTCATTGGTATCTTAAACCGGTCTTGACGGAAAACAAAAAAGCAGCCGATCTTTAGTTCATGAAAACACTGTTCCAAATACATACATGGTTCCGGCATAATCGTACAGGAGCCAGTACTTTCAGCATGTGGTTTTATATATGGGTAAAATAAACAGTAGGAAATACCCAACATTAAATCAACGATTTACCTTCATCAATAAAGAGTCCTTTTTAAATAGGTCATATTTGGGATAATAGATGGATGACAAACCGCATTCGTTTTTGTATCTTCCATGTTTTCATTTTCCTGCATTTCTATACCAACCGCCCATCCGCATGGTTGATGTCTCTAACAAATGATATCGCAACGATATCAAACATTTTAGTTCGATTTGAATATTTTTATACTAAAGTGAATTGTAACATAATGAAACGAAATTATTTTGATATTTTTATGTTAAACAAATGAACGCAATAAAACGAGGGATGTTTGCCGAGCGACCAACCTTCAAAACCCACGAAAAGCAGTATCTCATGGAAGGAGATATCAACGATATATCCTTGCAGTGCAGGCAAATACAAATGATGGGTGGTTGGGTTCCACCGCTTTGCTGTGCGTATTCATGAAGGCATTTGAAATGTTCAAAGAAAATAAAAGACTAAAATTGGAAGCTGGAGAAAAGGGCGAAGTACAAGCAAACAGTATACGGGAGCAAACAGCAAGAAAAACAGGAGGCAGAACCAAAACCGGCAACATCGCAGTCAGGCACAATTGAAGTAAAAGTTGAAATACAGAAATTACTGTCAAAATGGGCGTTAATTGTGTGGGTTTGAGTAGATAAGCACGTGATTTTTTATAACATTTCATAGCCTTAAGGCTTTTGGTTCTTTTGTTTTGCTACTACTTTTTTTCCAGAAGAAAATTTCCAAAGGAGCAGATAAAAAAATCATCTTTTTGCTTCTTGAGGCTCGCAAATTAAAGTGAAGAGGGAGAAGAAGCAAAACAGGCTGAATCTGATTTTGTTTTCATTTGGTTAAAGAGAGAAAATATAACTTAGATATATCTTTTTTTTTTTAAAAAAGAATTACTTGTGATTTACATTCGGGGCGTGAGTTTTTGCATTTCGTTTTTCACATAATTGTTACTCTGCTGAGGGAAAAAGTTGTCCAACCTCCTGGAATTGGGAAAGGAAGTGACAGTTCCATACAGCTTAATATGATGTTCGAATTCTTTACGATTGTAAATGGGAAAAACGTGTTTAAAATCTCTATAATGATATCAGTTTAACTGAATAAAACTGATAATATTCAAATTTAAACTTTAGGTTAGTAAATATTTTAAATTTTAAACAAGTGAAAAATATTTGTTTTAAAAGTTAAATAAAACAAATGGACAGAAGCGCATCCCATGAAGGGACCGGGGAGAACTTCTCACAATCACTGAGCTGTGCGCTTTCCAGTTTTCACTCAGTGATTGGGACCTACAGTTTTACACCGATTCCGAACGGTATTTGGAGAAACTTTTTCATGGCAATATACTCGATAGTGTCGCCGTCACTATGCGAGGTGACCGCCGTCGAAAGAAATTTGAAGGTGGTCATAGCAGGGTTCGAACCCAGGTTCTCATGCACAAGAGCCGCGCACACTAACCATTGCACCACCGACGGCCACAGAATCGCAATTAAACCCGCTAAAAACAACATATATTCTCTATAGCTTTAAGTAGAAAAAAACAAACTTTCAATATGGTTACACATAATCATAATACATTTACAATCTACCATATATATGTTTGAAGTGCGATTAATTTTGCAATAATATTACTACCATTATATGTTTGTCCGTACGACCTTTGGGGTTTTCCACCCAAAAAATAATATATTTGCTGTTAAAATCTAAACATACGGGTAATTATAATTGGGGTCTCCAATAAACCATATGCTTGTTTCTTTGCAACCCGGCATTTCAAGCTTGTTATCTCTTTCTCATTTATGTAGAGTAGAAATCTACCCTCTTCTCTACAACTACACATACATATTACTAGCGATAAAATAAATTGCGTCCCACTGTGGGCTGGATTGAAAACAAAGATTTTAATATCAGATGTTCTAAAGTATAGCTTGTAGTATTGTTTATTGCGCCCTACTGTGGGGCCAATTGAAAAAAAAGCTTTTAATACCACAAGTTCTAACATATTGTTTGGATCGTTTTAGAACGTACCAGACATTGGTAGGAGAGGAGTCGGGCTTTCAGAATCTGTTACTAAGAGACACCCTGTTACAATTCACAATGTGATACAGCGAAAATTGGATGACTAATATTATTTGTTGCGTCCCACTTTGGGCCCGTTTAAAAAATAGTACTTATAACATCAAAAGTTCTAAAGTATTCTTTGGATCGTTTAAGATCGTGCCAGACATTGGTAGAATAGGAGTCAGACTTTAAGAATCTGTTATTAAGAGACACCCTGTTACAATTTACAATGTGATACAGCCTAGCAATTTAGATGACTTTGGTGACGTTTAATATCCCAAAGCCTGTAGGTTCTAAATGACTAAACCGATTCAAATAAAATCTTAGAATCTGAAAATCTACCGTCTGCGGTTTCACTAGATTCTCAGAAGAAAACAATCTGCTACATCTGCCGAAATGTTTAGAAGTTACCGGCTTTGAAACGTTGAACACAACTAGAGTCATCTACTTTTGCACAGCGTTGCAACAGCGTAGCAAATTAGAGACCTTGGAGACGTTCAATGATTCAAGCCCTGTAACTTATAAACGGCTACATCGGTTCAAACCATGTTTTAGTCTTACAATCTGCAAATAATTGGATTACTGTCTCCAGGAGATTCTCAGAAGAAAATTATCTTTCAAATAGGCTCAGGCGTTTAGAATTTTCAGGCCATGAAACATTGAACACAACCATAGTCATCTACTGTTACACAATGTACCACATCGTGAGTAGCAACAGGGTAACACATTCTGAAAACCAGACTCCTCGCCTACAAATATCTTGTACATTCTAAATCGATCCGAACAATAGTTTAGAATCTCCGGTATTATTACCACTTTTATGGTAATCGGGCCCACTGTGCGTCCGAGTAGACATTGCCTTAGAAGTAGTTAAAATTGAGTAGTTAAAATTGAACTCGTTATATAATTTAAAATAGATTTTCAGAAAAACCAGACACGATTGTTTCTGAAGACACGAAGATGTCCAGCCACGGGAAAAACTGAGTAACAATTTTCTTAAATAATATAAATTTCAGGTTAAGAGAAACACTGTTTCTTGATAGTGTTGATTTTTGGTCGGAAAAACTATTCTGATTTGCCAGCCAAAGTACGGAAGTAGCACAGATACCCAAGTACAAAATATACCAAAGGTAGCGAAGTACCTGGTTTTCTTAACCCATTAACTCACAGCCACATTTTATTTACCGAATTTGTTGACGGAAATTGGTGCCGGACGGCTTTTTTGAACCCTAGAAATTCAAATTTTAAATCAGAAGAAATCTTTAAAAAAAATTGTTTTTGAAATAAATCTTGTTGCTATTTAGATTCCAACATATACGTTCCGCGCACCCTGAAAAGTCTGACGTTTTTTTGTTTGGATGCAAATATAACATGTTTGTAGCTTGCCTCTAATATAATATACTTGTGTACAAACTCATTGTGTTTGCAATTCAATACTACATGTTGGAGACACAATTATAAACAGGTTAAAGCATCAGTTTTTGTGACCCAAATGTAGCTTTTTTAGTTGCAAACTGCTGAAAACAAGGAAACAAGCAGCATATCTTCCATTCTCTAAAACAATGCTGGCAAACATATACATGGTTCCTGCAATATGTTGCTGGGACCGTTTCTTCAGCGTGCGGAATAGAACACTTTGTTGTATTCGCCAAGTTTCCTATGATAGTCATAAAATTGTTGATTTTCAATTTTTTTTGTTGTTTGAATGCAAATATATAGTGATTGTAGCTTGTCACAAGTATAGTGCACTTAGGTCCAATCATATTGTGTTTGCTATTCAATATTACATGTTGGAAATACAATGATGCATAAGCTATAATATACAATTTGTGGATTTGTGTGTTGCAAACTGCTAAAATCAGAAACGTAACATATAACAAAGGATCAAAAAAGCATCAGGTCTTCCCTTCAAATAAAAACAATGCTTCCAAATATATACATGGTTCCTGCAGTATGTTGCTGGGACCGCTTTTTCAGCGTGCGGAATAGAACACTTTGTTGTATTCGCAAAGTTTCCTATGATATTCATAAAAGTGCTGATTTTGTCCTTTCCGTTGTACTCTACCATAGAGCCTACGCAATGTTTTACCCCGACTGCATGTTCTACCCGTCTTCCAGCGATTTCTAGAACTGAATTTCGTTCCCGAAATTGGCAGTACTCCTTAAACGTATTCACCAGACTTTCCATAAACGTGGCTGTCTAGTACCCTGACAATTTCACTGGATCCTTGAAACTGCTCGATAGGAAATTCAAGAAGCGCACTAATTTTTGCTTCGAACTTAGCCCAATTGGATTTCTATATTATTATTAAGTTTACGTGCTCCAAAATCTATCTTTTTGTTGTTGTTTGGATGCAAATATATTGTGATTGTAGGTCGTCACGAGTATAGTATACTTAGGTCCAAACATATTGTGTTTTTTATTCAATATTACATGTTGGAAGCACAATGGTTCATAAGTTATAATATACAATTTGAGGCTTTGTTTGTTGAAAACTGCTAAAATCAGAAACGTTACATATAACAAAGAAACAAAAAACCGGCATATCTTCCATTTTTTAAAACAATGCCTGCAAACATATTCATGGTTCCTGCAATATGATGCTGGGGCCATTTTTTCAGCGTTCAGGCATAAAGTTCTCCAAATTTCCTATGATAGTCATAAAAGTGGTCGAATTTGTCCCTCCCGTTGTACTCTCCCATAAAACATAAACACTGTTTTAACCCGATTGCATCTACCCGTCTTCCAGGGATATCTAGGACAAAATTTGCTTCTCGAAATCGGCAGAACCTCTTCAAGGAATTCACCAGAGTTTACATAAACGTGGCTGACTAATACCCTGACACTTTCACTGAATCTTTGAAACTGCCCAATAGGAGATTCGAGAAGGGCACTCATTTTTGCTGCGACTTAGGTCAGTTGAATTTCTCTCTATTTTGCTTAAAAATTTTGCTTTTGTATTATTTGGATGCAAATATAACTTCTTTGCAGCTTGTCGTCAATATAAAGTAAACTTGTGTCCAAACACATTGTGTTTGTTATTCAATACTGCATGTTGGAGACACAATGATTAATACGATATAATATACTTTCCTGTGACCCAAATGTGGCTCTGTTGGTAGAAAACTTCTTTAATCAAAGCAACAAAAAAGCGCTAGTTCTTCATGCTGGAAAATCTGTATTTTTTGTTGTTTGTATGAAAATATGTGTTTTTAGTTTGTCCCAAAAATATACTATACTTGTATCCAAACGTATTGTGTTTGCTATTCAATACAACATGCTTGGATCACAATTATTAATAGGTTATAATGAATGTTTTTGTGAAAAACAAAACTTTGCAGACAACACTCGAACAAAAAACACCTGGTCTAAAATTCATGATAATAATGTTTCCAAACATATATATGGATCGACCTATATGTTGCCGTTTTTGCTCTTTTTCAGAGTGCAGCGACATTTGGCTCACTCGACTAGATAGTTGCTTGAAAATGATTTATGCTTGAGCAAAGAATTGTCAAAAATTTGAAAGAAAAGAATTTAATTTCATTCGCCATTAATGGTGCGAGGTATAACCTATATATTTACTTAGTCTTCATAAAATAATTTCGAAACTTTAATTAGCTCTTTAAAATATTAATTTTCTATACTAATAACACATATCCTCTGACAATTAATAATTTATTCTAAAATTACTAATAAACGTATTAATCCCGACCTCCATATGTATTACTACACTATGCGACAAATTTTAAATTTTTCATCATGGGTTTGCATTATTGTTTTCCCACACGGAGAAAATCTAAATTGTTGAATGCTTTTAAATATTATTATAATAAATATACAAGCTACCATACATATGTTTGTATTGTGGTTGCAATACATTCTAATCAAAATATTGTGCAAATCCAAAAAAAACAAGAGTGTACTTCATGACGGCATTTCCCCGCTCCACACAGTTAAAAAATATCAATATGATTACACTGCGCAAAAACTGGGAACTGTTCTTTAAGGGGTTGTAGGATTTTTATCACACAAGGAGAAAAAGGTAAATTTTTGGTTGTGTCTAGACGTAGCTATAATAGTTACGTTTGTAAACAACCATACATGTATTCCCACATATTATAAAACAAAGTTAAGTGCAAATCGTAAAATGGACAAAAGTACAAACGTAAGTTTGTAGCTTATCGCAAATAGAGTATACTTGTATCCAAACACATTGTGTTTGCTACTAAATATAATATGTTTGGAACGCAATGATTAATATGTTATAATATATGTATTTGTGACCCAAATGTGGCTTTGTTTGTTGAAAACTGCTGAAAACTGCGTAAAACAAAACCGTGACAGATAAGAAAGTAACAAAAAGCTGCAGATCTTACATTCATGAAAACAATGATTGCAACTATGTACATGTTTCCAGCAATTAGTGACTGGGGCCGTTATTTTCTGGGCATTCGAATCTAGGCATTCAAATCGTCCTCTCTATGAATTACCATGTTTCACAGTGTTATATTTAAAATATTTGTAAAATTTATTTGATTTTGATTATATCAATTACTATTTTATCACCTAATTAACATTTAAACCAGAGTGTCAAGAGTAGGAATTTTGGATTTTTTGTTGTTGTTGCAGATGTCACACAAATACCATCTCTTTTAATTAAAATCCCTATAATGGTTATAAAAATTAGTAACAATTATATATTTTAATCTCTTATGAGGTAGAATATTCACACATGCACAAAGTGATACACACATGCACAAACGGTAATATAGACACGTATATTCACACGCGCATACATATCCAGCGGCGGAAATAATGTGATGGTAGATTTAGACAGAAGTCAGCTACAGGAACTAGAAGGCCTTCTAGATACATGTCATAATAGATAACCTCGCTAATGATGGCGACACTTTAAGTAGCTTCTTGAAATACTATTCGGAACCGGTGTCAAACTACACATCCCAATCAATGAGGGTAAAACTTGATAGCGCACAGTTCACTGGTTGAGAGAAGCTCTCCCCAATCCCTTCATGGGATGTAATGGGAAACCATTTTTTTGCTTTTTTAGCTAATGGAAGGCAAGGTCATTCATCGTCGCTTTCAAAAAGAAGGTTTCACATCCCAACCTTCCCTTCTTCGTATAGAAGGCATTATTCATGCCTTCGTATAGAAGGCATTATTCATGTCTTCGTAAAAAATGCATTGGCTGAAAGATCTGGCCAAATATAACGTCTTCAAAATTAGACATTCGATTAGCAGGCGTTATATATGAATTTATTGTAAAGCACTTCTAGAACGTCATTTAGTAGTGAAGGCAGTGCCATTCATCGACGGTTTCTATAAGAAGGCCTTATCTGCGAACATTCTACGTCAGGTGTTGCACACACTTTCGTAAAGAAGGCACTGAACATGGCTTCGTTGAGAAGGCGTTACGCATGCCTTCGCAAAGAATGCATTAGCAGAAAGAACAGGTCGCATACATAGTCTACGGAATAAGGCCTAGTAAAGGTCTTTGTGGGGCAGGCGTCATCAAAGACTTTCTTGTGAGACCGTTCACACAAGGATATGAGATACATAGAGAAGCTCTCTCCAATCCCTGCATGGGATGTAAGACAACCACTTTTTGTTTTTTCGCTTTCTAAAAGAAAGTTTTACGTCCCACCGTTCTAAAGGCCTTCTTAAATCTTGGTCTTCAACCCCGTCTGGAACCCATCGAAACAAAGATAGGTTTCGTTTTCTAGTTATAGTTTGATGTAAATTTCAAAGAAAATATGCACGCGTCTGGAAGGCAATGTCATCCATCTATCCTTTATTAAAGATGGGTTTATATAAGGACCTTGTACAGAAAGTGTTGCATACGACTTCTTAAAGAAGACCCAATCTAAACGAGCAGATCATACACCCACAGAAAAAATATACGAATTAACCTTAACCAAATTTAGTGGTTGTCACAACCACGCTAGATGTCATCGCATCCGAATTAGAGGTTGTCACCACCTAATAGAAGTTGCTTCAACCGAATTTCATAGAAACCGACGAATTCACTAGATGGTAGTAGCTCTCCGCCACCTTCGAGACCATGGAGTAAATTGTAATTGCTCGGTAGTTTCCTGGTTTATTAGCATCACAATTGTTAGTGATCGTCTGGACATTGGGAACCTTCTAAGGGGAAGTGAAAAAGAAGGCACAAGAAGGTGTTAGTATGCCAATCTCTAGCTGCTGTTTGCAGATCAGGCAGTGGGCCGATAATATGTTTAAGGACAAGTGGAGACTTACTTCAACTTGCAAACAAGCCACGGTCCTCTGGCCACAGGTGGACAGGAAGAGGACTAGGTAACTACTTAACTTGCCGAGACGCAGGTTATCCACAATGATAGGAACACTTACAGGACATTGTCTTGTAGGAAAACACGCCCTAAGATTGGGACATAGAAACTCTACCCTCTGTAGATGCGGCATGGCAGAGGACGAGGAAACGACGAAACACCTTCTCTTGGATTGCCCTGCTCTGGCAGGACTGAGAAGTAGGATATTCGGAACACATTTAGTTAGCACCGTAGCTCTACAGGATATTCGTGTAGGTCTCATAGTCAAATTTATTGAAAGGGCAAATTGGCTAGACGACTAGTCAATAGTTGCTATGGAGGAAACTGCAGGTATCACATTGGGCTTCTTTAGCCTAAGTGTGCTAGACAGCGTGCTGTCTTGCAGCCTTTTCAACCAACCAACTAAGGCGAAGTGAAGTTACCCGCTGAGTATGAAAGGGCTGAAAAGGTTCTGGAATGGGCCGGCATCACTTTTTTTTTTGCACGAAGATGTTGTTCGCACAGAAACTCAGCACGTGTCAATTCTTTGGCAGATTTTCATCGTACCCTTTTGTGCAGCGCATCCGCAGTGGGATTTTCATTCAGATTCCAATTCCTGAAAGCCTCATTTTTGGATTTGACAGACTCTTTGCATGCTTGACTTAATCAATATTTATCAACAGATTTAATGGAAATTATTTCGGAAAGATCGAACAATTTCATACCGGTTAAAATAATATTTTCAACCATTTCCACAACAGCATGGAAATTGTTATATAGTAAACGTTTTTACAATTGAATTGTTTAAAAAATGTAAATGAGCTCAGTTGCAGCAACGGGTCTTTTCGTACAGGAAGTATGAGGGTCTAAACACGAAAAAGAAGCGGAAACGGTATAAAGATATGAATGTCCAAAAGGTGCAAGGTTATTAGCTTTATACTTGTCAGGGTGTGAAACCAGAATAAGGTCAAGAGTGTTTGAAACCTGCCCTTCAATACACGGAATGTGTGTTGGTGATTTACTACTACGAGGCCTTCCACGAATAATGCATACGTAATCCTTCTTTGGTAATGCCTACTTTAATAAAGTTTACGAAATGCATGATTGTATAACACTTCCACAGGCCTTTCGAAAGAATGCCAGAAGACGCTGTTGTTCATGAAAACTTGTCTTTCCACATGTTCGCAATTCGTCGTCGCAAAATCATAACATCCGATAGTCGAGTAGATAAAGCGTCCGACTCTAAGTTTTAAAGTCGTGTTTTCGATTCCTGTGGCTGCAGAATTTAAAAAAATTAATTCATAAGAATTACAATTGGTTAAAGTATAAATCTGAAATATGAAACTAATTTCCATATATATTTTTTTTTTTTATTTTTACTTAAATCCTTCTAAAACTACTCTTTTTGCAGGCCTTCATAAGGCCTTCTAGTAGAGAGGGATGAAAGGCCTTGCCTCCCAATTGCACGCAATGTTAAATAGAAAGAAAGAGGTAATATGTAGGGAAGGCCTGCCGTATTCTTTAGAATGCCTTATGGGTTATGATTTCAGGCCTTCCAGCCCCTGATCTCCGCCGCTGGGTAATTGCACAAGATGGTTGTGTGGTATCAAAAGTTCTTCGCATTCGCATTGGTGGTGTGGTTCGAATGAAAAAAGCCACGAGCTATTGTGAACATTAAAGTCACCAAAAATTACAATAATCGAATCGGAAAGAGCGCATGCATTGCACAAGGAAGGCCTCTTAAATTCCGCCGCTGGGTAGGTATGTATATGGCTACTTTACACATAAATACAATTATGTCTGTATATGCGTATGAGTGTAAATTTAAACACTTAACAAAAATCAACTTTCACACTTAAATAATAATTGTGAAATGACAGGTTTTGTTGCCTATTAAACAAATCAATAAAATTAATATATATTATATACCCATACACACGCACACACTTATACATTTACATCCCTAATTACCATCACAATTATATACACATTGACATACGTACATATATACATTCAAATTGCAATCCACACACTCATGCCCACTGTGACACTTTAGGTGGGAATCTGCATTACAATTTGTTCGTAGCAACATTTTCATATTTGCCAAAGGTGATAAAAATTCATTAAATTTAATGATATTAAATAATAAAAATGTTTAATAGCAATCATTTCGAAATGCTTACACACATCTATACAAATATTTACATGTTCATATACATATATATATGTAGGAATGTGCGTATGCGAGCGACAGTGTTGCCAAATTTTACGTTTTATTCCACTCAAAATATAGGCATAAATTCCTTAAAATTCCAGCTGAAACCCCAGTAATTGTTATGAAGATCAAATATATTATATGTGTCGAAACTACTACCAGTGGAACCCCAAATAGTTCGGGGACTGGTGACCAAACTGCGCAAACATAAAAAATTATAACTACAAACACACACACACACACCTAAAACACACGCAAACACACACACACATCAACGTCACATCCTTGCACTCCGTCTACCAAACACAAGGCGAGCAAACACGCTAAGCCTGCCTAACGGAGGTCCATCCGTCGACGTCCTACCAACGTCCAAGTCCGTCCTGGTATACGTAATCCACACAGCGTCCAAGTCCATAATGTCGTCATAAAAATGGCAGTCCTTCAGTACATATTTCCAGTCATCCTGTTCATTCCCACAGTCACAGTCCGCAGTCTGCATCAGGCATCTCTTATGCAAGAATGCATTAAGAGAGCCCTGTCCCGTCAGTAGGTATCACAGACTGAAGCCGAAACCAACTTCTGGTCTGTCCCGTACAAAAGTCACGTCCTGAATAAATGCCTACGTCGCCTTACCTTTGTCACTGTCAGTTCATTTTCTCTACCACGCGGATATCAGATGCTAGTCAAGGAGCAACTTTATTCGTCGCACGTCATCGTCTACCACATCATCCGCACACAACCAGTCGCGTTCAATAAAAGGCAAACCCTTCCTAACTTTATGCAGCATAGTACGCCTAAAGATCTCGCAGTCAAGTGGAGCCACACCCAACAGTACCTGAAGAGCGTCCGTCGAGACGGTGCGCCAGACCGGCATACAGGAAATCATCGCAATCCTCTGGCAGGAGACAACTTTGTCGCTGCCGACCACAGACATGGCTGTATCGAACCATACCGGTGCTCCATATATTGCGCAAACATCGAACAAACCACTGTATATGGTACGGACAGCCCTCCTACTTAGTCCCTAAACACTGCTGATGATGCGACTCACCATGCCGACCACCGCCATAAGTTTCCCGTGACGTAAGGCATATGCTGCATAAATTTCAGCCGCTCACCTACAACAACACCAAGATACCTCACCTGATACAAACATCTTGGTACCTGACGTCTGGTGCGCTAGATAACGACAATTTGCCGTTGAGCAACATCGTCACCGTCTTGCCCAGCACCAGGCCCACTCTGACATTTCTCTACCACTCGCTCACTTCACACATGACCTCCTCACCCCTTCTCTCCAGATCAGCACGAGACTGCCCTTCGATGAGGATACGGAGGTCATCCGAGTACGCAGGTAGTCTGTATCGACCGCAAAGAATCCCCAACAGGTTAGTCCATCATGAGGTTCCATACAAATGAACCACATATGTACCCCTGCGGACATCCCCGGGTGGAAGCACAACAGACTGTGTCGCTACCTACTACCACACACGGTTTCCTGGCAACTTCAGTGACACACCTGCTAAATAACTTGATAAGATACTCGGGTAACGCCTTCCATATGGCTCTCACCATCTCTCCAGTCATACCGTCAACGCCCGGGGATCTCCCACACTTGACCCGGAATATACTGGCCGCTAGTTCGTGTTTCTCCAGCACCGGAGACCCGACCATCACCCCATCTACAGGAGGGCGATCATTAAGATTCACTCCTGGAAAGAACACATCCAGCATCGTACATTCCTTCAACGACGTCAAAGTGTCATCTTCAACCTTTATGGATAAGATCTCCGTCCTCCTATATTTTCCATTACAAAGCTGAAACACCTTACATCCCTGTGATCGTGGATGAACCTTCTTCACTCCTCCATTCCAGATAATGGTACGATCATGGTTGTCGAATACTTTTTCGAAGTCAACAAATAGATTCTATAAAACGAATTCTAGGAAATTTCTTTATAAAATCTGTTATTAATTTTCATAGATTCTATGAATATAAATCCATGAAATTTGTTCATAACATTTATGAAAGATATTCATAGGCTTTATGAAAACTGTCATGGAATTAGAATGCACCGTGATGTTCCTGGGAACCAGCATAGCTAATTCATATCTGGTCGCATATCCTAATCAGCGATTTTCTTGGCTGAATTTTGCTATTCGACGTTGTCTTTCAAACTTGTAACATGCAAAATGGCAACTCTAATACATACAACAATTATGACTTTCTGGCCCAGTAAGTACTGGTATATGTACATATGTATAGAAGAATGTAGGTAGAATAATCAGGATGGTTAAACTAAAACGTGTTAAATTTTCACTCAATAATAATACACTGTACAATTAGAAGGTGCAATCACTAACTGACATTGTGTACAGTATTGAAAATATCAAGCGTCCCTAACCTCCAATGGTAAAACAGGAGTTTGTCGTCAACAAAAATGAACCCCTACATTTGCAGTGTCACGATGCTGACGGGCGATCTATAACTGGACTCTAATAGTCCTCTCAGATTCCCGTCATGGGCCAATTAGAACACTATCCTCAGAGGTTCACCTCTCCAGAAAACTAAGGGCGCCACTAACCAGAAATCAAAGTCTCACAGTCCACCATCCCGTAAACCGTCGCCCAAGACAATGATTGCACATGATTATATGGATTATCTAAATTCATATGTTTGCAAGTCCCAAACACAATTATATTTAAATGCAAACATTAGCCCGTTAACTTACAAAGATGCATACATTTACTCGGAACCATATGCATGTTCCATCCCTAACGTCAATACAAATAAAATGCACATTCATTTGAATACCCATTCAAGAATATTTATGAATCACTGACTGAAATAATAATGCACAAATAGAGTAATAGAGAGCATAGCGAAAAAAAGATGTAAACTGTGATCCAAACACAGCTGTGCTTGTATCACAAACAAAGCTGTGAACTCATATATTATAATATAGTAATTCATTGTGTCTCAAACATGTAATATTGAATAGCAAACACAATGTGTTGAGACACAAGTATACCATGTTTGCGACAAGCTCCAAACACACGTTATACTTGGATCCAAACCAGCAAAATACACCGATTTTTCAGCGTGCAGCTGCTCGCAGGTGGTGATAACTTAGACAGCATTGGACTACATCTGCGAGAAGTTACTGCAGTATTTTTGAGAATTGCAAAGGATTCAGCAAAAGTGGGTTTGACGGTAAACAAAGACAAGACAAAATGAATGGCTCCGACAAGCAGAACATCCATGCGATTAGATGAAAGGCTGGACGTTGATACACGTTATAATTTCGAGGTGGAGAATGAATTTATTTACCTCGGATCTGCAGTGAAATGAAGCAATAATGTCATTTTTTTTAATACTGTTATGCTACAACCGAGTATTATCAAATATATTGGGTACTTTTGCTTTGGTTTGTGTATAGACTAATATATGCTGGGAAATTTCTTGTTTAAAGGGAAGTTTTCTAGGTGGAGCATGTAATCAATATTTAGTATATATTGTAGTTTTGAATCCAATAAAAAAAAGTAAATTTAGAAAAGAAAAGTAAATAAGTGAAAGGAGTTTAAAAAAAGATTATTTTCTTAAATAAGTGTATTTTCTTAAAAAAACTAAATTTTCTCTAAAAACCCCTAATAATTTTCTTAAACAAAGTACCTTTCTAAAAAATATACCTTATCTTAAAAAAGTACCTTTGCTTAAAAAAGTACATTTTCTACAAAAAGTAAATTTTTTTTAAAAAAAGGAAATTTTTTAAATAAGTACCTTTTCTTACAAAAAGTTCACTTTTTTAAAAAAAGTATTTTTGTTAAATATGTAGGTACCTTTTCTTAAAAAAGTAAATTTTCTTACAACAAATTTCCTTTTCTTAGAAAACTACCTTTTCTTTGGAGTACCCTTTTTGTGAAGCAAAATAACTTTTCGTGGGATAAGTACCCACCCTTAAAAATGTACATATTTTTGAAAAAAGTCCAATTCTAAAAAAAATTCCATTTCTTAAAAAAAACTTTTCTTCAAAAAAATACCTTCTCTTAAAAAAAATACCTTTTCTTAAAAAATTCGTTTTCTTAAAAGTACCTTTTCTTAAGAATAAAATAATGGTTTTCTTTTCTTTTCTTGAGATAAGTAGCCTTTCTGAAAATAAGTAAATTTTCTTCGAAAATTAACCTTTTCCTAAACAGAGTACCACTTCTTTTAAAAAAATACATTCTATAAAAAAATTTTTTTTAAAAAGAGTTTATCACTTTACAAAAAGTATCTTTTCTTAAAGATCCATTTAAATTATCATATTTTTCAACGGGTGCCTTAGGCGTATTGGAACTAACTAGTACATAATATATAGCGAAAGGAACTTCGTTCCAACCGGGTGTCCCCTGACATCTCATGTAATTATTTAACCATCATTTCTATACCACATCTTATGTCACTTTTATAATCCAATTTGTATATCAACATCTACTTTTGTAAATATATATATTTAAATCTACATTTCGCGTTTATGCATCGAAGCAATTTTTAAAATAAATAATAATCCTACATTATTCATTTTGATTATGGTAATTGTTAAACGATTGTCGAGGTTAACAAAATAAACGCCCTGACTGAAATAAAATAATTATATTTTAAGTATTTCATGCGAGGATCATTACACGCGAGCTTAAATGGAGTACAAACAAAATTAAGATATGTCATTGTAACATTTGGACAAAAAAGGAAACGGAAAAAATATGTAAAGGATATACAGGACTCTCCAATTGCAACATACAAAAGTATCAGTTTGATATTTAAAAGAAAAATATGTATTTTGATTGAAATTAGGGATGAAGACGGCAGCTGACAATGAATTTTGATATTTTTAGCGCAATGAGGCAGTAGCGCAAGCAGCTCATATTTTTGCTGATACAAAATGAGGATTGAACTATAAAGACCCGAGCGAAAATAAGCCATAGATTGATACAATTTTATATGAAACTGCGTAACGAGATGTGACCACAGAAATTGCTCAACTTAGGGTAACTCTGCAGTCAGTTGCCCTGCAAGAAGTTCACATTTTGAAATAAACCAATATTTTGTGTTCTACTCCTTCAAGTTTCGTCAAATATCTTTAATGGTAAATCTTACTTAAACTTAAAAAAAAGTAAAATATAACACGTCTCTAGATTATTATGAGTCGTAGTGTCTAGCATCCCCTGTGGCGCCTTGTGGCAAATTATTGCCCACTGAAATTTATCCTGCATCAAAAACTGTACTAGCAGAAGGAACGCGATATCAAATATGGACCGTAGTTGAATGACAATCACCACAATGCAACCGGGTCCAAGATGATGTACAACTTATGGCGACTTTGCAGTCAGTTGTAACGAGAAACATCGGTTTAGATCTAAGATGAGGTAACAATTTCACAATTTCGATTTGGCAACATACACACCCTTAAGAGTCCTTATGTTCATTCGTCGCATATTTACGCACGCAAAATGTGTCTGTGCGTTAGTTGTATTTAAACACACGCGCACGCGCACGCGAGTACTTTCGTAATATAAATTTTAATCGCACGCGCTCTTGAGTAGGTGCGAAAAACAAGCTGTAAAACAATTCACAATTATTTTCGTTTCTGTCAAATTTCTTCGATGCCAACGGCGGGAGTTGAGCAACAGCTCACTGCTGGCCCTTGCCCTAAAATCTTTATAATTAATAAGATAAATATTTTGTAAATTGTTTGTAAAATGTAAAACAAGATATGTAAAATTTGCCAAAGACTACAAACAATGTATAAGTACAACAAATGTACCAAAAAGTATATAGAGTATAGCGAAGAATACAAAAACTGTATCAAAAAGTTCACAAAAAGTACAGAAATATACCAAAAAGTACATAAAAGCTGAGCTGAACAGTTGTACCAAAACTTGAATATATTGTATCAGTGTCCTAAAGTCTACCAACAAGTAAAGAGAATGTAGCTAAAAATACATAAAGTGTACCCAAAAGTACACAATATGCATCACAATATACAATACATGAGGTGTCAGGGTACACCCGGTTGGGACGAAGTTCCTGTCGCTATATATTATGTACTTGTTAGTTCCAACACGCCTACGGCGCCCGTTGAAAAATACGATAATTTAAATGGATCTTTAAGAAAAGATACTTTTTGTATAATGACAAACTTTTTTTAAGAAATTTGTTATTTATTGAATGTATTTTTTTTAAATATATTTTTAGGTCCCTTGTGAAAGAATATGTATTATATTTTCCCGAAAAGGTCCTTTCTTTAATGAGAGACACTTCTATTATTAAAAGCTAATGTACTTTTTATGAAAAGTTACCATTTTTAATAAGAAGTTCTTTCTGTAAGAAAAAGCCAAAGAGTATGAATTTTTTTTGCAAGAAAGTACTTTTTTAAGAACAGGTACTTTTTAAAGAAGTGGTACTCTTATTAGGAAAATGTTATATTTTTTAGAAAATTTATTTATTTTCAGAAAGTCTACTTATCTCAAGAAAAGAAAAGAAAATGTATTATTTTATTTTTAAGAAAAGGTACTTTTAAGAAAATAATTGTTTTAAGAAAAGGTATTTTTTTAAGATAAGGCATTTTTTTTTTTGAAGAAAAGCTTTTTTTTACGAAAGAGCATGTCCTCGTACAATTTTAAGAGTAGGTACTTATCCCAAGAAAAGTTGTTTTGTTTTACAAAAAACGTACTCTTTAAAGAAAATGTAGTTTTTTAAGAAGAGGCAATTTGTTGTAAGTTAATGTACTTTTTTAAGAAAAGGCACTTATTTCAAAAGATTACTGTTTTTAAGAAAAGGTACTTTTTGTAAGAAAATTTACTTTTTTAACCAAAGATACTTCTTTAAGATGTGGCCGTCGGATGGTTAGTGTGCGCGGCTCTTGTACATGACATCCTGGGTTCGAACCCTGCTCTGACCACCTTCAAGTTTCTTTCGGCGGCGGTCACCTCGCATAGTGACGGCGACACTATCGAGTATATAGCCATGAAAAAGCTTCTCACAATACCGTTCGGAATCGGTGTAGAACTGTAGGTCCCAATCAGAGAGTGAAAACTGGAAAGCGCACAGCTCAGTGATTGTGAGTTCTCCCCGGTCCCTTCATGGGATGTAATGGGAAACCATTTATTTTTTTTTTATTTTACTTCTTTAAGATAACATGTTCTTTTAAGAAAAGGTAGTCTGTTAAAGTACAACGCACTTATTTAAGCAAATGTTATTTTTTAAACTTCTTTCACTTTGGCTTTTCAAAATCTACCTTTTATTCGGTTCAAAACTACAATATGTAATAAACAGGCTCCACATAGAAAATGTCCCATTCAATAAGAAATATCCCCCCATATGTAAGTCTAGACACAAACCAAACCAAAAGTAAGAGTGTAAGAGTAAGTGTGCTGCCATACGTAATTCCATGGTCAGTGTTGTATTCCATGGATTTACCAGTCATGCACTTTGGCTTTCCTAAATTTATTTTTTATTGGGTTCAAAATTACAATATGTAATAAACAGGCTAAACCTAGAAAACTTCCCTTTAAACCAAACCAAAAGTACACAATATAGTTGATAATTATGGGTTGTAATAAAGTAGTTAAAAACAAGTTGTTTAAAATTTTTTAATTTAGCCCTCATCCCGCAACGTGCGATACGGAACTTCGTTCCAAAACTCAAATAGAGTAACAAAATGTGTACAAAATGCGCACTGTGCACCAATAAAGTACATAGAATCTTCAAAACCTACATAATGTACTGCAAGGAGTACATAAAATTAACAACAAAATAATAATATTTTGGTACGAAAAATGTTGTTGGAAAATAAAAGGTACCAACTAGGAACATTAAAGTTACGAACAAGCAAAAATTTACCCGAAACGAATATTGTATGTACTTTTTTGGTTCAAAATTTATTTTTTTGTTTAATTTTATGTTTATTTTTGGTACACTATATACTTTTTGATAAATGTATGCTACATTTTATGTACTATTTTGGTACAGTATGTGCTTTTTGGTACAGTATGTACTTTGTGATACAGTATGTACTTTTTGGTACGGTATCTACTCCTTGGTATAGTTTATATACTTTGTTATAGTTTATACACTTTTAAGTACACTTTATGTATTTTTTAATGTATACTTTGCACCCGGTGTTCTTTATGTACTTTTTGATACTTCTTCATTGGGCCGTACTTCTTCCGTGATGATCAAGACCGGCACATTACTGTGAATGCGAATCGCTACCGTTCAATCATAACCGAATATTTTTGGCCCCAATTGGATAATATGGACTTGGAGGACATGTGGTTCCAACAGGACGGCGCCACAAGCCACACAGCGAATGCCACAATCAATTTATTGGAAACCAAGTTTGGTGAACGTGTTATCTCACGAAATGGCCCAGTCGATTGGCCGCCTCGGTCGTGCGATTTGACGCCGTTAGAATATTTCCTGTGGGGCTACGTCAAGTCTATGGTCTATGCCAATAAGCCAGCGACGATTGATGAACTTCGTACGAATATCGAACGTGAAATTGCAGCAGTATCGACCGACTTATGTTTGAAAACCGTTGAAAATTGGGTTCAGCGTCTGGACTTCTGCAAGCGTGTCCGTGGTGGCCATGCAAAAGAAATCGAGTTCCATACATAATGGCATCGAACGTACTTTCACAGGAATAAAGTTAACTGATGGACTGCCTACTAGTGATGCACAGAATCGAGGAACCGGTTCTGCAGAACCGGTTCGTTACAAGAAGCGAACGGACCGGTGCTTACAAACACCGAATTACGTTTCCAAAAGAACCAAAAAACGGTTTCAAACTAACCGACAACAGTTCTTACAGAACCGAATAAAGTGTGCAAAAGAACCAGTGTAAAAAAAAAGAATCGTAAAACGACTCCAGAATACCAGGACTCGGTTGCAAAGGAACCAAAAGTGGTAAACTTTGGACGGAGGTATGAAAATGTGTATTTTTTGTATCAACTTGTATAGTCTTATAATAATTCAAGCACTTAAGTCCCTTTAGGACAGTAATTTTGCTGAGAACCGGAACCGGCCCAAATTCCCGGTTCTTCTGGGAACCGGATTCGATAGAACGCGGAATGAAACATCTTCAACTCTTGCCCCAAAATACGAAGAAATTTACGCTGCGTTAAAACTGCAGAGAGGAAATCGGTCAAACAAGTAGTATTTCAGGTGTGTATCGCTTCATTGTTTGTTGTGAACAATTCTATATGTCTTTGCAATATAAAAGTCAAAGTACAATGACATTAGGCACCATCTGTAAAAATTCTGGCACATTCACATTATGACATTAGTTTTGAGCCACCCTTTATTTTGAATTTGGTTTTTACATCTCACGACTAACGAGTAGCTGCGTTTTTCTACTGCTCGTTTTGCATCTCGTGGCGAGAGATCGAGCTGCGAGCTTGCGTTTACGATGAATAGTTACAGCTAACTATTTTATATTCCTCTCCTCCTAAATATAATTCTTTGTACCCTTTTTGGCTTTCGTAAACTTGTCTATCAGAAATGCCGCAACACATAGTTTCAAAGATGATTCGTTTGTGATTGGTGATCATGTCCTGTGATCCAATTTTAATATTCAGTATAAGGGGTTAGTAAAAGATAAGAACACATTCATTAAGGTTACCTCCTTTTGCAGCTGGTTTTCATTCAAACACTTTGGTCCTTACGAGATTTCCTTTCTTCATACCTCAAACAATGTCCCATAGCTTCCGAATAGTGTTCTAGAAATTTATTTTCCCATACCCATTATGTGGCGATTACAACTCAATAACGCAGTTTAGCAGAAATCGCAATTTTACTTTTGTACTGACATCGTGTGCCTGTAACCCTTATTACGACGCCACGTAACTAGCAACGTGTGTCCTTTTGATTTGGCTTAAGCCTTTGTCCTTTAAAAGGCTTTCTTAAATTACATTTTCCCAAAATATTATCTCCCCCTATTGAAATACCGAATATTCAGACAATCTGCTTATCCTGATGTAATGTGATGCCATAACTAAACAAATAACAATATTCAAAAGTGAAAAAGGAACGAATCCTTGATAAAGCCGAAGCGAAAAAAAAAACGTTTCGCTTATGATTAAAATCTCAATCCGCACATTGACTTCCTTCCGTATCCTGTCACAAGCTCAGGGCAAAGTGTAAGTGTGAGTGGTTAACTAACTGCCACGAGTTGCATGCAGATGGTCCTGTCAAAATGACACGAGAGGCCTTCACGGATGTGAGTTTGTGTGTCTGATGGCAAATCAGTGATAAGTCATTGATGATTATTATAGGCATTCAAAGAGAGACTGGCAGAACAGGACGAGATACGAAATTGAAAAACAATACAAATCGCTAACAAACAAAGCAACTTAGGGGTAACACTGGCAGGCCAGTTAGCATGTTGAGGGTGCAGTTGATTTTTTTCGAGAGTTTCAACATTTCAATATCCTTCAATTCAACTTTACATCCTGGCTGCCACTGCATTCAATTTGACTTTTTGTTAGAGTTTTGTGTGTGATGACTCTCGTGCGTTTCATCGAATTGATTGGCATCGGAAATTGAAGTACTTTTATTAATTTTTCTTTTTCACAATTGTGTGAGAACATTTCTATTCTGACTTTTTACTGCGTAACGTTATACAGTATTCTATCTTAAAATCCAACTGAGTACCAAGCGGAAACACACATTTCATTTTGATTTTCATGTGGATTTTCTTCTCGCTGGCCCAGGACATCAGGACATGCCATCAATTCATCCTTAACACAATTTAATCAATATTTCAAGTGAAACGTGTGTATTCGCTTTGGTGGTAAGATGATATCGCGTCATCATGTCCTCGGTATTCATACCACCGACGAAAATAAAACACACACAGATGTGAGTGTGCGATTAGATAAATTCAATATTAATTGAAAGGTGATTGACGTTTAAAAGGCAACTGTGGTCAACAAATAGTATACTTTGGTAGAGGACGGACGAAGGAGGACGGAGGAAATTCACAATGACCTGAGGAGTTCGTAAACTGTAACCATCTGTTGATTTATAATGCGAGGTGTTAGACGGTTATATCATCAAAGATAACCGAAATCAAATTATGGTTATTTAAGATTAAGGATTCGCATGTCAGAGAAGAGAAAGAACTGGAAATCGTTTCCGGGAAGCAAAAGTCGAAATAATACATTTGAATTTGTCGAAGTTGCTGTCACTACACGCTGCAAAAACGGCCCCTAGCAACATATTCCTGTAACCATGTCTATGTTTGCGACCATTGTTTTCAAGAATTGAAGATCTGCTGCTTTTTTTTTTTTTGTTTCTTTGTTGTCTGTCATGTTTTTGTTTTCAGCAGTTTCCAACAAACAAAGCCACATTTTTTTCACAATAACATATGTTAGAACCCATTAATGATTGTGTCTCCACCATATAATATTGAATAGCAAACACAATATGTTTGGCACACTTAGTCCAAAGAGGACCATTGTGATACCATCGCATGTCATATTTCGTACCCATCTTTGAATATGTAAATTGATCTGGTATGGTTAAGGAACATGCAACCCATATGCTTCCCCCATTCCGATTTTACAGGACGTGGCTGAAGAAGCAACTACACGCTGAAAAATCTATCTTTTACAACGTGTTTGTAGCTTGTCGCAAATATGCTATACTTGTGCCCAAACACGATGTATTTGCTACTCAATATAATATGTTTAAAACACAATGTGGTTTTTTTTTGTTGAAAACCGCTGAAAACAAAAACGAAACTGACAACAAAGAAACAAACAAAAAATCTTCACTTTATGAAAACTCTGCCAAAAGGTCCTAAGATTAGGCAGCTTAACTCCTTGAATGTCTGTCAGATCCCAAATCCCAGGCGGTTACATATGAGGTGTGCAACGTTCTCGTCTTCCTCTTCCTTCCCACCATTTCTGCAGTAGTCATGAGCTGAGGTTCCCAGTCCAGATGCATGCGTACCTATTAAACATCGTCCAGAGATTACAGCTACTATCATAGAGATATCTGCACTGGGAATGGCTATCAAGCTTAGCGTATTATTAAGGTCATAACTTGGACATACACGCTGAAAAAAAAACAGTCTCTGTAAAATATTCTCCTACACATTTTCTGCAGGAACTATGTATATGTTTGGAACACACTCCAAACATTCATATGTTTCCAAAGTGTTTACATTTAAGTGTAAACATTAGCGTGTTAACTTCTAAAGATGTATACTTTAACTTGCAGCCATAGCCATGTTCCACCCCAAACGTTCATATCCTTACATGCTGAAAAATCCGTAGTTTTTTATTGTTTGGATGCAAGTATAACGTATAGCTTATCGCAAACAGACTATACTTGTGCCCAAACACGTTGTGTTTGATATACTATACAACATGTTTGAGACACAATGTTTAATAGGCCATAGCATATGTTTTTGAGACCCAAATGTAACCTTTTTTTGAAAACCGCTAAAAACAAATACGAAACAGACAACGATCGCATAACCAAGAAGAAGATTTTTAAAATTTTGAGAAATTTCTTTTCCGATTCTTTTTAACCGTAATTTAATTGGAAAATTTCATACAAATTTTAAAATGATATTCCTTATTTAAAATTTTTCAGGGTATTTTTAAAATTTTCAATTTGATTTTGGGCGTGGTAAAACTTTCTGTGGTAGATACATCCAATAAATATGTAGACGTGAATAATGATTTTGTGATAAAATAAATTATTTTTGTTTAACAAAATTAAATTAAAGTAAATGCCTCCTAAGGCCTTCCTCTTTGCATGTCTTCGAAGGCCTTCTTTAGGCAATGGGCAAGGAAGGCCTTGCCTCCCAATCTCACGCAATGTTGAAAAGAAAGGAGGAGCTAATATGTAGGGTAGACCTTCCGTGTTTGAAAGAAGGCCAGTTTGGTCATAATTGCAGGCCTTCTAGGTCATGACTCCCGCCGCTAGGAAACGCCATTGAAAGATAAAAATGTCTTGATAAGGAAACCAGAAATCAAATTCTCCTGCTCCTCACTTGCGCAATCTCAACACTGACGATCACACACAGTATTAACAGCTGTCTATTTTGTGACAAGTATCCATCACAGATTACAGACACTTGATAACGAAACTTGACCAACAAAATGCCTATCAAAATTGTCAATGTTGACGAATTTTATTGAAGTTGCGTAAATTATGAAAATGACAGTTGATAAATATATAATTGCAACCCTCTGTTCTCTAACAAAATCACATCCAATTGTGACTTCACATCACTAAATGCTAATCTTTCAATCTAATATGAAACGTAATATAACTCATATCCTTGTACCACACTTGAGAAAAACGAAAGCCAATAAACTGATTTTGGGCATAATGCCATTCAATAAAATAATATAAAAATCTTCAAATCCCTTCAGATTCACTCCCTTCCCAATTAACATACATAATTCTGGGGGGGGGGGGGGAGGAATTTCCACATGGAAAACAAATTTCGGTCGACATTGTTGTCCTCGCCGTCGACGTCGTCTTCGTCCTTGTTGTGCTCGTCATCAAGCCGTCATGCAAAATTAGATTTGAGGCTAATATTCAAAAATAAGAGAAAAACATCCATCCAAAGCATAAGGGACATCTGAAGGCAGACACATATCCGCTCAATATGTGGCACTGGGTTTTTATATTGAAATATGCAAAATGATGTTTACCGAACGAAAAAATACATATGAAATATGAAATATTATTCGATTTAAATGTAATACAAAAACAAAACAACTTCAAGGGGGAACCATAGCATTTACTGATGGGCAATCCTTATAAAATTACCCTCATCCGAATGCTTGTATTGTTACATAGTTAGTAGTTGGCTTCGACACAAAAAGGGTGTCAATTGATCGTAAATTTGAGTTGAGTATTTTATGTTCAATTCCAATTCCTGTAGCGTTTCCTTGTCAAATATTCTACACTTTGCTCTCCACCATCAAGTCAGTGGCATCAACGTCATGTCAAGATGTTACCAGAAATCTGCCTTTCCAACCCCTCCCTTAGATTTGATAGGATTTGTGTGTTTCTTATATTTATTGACATATCCTTGTGATATTCATATTATTATTGGTTTCTTCGTTACATCCTTGTTGTTCATGAAATATGAATCTTAATATTGTGTAGGTTGTTGAAATAGAAATATGAATAAATATTATTTATGACAAAGATTTATTTATTATACAAAAAATATAATCTTATCTTAAACACAAAAGCAAATATAAAACAAGGTCATATTGAAATTGCTATTCTGTTGAAGCTGCAAGATAAAGTGCAGTTATCACGACGAACAATTCGCACAGAATTATGTCCACAAAGCATCGTCGCATTAACGAATAGTTTCATCGAAAGTGAGCTAACACATAATTTCACTGCCACAACGTCGATATTCGTTGCAGTAATGAAAAACGATGCATATAAATCAACTAATATTAATTATTCTCCCATTACATCCCACAGAGGAATAGAGGAGAGCTTCTCGCAATCAGCGAGCTCTGGTTTTTATCCGTTTTCGAGCGGTTTTTTGTACAGCCTTTCCACGCTAATTTCAGGATAGTGTCACCGCCACTAAGCGAAGTGACAGTTGTCGAAAGATATGTTCGGTGGTCAAAGCTAGGGTCGACCCCACGTTCTCATTTTGATACAATTATTCATAATGCGCACAAAAAATTTAAAAATTTTTTTGAATTTTTTGAAATTTGAATTTTGAAAATCTACAAATTTTGACAGAGATACTCAAATTTACTTAGAGGTATGTCAACCAAACAAAAATGGCGGTAAAAAAATATAGGCCTGAGACATAAAAAATACCCATTAGAAAAGGGTCTCAAATACCATCCCAGCAGATGAAAAATTTGTACCAACAAATAAATTTGAAAGATGAATTGAAAAATTTTGCCAGCTTAATAAAGATGTTGAAGCTTGATGTCTGCACATTTTCAACAAAGGATTTTTTTGACAGACACTGTAACTCTTCAATGCTGTATCAACCTTACAGACATAATAGAATATGAAAAGGATTCGCAGATTTTTCGAGGACTACAAGCTATTCACATCTGTTTTAAGTATGTGTTTGAAATTAGAACTACTGTATCTTAAATATTAATAAATGCTCTTCCATTATTTCAACTTTAACTTCAATTGATATCTTTTTGATGTCAAATGTCTTTTCAATATCAATTAATGTATTTTAAATATTAATTAATGTCTTTTCAATTTCAATTGCTGTATTTTTAATTTTCAGTTGATGGCTTTTCAATTTCAATTGATGTATTTTCCATTCCAATTGAAGTCTTTTCAATTTCAAGTTATGTCTTCTCAATTTCAATTCATATATTTTCAATCTCAATTGAAGTCTTTTCAATATCTATAGACGTATTTTCTCTTTCAAGTGATGTCTTTGGTTACTATTGATGTCCCTTCAGTTTCAATTGATGTGTTTTTAATTTTTTCAATTGCAATTGATGTGTTTTCAATTTCAATTGATGTCTTTCAACTTCAATTAATCTCATCAATTTCAATATCAATATCTATAGACGTATTTTCTCTTTCAAGTGATGTCTTCGGTTACTATTGATGTCTCTTCAATTTCAATTGATGTGTTTTTAATTTTTTCAATTGCAATTGATGTTTTTTCAATTTCAATTGATGTCTTTCAACTTCAATTAGTCTCTTCAATTTCAATTAAAAAGATTGGTTTCCAATTACATCCCATGAAGGAATTGGGGACAGCTTCTCACAACCAGAGAGCTGTTCGCTTTCTAGTTGTATACTCACTGATTGGTACCTACAGTTTCACATCGATTCCGAACGGTATTATGAGAAGCTTTTTCATGGCTAAATACTTGATAGTGTCGCCGTCACTATGCGACGTAAACGACGCCGAAAGAACTTTAAGGTGGTCAGAGCAGGTATCTAACCCAGGATCTTATGTACAAGAGGCGCGCACACTAACCATTGCACCACCGATTGCCAATTCAATTTCAATTAATGTGTTTTAAATATTAATTAATGTATTTTCAATTTCAAGTTATGTTTTTTTAAATTTCAATTGATGTCGTTCCAGTGTTAATTGACGTTTCTCAATTTCAATTGATGTCTTTTCAATTTCAATTGATGTCTTTTCAATTTCAATTGATGTCTATTCAATTTCCATTGATGTATTTTCGACTTCAGTTGATGCCTTTTCAATTCCAAATGTCTTTTCAATTTCAATTAATGTGTTTTAATTATTAATTAAAGAATTTTCAATTTCAATTGATATGTTTCTAATTTCAATTGTTGTCTCTTCAATTTCAATTGATGTCTTTTCAATTTCAATTGATGTCTGTTAAATTTCAGTTGATGTCTTTTCAATTTCAGTTGATATATATTCCATTTCAATTGATGTCTTTTCAATTTCAATTGATGTCTATCCAATTTCCATTGATGTATTTTGGACTTCAGTTGATGCCTTTTCAATTCCAAATGTCTTTTCAATTTCAATTAATGTGTTTTAAATATTAATTAATGCATTATCAATTTCACTTGATATGTTTTTAATTTCAATTGTTGTCTCTTCAATTTCAATTTCAATTGATGTCTGTTAAATTTCAGTTGATGTCTTTTCAATTTCAGTTGATACATATTCCATTTCAATTGATGTCTTTTCAATTTCAATTGACGTATTTTCTATTTCCATTTATGTCTTTTCAATTTCAGTTGACGCATTTCCCCTTTCAATCGATGTCTTTTCAGTTTAAATTGATGTATTTTTAATTTCAATTGATACCCTTTCAACTTCAATTGATGTCTTTTCAGTTTCAATTGCTGGTATTTCAATTCCAATTGATGTTTTTTTTCAATTTCAATTGATGCCTTTTTTAGTTTCAATTTATGGGTTTTCCGTTTCAATTGATGTCTTTTCAATTACAAATGTTGTATTTTCAACTTCAATTGACTTTTTTCCAATTTCAAATCTCTATTCAATTTGCATTAATGTGACTTAAATTTTAATTAATCCATTTTCAATTGCAATTGATGTGATTTTATTGTCGTCTTTTCAATTAATGTGTTTTAAATATTAGCTAATGTCTATTCAATTTTAGTTGAAGTCTTTGCAATTTCAATTGATGTATTTTCAACTTCAATTGATGTGTTTGCAATTACAGGTGTCTTTTGAATTTCAATTAATGTGTGTTAAATTTTAATTAATGTATTTTCAATTTCAATTGATGTCATTTCAAATTCAATACATGTCTTTTCACTTTCAATTGATGTCTTTTCAATTTCAATTGATGTCTTTTGAATTACAATTGATGTCTTTTCAATTACAATTGATGTCTTTTCAATTACAATTGACGTCTTATCACTGTCAATTGGTGTATATTCAATTTTAATTGATGTGTTTTACATTTCAATTGCTCCGTTTGAATTTCAATTGATGCAGTTTGAATTTTAATTGATATGTTTTAAATTTCAGTTGATGTCTTTGAATGCAATCATTATTTATTAAATACGATTGATGTATTTAAAATTTCAAACAAGTTTTTAATTGATATTATACAAATTAAATTGGAAGTTTTTTTGAATTTCAATTGGAAATGGTGTAGAAAATTTAATTTGTCCATCGATTAGCAAGAAATTGTCGAATTGATTTAAGTAGGGTTAGTACTTTTCGAGGTCATACCTAAACTATTATAGTTACAATGTAGGGTCGAATTGTAACGTCCTTAAATCGACCGATCATATGTTTGGCAAGTACAGGGAGATCCAAATACGGAAATCATCGTAAATCAGATATTGCTACTCCAACTCCGTGGACCAAAATAATTCGTTTTCCGCTTGAACAACGTTGGGAAATATTGCAAACGTATTGTGGCCGTCGGTGATGCAATCGTTAGTGTGCGCGCCTCTTGTAAATGAGATCCTGGGTTCGATCCCTGCTCTGACCACCTTAAACCAATTTCTTTCGGCGGCGGTCACCTCGCATGTAGCATTCGAAGTACAGTGTTGCTTACATTGCGAACGCCTATTGAAAATGTTGCTTGCATTGTGATTCCTGCTTTAAACTTGAGAAAACAAGTGCATTGCTTGAACTAAGATGCTGTTCGTCCGACGAAACTGTTTCGTGTGGAGTCACTAAATGTACTTGGTAAATTTGTTTGCCTTCGATAAAAATATTTGTGAAGACGCCGAACAAATGCACTGTTATTTCCATGTTTTACTATAATATAATTCTTATTCATTCTCTATTTATTCATACTACCCCCCACTTTACCCATAAATCGTACATTTTTTATAACACATTACAACATATAATTACGTATTTAAACATTAACCATAATAAGGAACTGCAGGACCGCCTTTATGCCCCAAACAGGAACAATTTCAAAATCCCTTCAGGCCATTCAATTTCCCGTCTCAAGTTTTTTTTTTTTTGTTCTGTAAGGGGATTGTTGATTCATATCTTCATAAATCAAATAACCCTTAAAACTCAAAATAGTTACCCTTTAAATGTGCATAGCTTCTAAAGGGGAATACAGTGCATATGGTGCCCAAAATATATAGAAATTCTAAAACGAAATAAAGCAATTTGCAGTGGACTGAGTGTGTATTTAAGAAAAGATTGAAAAATAACAAATGTCAAGGAGGACAAAAAAAAAAACAATAAATTAAATATAATTTTAAATTAAATCGAAATTAACTTGAGTAAAAAATAAATAATCTAATGAAGTTCAAGGGGTGTTTGGCCTAAATTTCGAAGGAGTCTGGTGGAGTTTAATAGAAAATAACAATATTAATCTACGCAATCATCGTAAAACTAAGAACAATTCATATTCAGCAATTCAAATTCCCTAGCAAGCTAAAAAACGGGGTTGTCAGTTATCAATGAATTTAAAACACACACAAATTGTCAAACGATGGCTGCAAAAACATAACAATTACGTAGTTTATTCATAAACTACGTAATCGATAAACGGGAGCAGTGTTGCATTTGCCTTACAAAGCGGAAAAGGTAAAATTTAATTCAATATTTCACCCTTCCAAGTGACGTTAGACAGTTCTGAGCTACATAAACAGATGACTCCACTTAAAGCCTTGAACCCTATTCATCACCTTGTAACCCTTTAGTATTTATCTTCAATTCCCATTTCATTAATTTGAACTTCAAAATAAATCGCAGCATAAGGAAATTAATGACTGCCTTTCAAAATTAAATGCACATATTTCGTGATTGTAATTTCTTGTCCTCGCGAAAGTAAAAAAAAATGGAAATTATACAAATTAATACTACTTTAAACTGTTGTTTCCTGTTTTAATGGACACCAGGATGCCAAGCACACACAGTCACCAAAGCACCATCCGTCCTTCCACCCCAACCCTTCATCCATTCATTCATCCATCCATCCATCCGTATCAAACCAACACGTCGCATTCGGCAACCATCAAAAAAGTAGCGACTGTGACTAATTACCTTTTTGTGTCACTTTGATATATTGACGAAGGGCATTTTGAGCACTTCAAAAGTGATGGTAGAAAAATAAATTTTTGGTTTAAAAAAACACATGAAACAAATGTAGAGAGTCAAAGGAGTCAAAAAACAGCAATTAAAGAAGAAAACAAAGTTTAAAGAAGTCCATATTTTGAAGCCTTATACGTTTTTAATGTGAACGGAAAAATTATTGTTTCAATGAGAATTACTTCACACAATAAAGATCACAATTACAACGAAGAGGTAAATGGAATCAAACGAATTGAAATGTTGTTTAGTGGTTGAATTTCAATAGAAGTTTTTTTACATAGCTATCTGAACTTAAATTGATAATTGTTCCTGGTTAAACTGATGTCGTTAAACTAAATGTATGTGTCAAATAAAGGATAAGGTCAAGACTGGTATTAGGGTGCTCAACCTCGATACCGAAGAGTCAGTGAAACATGTTAACCGGTTTCATTACCAATAACCGTTTGAAGGTTTTCTCAAAACCGTATATTTCAAATAACCGAAACACCGGATACTTCACGTCGGTTAACCGGTTTCATGTTAAAAACTGAAATACCCATTGCCATTAAATATTACCAATTTTATTCAATTCACTTCAATTCTGTTGGGTTCAGTTCAGTTCAATTCAATTTAATTCAAATAAATGTAATCCAATTCAATTCAATTCCATTCAAATCAATTGAATTTAATTAATTTCTATTCAATTGAATTCAGTTCAATTCCGTTCAATTCAATCCAATTCCATTCCGTTCCATTCCATTCCATTCCATTCAATTCAATTCAATGTAATTCAATTCAACACCATCCAATTCAACTCAATTCAATTCAACACAATTCTATTCAATTCAATGCAATTCAATTCAATTCAACTCAACTCCATTCAATCCAACTCCATTCAATTCAACTCAATTCAATTCAATTCGACTCAATTCAATTCAAAACAATTCAATTCAAATAACTTAAACTCAATTCAATCCAGTTAAATTCGATTCAATTCAATTCAGTTCAATAATTTCAATTCAATACACTCAATACAATTCAATTCAAATCAACTCAATTCAATTCAATACAGTTCAATTCCATTCAATTCAAATCCGTTCCATTCAATTTAATTCAATTCAATTCAATTCAATTCAATTCAATTCAATTCAACTCAATTCTATTCAACTCAGTTTAACTCAATTCAGTTCAGTTCAATTCAATTCAAATCCTTTCAATTAAGTTCACTTCAATTCAATACAACTCAATCCAATTCAATTCAATGCAATTCAATTCAATTCAATTCAACTCAATTCCACTCAATTCAACTCATTTCAATTAAATTCAGATCAATTCAACTAAATCCAATTCAACCCAATTCAATTCAGTTTAATTCAATTCAGTTCAGTTCAATTCAATCCAATTCAATTCAATTTAATACAATACAGTTCAAATCAATGCAACTAGTTATATTCAATTCAACTCAATTCCATCCAATTCCATTTAATTCGATTCAATACAATCCAATTCAATTCAGTTCAATTCAATTCATTTCAACTCAGTTTAATTCAATGCTAATCAATTCAGATCAACTCAGTTCAATTAAATTCAGCGCAATTCAACTCAATTCAATTCAATCCAATGCAAATCTATTCAATTAAATTCAGTTCAATTCAATCCAGATCAATTCAATTCAATACAATACAATACAATTCAGTTCAATTCAATTGAACTCAACTCAATTCAATTCAATTCAGGTCAATTCAATGCAATTCAATTCAATTGAATTCAACTCAATTCAATTCAATTCAGGTCAATTCAATTCAATTCTATCAATTCAATTCAATTCAATTCAATTCAATTTAATTCAATTCAATTCAATTGAATTCAATTCAATTCAATTCAATTCAATTCAATTCAATTCAAGTCAATTCAATTCAATTCAATTCAATTAAATTCAATTCAATTCAATGCAAATCAATTCAATTACATTCAGTTCAATTCAATCCAGATCAATTCAATTCAATACAATACAATACAATTCAGTTCAATTCAATTGAATTCAACTCAATTCAATTCAATTCAGGTCAATTCAATTCAATTCAATTCAATTGAATTCAACTCAATCCAATTCAATTCCGTTCAGTTCAGTTCTGTGCAATTCAATTTAAAATTTATTCGATTATCTAAAATAACAAATTTCAAACCAATTGGCTATTATTTCTCGGACTGTACACTAAACCCTGTAAGAAGGTGAACTTTGGAGAATTACTTGAGCACCGGAGCACCCTTTTTGAGCAGATTTTTGCCCAAATTTTCTCGCTTTCTAGCGCGGGTAGTTTTTACCTTCTGTTTAAAAACGAGACCAGAGACTGGTAGACAAAAAATTAGTGATAACATGATTTAAGACTGAATAGTGTTAGTTTGTCTTTCTGATTTTGGACAATTTGTTTACCTTCCCTATGTATTACACTGGTCTGCATTAAAATCGGCCTAGTCAACTTTCCTTCCGCATCTAATGAAAAATTTCCTCCTGATTCCTAGAATCACAGTTCCAAGCTTACGCGTACTTGAATATAGCAATCCTTGTGGATGTCACATTGATTACCAAATTGGCGATCAAGGCAAGGATTGTTCTCCAAAAGTTTACTTTACTATTTGTTACAGTAGCTTGACCAAATGCATCAAAGAAACCCGTAAATCAATGAAAGTTGTTGTGTCCATAGTGCCCTTAAACCGTCTTGTTCTTCCGCAAAAGGAAGCATTTAATTCAGTGCTCTATCAATGCCGGTGCCCTCCAAAACCATACAGCTAAAAAACGATAATATGTATACTTTTTACACGAACCCCGTATACATTTGGAACATACTCCAAATAGTCATAGATTTTCAAGTCCCAATCACATTTACATTTAAAGCTAAACATTAGTATGTTTACTTGCAAACAGTCATATGTTTACGTGAAGCATATACGTGTTGCAACCCAAACATCCATGTAATAACGTGGAAGCACTCGCGTGTTTCCTCCCAAACCTCTATATACTTAGGTGGAAGCATGTGTGTATTTCCTACCAAACACGCGGTTCCTTACGCGGAAACATATGCGTGTTTCCTTCCAAATATAACAGTATTTAAAAGGTAATTTTTTTTAACTACAACATACATCCACATTTTTAACCACTGACTGAAAAAATAAAAAGATTTAATCCGGTCCATTTTACATTTACCAGCATTGAGTGCATTATTTGATTTTTTAATAAGAATCTACTGCATTTTTTGTTTCTCCTTTCTTTGTCTTCCATACGTTGTTATTTTCATCCAGTTTAAAAGTCACCAAACGCTACAACACGGTACGTAAACAATATATACGTAAAATTACGCGAAAACACAAACCATTTCAATCGTCCTAGCCTTTATATATTCTATTTCTCACTGACCACAAGTATTACCTACTAATGTAAAAAATGTTCACTAGATTCTTACTTTATCGATCAAGTGCGTTTTATTTCCTGTGTCTGATGAACCGTTGACGACTGAATGCATGAAGCTATACCCAAACAGATCAGACAAAATAATAAAGACACATTTATACAGTTACATGTTTACAGCAACATTCACTTAGGTTGGGAATAAACTCTCGTTCTCTCTTTTTTATTCACTTGCTCCCGACAGAGATTAAACAATGCAATAACCACAGCTATATTTGTATCACAAGCAAAACTGTATTTGGGTCACAAACAAATATATTGTAATATAATCATTTTGTTTACAACTTGGAATATTGAATAGCAAACAAAATGTGTTTGGACTTAACTATACTATATTTGCGACAAGCAAAAAAACAGCAAAAAGACAGATATTCCACCGTGTATAATCTACAGACTGAAATAGATGTCGAGGACTTTGAGCCACAGCCAAGACTCCCAATTATACGTCCACCGATGATGGGGAGTATTCAACTGAGTTAATCGATGAGGTTTGGTGTTACCTAAGAGTCAATCTCAGCTTCTTGAATCTGGATTTTAGCATTGGAATCTCTTAGGAAAGGACGTCAAAAACTATTCTCAGAGAATCAGTCAGTAAACCCTGGGATTACTTTTTTCGTAGGATGAAAGTCTGGAAGTGCATTGATGATGGAACTGAAGATGTCATGAGACGCAGACAAATGGCGGGTGTTTATAGACTCCTAATGATCCCTCTGTCTCTATCCCCGCCCAAGGAATTAAAGCTTGTTTTAGTTTGTCTGTTACCCAGGCCCCAGCTATCAATGTTTGCCTAATTTTGAGGGGACACTATTTGATTGGTAGAAATTCAGCGAGACTAAAGGTCAGGCTAAAATTACATCTGTAGAAACTGTAATGATAAGGAAGAATTCACTGCACGTATTCTCCGCACTTGCCGGCAGGAGGATATCTACTACGGGTTCCTACTTATTTAAGAATTTGGGAGAATTTTTTCAGACCTTAAGGTTTTTAAAGGTGTTTTACTAAATAGTTATCAGCGGGCATCACAAAATTTGTTGCTCTACTCACGCAGCTTCCTATGAGAATGGGACAGCTGAATCCGAAAAAATTTTACAACTTATCGAACCGGCCTCTGCGAGACAATCTTACTCCCAGTCTGAAATATGTAGCTCACGATGCTTTGTTGTCGTAGGGATATATCTACTTGCAAATTTTATACATCAAAAGCAGATTGATTAAACCATTTGTCAAAGCAATGAACAAGACAGGCGATTGATTTAAGTTTTTCAAAACTAAATTCAGTCCTCTTAATGATGCTAAACTAAAGGAAGAAGTTGGCGTCGACCTCCAGATAAGACAACTATTCCAAAATGCGGTGATTATTGTACTCCAGAATCAAATAGAAAAACGAGCTTGGCTTGCATTCCAAAACACATATGAGAAATGTTATATGAAGTTTTTTTGAAAATTGACTGGAGTAACATAGAATTAACCAAAAAATACATTAATTTTGCTTGTCTGTATAGCAAAATTAGTAACCACATAATACCGCACGAAGGGTGTCCGCTTCCAGTACTATTTGAAATAACTAATTTAAGTTTTTCCCCCTTTCCTTTCTTGTGTTTGACAGCTCTGCATTTTAATTTCAAAACAAGAAAAAAATAACTACCCTTTTCATCATTCCGGCTTAATGAAAAACCAAAAGAAATCCTCAACACATTTCAAATGAACTTCAAAATTCAACGGAAAATTAATGGAAAGTGACAAAGAATGTGATGACTTTCTTTTGTCTTTCGTGCGAAGAAGAACAAATCTCCACTGTGGCCGTGTTTAATTGCAAAAGTAATTTTTCTTAACTAAACGAATTGCATGTTCGTTGTCCTTATCTTTTGACTTGAGTGGCCAGCAATTTTTCTTTCCTTAACTCAAGTAGCGCTAAAGTTTCCCCACGTCTTAAATGGGGTGCAGTTGGTCGTTGCTATCGATTTGGAATGAAAACGAAACTTTCTGGTTATTTTCCAATTTACTTTTTAAATACTCTAGAGTATATTAATCACGGCTTTACGGTAATCACTGACTTTTAATCTATTGGCTCCTTCTTCTTCATCGTACTGGGTAACAGTCAACATTAACTATGAGGGTACCACAACAAGCAGCCACACCGCAATCGTTTACCTCAATCCCTCCCTTATAATCATGCGTTTCATTACACTTTGATTCCCATTTGCCAATAAAGGTGAACACTTGCTACAAGGAATCCCTCAAAGTATTCTCGGGCAGGAGGGGGATAACTTTTTATTTACTTTTAATACCTCTTGTACTTGTCGTCCTTGTTCATTGCTCACTGTTCACATCCCCCTCCTTAGAGCAGAGATGATTCTTGAAAATTGGTTTCATCCCAAAAATCCAATTATAATTGCTCTCTTATCGCAGCAAAAGCAAATGTTGCCAAGTGCGTTACAAGTTTGTGTCTTATTATTTTTATCTGAAAACTTTGTAAATCACAACATATTTTGCGATTACTCCGCTCGCCATCCTCCGCCATTTTTCCATAACAGTCCAATACAGGACATTCTTTGTTTGAGTTGTTACCAATTTTACCATCAATACAACATTCTAAGCCATTTAATCAGTTTTGCCATTTATCAGTTACTATCAGTTCGATTGGTTTGTTTTTGTTTTGTTTTTTTTTTTTTTTTGAAGGGGGAAAGATCCGTCGTTCAATGGTTTCTTAATTACTGCTCCTTTTTCTAACTGAAAATATTTGTAGGAGGGAGTCCTGGGTAAAGTTAAATTAAACCCAAAAATTAGTTGTCAAGTATTGACGTGATGTGATTAAGATTAAGTCATCATTTAATCAGGCTAACAACAGAAAGATTCCAAAGTGGGGCGGACTCGAACCCAACGTTAACGAAAAGTATTATGAGTCACCTTAAAGAGTCAACTCAAAGTCAACGAAACGTGTTATGATTCACTCTAAAACGAAATCCACAATTATAGCTGTCCTCTCACCACTTTACTCTTGTTCAACCTCACTTTAAGTACAAAGATCGTCAGCGGTGCATTGGTCCTCTCACGCCAACACGTGTGCTTAAGATCGTAGGTTCAATCACATTTCTGACCACCTTTGATATCTTTTGCGTTGACTACTCTAGGATCGCACACTTGCGCAAGTCTTGAGCTTAAAGGAGAGAGAGGGCAAAAAAGAACGGAAGCTCTGCCCCTCTCTCTCCTACAAACTTCAGACTTACGCAGGTAAAATTGCCTTGCGTGATCCCCGAGTTACATTACAGAGATGCAACGCCACTCTCGGAAAATTTGTCACAAAAGCAATTATCAAACCTTAAACTTTTTGATACGGTGTAAAACTATACGTCCTAATCATTAAGTCTAAAAATTGGAAAACGCGAAACTCACTCATTAGATGTAATGAGACACTAAACTATATACGATATTTAATATAAAACTATCCCTCCATACTCATAGCGAAAAGATATGAGTACTTGAGCCAAACGTTGTCCAACGAGGGGCTATGAAGCGAATGAATACAGACAAGCTTTGGACGAACAACCGTGCATTCATCACAATCAAGCTAGCAGTTGAACTAAAACAGACATGTTTATATTAGAGTTAGACAGTCGATAACAAACTGTTATGAACCAAATCTCTACTAACGAGTGACTAAGTCTAAAAGACAATTGTCATACGGAGCGTATATCCAGTGACTAATTACTCGTTCTGAATAAAAGGTACGTCGGTGGCACAAAGGTCAGACACCAGGACCAACTAATGTATGGTACGTTGTGTACATCCACTGACTAACTTTTGGCTATGATTACAGCGGTTAATGAGTGTGAACAACGCTCCGACGTCAGTGAATGTAAAAAAATTAAAAAAAAATTGTTTCCCTTTACATCCCATGAAGGGATCACGGAGGCCCTCTTATAACCAGTGAGCTGTGCGCTTTCTAGTTGTATACTCACTGATTGGGAACTACAGTTTTACACCGATTCCCAATGGTATTTTGAGAAGGTTGTTCATGGCTAAATACTAGATAGTGTCGCCGTCACTATGCAAAGTGACCGCCGTCGAAAGAAATTTACGGCGGTCAGAGCAGGAATCGAACCCAGAATCTCATATACAAGAGGTGCACACACCACCATTGCACCACCGACGGCCAAACACTGGAAAGAGCGCATCTCACTCTCCCCAATCCCTTCATGGCATGTTATGGGACACCATTTTTTTTAAGAGTCATATATATTGTACTATACACTACTTTCTGAGTGGCCCGACTTCAAGACGACAGAAATTTGCATAATAAAAGTCGACGGCCCGATTGGGTAGATCAATTCTTATCTGACAGCTATGACTCAGCAGGACGCTAGAGCGATACTAAAAAAAATCAGTGAGTGTTCGAACTCACGGGCGATGTGTTAACACCTTTTTGTTACACGGTATCTGTTCGATATCTATGAACACATTAGTAAATGTTATATTAGAAAATAAAAAGAGAATAGTTTTTGCGCTGAAGGCTCTTTTGCTATTGTACTTTATTTTTTTCTTACAGCTGCTTTAACATTTGGCATATTTAAAGACATATTTAATTCACTAAAACATTTGTTTTTGATTTGTCATAAACGACAAAAAGTATTGAATAGTGTAGAGAACTTATTGCACTCTTTTTTCGCTCCCATGTAGAGAGTCCGAGTAAAAGAGCATAAATGAGTCTTATTCTCTTTATAGAATATTTCAATATAAATGCACAATTTCGACAATGGTATTACATGAAATAATGCAAAAAGCATAAATGTTTCAAAAGGCATCAATGTTTCACATCAAAATAATGAATGAACCAAATTAAGACAAATAGAGAGCAATACGTTTTGAATCATTCGCCAGACGTCGCCAGTGCTTTTGAGTCATATCATTCGTTCCATGAGTTCTCTATACTATTGACGTAGATTACGTCAACGTGGATAACGCTGTATGTTGTTTGCATGTGTTGACTTTGTTAGACTATACCCTACCCGTGCCTATAGATGTTAACGCATCAATAAAGCAATATTTAGCTCACTGAAATAATTGTTTTCTTTTAGCATAAACAGAGCGACGACAAAAAAGTATTCAATAGTATAGAGAACTTAATGCACTCTTTTACCGCTCGCATGTAGAGTGTCTGAGTAAACTAGCATAAACGAGTCTTATTCTCTTTATAGAATATTTCAATATTAATGCACCATTTTGAAAATGTTAGTACATATATCAGATAGCCTATTTACACCCTAGCTTATTTTCAACCCCCGGAAATACAGAAACATTTCAGAAACATCGGAGCCGCCATTTAGACATCTGCTCGAAACAACAAAACAAACATTAATTTTTTTGTATAAATGTTTCATTAATTCCATAAAGTTTTTCGTAAATTTCACAGATATTATGAAAAATTTTCGTTAAAAGTTTACGAATTACCAACACGTATTCATACAGAAATTCATTAAAATAAATGCAATTATTACATCAATGGAAAATTTTGATTTTTAGATTTTCGTGATTGGATGTCACCATTATATTTACAGCAATTGTCTACAAAATAATTCTCATTGCAGTTGAATATTACGTTATATACAGCGCGATGAATTTTGCAATAGCATCACTGAGAATTATCGATGTCTTGGACCTACGGCTAAATTTTAAACAGCTGTAAGATTGCAAAGCATCATAATGGTGGATTCTAAGCCTATGACAGGTTTCATAAAATGGATGAAAATATTTCATAGATAAAAAATAGAGAATACAATATCATTCCATTGCATTCATTGAATGGACAGCAATGGAGGGACCTTCACAGCTAGTGAAAATCTCTGAGATTGGAAACTATAGTTTTCCACCGGCTCCGAATAGATTTTGGAGAACATTGTACTTGGCATATTAATTGATAGTGTCAGTTTCACTCGACGTGGTGACCGCCATCGAAAGAAATGTAAGGTGGTCAGAGCATGAATCGAAACCACTTTCTCATGCACAAAAGTTGCGCACATTATCCATTGCAGCACAGACGGTAATATTCCAAAGGATATTCGTGAAATTATTATCTACAAAATATCTTCAGATCCTAAAGAAGATTCCCGATTCTTTCGCAAACTATTATATCAATACAGACTGGTTCAAACCCCGACTACATCAGGGTGGTTCGTGTATCAACTATTGATAGACTAGAGTGATTCGGATAACAACTATCGATGGATTTTTTCAGAGCATCTGAAAATAAATTCGATGTGTTGTGGCCACGGGCAGTACAAGATACTGTCAGAATTAACACCCAGTTTGTTCAGGCCCAGTGCACATGCCTGTATCCTAATCAATCTACCTGTCAGAGGAAATCATTTGAGTTCAATATGACGTGGCTATTCCATGAGATGTTAATTGAGACACGCGGAAGAGGATTGGTAAATATGGCAACGAGTAGGCTGATTCGGTTCACGTTTCTGTACATACGAAGGTGCGTGCAAATGCCTCGCAGTTCAAACACATACTACATTTTTCATTATTAACTTGTGAAATACGAGCTACGTCCTGTGCCTCTGCCTTGTGAAATGGTAAAAACTTGACTACACTCACAGACGAAACAATAATCATATAAAGTTGTGGCTAGAGAACTAAATTATTGTATCCCTAATGACAATTACATTTGTTGGTTACCGTGACCCATTCGGTCGGTTATCATAATTATTTTTAAGAATTCGGAGCTGCCATACAGCTGTCCCAGTTGTGACAACCATCTTCGGATTTATGCATGGAATGTAACTTAAATTCAGTTTGAATTTTCAGTTTTTGTTTTAATGACCTTTAATTTTTATTTTTTAATATTAAGTTGAACCTAAACAAAATATATACAAAAAAAAAGTGTCCAACAGTTTTAACTGTAATTACTTGAAAATCATGTCCTTAGTGTGAAAAAAATCATTGTGCTTGTTTGGTTATATATTTTGTTTTTATTTTTTTTTACAAATAACAACTTAATGAGCCTTTAAAACTTTTAACAGCTTTTAGCTTTTTTTGCGCTACTTCTGTTGTCATTTGACATTAAGGAAACAATAGATTTTATTTTGGTTTTTTTGCTGCACTAGAATCCAGGCCAGAACAAGGAACCAGCCTTTAGAACCACATACCACGGCGTTGAAGGATGCAAACGACAAAATCTGTTGCTCATTTATATCAGGACAAAAAGGAGAAAATTTCCAAAAAAAAAAAAAAAGTTCAACAGAAAAAAAATGCTGATAAATATAGAAACTTTGTTTCGACAGTTGTTCGAAAGTGACAGCAAAGAGTAAAGTTTAAATTGGCGAGTTGGGGAATAAACAGTAGCGAACTTTGATTTGTTAAATACAAAGAGTTCACAGGATCTATAAGTATATAAGGAATTTAAAGAAATCCTAGATCTATTTGAAAAATCACATTTTTACTTTTCGATAAAATCTGCCTCATTCCGGTGGAGTCGGATTCAGGGTACAAACCCTACCTAAATTTGTCGTCGGCGGCGGTAGAGACATTTTATGGCGGTAGAGACATTTTATGGCCATTTTAAGAATTTGACCAGAGATGGCTAAAATTTCGGCGCGTAATCGTCTAATTTGGAGCGCAACGTGTCTGTGCTCGAGCGCGTTTGGAGGAGAAACATTCATCTAGAAGACGTTGTTGCCAAAAGTTTATTTTAGAAAACTTTGTTGTCAAAAGTTTCTTAAAGAAAACTCTGTTGGCAAAACTGTTTTATAGAAAACTTTGTTGTCAAATGTTTCTTATAGGAAACTTTTTGTAAAATGTTTCTTCTAGAAAACATTTTTGTCAAAAATTTCTTATAGTAAATAATATTTTTTCTTATATTTTTATATAAGAAACATATTAAATATGTTTCTTATAGAAATCTACGTTTCTCACAGACGACTTTGTTGACAAAAGTTTATTTTCAAAACCCTTGTCAAAAGTTTCTTATAGAAAGCTTTGTTGTAAAATGTTTCTTAAAGCAAACTTTGTTGTCAAATGATTCTTGGAGAAAACTCTGTTGTCAAAAGCTTTTTAGAAAACTTTGTCACCAAAAGTTTCTTATAGAAAACTTTGATGTCCAATGTTTCTTATTGTAACCGTTCATGCCTAAAGACTATTTTAAAAAACTTTGTTGTCAAGTGTTTCTTAGAGAAAACTTTGTTGTCCAATGTCCAAAATATTTGCTGTCTAATATTTTTTTATAGAAAACTTTTATGTCAAATGTTTCTTAAAGAAAACTTTGTTGCCAAATGTTTCTTATAGAAAACTCTGTTGTCAAAAGATTTTTTAGAAAACTTTTGTAGTCAAAAGTTTCTTATAGAAAATTTTGATTCAAATGTTTCTTATAGAAAAGTTTGTTGTCAAATGTTTCGTATAGAAAATTTTGTTGCCAAAAGATATAATTTTAGAAAACTTTGTAGTCAAATGTTTCTTATAGAAAACTTTGTTGTAAAATGTTTCTTAAATAGCACTTTCTTGCTAAATGATTCTTATAGAAAACTCTTGTCAAAAGATTTTTTAGAAAACTTATTTATCAAAAGTTTCTTATAGAAAACTTTGCTGTCCAATGTTTCATATAGAAACCGTTTTTGCCAAAAGCTATATTTAGAAAACTTTGTAGTCAAATGTTTCTTATAGAATACTTCAGTGTCAAATGCTTCGTAAAGAAAACCTTATTGCCAAAAGTTATATTTAGAAAACTTTGTAGTCAAAAGTTTCTTATATAAAACATTGTTGTCAACTGTTTTTTAAAGAAACCTTTGTTGCCAAATGATTCTTATAGAAAACTCAGTTGTCAAAAGACTTTTTAGAAAATTTGGTTATCACAAGTTTCTTATAGAAAACTTTGTTGTCAAATGTTTCTTCAAGAAAAAGTTGTTGCCGCAAGTTCATTTTAGAAAACTTTGTTGCCAAAATTTATATTTAGAAAACTTTGTAGTCAAAAGTTTCTTATAGAAAACATTGTTGTCAAATGTTTTTTAAAGAAACCTTTCTTGGCAAATGATTCTTATAGAAAACTCAGTTGTCAAAACATTTTTTATAAAATTTTGTTATCAAAAGTTTCGTATAGAAAACATTGTTGTTGTCAAATGTTTCTTAAAGAAAACTTTGTTACCGCAAGTCTATTTTAGAAAACTTTATTGTCTAATGTTTCTTATAGAAAACTTTGGTGTCAAATGATGCTTATAGAAAACTTTATTGGCAAAAGTTATATTTAAAAACCCTTGTAGGCAAAAGTTTCTTATAGAAAACTTTGTTGTCAAATGGCTCGTATGGAAAGCTTTCAAAGATTTATTTTTACGTTGTCAAAGATTTACTTTCTAGAAAACTTTGTGGTCAAAAACTTTTTTCAATCCAAATGGAATAACGAAATTTGTTTTCTACTCCCCGATTCCGTCATGGATGTAATGGGAAATCATTTATTTTTTTTTAGTTGGGTGAAATTGTGTCCCAAACGTAGAAGAGATTGCCGGCGACGTTGTTGTTGAGTCTGCCTGTGTTTCTAGTCGATAAAAGCCGATAAAACGGCGACGGCTATCGGCTCAGTAAAGCAAACGGTGGCGCCAAGCCGCCGGCTCCTGATCGGTCAGCTGGTATCTCTGAAAGGATTCTTGGAGTCGGAACGTGGTAAAGTTGCCTAGCGTCAAAAGCATCCAAATTTGAGCGGCTTCAATGCAAACGACCAAATCTGGTGGGCATTTCTAGGAAGAAAACAGGACAACCGTTTTAAAAAAGGAGCGGAAGGAAAAAAACAGGACAACAGTTTTAAAAAAAGTGTTCAACGGAAGCAAAAATTGATGAACTTTGTTTCGCCAGTTGTCCGAAAGTGACAGCTGAAATCTACGAACGTTGGTTATCGAATGCCTGACGTAGTACACAGTTCTGTGCAGTATTTGAATTGCTGTCTTCAAAATAGCAACAGCTTAGAATTGTTGTCATTACTTATATTTCTTCTGCCAAGTAATCTAGTTATTTTTTGAATACTTTCTTAACTAGTTGTAAGCAACCAAACAAAAGCAAAGAGTAAATGCGAAAAAAGAAAGGAAACCATTTGCTCTATATAACTGCGCAGTTGATTTTTGCTTACGCAGTCCAGCGAAGCAATGGCTTTCACAGAATTGCTGTTGCTGCAAGCAGTCAGTTGTTACTTTCACTTACTTTGCTTATGCTTATCTCTTTACTAAGTAGTTTTCGCAGTCGACAGTTGAAGGTAAAGTTTGAAAGATGTGGCTATGCTTGAAATTATCTCATTTTCCTTTAAATCGTCTTTTGTGCAAAGTTTATTTTTAAAAATTTGTTTCAATACTGCATTCTACCATTACACCGAAGAACCATACATCCAGCACCGAAGGACCATACATCAGTAGTAGTAAAAAGTAGTAGAAAAACGTAGTACAGCTGCAAGCAATTAACAATTAGTATGGGCTCTAAATCATTTTGCTTTGATTTTATCGATTATTCTGCACTCATTTAAAGTTAATTTCGCCCAGGACCTGCCGTCATTTGTTATCTCCCATCATTAGTAGTGTTGGCGTGTCAGTGTTAGTGTCACAAAAATAAAGTTTTCTAAAATGTAAAGAAAACAGCCTAAGGCAAAAGTGTCATTTCTCTCTCTCTCTCTCTTCCCATATCTCTCACTTTGTGGTGTTAAATTTCAGCAAGTACAATTAGGAAACTACGGACGTCATCATACGTTGTGTGACTGCGACAGGATATCCGCTAAAGTATAAGTAAACTTTATTTTACCAAAATACAACATAAAAACTCTTAACTCAGTAGGAATAAGTTATCACTTGGTGTGGGGCACACAAGAGAGTGCAACTTTTCCGTGTTCTGGTCACCAACTGTTGTATTAATGAAGTCATTTACTTTATGATCCCCAAACAAATCCATCCTTGGGTGCTACAAAACATCTACTCTCACTGTGTTCTTTGTATCCCATATCCTGCCTGTGTGTGCATCATGTAGCCAAGTTTCTAATAATAATATGAAATAACAACAATTTCGTGTATTCCGTTTAATTTAAATTTGCCCAGGAATGACAAGCGAAAAAAGTTTTTTATTCCGATGAAAATTTAACGTTGTTCCACTGGTGTTGATGTTGCCTACCCATCATCCCAGAAATTTACTGTTCCTTTCTTATAAAGAAGGCGCGTGCTTGTTCTTTTGCACTTGCTGCATGTTGTCATTTTTGTTTGTTGTAGCGACCGCTGTTGATGTTGGTGGTAGCAGTTTGTTTCTTCAACAACATACGCGCAATTTCTCTCAACAACTTTTACATCGCAGGACTTGCAACAAAATTTTCCCTTTGTGGGTCCGGGCGTCTGTTGTGGTGTTTTCATTATCAGCATCATCAACACAAACATGAAGCGAAAGTTGCACTGTGGCAGGAAATTTCGTTAAGATGGTGAACCCAGTAAGAACAGATGCTCGAATGGTGTCAGAATAACACTATAATTGCAAGGAATTAACCAAGCGTTTTAAAATGCCAAAAACTGCCACAGGCTGAAAAAACGGCCCCTGTAGCATTATGCAGGAACTATGTATATGTTTGGAGCAGCCTTATACTTACATGCATGCATTGTTTTCACGAATTGAAGATCTGCGGCTTTTTGATTCCTTGTAGTCTGTCACGCTTTTGTTTTCATCAGATTTTCAACAAACAAAGCCATATTTGGGACACAAAAATATATATAATAATATATATATTTATCATTGAGTTTCCAACGTGTAATATTGAATAGCAAACACAATATGTTTGGGTGCAATTATAGTATATTTACAAACACGTTTTATCTGCATCCAAACAACAACAAATGACCGATCTTTCAGCCGGTAGTTGGATAGATTTATAATAGAGAAAAGCGGAAACAAAAAATAAACAAAGCCCAAGAATATGAAGACTTGCCAAAGAGAGATCATGAATGACGTGTAAAGAATTAACAGAAGTTGAAGCAACATAGGTTTATCAATCACTGTTAACAATAGTAAATGAGGACCAATGGGCTCGAACTCAAAAGATGTTATAACCCGTGTAAACTCCAAAAAGTCCACAGTATATACCGTACGGCAGGAACACAGACCATCCGCAAAGTACCACCTAAAGCAGTGCTCTATTTTCTGCTATAGGACTTGCCAATGACAGAAAAGTTGTTCAATAGTCTCAATGTTCACCTCGACCCTATACAGCCGCCAGTAGTCGAACCCATCAGCAATCCTGTTGCATGTAAAGTATCCAGCATCGCAGTAGCCATTAAACAGTACACTGAGAAGTCGCATGTCAGTCTTATCCTGTTGCAGTATCAACGAGTTCCTACTCGAGTCCATTCTGCTTATAAATCCCCTGAACTTCTAGAGTCCATTGTCGCCCCCCCCCCCCCCTGTGACGTTAACCCAACCACGTGCCTAGCGTTTAACCGAACCATACACGTAATAAATCGATAGATCAACAGAAGCATACAAGCTCAGATTAGAAATAATACAAAACCTAACAAGTGAGCCCACCGCGACGCTTCCTGCAACATCACTATGGAACCTGGAACCCTGCAGTCTCAACTTGGTGGGTACTACACTATCCAAAACATTCCATAACAAGCTTCGATTTCTAAAGGTCATTGTCGCCACCTTATATATATTTTGCCAGGTGTTCAATCTGATCGTATGCACTAGAGGTCAGATGTGATAGAGACCATCATCTCCTCTGCCGCTATTTGAATCACCAGTATTTCAGCCTAGAACAAACTTCAGTTATTATCCAATATAAGGGATAAACTGAGATACAGGTCCTCACTGAAGGTCTCAGCTCGCGCACGCTAAAATATCGGTCTGTTTTTATAGTTTGGATGCAAATATAACGTGTTTGCAGCTCATCACAAACATAGTATACTTGTGTCCAAACACATTGTGGTTGCTATTCAATATTACATGTTGGAGACGCAATGATTAGTAGGTTGTAATACATATATGTTTCTTTGACTTAAATGGAAACAGAAGAGCGACGAAATGTAATGCATGAAAACAATTCCTGCAAATATATACATAGTTCCTGCAATATGTTGCTGGGACCGTTTTCAGCGTTTTATCCTTCTTCCACTTTAGAGCTATGTATTAACATCAGTTTACCAGAGAGTGGCACATAAATGTGACAGGCAACAAAGAAACAGAAGAACGCAAACTCTCAATTCATGAAAACAATTGCTGCAAACATATACATGGTTCCTGCAATATGCCGCTGGATCAGAAACATATTTTCCAACAACATGTGATTTTGGGACTCTGTGGTAAATCGGGAGCAACTGCAATATAGCCACCCATCTTTTTGAATAGTGCTCAGCTGGTACTTTTCAAAAAGATAGGTCAGAAGTTCCCCTCGAATTTTAGAACAGAAATTTGATCAAAAAGATATGGGCTAGAATTGAGTACATTTCTTTAACCAAATTTAAGGAAACTTTTAGGACATCTGTTTTACTGATATTTTGAAACATTCACTGCCACTGTGCAGCGGCATTAGTCTCTTTGTTCCTGCAGCTTTATCTCGTAACTAAACGTAATATTTTTGTTGTTATTGTACGTAATAGCTGGCTTGGCGTATGCTAATGTTGAATCTAAAAGATTTACTCACACCTTCGTCCAGTCATCCATCCAATCGAGCATCCCTTGAAACAACGCCGGTACCAACCATTCCGGGTTGCCAACCATTCAAGCACTTACGGGAATATAAGAGGGCACCCTTCGGTGTTGTTTTATTTGAACATTTGGGGTTTATTTAAAGATTCGGGAAGAGTTTTTCTTTTTTCAAACACAACATTTGTTTTCGTTTTGCTTTTGTTTTTTTTTCAAATATCATTCAGCCAAAATTTTGAATTGTAATCGGTTTTAACGAGGGGTGGGAGAGTGTAGAAGTACTATATGTTTCCTTTAATTATGCGTATATTTTGACAACAATACAATTGTCAGTCTATTTTGTGGGCAAAGTTTGGATGATGTATGGTGGAGGGGGTAGGGGGCAGACTTAAGCTTGAACGTTGGTAGTAAAGTTTATTCTTCTTCTTTGTTAGTAGTGGATGGGGGTTTCTGTAATTATTTGCCAAAATAAATAAGAAATAAATAAAGTTTCTCAATTGTAATGTAAAACAAATTAACATCCCTTAAACAATGGAAAGTGAAAGTTGTTTAATTTGATTGTTCTTTTTTTATTTCACACTAATGACTTGCATTTGAAAATCCACTTTAGGAATGTAATTTGATTTATTACAATTGTAGGAGTTTTTATTTCACACAACCTAAAGTAAAATAACTATGGTCACTTTCAATTAAAGAAACTTGGTGAAGAATCCTTGATGACCTTTCAAAAATTAAGAGTGTGACTAAAGGTAAATCTGTTTACGTAATTGACAAAATATAGTTTTTTTTTTTAATTCCAAAAAAAAAATCATACACTAAAACAACAAGATTCATCAAATTTATGAATTCCTTCAACAATTTTGTGAAATATTTCCGAATTTTCCAACCTACGACAGATTTTATTGAATTGATGAAGAGCATGTCATGAATCTTTCATCCATATTTCATTACTATTTGACGATGATTCAACGACAATGTAGCATCAAGTTGATGTAAATTTCCATCAGTTTGATGTAAGTGTGTCATCAAGTTGAAGTAAATTGTTTACAATTTTGTTGTAAATTATTCATCAATTTTTCGTCAATTAAATATAAGGTTGTCATTAATTTGATGTAAATTAGTCATCCCTTTGATGCAAACTGTTTGTTAATGAGTACCCAAACTCTCTGGCCTATTTTTCATCGTAGGTCATCTAGTATAGTGACGGCGACACTATCGAGTATTTAGCCATGAAAAAGCTTCTCAAAATACCGTTCGGAACCGTTGTAAAACCGTACGTCCGAATCAGTGAGTGTAAAACCAGCTCACTTATTGCGAGAAGATCTCCTCAATTCCTTCATGGAATGTAATGGGAAACTATTATTTTTATTATACGAATTGTATCATACATTCTTAAATTGCTAGTACTTATCTTTGACGTCATCGTCAATATATATTAGTAAACCTAATATTGATTGTTTGCCGTTTGACTCTGCCTAATAGAGGTCAAAATTCGTATCACCGGTAGTTGAATGCCGTCACTTTAATCAAAATCTTTGATCCAGCACACAAAGCAATAATGCGGCAATATCGCTATCATACCGCGACAAAAAAAGTTCACCCCGTCGGAAGAATCAGTTACCCGAATGCAATACTTCCCAGCAATACTCAATCAATACTTTTAGAAGATAATTTCACAATATTGACAGATAATGTTTATACCGCTAAAAAAAGACATCGTTGAAATATTTACACACTGAAAAATCTTAACTTGTTCATGTTTGGATGCAAATATAACCTGTGTTTGCAGCTTGTCGCAAATATAGTATACTTGTGCCCCAATACATTGTGTTTGCTATTCAATATTACATGTTTGAGACACACTGATTAACAAGTTATATGTTTGTGCCCTAAATATATATGTGTTTGTGATACAAAAACAGACGTGCCTGTTTCACTGTTTATACTCCCTGCAGAGTTTTTGTTAGTTTCGTGTATTCAGTCGTCAATGGTTCATCGGAAAAAGAATCAGTTCCCCGAATGCAATACTTCCTAGCAATACTCAATCAATGCTTTTAGAAGATAATTTCACAATATTGACAGATAATGTTTATACCGCTAAAAAAAAGACATCGTTGAATTATCTACACGCTGAAAAATCTTAACTTTTTTCATGTTTGGATGCAAATATAACGTGCGTTTGCAGCTTGTGGTTAGTATACTTGTGTCGCAATACATTGTGTTTGCTATTCAATATTACATGTTGGAGACGCAATGATTAGCATGTTAGAATATATGAGTTTGTGCCCCAAATATATATATGTTTGTGATATAAAAACAGCTGTGTCAGTTGCACTGTTTATACTCTCTCGAGAGTTTTTGTTTAGTTTTATGTCATTAGTGGTTTATCGGAAAGAGGATATCAAAGACGCTTGTTCGGCGAAAAAAGAATAAACAAATGCTCGGATGGTTAAATGGTTTCTGATGTTGCTTTGGTTTATGTGTATATGTTTAGTATCGGGTTTTTCAATAAGAGCGCTACAAAAGATTTTTTTAAATAAAACAAAACCGGTTTTAGATACCAATGAAATTCTTTATTCCTGTGAAAGTACGTTCGATGCCATTATGTATGGAACTCTATTTCTTTTGCATGGCCACCACGGGCACGCTTGTAGAAGTCCAGACGCTGAACCCAATATTGTACGGTTTTCAAGCATAAATCGGCCGATACTGCTGCAATTTCACGTTCGATATTCGTACGAAGTTCATCAATAGTCGCTGGCTTGTTGGCATAGACCATAGACTTGACGTAGCCCCACAGGAAATAATCTAACGGCGTCAAATCGCACGACCGAGGCGGCCAATCGACTGGGCCATTTCATGAGATAACACGTTCACCAAACTTGGTTTCCAATAAATTGATTGTGGCATTCGCTGTGTGACTTGTGGCGCCGTTCTGTTGGAACCACATATCCTCCAAGTCCATATTATCCAATTGGGGCCACAAATATTCGGTTATCAGTGAACGGTAGCGATTCGCATTCACAGTAATGTGCCGGTCTTGATCATCACAGAAGAAGTACGGCCCAATGACGCCGACGGCCCATAAACCGAACCAAACCGTAATTTTTTCGGGATGCAATGATGACTCATGGATTACGTGTGGATTGCTGTCTGACCAAGAACGCATATTTTGCTTATTGACGAAGCCATTCAGCCAGAAATTAAATCCAGAATTCAGAAATTGGACGTAGCGCTCTTAAAGTTGAGGCCACGGGCTCCAAATTTCGGTAGTAAATTTTAATAATTTCGACTCGTTGTTGGCTCGTATATCTTTCCATGATGAAATGGCAACCCTTGCTGAAGAGAAATGTCAAAAGAGCGGGAAAAAATATGGCGTCGTTTGCTGCCCCTATCGATATACTTCTGTAGCGTCTCTGTTGAAAACCCCTTTATATATGTTAGTGTTACCAAAGTGAGAAACGATTTTGGGGAAAGAAATTGGAAAGGGCAACAAACTGAAGCCCTATATTTGCTCGAGACGTTACGGAGAAAATCGGAACGGCTGACCATTTGTGAAATATAATAAAAATAACAAAGACAAGTAATTAATACACACTTGGCTTGCATAAACTAGATTTGTATATTAGTATATTGTCTGTGTACCATAGTTGAAACCTTCTTAAAACAAAAACGCGAGAGACAACAAAGAAATGAGAAGTAAAAGAGCAAATAAAACATTCAATGCATTATACGTAAATAAAATTAATTATAATAAATAATACACATATATTTTATTCAAAGAATAAGTCGTTTCTAAATATTATTATGTTTGGGAGGAAATACGCATATTTTTTCGACGTAAGTATATCGATGTTTGGGATGAAGAACGCACATGTGTCGACGTAAAAACATACATTTTTGCCAGCAAACATGCTACAGTTTGCATTTAATTAAAATTGAGTTTGGGACTTGAAAATATATGAATGTTTGAAATGTATTCCAAACACATACATGTTTCCTGCAGAATATGTTTTGGGAGAATATTTTACAGAGGCCAATTTTTTCACGCTTCCATCTTTTTTTGCTGGTCTTCTCATATAAACTGAATTCTACATCAAGATATTATTTTTGAGCCTACAGAACGTTTTACTGAAGAGAATTATTGGCGTTTTTATTTCAAGCGTTTGATGACTTTTTGACTGGAGAGGTCAGAAAACCTGTGGAGAATTATTGTCGTAGGTTCCTTTACATTACGTTTTCGGACGTCAATTATAAATTTCAACACATTCACTATCAAAGAGCAATGCCTGTTTGATTTACCAACAAACTTTGTGGCTAAATATCTCAGAATTAAAGATGCCACTATCAAAATCATATCGATTCACCTGGTTTAACTCTGAATATTTTTTTGAACTAAGTAATTGATACCACTAACCAAATCCCAAACATTTATCTAGTTACTAGCTGACCCGGCAGACGTTGTCCTGCATAATATTTCAAGCGATTTGTATGGAAGGTACCACGCCCATTGTCCAATTGGACTGAATAGTAAATCTAAACCACCCAAACGCATACAAAAATTTATTCAAATCGGTCCAGAAGTTTACGAGGAGTTCAGTCACAAACACACGTGCAGTAGAATTATATTTATAAAGATGATTGCTTTGTTTGTTTGGTGAAGTGGGAATTCTGAATTTTGTAAATCCGGAGTTGGAGTTGGAGTTTTTATAATTTTTGGAACATTCCACAACCCTGCTTTTGTTTACATTTTATTTCTTAGTGTTTTTCCACCTAATCACCATTGTCAGCCAAAGATTTTGTTATTTTAGAGCTATGGGAGCTTTGTATTTTAACAATTTGGTATTTTCTTATTTCAGTATTATTTCAAGGATCTTTCAAATAATACGCAATATTGTTCGACAGTATTTACTATTAGTTCCTATAGAAACCTTAAATTCCCTTACGTACTTTTTGTTACGATTTTTAAGGTGAACATATAAAAGTCCTTAATATTTACTTCTGTAATTCTTACTTTATCGTGTCGATAATTTACTAAATTTTAATACCGGATTACTGGTGAATCTCCACCTCTTCTGAGTCATCAATAAATCGGTTGTAAACATTTCTTTTTAATTTCCAAACACGGAAAAAAGTCATTCTCTTGATATCCTGTGTACCTTTTTTGCAGCCACTCCACTCAGTTGAACCTCAATGGAAATGAATTCACATTCTGATTTGCTACACATGATAAAAACTTTTGTTCTAAATATTTTCCTTCAATTTATTGGGAAAGTGAAGTACGGGGGCGGGTGAAACCAACGTTTCTATGGCATTTACCAATTTCTATTTGATTTTGCTTATTTTGTTTTAGCTAAGGCCGATTATATTTAAAGGCATTTAACGTAATATGCGGGCGATATACGATTTACACAACAACAAAATTTGGTCCTTCCAGGATATCAGCTAGGGCAATGACAGAGAGTATCTATGAATGTTCTAGGAAAAAAAAGTTTCAAAATAGAAAAAAGTTTATCAAATATTTGTCATTGATTCGAAAAGGAGGAGACAAAATTAAGGCACTCGCACATGTCTTTCGCACATACACGTGTGTCCTAGCTACAGTAGTGAGCACTAAAATAGCACTTAGTTATAATGGATGGTAGTAGAACGTTTCAAAGAAACATTGCCAATCTAAGAATTTCTAATGGTTATATAAAAAAAAAATGGTGTCCCATAACATCCCATGAAGGGATTGGGGAGAGCTTCTCACAATCAGTGAGATGTGCGCTTTCTAGTTTTGCACTCACTAATTGGGACCAACAGTTTTACACCGGTTCCGAACGGTATTTTGAGAAGCATTTTCATGGCTACGTACTCGATAGTGTCGCCATCACTAAGCGAGGTGACCGTCGTCGAAAGAAATGTAAGGTTGTCTGAGCAGGGATCGAACCCACGTTCTCATGTATAAGAGCCGCGCACGCTAGCCATTGCACCACCGCCGGCCACACGCAATGGTTATATTTGAGGGTTTATATTCTATATAGGAAATCTCGTCCCAGGCTAACTTGAGCTGTTAACTTTTAAGGAGCCCAGTTTTAGTTTATCTTAAAAGTGGTTTAATAGATTAAAACTTACACGCTGGAAACAACGGCCCCTGCAACATATGGCAGGAACCATGTATATGTTTGCATGCAATTTTTATCATAAATTGAAGATCTACTGCAATTTTGTTTATCAGCCACATTTTTGTTTTCAGCATTTTTCAACAAACAAAACCACATTTGGATCCAAAAACATATTTTATAATCTGCTAATCATTGCGTCTCAAACATGTAATATTGACTACCAACCACAATGTGTTTGGTCACAAGTATACTATGTTTGCGACAAGCTAAAAACACGATATATTTGCACCCAAAACATCAACAAAATACAGATCTTACTGTGTGTAGTCTCAAAAAATTCAGATTTTTCAGCATGTAGTCTCGAGTTGTCGAAGATTTGCAATTTTAATTGAAATTCATCCTGAAGTTGACTGGGATATACAGTTCTAAAGCAACTGTGTTTTTTGAGAAAAAAAGTAAGTCTCTGGTTAATTGAGATCTGGATTTTGAAAAGAAACCTGAGCTCAGGTTAACTGGTACGTAGTTTTTAAAAGGAGACCAGGTGTTAGGTTATCTAATGCGTATTTTTTTAAATATATCCTAGTCCTTCCGTTAAGTGAGGCATATTTTTCGACGAAACCAGGTCTCAGGTTAGCAAAGACGTATACATGTCCGTAAAAACTATTCTGTTTAGGAAACCTATTGTCAGGTTAGCTAAAGCGTGTTTTTTAAAGAGCCTAGCGTCTGCTGTCTTAAATAGTAAGGTGAAAGCTAGTCTCACGTTAACCGAGATTGGAATTTCTACTAGAAAATCAGCCTGAAGTCGAGTGGAGCATACGGTATATAGTTCCAGGTTAAGTGAGACGTTGGCTTTTAAAGAAACTCTAAGCTCAGGTTAACTGAGGCTTAGTTTATAATGGAGACCAGGTCTTAGGTGGCCGTCGGTGGTGCAATGGTTAGTGTGCGCGGCTCTTGTACATGAGATCCTGGGTTCGAACCCGGCTCTGACCACCTTCAAATTTTCTTTCGGCGGCGGTCACCTCGCATAGTGACGGCGACACTATCGAGTATCTAGCCATGAAAAAGCTTCTCAAAATACCGTTCGGAATCGGTGTAAAACTGTAGGTCCCAATCAGTGAGTGAAAACTGGAAAGCGCACAGCTCAGTGATTGTGAGAAGTTCTCCCCAGTCCCTTTATGGGATGTAATGGGAAACTATTTATTTTTTATAGGTCTTAGGTTATCTAATGCGTTAGATATCTAATGCGACCGAGTCTTGGATTAAGTGCGGCTTAGTTTTTATAGGCAACCAGGTCTCATGCTACAAAAGACGTACAAGGTGGCGCAAAAGTAAACTTCCGATGTTTTTTGACTGTAATTTAAAAAAAATATGAAAAACTTTGATTCTTCTTGTGGATTATTTTTATTTGGTCTTTTAAGTTTTTTACATCAAGTCGAGAATACGATGTCATGTAAATGGCCGCCGCCACAGTTGATTGTCATTTGAGCCCTTTTTATGGCATTTTCCATCACTTTGGCCAAAACTTCCGGCGATACGTCCTCACATTCTTGACGGATATTGTCTTTAAGAGCGGCAAGAGTCTGAGGCTTGTTGACATAAACCCGCGACTTCAAAAAGCCCCACAAAAAGAAGTCTGGAGCGGTCAAATCAGGCGATCTTGCTGGCCAGTGCAAATCGCCAAAACGGGAGATTAGGCGCCCGGGAAATGCATCCTTCAGCATATCGGTTGTGGCACGTGCAGTGTGTGCCGTTGCACCGTGCTGTTGGAACCACATGTTTTCCAATCCGAATTCATCAAGTTGCGGCAAAAAGAACTCGTTGATCATTGCTCTGTAGCGCTCACCATTCACAGTAACCGTTTGGCCCGCGACGTCTTCGAAGAAAAAAGGTCCGATGACTCCTCCAGCGAAAACAGCACATCATACAGTGACTTTGAGCGGGTGTAATGGCTCTTCGTGGGTTACACGCGGATTTTCAGTGCCCCAGAAGCGTAAATTTTACCCGCTAAGATGGAAATAGGCCTCATCACTCATAATTATTTTTGATGAAAAATCATCTTCCTCTTGGTGGTGATTAAGGATGGCTTGAGCGTTTGTTAGACCCGATTGGCGGTCAGCAGCTAACAGCTGATGCACCGTCTGGACTTTGTACGGAAACATCTTCAAATCTTGTACCAAAATTCGCTGTAAAGACCGTCGACTGATACCCATTTGCGTGGCACGTCGTCTGGTCGATATCGACGGCGCATCCATGACATCCTCGGCTACAGCAGCAATATTCTCTGCAGAACGGCTACTCCGGGGTCTGCCACGCCTGGCAGCATCCCATGTGGTGCCAGTCTCTTCGAGGCGAGCGGCTAAACGTCGCAGTGTTTCACCAGTAGGCGTTGGACGGCCAGGAAATCTGCGACGAAATTCACGTTGTGCCAAAGTCACCGACCGATTATTGGTCAAATAAATAGTCAGCAATATTCCGCGTTCTGGAGCAGTGTAGCGTAACATTGTTTATTATCGTGTATTTCGCATGTGTTTACTACACAAATGTCAAAACAGAACTGACATTAGGGGCCAATCGCAAAATTTATAGCATTTTCTGATAGGAGGATTACTTTTGCGCCACCTTGTATATGTTTCCAAGCCAACTATTTTGGTTACGAAACCGAGTGTCAGGTTAGCGAAGGCGTCTTTTTTACGGACGCGAGCGTATAGTTACCTGAAACAGTACGGTGAAAGCTAGACTGAGGATAACCGAAACCAGCCTCAAGTTAACTGAGACCTATGGTTTTAACGACACTGCTATATTTTAAAAAATAAATAGTCTCAGATCAACTAAGATCTAGGTTTTTAACGAATCAGCTTAACTGAGGCTTATGTTTTAAAGTCTTTTAACCTGAGGCCTAGTTTAAAACCCTTGGTCTTAGGTTATCTATTGCGTATATTTTTTAAATAAAACCGGGTCTTGGATTAAGTACGGCAATGCTTTTATAGGCAACCAGGTCAAAGACTTAAATACAGGGTGGAGCGTGGTAATTTGTTTTTTTGCACTGCGTGGCGTCGGTGGTGCAATGGTTAGTGTGCGCGTCTCTTGTACAGGAGATTCTGGGTTCGATCCCTGCTCCGACCACCTTAAAATTTCTTTCGACGACGCTCACCTCGCTTAGTGACGGCGACACTATCGAGTACTTAGCCATGAAAAAGCTTCTCAAAATACCGTTCGGAACCGGCGTAAAACTGTAGGTCCCAATCAGTGAGTATAAAACTATAATGGGAAACTATTTATATTTTTTGCACTGCGTGGCTTATAGTAGCTGATGGGAAATTTGTATTCGTCTGCCTTTCAGTTGTCATCATGCATTGGACACGTGAGGAGAGCTCACTTTGTGTTGAAGCGTATTTTTAAAATGCGCACTCGCTCGTTGCAGTGCAGCATGCTTTTCGTTTACAAACAAATTATGCGGCACTGGAGTGAAACAAACCCCAGAGAACATTCGGACCGCGTCACTGTGTGGTGCGCAATATCACGAGTAGGCATCATTGGCCCTTACTTTTTCCAGGATAACTGTCTTGCCGTAACTGTGAACTCCGAACGGTACTTGAGTATAATAGAGGATTTTTTTCAGCCGGGTCTTGAGGCAATGCAATAAGAGAATACATGGTTCCAACAGGATGGTGCCACTGCACACATAGCGAGGGTTACCATGTATTATTTGACGGCTTATCTCTTTGAGGGGTGATGTGAACTGGCCGGCACGCTCACCAGACTTAGCCCCATGCGATTTTTTCCTTTGGGGTTACCTGAAGTCGAAGATGTATATCAACCGTCCCAACACCTTGGAAGACCTAATTAACAATACTGAGGCTGAAATTGGCAGAATACCAGTCGACATGCTTGTTAGAGTTCATGAAAACTTCAGAAAACGTTTGCAGCAGCGTGTGGAAAGCGAAGGTCCACATTTGCCAGATACACTATTTAAAACCATGTAATTTAAAAATTCCCTTACTGTTCAATATAATTAAAATATAAAATCAATTTTTCTAAGGTTCATAATTTTTCTATTTCATTCCCAAATAAGCAAATTACCGCGCTTCACCTAACGGCGGAGGAAAAGTAACGAAACAAAAATATAGTTACGACTCTACGTTCTGGTCAGCGTCTAATCCATAATGGGCGGTTGTAACATAATCATTCTGGCAGTAGGATTAAATGCAAAACCACCATGGGGACTGGGCTTGCGGGGCCACTGGGCTTGTGGGGGCGCTACCGTTGTATTGGCAATGAAACTACAAAATGAGAATGTCAAACACGTAATGCCTGTCTCAAGTTAACTAGGACGTAGCCTTTTGGTTGGCTAGGGAATCCAAGGTTATATAGGGTATGATTGTTTAAAGGAAACCTAGTGTACAGCTAACTGAGATGTAGCTTTTAAGGAAACTTAGTTTCCGAAGGAAACTTAAGTTAGCCAAGACGTGGATGTTTACAGAATCCCGAGTCTCAAGCTAACAGAGTTAAAAGCAAGGTTAGATTCCAAATGAAAGTAAAGGCAACTAAGACGTTGTGTGGTTGTTGAAAGAACGCAAGTTTTCAAAGACAACCCAGTATTTAATTAACTGAGAAATTGTCTTTAAATGAACCCTTGTTTCCAATGAAATTGTAGTATCGGGCTACCTCCGGTAATTTTTTTTTTGAAAAGCCCTAGTTTCTAAAAGAATCATGGACACAACTTAATTTTGATTTTTTTAAAGAACCTAGCTTTGAAAGTAACCTAGTTCTGGATACCTGATGTTTCAAAGAAACCCAGTTTCCAAAGTCACATATTTACATTACTCAAGGAAGCTCTCGCAACTTTTGGCACAGAACCCACCCCCTCCCGATAAGGATCCTGAAGCGCAGTGGAAACCCATTTCCGACTCTATAAAAACTGCCGCAACTACCGCACTTCGTTTTGAAAAACCGCTTCGCAACAAACCATGGTACGATGAAGAGTGTCGCACTGCAAATGATGAAAAGAACGCTGCACGCATGGCAATGCTTCAGTCAATTGCAACGCGAGCTGCGACTGAGCGGTATAGGGAGAATAGAAAGGAGGTAAAGCGTCTCTTTAGGCGTAAGCAACGGCAGTGAAGAAAGCGCGAGAGTGAGAAAATTGAGACATATGTACAGAAGGAAGAACGAAGCCCGTAAATTCTACCAAAAATTCAAAAACGGAACTACTAGACATGGTTCAGGGCCCCCCTTCTGTCAAGACAAGGACGGAAATTTCATCGCAGATGTGCGGGGTATATATAATGTTCAAAGTATGTTGGGAATATGGAGAGATCATTTCTCTGCGCTATTGGTACCAGAGGTATCCAATGATGAGACAATCGATCTAAATTTGGACGACGATGTCGATTGCCCCCTCCTAACCAAGACGAGGTCACAACAGCTATTGCCCGGCTTAAGAACAATAAAGCCGCAGGTGCCGATGGATTACCGGCGCAGCTGTTTAAGGCTAGCGGCGATGAGCTGATAAGGTGCATGCACCAGCTCATTAGCAAAATTTGGTTAGATGAATGCATGCCCGGCGATTGGAGTCTCAGTGTACTATGTCCCATATTTAAAAAAGGTGACCCGAGTCTCTGTGCCAAAAACCGTGGAATAAGCCCTTTATCCATAACATACAAGGTTGTATCAAGCACAATGTGCGAAAGACTAAAACCAATTATCGCTGACCCGATTGGACCATACCAGTGTGGCTTTAGGCCTGGAGAATCGACAACCGGCCAGATTTTCAAGCTACGCCAAATCCTGGAGAAGACCCACGAAAAACAAATCGACACCTATCATCTGTTTGTCGATTATAAGGCGGCCTTCGATAGCACGATACGGGGGGATCTCTACGAAGCAATATCTGAGCTTGATATTCCTGCAAAACTCATACACCTTTGTGGGATGACCTTGACGAACACCAAATCCGCAGTGAAAGTTGGTAAGGATCTTACCGAACCTTTCGAAACTAAGCGAAGCCTTAGACAAGGTGACACCCTATCGTGCGATCTCTTTAACATCTTAATGGGGATCATTATGAGAAAACCTGCAGTCAACATGAATAAAACCATCAGCAGCAAAAGTCACATGCGGCCCGCATATGCTGATGATATAGATATCATTGGACGCACAGTTAGAGAAGTTACTGAGGTGTTTTCGAGAATTGGGAAGGAGTCAGCAAAAGTGGTTCTGACGGTAAATGAGGACAAGACAAAATTAATTTAACAACAACGTCAGCCTTCAGATCAAACGGAGAATTGTGCGTGCAAATATATGTTATTTTGGGCTAAGCAAGCACTTTAGAGATAAAGCTCTCTCTCGAGTAAGAGAAGTGCAACTATACCAGACTCTCATACAACCCGTCTTGCTTTATGGTGCAGAACCATGGGTCTTATCGCAAGCAGACGAAACATCTGTACGAGTTTTCGAGAGAAAAATATTTAAAAATAATAAAATGTATGGCCCTATAGTACACAACGGCGAGTATCGGCGACGCATGAACCATGAGCTGTTTAAGCTATATCCCGACATTGACATAGTTAAGCGGATCAAAATAACGCGATTGCGCTGGCTAGGCCACTTCAGTGGAATGGATGAAGACGAACCAGCAGGTTTTCGAAACCGAACTCGAAGGAAGACGAAAAATAGGAAGGCCAAGACTCCACTGGAAGGATCAGGTTGACGAATCCCTGCGTACACGTGGTATTGCCAACTGGAGAGATAAGGCACAGGATCGAACTGGTTGGCGAAATATGTTATCTTCGTTTTGTATGGTACCTGACCCCTCGGGGTTGTTCGTGACCGGATAAGTAAGTAAGTAAATTTTCAAGAAACCAATTTTACAATTGAATCTAGTTTCCAAAGGAATCATCGTAACAGCCCTCGCAAAAACCAAGTTTCAAATATAAACTAGTCTCTGAGACATTTTGATTTTGTGTTTGTTTGTCTCAAGTTAACTGCGCCATGTTAACCTAATCCTACGTCTGCTATTTTATTATCACAGCTGCAGAATACCACACACTTAAACACACGTAGGAATTAAACACATGCTCGTACATTTGCTCCTGTCGTGTGTGTTTTTTCCGAAAAATTTCAGCAAGGAGTACGGGGGGGGGGGAGGTTGGGTCTTCTGGACAAATTATCCCCTCCCAAAAAATATCGAACACGTTTTCTCTATAAAAATATGATGTCTTATCTCTATCCAATTCAACACGAAAATTGGAAGCTACTGAACGTCGTTGCAGGGCAAAGGATTTGGAAAGGGAAGATTATTGAAATTGGCTTAACACAACTTAACAAGAAAACTTTGCTAATAATTTCTTGTTAAACAACAACAAAAATAAATTTACTAATTTTTACTTTTGCACCGTTTAGCAATTAAATTTGTTGTCCTTTTATATAGAGTATTTTTAGTTTTTTTTTTTGATTATTTTGTTGAAGGACCGTCTGACGTTACTTTTCTCACCGTTACGCTCTGTCAGAATCCAGCCTGAAACGGCTGGTACTTTTGTTTTGTGATTTTTCCTACTGTAAAAATAGAAGATGAAAAAGTTATTGTTGTTGTTGTTGCTGTTGATGTTGTTTTATAAAATTAATTTGCTTATAATTTTAACGCTTCGTTTAACCTCATTTCAAAAGTGACGTCGTGATGTTTGCAAAAGGCTTTTGCATTAGGGCTGCCTTAAAAACTGTGCAGGTGCGAATTTAATACCTCCACGATTCATTTTTGGAATGAGAGATGTGGAAAAATCTGGAATTTGATTGGATCCATTTTAATTTCCTTCTGATTTGATTTGAACAAATAACAAGTTACTATTTTTAAATTGATTTCAATTTAGCGCCTAGACTTTGCTGTCAGATTCCACTGACAAATATGCCTACCCACCCTTAGATCTAGAGTATCTAACCGGCACTGTTTCACAGAAATTGTGTACTGGAATGCACATAAAATGACTGAACCAACAATGATCTTTAGATAATACTTTACAAGAAATATTCAAAAAGGGTAAAAATATGTACCTGAAATATGCTGACACGGGGAATAATCTGCTACTCATATTGTTCCCAAAATAGGTTTCAACAAATATAATTTTAATTAAATGTTGAACCAGAAGTTTTTATTGTAAAATTGTGAAAAGGGGTAAAAATTAGTACCATATGTGAATTTTGTTCAAGGTCTACTTGCCCGTCTAGCCCCGATACAAAGTAACATTTCTAGCAAGCTTTGTTTTCTTGAAGCTGGGACCTACGTGCCTTTTAGAAATTGGAAGGTTTTGTTAGAGGGGGTAAAAATTGGTACTCTCTATGTGTTAGATTAAGAGATGGTTCCCAATTTTATTATTTAAAAAAAGATTGTTTCCCGTTACATCAGATGAAGTGATTAGGGAGAGTTTCTCACAAGCAGTGAGCTGTGCGCGTTCTAGTTTTACACACACTGATTTGTACCTTTAGTTTTAGACCGGTTCCGACCGGTATTTTGAAAAGCTTGATAGTGTCGCAGTCACTAAGCGAGGTGACCGCCGTCGAAGGAAATTTAAGGTGGTCAGAGCGGGGATCGACCCACGGATCTAAAATGTTAGGATCTAAGATCCAGATTTACTTTTAATTTTTCTTTAATCAGTTTTAGTTTTTCATTTAGCTATTTAATCACCCTACCTGTGAGAATTCGATTTGATATCCCGATGATAATTTGTCTATTAGCTCTCGTTACCCTTGCAGTTAGTTCTGTAGTTAACCTGCTTGTATAGTCGTTCGGGGATACCCTGCCTGTGGGAATCTGAACTAGTGTCTAGAAAGCGATAAGTCCTGCATACTCGATGGGGGACACCCTACCTGTAGGAAGCCATTTTGTTATCCCAACTTCTCTCGTAACCCTGACATTTAGTCCTGTAGTTATCCTTCTTGTGTACACTCCACTGCCTGTGGAAATCTGAGTTGGTATCCTGACGATATTAAGACTAGGACGACAAAGACTCCGGAGGTAGGAGTAGACGAAGGAATCCCAGCGAAAGCTTGGTATGACCAACTGTTATAATGTTGAACTGAACAGGTTGTGGATGGAAAATAAAAATAGCACCAAGCTTTTTTTTATCGGGACCACCCTGCCTGTGAGAACCCGATTTTGTTTCCTGACGATACTATCCCTTGTAGCTGTTAGTTCTCGTTACCCTTGCATTTAGTCCAGTAGTTATCCTGCTTGTATGCTTGTTCGGGGACACCCTGCCTGTGGGAATCCGAACTAGTGCCTAGAAAGCGATAAGACCTGTATATTCGATCGCGGATATTGACCCTGTTGGAATCCGATTTGGTATCCCGGTGATTCTGTGTCTTGTACTTTTAGTCCTCGTTATGCTTAGATTTAGTACTGTAGTTAGCCTGATTGTTTACTAGATAAGGGGCACCATTCCTGTGGGATTCCGACTTTGGTATCCGGACGATATTTTGCCTTGTAGCTTTTATCTCTCGTTACCTTTGCATTTAGTCCTGTAGTTGTCCTGTTTGTATACTCGTTCGGGGACACTAGATCCGATCTAGGGCCCAGACAGCGATAAATCCTGTATACTCGATCGGGGACACTCTGACTGTTGGAATCCTATTTGGTATCCCAGCGATTCACGACTACCCCCTCGATCCCTGCATACCACCAGAAACATTTCAAGGCACCAAAATCAGCTTTCGCGTACCCTTCGTCTGTCCTATGCATCCATTCAACCGCCGTCCGAAAGAGCCCTTTTCAAGAAGCAGCGCCAGATCCGATGTCACCGTTATAAATTCCATTCCATCGGCTAACTACAGCATAACCCTCCGACACTACTGCTTATAGACCTATAGACTTCGAAAGTTGTCCCAGTGAAATATTAAGCTAAGTCCACTCAACTCCTTGAAATCCTGAGCTTTTAATACAATTAAATTATCTATTTAAACAGTATTTGAAATTTAGCCTTTTTTTCTAAATCTATTCAGCCTCTCGGCACAACCCTTTACATAAAGATGTAATTGTATGTGCTACAAGGTGTGCATGTATATGTGTTTGAGTGTATGCGTGTCAGTGTGTTTGTGTGTTGAAGTTTTTCAGAGTAAAGACTCTTTTTGTTTTCGAACTTTTTCTCATGGCAAACAGAATGGAAAACGAGTTAACTTCCTTTGAGTGAGAACAGAAGATGTCTGGTTTAATGGTTGCTAATGAAATTATGCAACAATGCAACAAGAGTGAACTGGCAAGAAGGGAGATTCGACAGAGAAATTGTTGTATAAATTTAAATATAAATAAAATTAAAGTTTTTTTTTTAAATTTTAAAAAGTAAATAGAAGTAGGAATAGCAAGAACAAGAACTTATTTGAGAAATCGAGCAGCTAACAATGTATTTAAAATCTTGACGGATGTAAAGTGTTTAATGTTATTCCTGCCAAAGGATATAAAGCATGGAAAAGTATCCAAGATATAGTATTGACCGATCGCAGATTAAAATAAGACGAGATTGTTTAGATTGTTATTGTTTATCATATGATTAAGCGGTTTCGATTTTCCGTGATTCCTTGACGATGAAAAATTAAGTAACAAATTGGATGCCGCGTTTGCTGTGTGGAGACTACAGATCAACTAGTGTGACACCTGTGAAGGAAGGTATAGTGTTGTTGAATCGCAACCTGTACGAGCTTTTGAGTCGACTCTGAAATATATACAACGCGTGAATCCTTCCCACAGATACCAAGCAGTAGTCGAAGAATTGAGTTTCTTAAGGATAATCAATACCGAAGGACGACTGCTTGTGTCAGTCGGTCAACATGGTGCACTTAGAAAATATAGTTCGCCATTAACAGCAGTCAATGTTTTACAACTTATCAGCATGCAATTTGTATGTTATTACAGCCCTGTAACAGCAAACTGTTTAAAGTTGTGATAAAACACCGGTCAAAATATTTGTTAAACAACAAACAGGGTTTTGCTGAAATAGAAAACATGTTTGCTTTTCCTTCTTTTCTGTAAATTTTTCTGGTATCATTGAAAACATACTCTTTTGAGTGTGATGGCCTCTAGACCACGGAATGTGTTCTATATAATAAGTAATTGTTGACTCTTAATGATTCGCAGATAGTAATCAAAGCATAAGCAGGCTCACATTTAGCTTGTTTATAGACCAGGATATGGAGATTCGGAAGTGGTCCTGTTTTATGGTGATTTTTGGAGGTTTATGCAAATTGATGTAAACTAAGGGGTGCCACAAAATAAGGGCATGCTGTAAAATTGTGGCATTTTATTTCTACGCAAGTACCAACTCTGACAGTTGATAGCCTTTTCCTGTTATTAAAACAGGAATCCTTAGTACACAAATGGGACAAGTTAGGCTAAGACCGCTCGCAAATATCGGGAAATTGTTGACCGTAGAATTGTCAACCATTAGGAGAATGATCAACAAATCTAAAGTACTTGGGTAGATTGTGGACAGTATATTCCGCGTCTCTCGAAAACATTGTTGCTGTAAACGACAGCGTCGCTCAAAACCCAGAATAAGCAAGTTGGCATGCGTCACAACAACTTTAAATTTCGCGAAGTACTAGTAGTAAATTTTGACGAAATACTTCCACCACCTACACCCGTAAAAGATTCAGCCTACGCAGGAGCTCAATCCAATTCAATTCAACTCTATTCAGCTCAATTCACAATAATTTAAAGTAATTTAATTCAATTCAATTCAATTCCATTCCATTGAATTCAATGCAATTAAACTCAACATATTTCATTTCAATTCAATTCAGTTTAGTTCAATTTAATTAAATCCCATTCAATTCAATTCAATTCAGTTCAATCCAATTCAATTCAGTTCAAATCAAATCAAATCAACTCAATTCAGTTCATTTCAGTTTAATGCATTTCAATTTCATTCCATTCAATTAATTTCATTTCATTTCAATTCAGTTTACTTCAATTCAATTCAATTCAGTTCAAATCACTTCAATTCAATTCAATTCAATTCAACTAAGTTCCATTCAATTCAATTCAGGTTCAATTCAATTCAATTCATTTCAATTCAGGTCAATTAATTGCAATTCAAATCAATTCAATTAAATTCAATTCAATTCAATTCAATCCAATTCAATTCAATTCAATTCAACTTAATTCAATTCAATTAACTTCAATTCAATTTAATTCAATTCAGTTCAGTTCAGTTCGGTTAAATTCAATGCAATTTAATTCAGGTCAGTTCAATTCAATTCAATTCAAATCAATTCAATTCGACTCAACTCAATACAATTCAATTCAATTCAACTCAATTCAACTCAATTCAACTCAATTCAACTCAATTCAATACAAATCAATTCAATTCAATTCATTTCACTTCGGGTCAATTAATTTCAATTCAAATCAATACAATTAAATTCAATTCAATTCAATCCAATTCAAATCAATTCAATTCAGCCCAACTCAATTCAACTCAGTTCAATTCAAATTAATTCAAATCAATTCAATTCAATTCAACTCAATTCAATTCAATTAACTTCAATTTAATTTAATTCAATTCAATTCAGTTCAGTTTGGTTAAATTCAATTTAGTTTAATTCAATTCAACTCAATTCAATTCAATGCAATTCAATACAAATCAATTCAATTCAATTCAATTCAATTTAGTTTCAATTCAACTCAATTCAATTCAATGCAATTCAATTCCCTGCACAAAGCCGGTGATTGGTTCAATGGGTGAGGACCCAAGTAAAGTAACTGCCGAAACAAATAATCGTGGGAGTCAGAAAACCCGTACGTTATCCAGGAGAAGCAAATTCATCCACAACATGTGCGGATTTTGCTCAGGCAACGTGCTTAAACAATATTTCTTTGAAAATAAATGAAGATTGAACAATATTTCTTGGAAAATGAAGGCTGGTATGCAGTGACTGTGAATTGCGCCCGATACAATAAAATTATTACACCGCCCTTCTGCTCTTAACTAAGCGGTATCGATCTGAACCACATGTGGCTTCAGGAGGACCTGCCACGCTGCCAATGCAACAATCGATATATTGGAACGGCGAATTCTAGACAAATCATTTGCCGAAATTCCGATGTCTACTGGCCGCCAAGATTGTGCGATTTACCGCCGTGGGATTTCTTTCTTTGGAGGTTTGTGAAATATGCGAATAAACCACAACCACTGCCAGATATCAGGGCCGAATTTCAAAGCGTCATCGGTGAGATAGAGCTACATCTTTGTCAAAATGTCATCGAAAATTCCACGAAAACAGTAAGATTCGATGATCAGAGCCATGGGGGCTGAGTGCTGAATATTAAATTCTATACTAAAACTAAACATGTCTATTTTAAAATGCAATAAAAATATAGCGCGGTCAGAAATTACACGCTTAATTTTTATGTTAAATCTTGCACTTTTATATACAATTTTATTCCATCATGAATATTTAACTTTAATACAAATTTTACAAAACTACATATAAATTTTTTCCTTTAATGCTGTTTCTAATTTTTACAAATTGTTGCGATTTCCTGCCAATTTCAATTCCCCTTTACCCATTTGTGAATATCTCATAATAGAGTTTATGCTGTGAATGGATTTATTTCCAATTAGTTTCAGTGATAACACTTACACAATCCTATTGTGAACTAATTTCCTATTTTTTTTTTCATATCAAAACAGCCCCATCATCGTTGTCCTTTTGACCAACTTTAAGCGAAAAGCGAACCTTTCAATTCGCCACTCATGGACTCACAAACACTCACTCAATTTACAAAAATCATGACCCAAATTTAGATATGTGTTCTCAACACCAAAAGCTAAAGCTGTCGCTGCCACTGCCGCTGTTGCTGGTCTTCTATCACACCCATTGCAGGTCCTTTTTGGCTGGTCCTGATGTTAATTTACTCTCCCTCTGCAATCCACGTTCTTTATTAGAAAACAAAAAGTAGAGGGAAAAAAGAAAGGATATTTGCTTTTATGCGATTATAATGGAAGTAGAATTAGGTTTCGATTTTTATTTTCCATTTGGTTTGTTGCGACGATTTGGGCTTTTAGCATCGTCCTTATTTCTGCTGATTCATATGTGTTCATTAGGAACAGCTTACAAGGCATCATCTCCAGTTGTCTGTAGCATCCCAGAAATTAAAGAAGCCATTCTACATGCGAAAGGGATTCAATGTTTAGATGATTGACGAGAAGAGGGCAATGAAATTCGTTTTCTTTCTTTGGAATAGTGGTGGTTGGTTTTGTTGTTAATGTGATCTAAATAAACATGATTGGATGGGTGGATATATGGGATACGATATTAGTTAAAAGGAAGGGGTCATGAGGTTGCATGAACCAAGTCTGATGTACTACAACGGAATGAGAATGGGAATGTGTTGATTTTGAATGCTATTGAATGCAGACACTCGCAAAATATATGTATTTAAACTATAACCCAATAAACGTTTTGAGTTTGTAAGCGCTCGCACAGTTAACATGGAGGTTAAAAAAAGGTTGCTAAATGATTCTAAAAATATATCGAAATGGGACTATTTTGACTTGTGAACATTACTTTTAGTACTCGGAAGACTGGTAAAATAAATTAGATATCAAAGAGTAATTTTTTAAATCATTAAAATTAATCGTTGTTGGGTCAATACCCAGTAGACATGGATGATGCAAAATGGCTTCAAAATGATACCGAAAATTTATCGAAACCCTTTGACAACCATAGATTTTCGGGTGAAACGATTCAAGTTTTTTGATTATACTACGCCATAAAAAACGGACCACAAATTTTGATTTATTTTCTTTGTGCATTTTTTTCCATTTTAGCTAAAGGCACAAATGTCCACCAAACATATGGTCAGTCCATGCAAGCACGTTGAATCATCCTTATCCCTCCAATCAACCTCAAGTTTTTTAAAAGCTAAGGTATGGACTCAAAACATACCTGACGTTCGTTCTCTCTACGTGTGTCCCTTTTTTCGACACGTTTGAGGGGTCATATGGGTTAAATCGGCTCAGTTGGAGAATTGACGCCTACCACACTATTGTTACACCTACTGTGTTCTATAATTTACTCATGGATACAGTTGCTCATTTTAATGTCTAAACTTCAATAACACTGTGTGTAATTTTTCAAGTCATGGAAATATAACCATATACGGACACCACTATGTGATAAAAGGCCAAAAAAAGACCCATGTCTCCCAGTTTTGCCCAAAGTCATGCACTTTTTTTTATGGGCCCCCAAAGATTTGGGGCCTCGGTGTAATTTTTCCAAAAAAAAAAGAAAGTGATCATTTTGTAGGGCTCATATCTTGCAAACTGTTTGGAATTTTGATTTACTCTCTGAGGGAAAGATGTAGCTCTTGTCATAAAGAACAAAAATTGTGAACATGTAACATAAAAAAAAACTTCATCTTCAAGGCCAAAAACACTTTAAAAAATTCAATTTTTTACCATGTTCCCCCTGTTCAGGTCCTTAGGTAGCAAACCGTTCAAAACTCATGGAAACAATCAACTAGAGAAATGTACCTAAGATCTCAATAAACAACTTTCTAGAACATATAAACTTCCTAGGAATAATTCTTAAGACCGTTTAGGTAGCGCTTAGGTAGTCTTTATATAACCGCAAAAGTGAAAAATTTTCCGAAAACATTTTAATTTCACTGTGTGTATATTTTTAAAGTCATAGAAACCACTACGTAATAAAAGACAAAAAAAGACAAGTGTCTCCCAATTTTGCCCAAAGTCATGGACTTTTTTTTATGGGCCCAAAGTTTTGGGCCTTGGTTTGATTTTTGTAAACAAGTGATCCTTGTGTCAGGCTCATATCTTGCAATTCGTTCGGAAGTTTGATTTACTCTCTGAGGGAAAGTTGTAGCTCTTGTCATAGAGAATAAAAATTGTGCACATATAAAATCAAAAAAAACTTCATTTTCAAGGCCAAAAACACTTTAAACAATTTAATTTTTTTACTTTTTTCCCTTGTTCAGGTCCATCGGTAGCAAACCGTTCAGAATTCATGGAAACAATCAACTACAGAAATGTACCTAAGATAAACAACTTTCCAGAACGTATAAACTTCCTAGGAATGATTCTTAACACCGTTTAGGTAGCGCTTAGGTAGCGCTTAGATAGCCGCAAAAGTGAAAAATTTTCCGAATATTTTTTATTTTCACTGTGTGTAATTTTTAAAGTCACAGAAATATAACCATATGCGGACACCACTACGTTATAAAAGACCAAAAAAAATACAAGTGTCTCCCAGTTTTGCCCAAAGTCATGGACTTTTTTTATGGCCCCCAAAGATTTGGGGCCTCGGTGTTATTTTTGCAAAAAAAGTTATCATTTTGTCAGGCTCATATCTTGCAAACTGTTTGGAATTTTGATTTACTCTCTGAGGGAAAGGTGTAGCTCTTGCCATAAAGAACAAAAATTGTGAACATATAAAATAAAAAAAAACTTCATTTTCAAGGCCAAAAACACTTTAAAAAATTTGATTTTTTTACCTTTTTCCCCCTGTTCAGGTCCATAGGTAGCAAACCGTTAAAGATTCAAGGAAACAATCAACTATAAAAATGTACCATTTCCAATAATTTTTTTGTCAATTATGCCCTGGACATCATTGTTGTTTGTATTGTTGAAAGTCTGAAGTAAAGGAGACGTTTAACATCAAGGCGATCTAGAGAATAATTCCTAAGTACAATATAGACACTGAAAAAAGGGCCCCAATTTTGTAGGAACCCTGTATATGTTTGGAATTCATTTGAAATGAAGAACTGGTGCCTTTTAGTCCCATTCTTGTCTGGCACGTTTTTGTTTTAGAATATTTCAACAAACAAACTCTTATTTGGTTCACAAAAACATATATTATAACATATAAATAACTGTGTCTCCAATATGTAATATTGGATATACAACACAATGTGTTTGGACACAAGTATACTATATTTGCGACAAACATCAGAAACGTTATGTTTATGTTTTCGTCTAAACAAAAAAAAACAGATTTTTTAGCGTGTACAGTCCCGAAGGACAAACCAATACAAATATTGATACCCACATATTTGTGGACCCGTTGGACTGTACACGCTAAAAAATCTGTTTTTTTTTGTTTAGATGAAAACATAAACATAACGTTTCTGATGCTGTATTTCCCCCGTTGATCTTAAAGCTTTCTAGTTTTGTACACCGTAATTTGGACCCACGGTTTTACACCGGTTCCGAAAGGTGTTGGGAGAAGACTTTTCATGGCTTGTTACTCGGTAGTGGAGCCACGACTATGCGCACTGGCCGTCGATGAAAGAAATGTAAGGTGGTCAGAGCAGGGATTGATTGAACCTAAAGCCTACGGTCACAGCCGACATTGGATGCCAGGCGATTTATTAACCCTCTTCTCCATCTTGGCTGTCGATATCAGGAAGAGGAAGAGGAACAATCCGTTGATCATTTTCTCTCCAAGTGACACGGACATATTATCCAAAATATAATTTCAGCGCCAACTTCATATTTTCAAAATGGATTGATTTCAATATAATGCTGTAGATAAATAGGGGTTTAAACAAATTTCCAATGATTCACTTCATTAAAACTGTAAATACCACTGGTGTATAAGACAATATTTAAAATCCACCACACTTTTGTTTAACTCGTCAAATTTTTTCGAGTGTATTTAAGGACATAGCTTAGCGAATTGAAGCGCGTGTTTGCCGGCCGTTTACTGCAGCGCAGGACTCTTCCAACTTTGTTTATTTATTTACCAAAACCAACAAATCCAGCAGCATCACTACCGTTTACAATACCATCAATACAAACCCAAAGCAAAAGATGAAAAAAGACCGAATATTGTGTTCAGTCATCTTCAGTACAAGGATTTTGTGATATTTATCGCTGGATTTCGTTTAACTTCATATCCTTGGATACTACAAGTAGTGCGACAGATGTTGTATGGGTATCGATTCTATAATATAACTATTGTATTCCTCATCTTCCATTATTGGGTTTAATACGTTTTCTTTTCCCAGTTTATTTGTCCCGAATTCAATGATGAAGTTTAGTGATTCGGGTTATACGAAATTTTGGATATTCCCAGTGACTCGCCTTTACTGGCTGATAGGAAGATTCCTTGGTTAGTGGTGTGTATCGAATGCTATTGTTATTGGATATTTGGAGATTTCTGTTCATGATTATGTTGTTAAAATGCTAAAAGATATCAGAAATTGTATTCTTCTCTTTTTTCGTCGTTATTTCTTTCTTTTTGTTGGGGATCCTTATTCTAAATAAAACTTAGTTGTTGCCCATCTGACATTTTTATTAAGAACCCATTTTAATGGTTGAATGGCAAAGATGTCGGCCAACACCAAAAGAAGAAGAAAACTTGTGGTTTACTGCATTGGCCAAATATTGAAGCAATTGGCAGACAAATTTGAAGTAAGCCAAGTAGTACGAAAATAAGCTAAAAAGGATAATAAACAAGACATTTAAATGTGAGGATTTAAATATAAAAAAGATAATCACTGTCGGTTCAATCGGCAAAAATGAAAGCGAATAATTACCTTTGCCATAAAAGAGGAAAATTTTTTCAGAAGAAAAGAATTTCTCTTGCAAAAGAGTAAGCTATCCGCTACCACACCCATTCAAATTGAGTTATGAAAAGTATCCATTGAAATTTGAAAACTATCAACTGAAATTTAACCTTTTATTTCAATTTCAAAACACAAAAGTTTAAATTTTAAATTTGTATTTTTAATTTGAAATACATCAATTGAAATTTAAAAAACATCAATTGATTTTGATGAGTTAACATCTATAGGCACGGGTGGGGCAATCTATCAAAGTGAAATCATGCAAACACACAGAGTTAGCATCACATACGTGTACAACAATAGTCTCTGCCTAAAAATAAGTATAATGGTATTGATGTAGCGGCAGCGAACAAACAGGCAGGTCGTAGTCGCCAAAGAGTATTGAATAGTATAGAGAACTCATGGAACGAATTGTATGACACAAAAGCACTGGCGACATCTGGCGAATGATTCAAAACGTATTACTCTCTTTTACCATAATTTGGTACATTCATAATTTTGATGTGAAACATTGATGGCTTTTGAAACATTTATGCTTCTTGTATTGTTTTATGTAATAATATTTGCGAAATGGTGCATTTATATTGAAATATTGTATAAAGAGAATAAGACTCGTTTATGATCTTTTACTCAGACCCTCTACATGAGAGCGGAAAAAAGTGCAATAAGTTCTCTATACTATTCAATACTTTTTGTCGTCGCTCTGTTTATGACAAAACAAAAACAATTATTTCAGCGAACTAAATATTGCTTTATTTATTTTAACAATATTACATCTAATGTTAAAGCAGATGTAAGAAAAAATAAAGTGCAATAGCAAATGAGCCTTCAGCACAAAAACGATCCGTTTTTTATTTCCCAATGTAACATTTACTGTTCATAGAAATCAAACTGGTACCGTGTAACAAAGAGGTGTTAACCCATCGCCCGTGAGTTCGGACGCTCATTGATTTTGATTGATTGATTGATTTTAAATTTATATTTTCTTTATTTTTGAATTTCAATTGGAAATGGAGTAGTCAGTGGTATTCACTCTCTCACACAAATGTGTAAACTTTTTCTAGACTACGAACTTTCCCTGTGAAAAGTGTTAATCCTTTACTAGAAAAAAATGTGAACACAGAAAAAGTGTGAACTTTTCCTAGAAAATGTGCGAACTTTTCGTAGAAAAAGTGTGAACTTTTCCTAGAAAAAATGTAAACCTATCCTCGAACATGTATGAACTTTTCCTAGAAAAAGTACGAACTTTTTCTAGAAATAGTATGAATTTTTCCTCGAAAAAAGTGTGTACTTTTCCTAGAAAAGTTGAGAACTTTTCATAAAAAAGTTGTGAACTTTTCCTGGAAAACTTGTGAACTTTTTCTAGAAAAAGTGTAAACTTATTCTGGAAAATGTGCGAACCTTTCCTAGAAAACGTACGCACTTTTCCTAGAAAAAGTACGCAGTTTTCCTAGAAAAAGTATGAACTTTTCCCAGAAAAAGTCTGTAAGTTTCCTAGAAAAAGTGTGAAATTTTCCTAGAAAAGGTGTAAACTCTTCCTATAAAACTTGTCAACTTTTTCTAGATAAAGTGTGTTCACACCTTTCCTGTAAAAACTAAAATGTGTCAAGTTTTCATAGAAAAATTGTGAACTTTTCCTACAGAAATGTAAACCTTTTCTAGAAAAAGTATGAAGTGTAATCTTTTCCTACATAAAGTGTGAACTTTTCCTAAAAATGTGAACGTTTTCCTAGATAAAGTGTGAACTATTTTCCTAGAAAAAGTGTGAACTTTTCCTAGAAAAAGTGTGAACTATTTTCCTAGAAAAAGTGTGAACTTTTCCTAGAAAAGTAATGAATTTCTCCTGGAAAAGTTGTGAACTTTTCCTAGAAAAAGTGTGAACTTATCTAAGAAAAAATATAAATTTATCCTAAAAAAAATATCGACTTTACCTAGAAAAAGAGTGAACTTGTCAGATTTTTTTTAAATTTCAATTGGAAATGGTGTAGTCAATAGTATTGCCTCTCTCCTATAAATGTGTTAGCTTTTCCAAGAAGAACTGTGAACTTTTCACTAGAAAAGTGTTAAGCCTAGAAAAAGTGAACTTTTCCTAGAAAAAGTGTGAACTTTTTCCTAGAAAAAGTGTGAAATATTCGTAGAAAAATTGTCAACTTTTCCTAGAAAAACTGTGCACTTTTCCTGAAAAACTGTGAACTTTTCTGGAAAAGTGTGAACTATTTCTAGAAAAAGTGTGAGTGCCTTCCTCGAAAGCGGGTGAACTTGTTCCTACAAACAGTATGAAAAGTGTGAAGTTTTCCTAGAAAAAGTTTGACCTTTTCCTAGAAAAATTTTTAACTTTTCCTAGAAAAACTTTTCCCAGAAAAGTATGACATTTTCCTAGAAAAGTATTACCTTTTCCTAGAAAAATTGTGAACTTTTCCTAGAAAAATTGTGAACTGTTCCTAGAAAAATTGTGAACTTTTCATACAAAAATTGTGAACTTTTCCTAGAGAAATTGTGAACTTTTCCTAGCAAAATTTTTTACTTTTCCTAGAAAAACTGTAAACTATTCCTAAAAAAAGTATGAGTGTCTTCCTCGAAAGAGTATGAACTTGTTCCTACAACGAGTAAAAAGCGTCAACGGTTTCCCGGAAAAAAGTGTGAAATTTTTCTTAGACAAAATACGACCTTCCCCCAGGAGAAGTGTGAACCTTTTTCTGAAAAAAAATGTAATCATATTCGTTTAAAAAATTTAAAAACAAATCTGGAACTTTTTCCTAGCAATAGAGTGAACAATTATCTAAAACTTTTTCAATTGAAATTAAGAATTTCCAATTGAAATTCAGAAAATACGAATTGAAATTTAAAATTTCTATTTGAAAATCAGAAAATATCAATTGAAATTGAGAAAAAAATCAATTTAAATTCAGTAAACGCATATTGGAATTCACAAAATATTTCAGAATCAAATGATTTGAAAAATACCAATTGAAATTCGCAAAAAAAATTAAATTCAGAAAACATCAATTGAAACTCAAAAAATGTAAATTGAAATTCAGAAAGATTTCAGTTGAAGTTTCATCTCGATATATACACATTCGCCTGAATTTCAGTTGTTAGTTTCTGAATATGTATTGATATTTCCTGATCTTCAATAGACATTTTCTACTTTTTAATTGATGTTTTCTCGATTCCTATTCACAACTTCTGAAATTCAATTGATGTTTCCCGAACCTCAATTGATGTCTACTGAATTTCAATTACTGTTGTCTGAATATCAGTTGATATTTTGTGATTTTCGATTGATATTTTCTGATTTTCACATGAATATTCTGAATTTCAATTGTTATTTTCTGAATAGCCTTTGATGTTTTCAGAATTTCAATCGACATTTTCTGATTTTTAATTGATATTTTTTGGATTTCTATTCCAAAATTTCTGAATTTCAATCGATATTTTCCGAACCTCAATTGATGTCTACTGAATTTCAATTGATGTTTTCTAAATATCAGTAGATTTTCGACTGATATTTTCTGATTTTCAAACGGATATTCTGAATTTTAATTGATATTTTCTGAATTTTAGAATTAGAAATGTTTAAATAAAATTGATTTTTTTTGAATTTCAATTAATATTTTTTGCTTTGCAATTGGAAATGGCGTAGGAAAAAATGAATAATTTCCAAGAAATTGTGATAAATGCCCAAACTAAAATTGGTAACTTTTCTTTTACGACTCTCATTGGTAAATAGTGAAAATGAACATGAATCAAAAAATAGTTGTTGTAGTATTTTTTAAAATCTTCTTTGAGCGTCTTAGGCTATTGATTTCCTTAAACCATTTTAAAGCTCTTTGCCTTCGTCGAACTCATCAAATATTCCGTGCAGCTATTTCCTTTCTTTCGTCCTTATTCACATTCAGCCAACTGATAAACTCGGTTTTACAGTTTGATTTAATTGAATTATGGTTATTTGTTGTCTCAACTCGTCCTTTTCTCAGACTCTTTTTAACTTTTGTGATCCAAAGAAATTCTACCCCAAACCATAAAAAAATAAATAAAAATGGTTCAACTACAAGGAGAAAAAATTTCGAATACAAGTCAGGAAATAAAATTGCATTTACAGCATTTATAACGTTTTTCAAATTGTCAGACAAAAGAGCCTACCAACGAACGATGGATGGGTAGAGGCAGATGAAGGAGGAGTGTTCATGTTTTAGCAGAAATCCTTTGATGGGTTACCAAAAAAAAGGAAGAAATGACAAGGAGAAAAAAGACACCAGTAGAGATAATTGAACCGGGTTGTCTGGTTACGTGCCACACGTTGTCATGACGAAAAATACTAGTCGTCAATTGTTAAGGGGTAAACTGATTGTCAAAAATTACAATAAATGAACGAGAGGAGATTGAATGCTGTTCTCCCTTTTCAAGGGGGAATTTCATTAAAAGGCGGCTATATGTTTGAAAAATGTTTATACTTAGCACGTGAATTGTTTAAAAACCCCTTTAATGTTGTTTTTTTATAATAAATTTAGTGAATTTTTTTAATAAAATATTATTAAGAATTTAGGGAAGATTGAAACAGTTTAAATTTCACTTACCTTTTTGATAATTCATGTTGACTTTTTGCAATTTTCGATACACTTTGATATGAACTTAACTTGGTGTGATGCGTTTGAACATATAATTTTGAAAATAAATCACTTTAACCTACGTACTACACTTGACATTTAACACTTATTATATAAAGGGGAATTTTCTAGCACTGATCACACAAGAATTAAGTCCATTAATTCAATAATTTCCAAACACCTGAAAGAGAAGAGAAAAGGAGATTAATTGAAAATATATAAGAAATATAAGAATAAAATATATAGGAACATATAGGAATATATTAAAGTGCCTCTTAATGACTCACTCATTATTAAAGAGGCTTCAATTCTATCCAAATTATATCCTACATTGCGGAATATAATTAATTTGCGTTAAACGACAAAATGTTTATCACAAACATTTTTCGTTTCCCGCAAAAGTTTTTTTGGGTTTGGAATTACTACAACTCAATTTCGGTAAACAAAATATCAATTAATGGAAGCGTTTTCGTTTGACGCAAACTTTTTTTTTACTTGCAATTTACTTCGTTTCCCGTAAGCGATTTAATTTATGTGTAACAAAATACCAATTGAAATTTGGAAAACATCAAATGAAATTCAGAAAACATCAATGGAAATTCAGAAAATATAAATTGAAATTCAGAACTGATCATCATCTCGTTATATGCATTCGCCTGAAATTCAATTGCTATTTTCTGAATATCATTTGATGTTCCTGAATTTCAATTGAAATTTTGTGATTTTTAATTGATGTTTTCTGGATTGCACGTCCCAACTTCTGAACTTCAATTGGAATTTTCCGAACCTCAGTTTATGTTCTCTGAATTTCAATTGATGTTTTCTGAATTTCAGTTGATTTTCGTTAAACGACAAAATGTTTATCAAAAACATTTGTCGTTCCCGCAAAAGTTTTTTTGGGTTTGGAATTACTACAACTGAATTGCAGTAAACAAAATAACTATTTCTAAAAACGTTTTCGTTTTAAGCAAACGTTTTTTTCTATTTTACAGTCTACTTCAGTTCCCGTAATAGATTCAGTTTATATATAACAAAATACCAATTGAAATTCGGAAAACATCAATTGAAATTCAGAAAACATCAATTGAAATTTAGAAAATATAAATTGACATTCTGAACGATGTCCACCGAAGTTTCATCTCGTTATATGCATTCTCCTGAATTACAATTGTTATTTTCTGAATACAACTTGATGTTCCTGAATTCCAATTGACATTTTCTGATTTTTAATTGATGTTTTCTGGATTCCTATTCCCAACTTCCTAACATCAATTGGAATTTTCCGAACCTCAGTTGATGTTCTCTGAATTTCAATTGATGTTTTCTGAATTTCAGTTGATTTTCGTTAAACGACAAAATGTTTATCAAAAACATTTTTCGTTTCCCGCAAAAGTTTTTTTGGGTTTGGAATTACTACAACTCAATTGCCGTAAACGAAATAACAATTAATGAAAACGTTTTCGTTTGAAACAAACGTTTTTATATGTTAGAGTTTACTTCGTTTCCCCTAAGCGATTTTATTTACCTGTAACAAAAAACCAATTGAAATTCAGAAAACATCAAATGAAATTCAGAAAACATCAATTGAAATTCAGAAAATATAAATTCAGAAAGATGTCAATTGAAGTTTCATATCGATATATGGATTCGCCTGAATTTCAATTGTTATTTTCTGAATATCATTTGATGTTCCTGAATTTCAATTGACATTTTGTGATTTTTAATTGATGTTTTCTGGATTCCACGTCCCAACTTCTGAACTTCAATTGGAATTTTCCGAAACTCAGTTTATGTTCTCTGAATTTCAATTGATGTTTTCTGAATTTCAGTTGATTTTCGTTAAACGACAAAATATTTATCGAAAACATTTTTCGTTTCCCGCAAAAGTTTTTTTGGGTTTGGAATTACTACAACTCAATTGCCGTAAACGAAATAACAATTAATGAAAACGTTTTCGTTTGACGCAAACGTTTTTTCATTTTAGAGTTTACTGCAGTTCGCGACAGCGATTTAGTTTATATGTAACAAAATACCAAATGAAATTCTGACAACACCAAATGAATTTCACAACACAGCAATTGAAATTCAGAAAATATAAATTGAAATTCAGGACGATGTCAACCAAAGTCTCATCTCGTTATACGGACTCGCCTGAATTTCAATTTTTTATTTTCTGAATATCATTTGATGTTCCTGAATTTCATTTGACATTTTCTGATTTTTAATTGATGTTTTCTTGATTTGTATTCCCAACTTCTGAACTTCAATTGGAATTTTCCGAAACTCAGTTTATGTTCTCTGAATTTCAATTAATGTTTTCTGAATTTCAGTTGATTTTCGTTAAACGACAAAATATTTATCGAAAACATTTTTCGTTTCCCGCAAAAGTTTTTTTGGGTTTGGAATTACTACAACTCAATTGCCGTAAACGAAATAACAATTAATGAAAACGTTTTCGTTTGACGCAAACGTTTTTTCATTTTAGAGTTTACTTCGATTCCCGTAACCGATTTAATTTATATGTAACAAAGGAAATAGTACGGTTGATTTCTCGAATGTTTGTTTAACGAATCACAATTCCCCGCATGAAATTAATTTATCTGAAATTTCGTTCGGGCGTAACGAATTTTTTCCTTGCGTATATTGTCATAACAACAAACTGCAACAAACTTTTGATTCAAAACACATTCTGGTAAAATGTTTGGCTGACGAATTTTTTGAAAAATGTCCAAAAAAAAGTATGTTTGTCACTACAACGTCCGAATTGGTTTGGAATAATAAGTTTGAATTAGCCGATAATCATTATTGATAAAGATGACATGAACCTCATCTCACTTTCGTCCAGTACTAGTTTAATAAGTGGCTAGTGCCCACAGATTACCTAATGACTGTCTGTATGTACGACCAAGTCCTGTATAGTAGGTGGCCCTACATCAACTCCAGCCTGAGATAATTATAATATTTTATATCAGAAATTTCCTATGACAATTTCTCTCCCCCTACTATAACTTATACATTTTGCGGAAATGTAGCAACCTATTATTTTAATCTGTATTCAGTGATCAAAATCCTATTTTCAAATATTAAAAGGTGTCCTGTTTTTGGCTTACAAGGGGGCAAAAGAGTCCTCGTAAAAATGTGTATAGAATTTTTAAAATTAACATTCTCATCTCGGTTTGAGATCAGAACCCACTTCAAACACCTTTACCTGCATGTGCATGTGTATATACAGAAGGATATCATCTAAACCAACCACCATGATGCACCGCAACAACATGAAATAATTTTTATATCCCACCTCGTTTGCTCTCATTTGATCCTTTGAAGGACCAAAACATATACATAAACACACAACAGCAGAAATGATGTCAGTATTTGTGTCGTTACAAACTTAATTAATGTTATGCTTTTCCAACCATACGCTCTATCACCCACTCTCTTTTACTCTTCGTGGCTATGTAAACTTCTAAAGGATTTTATTCTGTTTTTTTTTCTACTACAGGAACTCTTTTGTTTGAGTTATCGTTTGAAGGAGGTCGTCCTCGAATCCTGTGTCTTTCTCCCTATCTCTCTCTCTCTTGGCCACCATCTTGTTGATTCACTTTAGGTATCCTGGCTGGTGTTGTTTAAAGTCTAGAGATGTCATTTATGGTGTTGCTGCCACAACCGAGAATTCTCTTTTTTATCCTTTTGGAATACATTTCAATAGTTCATGATGATGAACGAGTTAAAGCAACAGAATCGTGCGGGAGAAAGATGTAGTTAATAGAATGTACCAGTAGTGATTGTGTAGTTCAGGAATGGAAACCAGGATGATGGCAATTCCTGTCATTTTCAGTTAATGTAAAACTATTCTATGTGCCGAGACTTTGGACGTTTGTTTTTTTATGTGATTTTGTTGCTGCTCTTGAAGGAAACATAGAATGCAAATTTGTCTATCTTTAGTAGGGAGATTTTTCGGTTATTTTCCGTCTCAATTATGATGGTTTCGTTATTAGATTTGTCATGACAAATTAACACTAAAACATAAATCTATATACATTTAAGTTCTGCAGTCGTTGTAGTAGTGATGAAGGGTTTAAGGACGACTATTTAATGAAAGGTAAATAAATATTTTTTCCTATCACGATAAAGAGCAAACCTCTGTAGTTAAAGGACTTTTAGTTACGATTGAAAATCTTTATATCTTGAACGGAAAACATTTGCAGGACTAAATTCGTGTTCAAAATTGTATGGGTTTACTATTTTTTTAAGGAACTACATCTATATTCAAACTCGGGACCACTAATACAGCTGTGATCTTTTGAATCGCTAAATTCTCTCCCTTTACAGGGAGGTACGAAGGATCTCTTGCAGTGGCGTGTGAGTATTTTGCACAGTCAATGAGCAGTTCACTTTCAGTTATTAAAACTCCCTTGTTTGGTTCTACAGTTTTAGGGTACTAGTTTAGTACTCAGGTACTAAAACGAAAATGATGGCGACGGCTAAGGACATACATGGATCGGAACCTATGTCCCGACAACAGGCCGGGTGGTCCAACTTCTTTCAAGCCATGTGTGTGACCTCGTACTTCAATTCCTGATGGTATGCACTCCCGTTCATCAAAGAGCAAGTACAACGATCGGCGCCTTTCTCTCAGAATCCTTGAGAGTTTTGCAAAGGCTGACCCTTCCGCGCTGAATTATGAGCAAAGTCAATCTTTAAATTTGCCACGTAGTATGGCTGAACAACAGGATACTTCACCCACTTCCAAGGCATAGAATTCTGGTAAGAGACTGCGCTCGCCTGATGAACCGCTGGCTTTCAATTGAACTAAAGTCATCAGTGGAAACGCCGGTCCTAGGTCCTTTGCTAACGCCGCTAAGGACGTCTTGGTACTAGCGGTCGTCGACAGGGGAATTAAGACGGCTGCATACGAGTACGTAAGGACAAATGTTGTGCCGGTGAAAGCCGACTGTCCTCGGTATACTCTGATGATCTCAGGAAGTTGCCGGTTCCCGACTGTGACAACGCAGGCAGGCTGAGATCAAAGTCGCATAAACGTAATGCGCTTCAGCGAAGAGCACTCTGTCGAGTGCTATCGTTGCGCTCTGAGGCAAATCGGTGAAATATGGCCGGGAGCATAAAATTGGGTCATTAAAATTACATCCCATATGGGCACAGGGCCCACGCCTAGATTCCGCAACAACTTCCGGGACGGATTCAGCCAAAAAGCAGCTACAATACTGCAATCCCCGTCTTCCGACCAAAAACTGGATGGTCGGCCGATTGGATGATGTAGATGGGGACTGCAGGCATGCAGTTTTTATACTGAATTCCGAGTGTCTGCCTCACGTCGTCAAGTCAGATGGCCAGGTCTTATAGAGATTTAATAGAACGCAACTGAGTATATGCAAGAGCGATAAGGCAGGCAACGTTGAAGACAATCTACCCCATAATACTTAGGGGAACCTACCGTATCGCAAGTGGCTGAGACACGTCTGCAGCAGACCAGCATTTCTTCCTTTTCAGATGCGCTTGGCTGCGTGCAGAAGCTGTTCATCATGGGACCGTATGAGTCATTTAAAGCTAAGATGCTCCGTGACACCGACGACGAGGCGGATGTAACGATATGTCATTATCAACACAATGCCTGACCATCAAGGTATTGTTGACTACACTTCGGACGAGCCAGTCCTGGACAAGAAGTACCACGTTCTTATACATGCTGGAAAATCTGTATTTTTTTTTTGATGCAAATATGACGTGTTTGTGTCTTGTCGCAAATATAGTATACTTGTGTCCAAACACATTGTGTTTGCTATTCAATATAACATGTTTGAGACACAATGATTAATATGCATAATATATGTTTTTGAGACCCAAATGTAGCTGTGTTTGTTGAAAACCGCTAAAAATAAAAACGAGACAGGCAGCAACGAAACAAAAAGCTGCAGATCATCAGTTCATCAGTTCATGAAAACAATTTTTGCAAACATGTGGATGTTTCCAGCAATATGTTACTAGGACCGTTATTTTTCAGTGCGTACCTGATGGATCACAATGGAATGGTCGTATCCCTGAACATAGGATATCAGTGAACTTCTATACAGCTGTAGCAAAACTTGACAATAAAGCGGGCTTTCTTTGGTATATGTTCTAAGGACCTTGGGCTATATATTGTCAGCTCACTGTAGTGCCTATCTTAGGCAGCAATTTTAGCTATTAGAGAGTCAGCGGAATTGCTCAGAAGTAATGTTCTGACTAAAGTCAAAATCAATATTTTCTCTGGTAGTCAAGCTGCAATTGAGTCCCGGTAATGGCTGAAAAGTTTAATACTTATCTTGTTTGTGTGGCGGGCCACAGAGGTTTCCCAGGGAACTACAAAGCAGACCAACTTCCTAGAGTGAGGACTACCTTACACACTTGAGGGGAACTAGAACATATGCGTGTGCCTCTAGCAACTACACGCTGAAAAATCTGTCGTTTTTTTTTTGTTGTTTGGATGCAAATAAACATGTGTTTGGAGCTTGTCGCAAATATAACATACTTGTGCCCAAACGCATTGTGTTTGCTATGCAATATTACATGTTTGAGAACACAATGATTAATATGTTATAGCATATGTGTTTGCGACCCAAATATATCTGTGTTTGTCATACGAATACAGCCGTGTTTGTTGTACGGTTTATGCGGTTTATGTTTATCCAAGAGAATAAAAGAGGGTCCATGAGTATCTTGTGAGTGTATATCTGTATTTTAGTATTATTCTCTCAGCGAGCGATTCATAAATATTCCTGAATGTGCGTGAGGTGCTGCGTTTTAATTTCATGTATTCAGTCGTCAATGGCCTATCGGACAGAGGATATCAAAAGCGCTTGATCAGTGAAAGAAGAAGAACGGACAGTTATATGGTTTGTGATGTTGCTTTGGTTTTTGTGTATGTGCTGCGCATATATTTAGTGAGAAACGATTTTGAGGAAAGAAAAGGATCAACGTGATCCCTTTTTCTGCCCGAGCCCCTACTGAAAAATTTGGAACGGCGGACCATTTATGAAACATAATACAAAAAAAAACACAAGTATTTAATACACACTTGTCTTACATGAACTACATTTGTATATGAGTATATTGTTCGTGATAACCAACGCATAGTTGAAACCTTCTGACGACAAAAACGTGAGGGGCAACAAAGAAAGGAGAAACAACAGAGAAGCAGATTCAAAACAAAACAAATAATGCCTTCAATGGAAGTAAATGTAAGAATCATTTAAATCTTTTAATTTGTTGTATTAATTATTTATATAAGTAAATGTGGATATATATCGATAAAATTAATTATAATAAATAAAGAAAGAAAGAATAATTCGTATCTAAATATTATTATGTTTGGGAGAAAATACGCATATGTTTCCCGGTAAATATATGGATGTTTGGGATGAAGCACGCATATGTTTCCATGTAAAAACATGCATATTTATCAGTAAACATGCTAATGTTTGTATTTGCATACACCTGAGTTTGGGACTTGCAAATATATAAATGTTTGAAGTGTGTTCCAAATATACACAAGGTTCCTGCAGAATATGTTTGGGAGAATATGTTACAGAGGCCGTTTTTTCCACCGTGCAGCAAGCTCTTCTTGACGAATTGTGCCCCTACGGCAACTATCGGTATGGGGTCACCAGTAGGGAACTGTGTACATTCCAGGCTGAGGTGGCGCCGCCTAGACTTGAAACGCACTAACAGTCTGCTGTCGTTATTTATCGTGTCTATCCTGACGGGTCACTGTCTCATTGAACTGCACGCAGTGGGACTGAAAATCTTGAGAAATGACTTTTGCAGGAACTGAGGTGGCGGGAAGGAGGTGGAGTCAATTGAACACGTTGTGTTTGTGAACCCCTCTTTCCAGAAGGTGACAGGCTACACAAGGCCCACATTTCTTTGGGAATTATCAAATTTGGTTGAAGTTAGTATCCGCCAAACCTTGGGTTTTTTATAGCAACCAAACTTGTGCAATAGACAGGACTAGGAAAAAAGCATCATTTTTATTTTGTCCCTGTGGTATCACAATGGATTACGGGACCTAAGTGAGCCTGCTATGCTGGCTGCCACTCGAACCTAACTTAGGTATCCGAATGAAGAGGAAAATTGATTGATTGAATTGATTGAAAATTTATTGATAATTCGTTGCTTTATAAACAGGGAAATGAAGAAATTCAAGAGGCACTCAGGTCAAGAATTTAACCAAATGTATGTAATGTACAAAGAAAATGTCCGAAACGAAAACTCATCGAGCAACACTTTAATGTTTCTAAGCAAAATGGAACAATCAATGAAATTCTAGTACGAAATGATCAATGTTGGCGGCTGTCATTAAATTTTTTCAGAGAGGAGTATTTTTTGGCAAAATAAGACATTAAAACAGACAACTACATAGTCGTCAACACCGATGTGTAGCCGATTAATTTCGCAGCGAAGCAACCTGATACTGATGACTGGTTTTCGTACGAAAGGAGTTAGTACCAGCCTTCATCCTATAAATAAATATTAAACATCTATAGTTTTACCCGTTACAGAAAAACAAATGCTATATTAGTTAAGAAAAGGACTCAACTATTAGGTTTAGTGATTCCAGCATTTGTTAAATTATTTTCTAAACACCTTCGCATACACAACGTGACACAAACTCCGATATATTCTCGCATGACGTGACCACTCACGGCCCTTTGTTTAGTGGTGCTACGACATGACAATGTTAGATGTCAACATCACATGATGACATGACCTGTCATTGGCAGACGTCTAGCTAACACTTGAAAATTATGAAACAAAGCATGAAAACATTCATGGCCACAGGGCTAAATATTACATATTTCAGTTTAAATTGTGAAATTTATTTCTAGTAAAATTTTAAATAATGTTTTAAATAATATTTTATAACTAACAACAATCCCAACAAACAACACAAATGGTACTTAATAGTTTTTGTGTTTTTTCTCAAACAATATAGCAAAAACAAAATGCGAAAGGACGTAGGGTTTTGCAAATGTCCCAAATTGTTTCGCCATTTTATAAGTGAAGCACTACCTACCACTCCATGATGTACCAGAAAGAGAACAAGGAAAATGTAAAAAAAAAAAACAACTCAGAAAAATTCCACGAAATGAACAAAACATTTTGGAAAAAATATGTTTCTTTCTTGCATGTAACAGCGAACAATGGGTCAAACAACAATTGACAAATATTAAAAAGTGCTTCTCTATTTGTTGCTGCTACTTTTTTTGTTGTTCTTCTACCCGCCAACAATTTGCCACAGCAATTAAATTATGTCCGTCGTGCTGTCGCTTTTTTTCTGCTTTGTGACGCTGGAGTCTGTGAAGAGTAATTTAAATGTTTCATATTTTTGTGAAAACTTTTTGAGTTTTAACAAAAAGTTAATTTTGTGAAAATAAAGTTTAAAGGGAGAAAGAAATTTGAATTTGTGTTTAAACGAAACACGAAAAAGTTTTCACAAACACTGTGTAATTAGAAGTGGCAAGTAAGCCCGGTGGAGTGGCTTGTTATTGGGGATTTTCAGTTTAAGAATCAACTTAGAGCATAAAAATAGCAAACAAGTTTGCTGAAACAGCAGACTTTGCTTGCTGAAAATTGAACAGCAAAGATGTTTGCTTAAACCGGAATCATAGAACAGGCTGCGCAAAGTTAATCATCCAATTTTGGTTTTGAATACATTTTTTACTAAATAAAAAAAATGATTTTGAACGATGGGAATCTTTATTTGGACCTTTACAACTTTTCCAAATAAGTGGAAAAGATGATAGTGTTGATACACATTTATGCTCATTTCATCCCATTTTCCATGACTTTCCGCAAGATTTCCGGTGATAATTGTTCCTATTCCTGTCGAATATTCTCCTTAATGTTTGCGATTTCCTGAGGCTTGTGGCATAAACCCCCGACTTCAAGTACCCCAAAGAAAGAAGCCTGGGATGGTTAAATCGGGCGCTCTTGCTGGCCATGCCAAATCGCCAAAACTGGAGATTACGCGACCAGGAAACACTTCCTTCGCAATATCAATTATGGTTCGTGCTGTATGGGACGTTGCACCATCTTGTTAAGACCACATGTTCACCAAACTCCCCTCATCGAATTCAGCCAGTAAGAAGTCGTTTATTATGGCCCTATAGCGTTCGCCAGTAGCAATGACCGCATTGTCAATGGCGTCCTCAAAAAATATATGGTCCAATAACTCCACCCGCGTGACTGCCGCACCACACAGCGGCTCAATACAATTCAGTGCAATTCAACTCAATTCAATTCAACCCAATTCAAGGTACTTCAAATCAATTCAGTCCAATGCAATTCAATTCAATTCAATTAGATTCAATACAATTCAATTCGGTTCTTCAATTCAATTAAATTTCGATTCAGTTCAATTCAATTCAAATCAGTTCAACTCTATTCAATTCAATTCAACTTAATTCAATTCAATTCAAGTCAATTCAAATCAATTCAATTCAGCTCAATTGAAGGCAGATCAATTCAGTACAAATCAATTCAAGACAATTCAATTCGATTCAATACAATTCAATTCAATTCGGTTCTTCAATTCAATTTAATTTCGTTTCAGTTCAATTCAATTCAGTTCAACTCAACTCAAATCAACTTAATTCAATTCAATTCAAGCCATTCCAATCCAGCTCAATTGAACTCAAATCAAATCAATTCAGTTCAGTTCAGTTCAGTTCAGTTCAATTCAATTCAACCCAATTCAAATCACTTCAATTCAATTCAATTCGATTCAAGACAATTCCACTCAATTCGGTTCTTCAATTCAATATCGATTCAGCTCAATTCAATTCAGTTCAACTCAATTCAATTCAACTTAATTCAATTCAAGTCAATTCAGTTCAGCTCAATTCGGTTCAATTCAATTCAATTGAATATAATTCAATTGTAATCAATTCAATTGAAACCAGATCAATACAAGTCACTTCAACTCAGTTCAATTCGATTCAATTCAATTCAAATCAACTCAACTCATCTCAATTCAACTCAACTCAAATTTTCAAATCAAATTCAATTCAATTCAGCTCAATTCAATTCAATTCAATTCAATTCAATACAATCCAATTCAATCCAATCCAAATTCGGTCCATTCAATTCAATTCAATTCAACTAAACTCAATTCAATTCCATTCAATTCAATTCAATTCAATTCAATTCAATTCAATTCAATTCTATTCAATTCAATTCAATTCAATTTAATTCAATTCAATTCAATTCAATTCCATTCAATTCAAATTCCATTCAATTCAATTCCTAGTAAATTAAATTCCATCCAATTCAATTCAATTAAAATCTATTCAATTCACTTCAATGCAATTCAATTCAATTAAATTAAATTAAATTCCATTTAATGCAATTCAATTCAATTCAATTCAATTCAATTCAATTCAATTCAATTAAATTAAATTAAATTCCATTCAATTCAATTCAATTCAATTCAATTCAATTCAATTCAATTAAAATCAATTCAATTCGATTCGATTCAATTCAATTCAATTCAATTTAATTCAATTCAATTTAATTCAATTCAATTCTATTCAATTCAATTCAATTCAATTCAATTCAATTTAATTTAATTCGATTCGATTCGATTCAATTCAATTCAATTCAATTCAATTCAATTTAATTCAAGTCAATTTAATTCAACTTCATTCAATTCAATTTAGCTCAATTGAAATCAAATCAAATTAATTCAATCCCATTGAGTTCAATTCAATTCAGTTCAATTCAATTCCATTCCATTTAATTCAGTTCAATTCAATTCAATTCAATTCAATTCAATTCAATTCAATTCAATTCAATTCAATTCAATTCAATTCAAATCAATTCAATTCATTTCAATTCAATTCTATTCCATTCAAGTCAATTCAACTTAACTCAGTTCAAGTCAATTCAACACAATTCAGCTCAATTGAATTTAAATCAAATCAATTCAGTCCCAATGAGTTCAATTCAATTTGGTTCAAGTCAAATCAATTTAATCCCATTGAGTTCAATTCAATTCAATTCAGTTCAATTCAATTCAATTCAATTCAATTCAATTCAATTCAATTCAATTCAATTCAATTCAATTCAATTCAATTCAATTCAATTCAATTCAATTCAATTCAATTCAATTCAATTCAATTCAATTCAATTCAATTCAATTCAATTCAATTTAATTCAATTCAATTCAATTCAATTCAATTCACTTCAATTCAAATCGAATCAATTCAATTCAAGTCAATTCAGTTCAATTCAATTAAACTCAATTCAATTCAATTCAATTCAATTTAATTCTATTCAAGTCAGTTCAATTATTTATATATTTTTTTAAATTAAAATGTTATTAAACATGTGATTAATGACGTCCTATTATGTGAAATATTGTGATCCCTCGTACTGGAAAACGAACAAAAAGCTATTTACTTGACCTTCTTTGAAGCACGTTCACCAGAAAAAGTCCACTGCTTTGACTGTTCTTTGGTCTTTGATGAATCCATGTTTCGTCCACGGTTACGAAAGGGCAGAACACTCCTTCGATTTGCGGTTGAACATCGTCAAACCCTCATTTGAAGTGGTTATATGGTCGAGTGTGAGTAATCGCGGCACCCACACGCTGTCTGCATTTTGATCTTCAAACATTCACGAAAAATTTGATGTTGTTGCTAAGTGGAGATACCTACGGCCTTAGTCACTTGACGCACTTTCATTCTCCGACACCTTTCAACATCATATAATGGATTTTATCGATAATTTCTGGCGTGAGACCCCTATTTGGGCGTTTAAGCTCTCGTTTGCGTGATTTGGCAGGCAGATCTCCTGATTTCACAGTCCAGGACTTCTTCCTCTCGGGATATTTGAAGTCGTTGGTGTACGTGAACAAGCCCCGCGCCTTGGAGAAGTTAAGGTACAACACTCGAGCCGAAATTGATAAAGTGACATCAGAAATTTTGCGCACAGTTATGAAAAATGTAATAAAAGGTGGCCAAACTTGCATCAGCGACGACGGCGGCCATTTGTCGGACATCATTTTCCACAATTAATTGAAACAAAATCTATAAGTGCGAAGTGCTTTTGTTCCCCCTGTCTGTTGATAAAGCAAATTTTTTAAATGGGTCAAAAAACGATCTTTCTTTGATTTGGAGGTGGACAAGAAATATTTGTAGGGTAAATGTAAAATTCAAATATTGACTGACACAATAGAAACCTTGCATTACACAATTCTGTAATGTATATAATTCAAAATCAAGAAAATTCAACATAGATTATTATTGCACAATACCACCGTGTTCTATTCTATAAATTTAATATCTAAATTTATACTATTTTAATAATCTTTTAAATCTTTCCATTTCCAAATTCTTACGAAGATACATTTCACGCCTCAAGGACCTGCAGTAACAACCATTAACAACAAAATATTTTCATGTCATTGACATCATCAATATATTTCCATTTTTTTTATCTCCAATACGCGGAATGATGACGGTTAAATTAGTCACACTTTGTGGTGCTTAACATGGGATAGAAAAAAAATCCAAACAATTTTTAAAATCTTTAGGGGCTCACACTACCCTGTCGTATATTTGTACAAAGTTTCAAGTAACTACCAAAAAAAAAATATTTACCTAAGTCCTGAGAATATATTTGTGGAGGAAGAGCGAGAGAGAAATACAGGAAGCAGTAACTATTGCTGCCTTAACAGCTGTTATGCTTATTTTTCGACAAATGATTGATGGATTTTTTTATGATTTCCACAAAAAAAATCAATACTTGTGTGCAGATTTGCTCAGTGCCACTTGAAGTTTGAAGCAACAGCCAGTGAAGAACAAACGCGGGTGCATTAAGTCATAAGTAAGTTTGTTCAATATTGATAGAAGCACGATATAAATTAAGCACTTTGTCGTTGGTCCTTCTCTGTGCGTAGCACTGAGTATACAGTAAAGTCTCGCTAAGGTGAAAAGGTACAAATTTCAAAATTTAAAAATGGTTAATTTAGAAAGTTAATTCAAAGATTATTTTAATCTAAAGCAGATCCATTTAATGTTGAGTTAAACTGCTGTTTACAATCCACTTTAATTAAATTACTCAGGGGCTGAATGATTGCGTCCGTTTCGTATCGCAATTTTGATGAGGAAAGTGCATTGAAGTAGATATTTTAGTGAAAACTTCTATAAATCTAGTGTTGACAAAATCTCATTGCTCTATTGGCTTAATGCATACAGGGTGGTTCAGTCACGACGGGACAAATTTCACCAGCGTACTCCTTGGCTCATTTCATGAAAATATGTCCATCTACGACCATCCCCGAAAATGCAAGGGGGCGAAATGGATGAGAATATTGAGGTTATGTGCACGTTCTTATGTCATTTTTTCCAAATTTTTTATTAATAATTCTGAAGGTCTCTTAAAGACCTTTCCAACAAGCGCATAAACAGAAAAATCCAACCACTGGTTCAGAACTGAGCAATTTTACCCTAGTACCCTCGGACCACCAATCCGAAAATTTTCAAACCGCTGCCATTTCGCCACCATGCATTTTCGGGGATGATCGTAAATGAACATATTTTCATGAAATGAGCCAAGGAAGACGCTGGTGAAATTTGCCCAGTCGTGACTGAACCACCCTGTATACAGGGTGATTCAGGAAGTTCCGGAGAAATTTCTCCAGCGTATTCCTTGGCTCATTTCATGAAGAAAAGTCCACTAGAACCATGTCCGAAAATGCAAGGGTGCGAAATGGCAGCGGATTCAAAATTTTCGGATTGGCGGTCGGAGGGTAGTAGGGTAAAGTTGCTAACTTCTGAGCCAGTGGTCGGATTTCGATTCGAGAAAATTTATGTTATGTGCAGTTTTTTTCCATTTTTTTCCAAAAGCTCGGTATCGCGGCGATTTGAATTTTTTCTACTTCTATTTTAATTAATTCTGGAAGGCCTCTTAAAGACCTTTCCAACAAGCCCAAAAACAAAACAATCCGACCACTGGCTCAGAAGCTAGCAACTTTACCCTACTACACTCCGACCTCCAATCCAAAAATTTAGAATCCGCTGCCATTTCGCACCCTTGCATTTTCGGACATGGTCCTAGTGGACTTTCTTCATGAAATGAGCCAAGGAATACGCTGGAGGAATTTCTCCGGAACTTCCTGAATCACCCTGTATACAGGGTGGTTCAGTCACGACTGGACAAATTTCCTGAATCACCCTGTATTTGTTCTGTAAATCTGGAATCAAGCTTCCATTGAATAGCGCTTCTAAAATACATATTACAAAACGCATGCGATCATTCGACCCCGGTCTTTAATATTTCAATATTCATTATTTCATCGGCTCTATCCATTCAATCCATTTAGCTGTCAACGTTTAAAATGCCATTCACTTTAGCGTTCTTGCACTGTATTTGTTTTATTTTATGCCCTTCCAAGTACTTGGGAGTCTATTTCATAAATAAATAGTACACAGTTTTCAAGTATTTGGATAACTCTGTTAAGTATGGATGATGGATATTTATTCGATTTATGTATTTTAGTCCTTCCATATCCTTATTTGCATTTATACGCTTAAAGTGGATGAATACTCAAATGTGGATTATGGGTTAGGGATTATTTATGATTGTATTGTCGAGCCGAAAGTCGATAACAAATGTTGGTGCTGTTTGTGGATGATGATGATGCCGATGAAATCTCATGGAAATCGTTTACGAATTTAATAATAAAGTATTTGCTACTAATATATAACAAAGAATTTTTGTTAAAATCAAATTAATAGCTTTCACAAAAATATGTGGCAAAGGCAAATACTATTGGAAGACGGTGTAAAACACGAGATTTGTTACGGAAGTCTTAAAAAACAAAGAAACGCACATGTCAGCGATTCTTCAAAACAACAGAGTCAGTACAAATTTATTTATACACGCTGAAAAATACCGGCCCCAGTAACATATTGCAGGAACCATGTGTATGTTAGCAAGCATTGTTTTCGTGGATTGAAGATCTGCTTCTTTTTGTTTCTTTATTGCGACAGACTGCAATGTTTTCAGAAGTTTCCAAAAAACAAATCCACATTTTGAGACACATTCTTCATATATTATAACCTATTAATCATTGTAACCCAAAGATGTTATATTTAATAGCGAACACAATGTGTTTGGACACAAGTATAATATATTTGCGGCAAGGTACAAACACGTTAGGATGCAAAGCATTAAAAAAGACAAATTTTTCAGCGTGTATCAAAGTATTACAATGTGGCGGAAGTGTCTCAATGCGAACTAATGTAATCAATGTAACGAACTAACATTGTAACCCCTCTTAGGACACCATTCAACTCGACGCAATAGTGATTCTTGCTACTTCTGTTAAGACTTTACACACCGATGACCTCAGCAACATATTTCAGGAAACACATACATGTTTGCAATTTTTGTTCTCACGAATTGAAGATGTAATGCTTTTTTGTTTCTTTGCTGTCTGTCTGCCTCGTTTTTGTTTTCAGCAGTTTTCCACAAACAAAACCACATTTGGGTGTCAAAAACATATATTGTAGCCTAATTATCTTTGTGCTCCAAACATGTCGTATTGAATAGCAAACACAATGTGTTTGGACACAAGTATGGTATATTTGTGGCAAGCTACAAACACGTTATATTTGCATACAAACAATAAAAAAAGACTGATGTCCTTCACACTTATTTCACAGTTTCCTACAACATTATCCATACGGTTGTAATAATTCCAAAGTTTCTAATTCATCCGTCTTTCACAACACAACCCAAACTACACGCAAAGAAAAATCTCGTTCCGCAAAAACGAAATGTTGGGCAACTAAAATTTGGTTTTGAAATTTGTTTGCAGCAAACGAACGTTTATGTTTCTGAGAATGGGAAAACGTTTAGGCCGTGTAGCATATTCGTTTAGAAAACAGGAGCTGCCAAGTGGCACTTCGTAATTTCTCCGAAGGCTTAGGTAAGCTCAGTCCAGTCCAGAGCCTTCATTATGATCCCCTAATCCATTAGAAATAGAATGGGTTACCCTTTTCTCTAGTTTAAATTCAGATCATTTATTGGTTTTCTTGAGATAATTTGTTCTGGAAATGGTGGCTGCAGTTAATCGATTGTTTCATGCGCTGTGTGGCTGGTGGCGCCGTCTTGCTGAAACCACTTGTCGTCCAGATCCATGCCGTCCAGTTGAGACCACAAGAACTCCGTTACCATGTTCCTGTAACGAATGCCGTTCACAGTCACTACAATTTCGGCCTCATCTTCAAAACAGTAAATCCCAATCACGCCGACCAAAACCGACTAACCTCACCAGACAGTTTCTCGTTCTGGGTGCATTTGTTTCCCATGGATTGCATGATGATTTTCTGAGACCCAAATTCAACAATTTTGTGTATTCACGAAGCCATTAAGATGGAAATGCGCTTCATCGGAAAAGATGACTTTTTTTTGAAAAATTGTCATTAACTTACTTCACTCTGTTCCATTACCTTCTGGCGGCGCTTTCCATGGTCTGCAGATTTGAGCTCCTGAGTAAGCTGAATTTTGTACGCATGAAGGGGGAAGTCTTTCGTCAAAATTCACTGCGTAGTGTTGCGTGAAATTTGCAATTGTTGACAACGATGCCGAATTAATGTTTTCGGGTTTTCGGCGACACTCTCGTTTACAGCAGTAATGTTTTTAAGAGACCAACCGGTACGTTGACGTAGAGGAGACTTACTGTCTACAACAGATGTAGTTTCTTCAAATTTTTTGACCACTCTTCGAATGGTTGGCACCTTAGTTGCACTTTATCGACTGAAAATACTTCGCAGTTTGCAAGCGGTGTCAGCACAACTTTCCAAATGTTTGAAATAAATTTTACAATTATAACGTGTTGTTCTTTCGTAAAGTCCCTTTATAATAGTCGCAATAAACATATGTGACAGCTGCCAAATATCAAAGTTGCCAATTACACAAAAAATGCACTAAATTTGAAAATTGAAATCTTACTGATGCACCCTTTACTGCACTCACTTATACCGAAAATAAAGTTTTTAAAATCAAAACCCAACTAGGAAATTTAAAAAAATTAACCTACTGTGTATGTATAAAGTACACGCAGTACTGCGTGTGTTTGTATCACAAACATAGCTATCTTTGGATCACAAACACATATTTTGTAATATATTAATCATTGTGCCTCAAGCATGTAATATTGAAAAGCAAACATAATGTGTTTGAACACAAGTGTACTATATTTTCGACAAGTTCCAAACACACGTTGTATTTCCATCCAAACAAGAAAAAAATACAAATTTTTCAGCGTGCACTGATCATTTCTTCCATCCAATTTGATTGGTGGTTAAATTTTTGTGCGAAACATTCAAATGTTTCCCGATACATGTTGCTGATATTTCGTGCGAGCAACCTAGTGTTACACTGGCGAAAATATTTCGTCGATATCTGTTTAAGTTTGTATTATTCGATCTGTGTCGTCGATGGTCGATATTTCGCAAAAATTGTTCTTCTGTTGTAAGGAAGCTTGTAAGATTTTTCACAAAATATGGACCTCAGTACAGGTCATTATAGTGAAATCTAAAATTTCTCAGATTGGGTAAATTGGCATTGTGGTAAAATTCTGCAGAAAGTTTAGTAAATCAATAAAATTATTTGTATTTAACATTTCTGTGTAACAAATATTATGAGTTAATGGTCTCTACAACACTAGTATTCAAAGATTTGCAAATCCCTTACCTTAATCTAATATTTTTTTGCTGAGACAATTGCTGTTGCCCGAAATGTCTCGCCCAACTTTTATTTTCTTTCAATCTCATTACTTTACTCACTTCAAAGATGTAAACAATGTAAAGTAAATTACATAGTGGATATGTACATCAAATGCCATTAATGTAATTATTTTAATGTAATATAAAAAGTGTTCCCCCTCCCGCCGCCTGTTCCAAAAAGGCTGAAGTCAACAAAACCAACAAAGTTGTAAAAAATCTATTTTCAAATCAGGAGCGTGTAATATTTTTGTTTGGGGTTAAACAACAGTCGACCCCGACAGTCATCAAACAGAATCAACCGAGAGACCGACTGACTAAACACAATCCAATGGCAGATCAAAAAGCTAAGCCAAAGGTCTACCAAACAAAATCCAAAAAAATACAAGCAAATATTTTCCATACCACTCCGTCTAAAATCCATAAACGAAACCAAAACTCGGAACTCAAACACAAACCGACTTTTAGTCCTGCATTTAACTTAAATTGAATATGATGATGCTGACGATGACGATGGTGGTTCGAACGAATGTGATTGAAAAAAAAAGTTTGCAATGGAAGAGAGTTAAATTCTGGGGGGGGGCCGTGTTTCGATGACCATGTTTGATTTCCTTTTAATACAATTTTCATATTGGCAAATCCATTATGAATATTACGCAAGAGTAAATGAAAAGTTTAATGGGGAACAGTAAAAATATTATAAAAAAAAAACACAAACTTCAAAAAAATTAGGTCCTGGCTGGAGAAAGAACATGTGGTGGAAAATCCATAATCATCATCGTCATCATCACCGTGGAAAGGGGAGGGAGGCAAACGTTCATCATATACACATTATGATACATTTTCCTGTATGCACTAATGTGATAAGTTTTTTCCTCATATTCGCAATGGATCCTTTTAGTCCGTTAATGAGAGCGGGCTCAGCTCAGTGGCATCGGTAGTGTTTGGTTGTGGTGTCATGGTCATTCATGATATTGCAATTTTGCCAGGAATTTTCACTTTTTCTCCTCTTACCTTCTGCGGTAAAGCACAAACATCCATTTATTTCATCATACACCCACCGCGCCGTGTCCTTGTTGCCACACAGTGCCTCTTGTTAAGAGAGCTACATTTAATATGAGAAAAGGCGTCGCTTGTTGGCTTTGGTTGTTAGTAATGTAAATGTTTACATAATAAATTTACGTGATTGAAATGTTGCCATCAGCAATCTACTTTTCCCCAACTACCCCTCACCAATCCCTGGAACATAGCTGGCTAGTAATATACAAACGCACCCACAATGAAAGCACAGGTTCACTCGTATCCTCCCGTTTGTTATCCCCCACAATAAATGTTGTACCAATATTTTCATAATTCTGGCTACTGGAATGTTTCAATGAATAGCCATTCTGTCGGGCAAAAGATTAAAGTATCATTCAGTGTTATATAGACATATGTTAGAATATTAAATAGGAACACATTTTTTGTTGGATTTGATTTCAATATTCCGTTTTTTAAGATACTAAGGGTAAATCTCCCAATATCCGGTTACCTTTTATCGTCACGATAAAGTGCCGTTTAGCAGAATATCAATTTCTCAATGAATGCAAAAAATTTTTCCGGCCGATAACGTTAACAGGATGTCTCACGCCGGTTAGCAGTTTATTGGAACCATTAATGAAAATAGTTGACATTTGTTGAAAACAGCTGACATTTGTTGACAACAGCTGTTGTTTAACATTTATATGATTTAAGAATTTCGCTTTCAAAAATTGTCTTGCGTTCTTCCACCAGGTCAACAAGTAAATATTCCCCGGCAACTGAGAAGTTCTTCCCGAGCTGTCCCTTTTGATTCTTTTCACCACATTTTGAATAAATTCCACTTTGCACAAAAACAATAATAAAGTAAACAGCTGATATCTTACAGTGCTGACAACTACGAGAATTTTATCAGAGTTTCCAGCGTAAAACATCTAACGTCCTGTTAAATTAACCGGAGTATGACAAAATTAAAAACCTTAGCCGCCTGTATATCATTCCGATATATTAAAGTACCGATTACTAAATGGACCGACAAAATCCCCTCAACTAGTTAGTTCGAAAAAGAGGGGCACGGTGAGAACTAACACTCTGATCTGTCACATGTCTGTAGACACATAACACAAACATAAAGTAGACAGTCAAAACGTCTCGCCACTCTAATGTCAACAAAGAAAACAAGTGGAGCGTCATATTTCCCTCTATCTCTCTCTCTCTCTTACTCTCTTCATTCAATATTTCAATGCACGAAGAGTTTCTTGGTAATGTTGTTGTAACGGGTTTTTCAATAAGAGCGCTACAAAAGTTTTTTTAAATAAAACAAAACCGGTTTTAGATACCAATGAAATTCTTTATTCCTGTGAAAGTACGTTCGATGTCATTATATATGGAACTCGATTTCTTTTGCATGGCCACCACGGGCACGCTTGCAGAAGTCCAGACGCAGAACCCAATTTTCGACGGTTTTCAAGCATAAATCGGCCGATACTGCTGCAATTTCACGTTCGATATTCGTACGAAGTTCATCAATCGTCGCTGGCTTGTTAGCATAGACCATAGACTTGACGTAGCCCCACAGGAAATAATCTAAACGGCGTCAAATCGCACGACCGAGGCGACCAATCGACTGGGCCAATTCATGGGATAACACGTTCACCAAACTTGGTTTCCAATAAATTGATTGTGGCATTCGCTGTGTGGCTTGTGGCGCCGTCCTGTTGGAACCACATGTCCTCCAAGTCCATATTATCCAATTGGGGCCAAAAATATTCGGTTATCATTGAACGGTAGCGATTCGTATTCACAGTAATATGCCGGTCTTGATCATCACAGAAGAAGTACGGCCCAATGACGCCGACGGCCCATAAACCGCACCAAACCGTAATTTTTTCGGGATGCAATGATGACTCATGGATTACGTGTGGATTGCTGTCTGACCAATAATGCATATTTTGCTTATTGACGAAGCCATTCAGCCAGAAATTAGCCTCATCGCTGAAGATGATTTTCCGATGAAAATCCGAATAATTTTCAAGTTGTTGCTCAGCCCAATTCACGAACATACGACGCTTATGGTGGTCAAGCGGCTTCAGTTCTTGCGTCAGTTTGATCTTGTAAGGATGTAGGCCAAGATCTTTTCGCAAAATTCGCCACAACGACGTCACAGAGATGCCCAACGCTTGAGAACGACGTGTGAGAGACACATTTGGGCTTTCTTGAACTGAAGCCTCAGCGGCAGCAATATTCTCGACACTACGGACACTCCTTTGTCTCACTGGCACGGGAACATTTTGTACTGCGCCTGTGGATTCAAATTTTTCCACTAGACGCTCAATTGTTGATCTGGTAGGACGATTATGACGACCATAAATTGGACGTAGCGCTCTTAAAGTTGAGGCCTCTGACTCCAAATATTTCGGTAGTAAATTTTAATAATTTCGACTCGTTGTTGGCTCGTATATCTTTCCATGATGAAATGGCAAACCTTACTGTAGAGAAATGTCAAAAGAGCGGGAAAAAATATGGCGTCGTTTGCTGTCCCTATCGATTTACTTTTGTAGCGTCTCTGTTGAAAAACCCTTTATATAACAATAAAAAATCAGTGAGTGTTCGAACTCACTGGAGATGTGTTAACACATTTTTGTTACATGGTACCTTTTCGATTTCTATGAACACATTAGTAAATGTTACATTGCGAATTAAAAAAAATAGTTTTTGTGCTGAAGCCTCTTTTGCTATTGCATTTTACTTTCTCGTACATCTGCTTCAAAATTAGATGTAATATTGTCAACATAAATAAAACAATATTTAGCTAACTGAAATAATTGTTTTTGTTTTGTCATAAACAGAGCGACGACAAAATGTATTGAATAGTATAGAGAACTTATTGCACTCTTTTTCCGCTCCCATGTAGAGAGTCTGAGTAAAAGAACATAAGCGGGTCTTATTCTGACTAAAAGAGCATAAACGAGTCTTATTCTATTTATAGAATATTTCGGTATAAATGCACCATTTCGACAATGCTATTACATAAAACAATACAAAATGCATAAATGTTTCAAAAGGCATCAAGGTTTCACATCAAAATTATGAATGGGCCAAGTTATGACAAAAAGAGAGTATTAAATTTTGCATCATTCCCAAGATGTCGCCAGGGCTTTTGAGTCCTACAATTCGTTCCATGAGTTCTCTATACTATTCAATACTCTTTGGCGACGATGACCTGCTTGTTTTATCGCTGCCGCTACATCAATACAATCATACTTATTTTCAGGCAGAGACTATTTTTGTACAACAACCACGTATGTGATGCTGACGCTGTGTGTTGTTTGCATGTGTTCACTTTGATAGATTGCCGTACCCGTGCCTATAGATGTGAACACATCAAAAACTGCAACAACATTTATGTAAAATTTAATAAAGTATGTAAAAAGTATGAAATAATCAAGATACTCGTATAACTAGAGAGGCCAATGCGAGAGAACTCTGCGTTAGAGTGAATTGTGTCGACTTTTTGGTTCTCTTTACGAGGGTTGCCAAATTACGCACAATTTCTGGTCGTCTACTTCTTGAAGGTCTTTTGTAGACATACACCGAAGGCACTGATTCGACCTATTGTGGGCTCTCCATTTGCCCTACTATAGCATTATACACTCATATGAATTTTGTGCTAAGCAGGAAGTCTACAGTCTATTCCCATAATGTTGGTTACGTCCTGTGTTGCACTATCCGCGAGGTACATGGATCTGGCTTGTTGTGTGACAGCCGGGCATTGCTATAGGAAATGCTCCATCGTCTCACCGCCTTCCTTGCACGTGCTGCAATCACTATTTGCCACTTTGTTCAGTATGGTATAGGTTGGCGCATAAGACCGAGAGTCCCATTAAGATTCCCATCATCTGGGTAACTTCAGACTTTCCTAGTTTCAGCAAGCCTTTTGATTTCAACTCTTGGGGTTGTCTCCATGGGGTTCTTGTCAACCTACCTACTGTTTCGTAATTCCACAGGGGTTGTTGTGGTCCGAGTCCGTCTATTAGCCCAACTCAGCCTTAGTCGCCCTGAAAGATTTCGCGCTTTCCATGCTCACCGCTTTCTGGCTTTGTTGTTGCCACAAAGTTTGCACGCTCACTGTCAATAATTCAACTGTTTCTCAGCTCCCTGACGATGTTAAGTCGTGCGTGCGTGGAATAATCATTGATCCCCTTTTTGCAGTCGAGGACCGTTCCAGATTTGACACTTTTCGATGATAATGTTTTAATTTCCATCTGGTTATCCGTGAATATATTCACATCGCTGGGCTCATACTGTTGTCGAGCCATTTAATGCATCCGTTCTCACCCGAACTTCCGCTTGAAACTTCGTATTGTGATCTGGGAGGCGTAGATAGGTTTCGGTTGCCGGACTTACAATAACAAATCCTATACCTGTTCTTCCCCTAGCTTTGAGCCATCCCTACAACAGCGTGTTCCAATTGGCGGTTGTACCGCGGACCCATCCTGCCAAACGTCCCTAGATGGTGTCAATGTCACGCAATTCGCCTTAATGCTGAATTCTTAACCCTAAAGCCTTAATCCTTAAAAAACTTGTATTTTTTTGTTGTTGTTTGGATGCAGATATAATATTTTTGCAGCTTGTCCCAAATATACTATACTTGTGTCCAAACACATTGTGTTTGCTATTCAATACAACATGTGTGGAACGCAATGATTTATAGGTTATAATATTTGTAATTGTGACCCAAATGTGGGGTTGTTTGTTGAAAACCGCTGAAGACAAAAACGTGAAAGACAATAAAGAAACAAAACTTAGCAGATTTTCTATTCACGAAAACAATGCTTCCAAACATGTACATGGTTCCTGCAATATGTTGCCGGGGCCATTATTTTTCTGTCTGTAGTTCGGATATTTGGCCGGATTAACTTGCAACTTGAGTGTAACCGGCCAAGGCCTCCATTATACGTTGGTGTTTCGACTTGTTATCCCTGTTGATCCATTCACCTATAGACTGTTGGTGTTTTGCCACAAGGGCAGCCTCGTATTTGCGCTTGAACTCAATTGGCTGGATACATAAAACAGTCTCCATAGCCTTTGTCGGGGTTATTCTCAATGCACCGCTGATTCCAATATATCACATACGTTTAACTTTTGCAGTTTCGCGCCTTTCATTTCTTCTCAACCGCCGTCCATCATATTACGGTAGCGTATGTTAGTACTGGTCTAATTACACTTCTATAGAGTAAATGTCATTTCCGGGCTAAGGCCCCATTTGGATCCCATAGGCCGTTTTCATAGTGAACAACATTTGTAGGCCTTATCTGCCCCGTCCTGTTTGTGGTGCCTACAATTCTATTTCCGTCCCAAGACTACTCCTAAATAGTTAGCCATAGCGAATATTTTAATCGTCTATTCCAGGAACTTAAACACTGAAAACGTGTTTTCGAAAATATTCTTTACTAATATTTAATAAAAAGTTTTCCAGTCATTTCCTCAATGAATCGTATCGTAGAAACTATAAAACAGTTTCATAGGCTCAATAAAACGAAAGCTATGAAATTTGCTTATATTATCAAAAAAGAAAATATTTTTCTAGACTCTATGAAAATAAATCTTTGGAATATTATCATAAAATCTACGAAACATTTGCATACGTATATAAGTATATTCTATGAAATCAAATCTATGAAAGTTGTTCATAGCATCAATGACAGTTTTTAATGGATTTTCATCTCACCTCACTTGTACTAATTACTAAATATATAAATATATATATATATAGTATATATCAGCTGATTCACAAAACTTATCTCTTCTAGACATTTCACAAAGATTCGACATTGAATTCCTAGTTGGTGGTGAGATCAAATATTCATTGTGATTAATAATAGCATACTATTAGGAGCAAATAACATTATCAATATTATCAAGTTGCAATATGAACCACCCTGTTGTTGAACATTCTAAATTTATTTTGACATACTTGTTAAGCAACCATGTAAAGAAACTTGATTATAACGCAAATGAAAGATTTTTCTGTTATAAAACTGGATTCAATAAATAAATAAATAAATGGTATCCCAGTACATCCTATCCAGGAACTGGAGACCAGAGAGCTGTGCGCTCTTTAGTTTTTCTCTCACAGATTGGGACCTACAATTTTATACCGGTTACAAACATACGTTTGTTGTTTCAACAAACATATGTTTGTTGTTTTAGCAAACAAATGCTTGCTGGTTTAGCAAACATATATTTGGTGTTATAGCAAACACTATCGAGTACTTAGCCATCATAATACCGATCGGAATCGGTGTAAAAATGTAGGTTCCAATCAGTGAGTGAAAAATTAGAAAACGCACAGCTCACTGGTTTATGAGAATGTCCCCTTATCGCTTCACAGGTTGTAATGGGGAACCATATTTGATTTGTTTTTTATTTGTATGCTTGTTGTTTTAACAACCACACATTTGTTATTTTGTCAAACATATGTTTGTTAGTTTGGCAAACACATGTTTGTTGATTTAGCAAACAAATGTTTGTTGTCTTAGCAAACTTATGTTTCTTGTCTTAGCAATCATTTGATTGTTGTTTTAGCAAACAATAGCTTAAGCAAATATTTACTCCGCCATTCTGTCAACACTGCAAACAGTTTGTTGTTATGACAGTGCATTTTCTGTAACAACTATCAAACTCTCTTTTTTAAGTAGCAGACGCTATATGCTGTTAATGTTTTAGCAGACATTGATTGCTGTTCGCAGTAAATTTTTGTTTATGAGTACCGAGATGTCAATGAATGTAATTTTTATGACTACGACGATATTTGCAAAAAAAAAACGTGACGAGTTTTTCTGCTTTTCGCGTATTCATATTGTTACGAATAAGTAAAAGCTTTTACTTGCTGTTAATGACTCTACCAACAGTATGTAAATAACAGGCGGTTAGTGCTGCGCCTGGAAGTATGCATTGTAGCAACGTACCAACTCGCTAAACCAGTAGCATGAATTCACCTCAGTAAAGATAATTCTCAGCCATTCGAGATTGTGCTACAAAGATAAGCAACAACAACAACGTCTAGAAGGTTCTTGAATTCGCCAGATATAACTTCATTTGAGTATGGTGAGTTGGTATAAATAGCGGAGGTCTTTGTAATGGAGAGTTCAGTTTGTGATTAAACCCCGTAAAGTAAGCAACGCGAATTGATAGTAAAATACAAGACTTGTTAAAGTGTCATAAATAAAGTAAACTGTTGTACTATATAAGTAAAATAAAAGGAAGTTAAACCGTTGTAATTATCGTAATATAAAACGAACCTTGTTTTATTATTGGGAATAAAACAACGCTAAAAGGACGAATAAGGAAATCCGTAACAATATATTCATGATCTTTCGACAATGTGATTTAAATTTTCTTAGCGATTTAAACCAAGTTTTCCTAATTTTTTATAATTTAGTTTCATTATTGTTAACTAAACTGAACTGATGACGCACCTGTCACGGAGCTCAAAACTAGTCATGCCAGTGAGTGCGCTCAACTGAACTGTCTATTATTCTAACAAAATCCTAATCAGTTTTCAATCAGAAAAATGTTCCTGACCTTGTAAGCTGGGAAAGCTATCCATTAACTAAACTAGCAAAATCGGTCATAAATCTCAAATTCGAATTGAAAAAGGTTTAAAAAATTTCCGTAATTTGTATTTATCTTGAACTCTCGACACTCTGAAATTTACCCTGAGAGAATAGTGATGCAAAATTGTTTAGTTTTTAAATTTTAGCATTTATTTTAAAGTACACGCCGGAAAAACTGTCTTTTTTGTTGCTCGGATCCAAGTATGACGTGTGTTTGGAGCCTGTCGCAACCATAGTATATTTGTGTCCAAACACATTGTGTTTGCTATTCAATATAACATGTTGGTGACAAAATGTTTATATAATAATTGCAAAATGTTAATGTTTATATATAAGTGTTATAATACGTTATATATATATATGTATATGGTTCAAACATAGCATTGTTTGTGATACAAACAAAGCTATGTTTGCTGCACTGTTTCTGTTCTAATGACAAAAGAGGGGCAAATAGATTATTGTCATCCTAGGTTAATGTTCTAGTAAATGTATAACTATATTTTTGTATTATCCTTTCTGCCAGTGATTCTGAAATTATCAGGAATGCCTGTTACGAAGTGAGTGTTTCTTATTTAGACTGATCAATTGCGTTTTAGTTTCATGCAGGCAGTCGTCAATCGTTTATCGGACACAAGATATCAATTACGCTTGGTCGATAAAATAAGCATGATGTGAAAAAAATTTATAAAAGTAAGTGCGTTTGGGACTGGCAAATATATGTATATTTGGAGTGTGCTCCAAACATATACATCGTCCGTCAAAATGCATTTGGGAATATATGTTACAGCGGACGTTTTTTCGGCGCGGTGAACGAATTTATGTTGAAAATATTTCACAATGTTTATAGAGGTTTTTACGTTCTTAACGTTGATTTTCTAAAGATTTTAGTTTCGATTGACCAGTCAGTCTATCTTTGCTTTCAATTTACACTTGCCTATAATCCATTTGGCTCAATCCCTTTCATTCGTCAATTTCACTTAGGAAAATGTTTCTGTCTCTGCAAGGGTATGAACCTCTCATGAATTAACAGTTTTCGTATTAGTCTGTTTAGTGTCTGCCAATTTCAAACACATTGTAGGGCCTAATATTGTTCCTCTAGGCAGTGCTACCCTTTATTACCCCCAGGATCAAAAAACACAAACCTTGACGTAATAAAAACCTTTAAATTTACATTTGTTTGAAGTGTTTATATGAATCTCTACATTTATATGGCATAAATGTTACACTTGCCGCCACCCAGACAACAACACCCATACCCAGGTTACGGTTTTAGTAGTGATGATGCTCCTGCTTTTAAGCCGCATGCAACTCGAGGCTCTTACAAAAATAATAAAAACCGCAATTTGGCAAAAATTCAGTTTCTGTTTTATTTTTATTTTGCTGCTGCAGAGGAGGCAGAGAAAAACGAGACTCTGTGCAAACAATTAACGCTTGAGTGATTTTGATAAATTTTTGTTCTTCTACTATGGATGGTTATTCCTACAAATGAAAATTGTGTCTACCATTCCCATACCTGAGGAGGAATTTCCTCCCTCCTCCTGCGCGCCCACAACCGTTGACGAATTGTAGATTGTATAGGATACTAATAATTTTTCATAAAAATTCTAGGAGAAATTTTGTGTTTGATAAAAAGAAATGAAAGAAATTTAATTAAGAAGCATCTATAATTTGTTATCCTAGAGAAGACCTAGTGAGGATAACCGTAGTAAGTACAGTGGTGAAGGTTTTCTGTGGGGAATCGATTAATTACAAAATTCTCCACAATCAAACAATGCCGGATAATATTTCTTTAGAAATCCCAGAAATTGTTCTACATTTCCTTTCACTCACTCTGTTTCCTACATCTATAAGGAAATGAATCAAAAAAAAAACACAAGACAATACTTTGGGGAAATTGACGCATAAAATTTTCCAATATTCATCCTAAAGATATGCAATGAATAATGAGCAATTGATGGTCGCCATGAACGTCGTAGTGTGTGTTATAAGTTTTACGCGTTTGTTTTCCTTTCTCTTCTCTTACGGTAGGGAAGATTGTTTGATGGTTCTGGGCATCAAATTAAGTGGATTTCTCAGTTTATCGATGGCAAACAAATGCGGAAACATTGAATCCGCCAAAAACCGAAAACTTTAATCACCCAATAAATGTTGTCAATCTACCGGCAAGGGAGGGGAAAGTGAAAATACGCACACAGTGAAAGCTGTGCTGGAAGGATATCGATCATGTGCAAGAGTATGATGTTGGAGATGGTGATGATTTCGTTGGAAAACTTTTATTGAAGATAACAAAAGAATTTCACTGTCTTCTCCATGGTTTTCAAAACGATGGTTGCTTAAGAGACAAATATCTGCAGAGATTAAAGAAGGTACAAACGTTAAGTTGAACAAACTAACAGGACGGTAAAGACTGTAATAATATGATAGAACATTTTTATTTCAAACTTTAACTGTAGGTAGACATGAATGTCCATACGATATTACGACAATCTTTCCCTCTTTTCAACAAGTGAAAGTTTGTCTGCCCTTTGGTTACATGCGATATCGAATTTCTTCTGAATTTCCATAAACATTTACTAAGTTTCACACAATATATTAAAAGATAATCCTTATTACTTGCATAATTTTCCAATTGAGGAAAGGAAATAATACGCAAGCAATTATCAATTAATGCAAAATATTTGGAAAATTTATAGAACCTTGAAGCAAATAATACCTTTCTCTATTGTAAAAGTCAGCTTCTTTTATAATCACCATATTGTCTTCTACGTATGAGTGATATTACTTCTTTCTTTACTCATTCATTGTGAGCGTATGATTAATATTTATTCATAGCCTATTGATAAAAGGACAAATGTGTAGCACAGTTAGGCAATATCTATAGCGTATGAATAATATTAATATAGATCCATAGTATTTGAATTGTGTATGACACACTCATAGCTATAGGAGCCCTAGATTTAATTTATAACAAGTAAAAGTGTTAAATTCGGCTGTGCCGAATCTTTAATACCCTCCACCTTAGTGTTAACCAGCAAAATATTAAATTTTAAAAAGGACCTTTTTTAAGAAAATGTACTTTTTAAAAAAAAATAAAAATAAGTTACTTGTTCACAAATGCAATTACTTGTTCACAAATGCAGGATGCTCACAAATGCTCACAATGCTCTCAAATGCATTGCTCACAATGCTCAAATGCTCACATTGAAAATGTACTTAAGAAACTGTACTTTGAAATGTACTTTGAAATGTACTTTGAAATGTACTTAATGTACTTTGAAATGTACTTTGAAATGTACTTAAGAAATGTACTTAAGAAATGTACTTAATAAATGTACTTAAGAAATGTACATTTCTTAAGTACTTAAGAAGAAATGTACTTACGAAGAAATGTACTTAAGAAATGTACTTAAGAAGAAATGTACTTAAGAAATATACTTAAGAAAGAAAAGTACTTAAGAAATGTAGTTAAGAAATGTACTTAAGAAATGTACTTAATGAAATGTACTTAAGAAATGTACTTTGAAATTTACTTAATGTACTTTGAAATGTACTTAAGAAATGTACTTAAGAAATGTACTTAAGAAATGTACTTAAGAAATGTACTTAAGAAATGTACATTTCTTAAGTACTTAAGAAGAAATGTACTTACGAAGAAATGTACTTAAGAAATGTACTTAAGAAGAAATGTACTTAAGAAATGTACTTAAGAAAGAAATGTACTTAAGAAATGTACTTAAGAAATGTACTTAAGAAATGTACTTAAGAAATGTACATTTCTTAAGTACTTAACCCTCTAACCGGCGAGCCTGCCTTTAGACGGGGTATATAAATACGTTAATATGCAGCTCTATTTCTGTTTTTTCTGTTCTAACGGGAAATATCAGCAGAGAAACAAACAATTCTCTTGTTGAGAACAATAGCAGCAAGCATTTCTGATTTGATTGCAAACTGTTGAGTGCTAAAGTCATTTTTTTCACAAAGTGTGTAAATTAATTATTTGTGTATCAAGTGGAATTTTGAAAAAAGTATAAAATCCTATTAATTCATAATTTGCGAGTAAAAAAATTATTTTCATACAGGTAAATATATATTCTATCGTGTTCTATGTTTTTAATATGAAGGTTTTACCAAAACTTAGCTTTTAGCCGGTGAAAATTGGACACCGTCTAAAGGCGGACCTGCCGGTTACAAGGAACTTTTGCATACACATTGCTCTAGTTCCTAGTGTTTTTTCGTTTCATTTTTCTGTAACCATTGTTCGGTTTTAAACATTGTAGGAACGAATTAACCATTTGAAAATGTTTTCACAGAGAAAAAGTTCTAATTTTTCAAAATTAAGTGATGAGGAAATTGAAGCACTCATGGCTGAATCAGTGGATGGCGCAGATTCAGAAGACGATTTCGACTTTGACAACGAAAATGATTTGGAGAACCCAGACTTTCAACTACCAAACGTAGACTTTGCCACATTAGAAGAAGAGTGGGATAATGTAGACAACAATGATTTTCTTTCTGATATCATCAATATCTCTCAAAACTCAGAAAAACTTCTGCCAGAAGTGAACAACAACGTGGAGCATTATGAAGAGTCTTTACCATCAAAAACTGGGAAAACAAAAACAAAGAGAGCAAGATCTCCTCTACCAGAAGTTGAAGCTGGAGAAGTGCAGTAGTGTCCAATGCGGGGGGGTTTAGAGGAAATGTAAAAGATATTTCTTCCCAAAACCCAGAGTTCAAAAACATTTTATGGAAAAAAAATCCTTGAACTTGAAAAAAACGATGTAGTTTTTCAAGGAGACAAGGAATTGCCGCAACAATTCAAAGAATTAACCACACCATTCCGTTGCTTTACTTATTTTTTCAACGATGACTTGCTCAATGAAATTGTGTTTCAGGGCAATCTATATGCAAAACAGCAAGATGTTTACACAAATTTTATTCTAACGACGTGTGATTTAAAAAAATATATCGGAATTTTGATTTATATGTCTGTGTACCGGTATCCCAATGTTGAGAGTTACCGGTCCAAACATTCCTTCGAGCCAGTTAGAAACGCAATGACTTCGAAACAGTTTTTTTTAATCAGAAAATATCTGCACTTTAATGATACCACGAAAATGAAAAAACCACAGGAAGCAGGATATGATGAGCTGCATAAAATTCGTCCAATTGTTGACAGACTCAATAAGCAATTTGATGCTGTGCCAAAAACACCTCGGATATGCATTGATGAACAAATGTGTTCAACAAAAATGTTGACAAAATTTCGGCAATATATGCCCGCAAGGCCCCACAAATATGGCATGAAACTATTTGTCCTTTGTGACTCGCATGACTTTTCGTACAAATTTGAAGTATACAAAGGAGCTGGCGATAATGAAGTATTACCCAACACCCCTGAATTAGGAGCAACAGCCAATGTGGTCATAAGACTGTCAAACACAATCCCAGATTTCAAAAATCATATCCTGTACTTCGTTAATTTTAATACCTCTGCCACTTCTGTTTATTTACGGAGCAGAGGAATTTATACATTAGGAACCGTCCGATGTAACAGGATACCCAACTGCAAGGTGACAAAGGAAGTGGAATTAAAAGATAAAGAACGTGGACACTCAGAAGAGTTTGTTGGCGGTGCCTTTGGGGTAGACATTGTTTACTTGATCGCGATCACATCAGAATGAAAACAAAGAAATGGACTTTGCGTTTATTTTATCACCTAATTGATATGGCGTTAGTGAATTCATACCTCCTTTTCCAGCGTATTCATGGTATTGACTCTAAAGATGTTACTCATAAAAAATTGCCAGATTTTCGTATTGAGGTGGCTGATGTACTCTGTCGTTATGAGAACGCTAACGCCAAAAGAGCTGTTGGTAGACCTCAGAGCCAAAGCCCAAAAATACAAAACCCAAAGAAATCGTATGGTCCACCAGATGACATTCGTTTTGATGGAGTTGGACATATGCCTGATATTTTGGACCGAAGTGGTAAAAAAGTATGCAAACTACAGGGATGTAAGTCCGAAACACAAATGTATTGTACTAAATGTAAATTAAATCTATGCTTATCAAACAATAAAAAATGTTTCCAAATTTATCACACAAAACAATAAAAAAACTGAATAAAATTTCAAGTAAAATCATTCCTTAATTAAAATGTTTTATTACGTTACCAGGCAGGTCCGCCTTTTGGCGGTCAACATATTTTCTCACCTGGAAGGTAAGGTTTAAATTTTTTTCATCTTTTAACAATACCGTATGTTTTATTTATCCAAAAACAATCAATAAATAATTTTTTTTAATCGAAAAAAAATTGGCCGGTTAGAGGGTTAAGAAGAAATGTACTTACGAAGAAATGTACTTAAGAAATGTACTTAAGAAGGAATGTACTTAAGAAAGAAATGTACTTAAGAAATGTACTTAAGAAATGTACTTAAGAAATGTACTTCAGAAATGTACTTAATGAAATGCACTTAAGAAATGTACTTTGAAATTTACTTAATATACTTAATGTACTTTGAAATGTACTTTGAAATGTACTTAAGAAATGTACCGTCTTTTAAGAAAATTTGCTTTTTTAAAAAAAATAAAAATAAGTTACTTGTTCACAAGTAAAATAAAAAAGCATTTTTTAAAAATTAAAAAGCATTTTTTGAAGACTGTTAAAAAAAAAAACAAGCTGCAAAAAGCATTTTTTAAAAATAAAAAAGCATTTTTTGAAGAACTGTTAAAAAAAAAAACAAGCTGGGACGAGAATTGACCAACAACCCTCAGACTCCAACGCGCAACCCTTTACCGATCAGGCCACAGCGGCCTTACAAAGTGTGACAAAATTCATATAAATGTATGAACACATGAAAGTACATCTAAACATTCTAAAGTACTTACCTATTATAAAGACCAACAAAGATTTTCAACATGGAAATTCACCACACGGCAAAAGGAGTAGTTTAGTATAAAACTACAAAAATTAATGTGAAAATTTTATGAGTTTTTTTACGTTTCCAATCATAAAATTTTTTCCAATGGACCAATTTCGCTGATTTTCAATACCAAACTGCTCAGGAATACGTGGAACATTCTGGCCAAAACCCAAACCGCGTTATCGCCGATTGAAGTCGTGAGGATGTTTTCAACAGACGGACAGACGGACATGGCTATATCAACTCCGGTTGTTATAAGGATCAAGAATATATTTACTTTATGGGGTCGCTTGTACTTTATGTTACAATCAGAATGACAAACTGATATATAACCTCTATCACTTACAGTGGAGGGTATAATAAAATCAATTTAGAATAAATTACAAATATCGTAATTAAATTTTGAGATAGAGTCACAGACGTTGCGTACAAATCCCTCTTTAATAAGATAATATATAATTCCAATAAATACAGGGTGGCGCAAAAGAAGCGAAGACGTCTGAATAGTCAATAACTTCATTATTTTAATAAGTTTTTCAGAGATACACAAAATTAAATTGATTTTATATTTCCAGTAAACCACCTCCATAAAACCCAGAACTCAGTAGAACTCAGAAGGTATCAGCAATATTGATATCAATTTTCCACAATCGCTGATACATAAATTTGTAGCATAATTTTTGATATTTCTTTTGTCTTAATGCAAGAATTTTGTCCTAATGATAAGAGCCGAACTAGGTTGATTGGACATTCGTTGAGTATATTTCGTGTCTGCACAAACTCGACGTAAACTCTGCGTATTTCAAAAGTCTGTCTTATGGCATTTTTTACTCGAGAAACCTAACTTTTTTACTGCTGCTTAGCATCCAGTTTGTTTAGATGGATCTATATTTCGTCCACTGTTCAGCAATGCTAAATATTCCCTTGAAATTGTCACCCGATTGCTCTTGGGGTAAAGCACGAGCGTTAACCCATTTTGACGATAAATCCTACATATTACTTGATCATATTGAAACCACGGAGTCACATTACACACATTATAGCTCTAAAAACTATTGCGCCCTAAATCTCCTGTTGTCTTACAGCATAATCTCCATTGTTTTAATTGTAACGACCTCTAATGTGAACACAGTGTCGTATGAGTACTTTTAATTTTTTTTAAAGTACTTGTATTTGATACCCATTTTATGACTGCCCGTTCAGGAGTAAATCAAACTCACTAGTATCCTATTTAATTCACTTTGTAGTGTGCCATTAAACCATAAGTTTCGAAACAGTATAGGAGCGTGATTATATTTGTTAAACACTTAAATATAAAAATATTGTTAAATTACAACATTATTATCGAGGTTAAATGTATGCACGTAACACAATCGAAATCAGTACGCAAAGAGCCAACGTAATCGTTGAAACCCCCTGTCATCTCTTACACGTATATGTTATATTAAATAGTAATTCATATGCAGATATCCGTCAACGGATGAGTAACATCAAGTAACTCATACGCTGAGCTATGAATAATACATTATCAAGTTCAGTGGCTACAAAACGAAAGGCCAACATATTTTTCCCGTGATTGATACTTCAGACGATATTTATCTAATTAGATATATAATAATGACTCATTAGTTGTCAAAGGGCTATGCTACAATTAACCTGTATCTCCTTCTACGTATAATTACTATTTGTTTTTAGGTTGACTCCTAAACGTATGAATAGCGTAACTTTTATCGGATATATAATTAGTCTTGCTTTGTTACTGAATACAAGCTCAGTCAAATTTTAGTACTATTATTTAACGCGTATATACTTATCGCGGAGAATTAATAAACAAATTTCAAATACGAAATCTCTGGAGTAATTCATCACAGTTAAATGTTTGGTTGCTCTAAAGGTCAATAATTATATAATAAATAAACACATTTAACACAAGTCTTTAATTTACGGCAAGTTCAGGGTAACTATGAACATGAACTAAATTCAAATTCCACTGGTATATAAGTATATATTTAAGTGAAATACTTGAGATTTTATAAATGAACAAATACTTATATATATTGTTTTTTTCCAGAAATTCCCAGGAAATAAATAAACAGTTTTTAAATATATTAAGGACAATTATCAATATGTTTAAAAATAAGTAGAAGGGAGCATACATTTTCAATATGGTAGTCATATATTTTTTGTTATTTTTTTTAGTTGCTACTATTCGTATGAGTAATATTAAATTGACTTCGTTCCTTCATATTACTAAACATATTTCTAAGCATATTACTTATCCTAACATATTACAAAACCTCGAAACGAATGCTTAGCCGCTTTCAAACCTATTTACTGTCAAGATGTCCACCATTTCCTTACAATTGGGTTGATTTATAACCGGAGCGTATAATCAGTACTTATTACAGCTTAGTTTACCACTTACCTATAACCAATACGATTTATATAAACTGAATCTAATTCGCATTCAGACGAACGGACATTATAACATTTACAGAAACATACAACACAGATCTCAAGACGTATGATTTATAACACTTAGGATCCCTATCATAATATATGTTTAGAAAGTTCAACAGCTATAAATTCCAACTGCAACACTAACAGTTTCAACTGTTAGTTTACTGTAACTGTATCATAACCATAGCCGGCGCTAATAGATATAAAAGTATGCGCAGGTTTGTATATAATGACGTATAAGTAATAGAAATACATTTAACGTAATATCTTGAACCACACAACGTATAAGTAACTTCATTTGACAAAGTATTTTCAAGCCAAAGTATCTTATTGTTAATATGCAATACAGTACGGTACGCAGGATTTTATTTCCGGGGGCCCAACTTGATATTTAGATTGAAAAATAGAACTACATCCAAAAATCACCTATTAAGGAAATAATTTCGGGACTCGGGCCTCCCCGTGCCACCGTGCCTGATACAATATAACTACAACATTAAAAAAATCAGTGAGTGTAAAACTAGAAAGCGCACAGCCCACTGGTTGTGAGAAACTCTCCCCGATTCCCTCATGGGATGTAATGGGAAACCATTTATTTACAACTACAACATTATCAGCTGATAATTAGAAGTTATGGCGCAGTGAATTTAAAATGTATCCAATGTGTAATTTGGAAAAGCACCTACTTTCAATGAATTCATAGACGTATGAGTAATACACAAATAAATATATTATATTTGTTCAGCCTATTACACGTTTCATATACGACAAGTATCTCGCACGTTTATCATATCTAGGTTAACAATTTAAAGGCTTGATTAATCTGGTCAAAAAGACTACTTCGCCCAACACTTCTTCTAAGACTATTTTACTTCAGGTTAGGTTAGGTTAGATTAGGTGTTGGTGGCAGCCAATGGACGACTCTCTTGTATCACCACGGACTTACGTCCAGGTCCAGCGGAGACTAAAAACTAATAAAATCGATCATAAAATTCAAATTCAGATTAGGAAAACCTTTTAGTTTGCTCCAAGGACCTCAAGATCCTGACAATATCTGTCTGAGATAATTGCACCAGGTCCCAAAGTAAGTAGGATCCCACAAAATACATTCTCCGACCGGATAGTTCTGGCCACGTGCAGGGAAGATGTTCAGTGGATGCTTCCGCTTCGTCATCACTACAGTTTCTGCAGAATTCATATTACCAGCCCTCTAATTTCGTTGCCTTCCTTTCGATCAGATAGTGCCCCACCTAAAGGTATACAAGCATTGATATCTTGAACCTGACTTGATACAGAAAGTTTGTGGATCTCCTGCCATTCACTACCGTCCATTCACATTATTATCACCCAAAATGGGTATTTTAGGTCATGCTTTCTTGTGGCTAGGACATGCCAATATGTTCCAATTACTGTGTAATCTGTATGGTAGTCCCTAGTGTTGGCAGTTCATCTGCTCTACAGCTCTAAGAAATGTCCTTACGATCTGGTACCTTTATGAGGTAAATGTCGTAATAATAAACCATTTTTTAAGGAGATCTGCGACAATCCTGGGCAGATGTTAAGTTCAGGATTATATATTGCAGGAAAATGACTACAGCTGGCAGCCAACTAAGTCAGTGACCCCAGTAGCTGTCTGGCTGCCTATTACCTCTCTGCCGGCTGTTCATCTCTAATCGCCAAATTTTCTGTCTGGTACATGCTACAATGAACAGGTAAGAACGAGTTAACCTTGGTTCCATAGAAAATAGCCCATTTCTCGCCTGGGCATTTAATTTCGAACTATTGCTATAAAATTTCTGATATGATATGTAGTTAACAAATGTTTCTTCCAGCACTGTTCCATGCACAACTTCGATGACACCCCACTAAGACAGTTGCCGTAACCACACGGTAACCGCAAGACCAATCTTCCTCCCTGCAATGTCCACCGCCAGCAAGTATTACAATACATTCAGTGATTAGTGGGTATTATGCGCAGAGGTCCCGGGATGCACATTGTTGTTATTCTCTGAACCCAAGTTAGTGGGGCACAATAGCCAGGCTCCTCTACCACATGCCAGCACACTATAATACTAAAGAGCATTATCGGTCTAAACACCGCGATGGTATACTGCATTATGGCGTCAGTGAAATCTTCTCCGATAAAGCCGCCATTTCCAATCCATATCCCCCTTCTAGCGTTGCATTTTTCCGCAATGAATGTTTCATCTTGTCTTATGTTGAAGAGATTTAAATTAGAAATTAGAAAAGCTTTGAGAATACATGACTCTAATTGTCTTATTAAACTCGTACCCAACGTATGAACAATATTAAACCCTTTTAAACCCCTAACGTATAAGTCTTATTAATTTATTGTCAAAGTGTTTTATAAATATCGATGTGACTATAGGTATTGAATCTTGATTTTGTAGCAAATTTTCATTTCCCAGTCGCCTAAACGTATAAGCCGTCAGACAATGCATTTCTGATTATTCTCTAGTCAAATGCCAGAGCACTAACTTTTACCAACGTCGCCATCCATGCCAATCACATTTTTTGTTAATACTCCTAAGCGTATGATTTACGTAGAAATTGTTTATATATTTATTATATTTTATTAGGACTACATATAATATAACCTAACGTATGAGCAATATTGTATTAATTTCAAATCTTATTCATCACTATCGATATTCCGAATTTGTTAAGACTTTCAATATAAGAAGACTTCCAAACGAGTGAGCCTAAATACTATAGTTGTCTGATTATTCTCTATAAAAATACCAGCCAACTAACACTTACTAACATCTCAATCAATGTCAATGTTTTGACTACTTTCTTATCAATTGCTTATATTGAAATCAAAAATATTTGATATCTTAATTGATTTTAATTTTACCTTCAGACCCCTAGATGTATGATTAAGTGAAAATATTTGAAATCACAGGCCTATATTTATCTATTTTTATTTACGTCTATTATCCGCCTTCCGTGCGTATGAGGAATATGGAATTAAGTTAAAACTCGAACGTATGATTGTTATTAATTCAGAAACATATTGTATTGGTATCGATAATCTGAATTTGCTAAGCAACTTGGTAATAATCGTAATTTTGTAGCAAACTTTCCATCTGCCAATACCTAAACGTATGAGTCTAAGGACTACTTTTTTCTAATTATAATCTACACTCACAGAACTGAGTGTTTATACAGGTTTTGCAGCAACCGCAAATTCAGCTGTTGCCACCGAATTCCAGTTGGCACAACCGATTCGAGGCTGTCACGACCGAAATTGTACCCCACAAACTAAATTTTGTGGAAGCAACCTCTAATAGTTAGTGACAATCTCTAATTGATGACAGAACTTCTAATGTGGTGTGAGAACCTTTAAACTCGATTACGGCACAGTTGGGTATTATTTCTGAGGCTGTCCTCAAGTTCCAAGTATCCAATATTTTCCGGATATTTACATATGTCATTAAAGCTTCTGATACTCTTGATATGGTATTCCCTTTTTTGTTTAAACTCATAGTCCTATAATTATTGCATAAATATTTCGAGACTATAGGCATGTAATTATTTTGCAGTTAAACTCAGGCAAAACTAACCGATGTGTTCCTTATCTTAAATCTTAACATATGATTAATTGTATCGATGAGTACTCACAATCATAATGTCGTGATTTTCTCAAATTTCTTATGTACCAAAATTGTGTTCCACAGACTCTTAAACGTATGCGGCCTACAAACGTATGATTATTTATATTTCCTGTCAAAACCCTCGCCACATAACATATAGATGAATCAAATTTTGTCTGCAGATGCACCTACTAATACATTATATACCTTTAAATTAATAATATCTGATATTATATTTGCATTTTGATATTTATTTTTATTACACAGACCCCCAAGCGTACGAGTTATAAATAATTTAAGACTACAGGCGTATGATTGTTTTTATTTTTATTTTAATGCTACAAAATTATCGTATACGCTCTGAAATGGCCTATAATTTCTATTCGTTCTGTTTAGTTCTGTTTGCAGCAAAATTGTATTCGGTTCATCCAATACTATTTATCCTTTAGCGCCGTAAATGCCTCCATTAACGAGGATGCTTCAGATGTCATAACTTGAGAAAATTTCAAAACAGTTTTCAATCATAATGTAAATAATAGTCAGCAGTAAATGTAAATGTTAGAATGACAACACAAAAATGATACAAAAACAACAAAATTAATTCTATTTGGAAAATATAAATATAAATAATGAACTCATTTTTCTTTCGAGGACTTCTTGACTGGGCTAAAACACATTTACCGCTTGGCGAAAATGATAAGGTCAATGGTGCTGGGTTCTGCAACCAATGTAAGTATATAGTTGCTGATAGCGCAATGACACTCAATTTACAGTAACTGTTTGGAGTATTTATAAGGGCACAAATGAACGATGTGCTCCAGGAACTGCCGGTGCTCTTGTACATTTGTGGCAGACAGACAGGCAAACAAACAAATGGAGTATCCCAGCTTTTTGTTTTGCAACAAGGAAGAAGGAGTTGGAAACATAGAAAAATGCATCTAGATATAAAGATATATTTGTAACAAATTCAGCTCATTACTACTGGCTGGTGGTTTTGTTTAGTGAGGAGAATTTACTACTACGAAAAGGATTTCATTTCAAGTTGAGTGTGATGTTTGTGTCATTTTAAATGGTGTACAATGTCTTGGTAGAGGGCAAGTATTTTAAGAATACTGTATGGACTATCTCATTTTCCTCTCCCCGTAAACCCTCGATTTCGTTATATGATGTACATGATAAACAATTTCTGGAGCCGGTTATAGTATGCGGCCAAATAGTATGCTACCAAAAAAAGGATACAAAGATGTCGGCAGAGTATTATGCCACCTCTGGAAGATTTTTAAAGCTAATAGCATAAACAACTTGTGGTAGTAGCATGTTGCTCCCTGGAAACTGGTTAAATAAAAATCAATCGGCACCAAACGATATCACAGACCTGATGTAAATCATTTGTACGATCTCTGCACAATCTTATGTCTTAGAAGATGTTAATTTTTTTCCATCAAATTGATTTTCCGATTTACAATGAAGAACCTAAAGCAGTCGACCACCCAGATCCTAGCATCCCCTTTGCTCCTCATGACGCTTCGATATCCGTTGCCAACATTTGTGTTTTCTTCCAGTGTAAACAGCTCCTCGTTTTCAAACAACACATCGCCTACATCAGTGCCTTTGCGATTCATGGCGATTTGTTCAGAGGCAAAATCATGTTTTTTCCTTCTTCTCTTTTTCTCTCTCTCTCTTAGCGAGTACGCAACAAACCATTATGTAAGATTTTAATTAAAATTAATTACATTAAGTGCAGCAAAGTAAACAAACACGTTTTTCCACTGTTTGGATTTTCAGCGCTAAAATAATGGTAGGAGATTTTCAACCAGATCGCATTTGAAGTTTATGAATGGCTACAGCAAATACGGAAACATTTGAAAGAGCCCAAGATGGAACGCAGACGTCGGAAACGAGACAGCCATCGCCACCAGCATAGGGATAACGTCTCTAGGAAAGGAGTACTGGGCATGTAGTACTTTAAAAGGCGGTCAAAGTTTAGAAATGTGGCTGTCTGTCGGGGTCTGCTTCGTGTTTTTCTGGTACACTTTTAAATACGGGTCTAGAGTTGAAATATTAAAGTGTTATTACTGTTGTAATTGAAATTTAATTCATTGTTAATGAAAGCATTAGAATCGGATTTAGAAATAAAAAGAAAATTGTAGCAAGTCTTGGGAAGCAATAGGAAAATCCTATTAATCTTAAAGCTATATAAGAAATGGTTGTTCCCTCTTCAAAAGTTTAAAATTTCTGAAAGTATTCGAAACATTAATTACTTAAAAGATGTATTTATAAATATAGCGTATGATTATCATTAATTTGATCTGCAGATGGTTATCGCATGATTAACAATAATTCAACATGACGTATGATTAATAACCAGTATAAGCAATTAAAGTCAGCCAATATTCATAGATACCGATTGGGGTACTGCTAGAGCGTAGGATAATCAAATATTCAATTGATGATCCGCAGGAGGAGTCTATGATAAATAATCTGTGCTCCTCGTCTATCCCTCTTGCGTCATCCTGTAGGAGCGTTCTTGCACCTTATGCTTGTACGGTGATAGGGGCATGCCAACATGCTCCAAATCCTGTATAACCTGTAAGGTAATCTCTAGTCTAGCTAGCTCATCCACTCTGCAGCTCCCCAGAATGTGCCTGTGCCCTATCACACAAATATGGTGAATATCGTACTGCTGGGCCATTTTTGTTAGAGACCTGTGGCAGAGAGGGAAGATGCTGAATGCAGGAATACCGATTCCAGGGATTTGATGGCCGCCTGACTGTACGAGAAGATATTAACCCCAAATAATTATTTGAATTATTGAATTATTATCCCTCAGCCAGTCGGTCACTTCTTTAGTACTCAAAATTTCAGCCTGCTATACGCTAAAATGGTCAGGTAATCCACGAGAAAGACGCAACCCTAGTTACCTAAAGTGGACCCTTTAGACACCCGATCATTCGTTTTCGAACCACCGCTGTAGAAATGCACATAATCCTCTTTACCAGGAACTCCTTTGGTCCAGCAATCCCCTTTCGATGTAGTATTTCGGGTTCCGCTTTCAAGTAGTCGGCAAATGCAGGAATGTTGGGGATACCTTCCAGCACTATTCCATGACCGACACCCACTAAGGCAATGTAGGCAATTGAAGACAATCGTTTTAAATCTCAATAGCCACTACACAAGGCAATGTAACATCAAGTGCGACAAGTTGACGTTGAGGTAATATCACGCTTTAACTAATTACATTAACATGATCTGAAGAACAATGCAATCAAACATTAAGGGGATTAAGACAGTACAACTTTGGCGAAGAAGCAGCAATATCTACAATTGCTAAGTAATTGATTGTTGCATACAACTGTGATAAACAATTCTAAACGAGTACGTAACTGTCCTAAACTTGTAAGTTTACTTAAATTTTCTAACTGTGTTGGTGGAGCAATTCTTAAGGTGCTCGACCCATGTACATGATAACGTAACGTATGATCCCTTCTCTAACCATCTTACATTTGACGACGCATGACTCGTTTAGTGACGGCAAAACTATCGTATATTAAGCCAGGAAAATCTTTAAAACCCATTCGGAATAGGTGCAAAACTGTATTTAAACCACACATCTCCGTGTATATGGGAGATGTTTATCGTGATCCTTAATGGATTTCAATGGGGTGCAGTGGGAAAACAATTGCTTCATAAATGTGTGGGTCTGCAGGTGGAGCATATGAACAATTACAATTGGATGTATGTACGTAGAACGTATGAGTGTTATTAATTAGAGATGCAAGAAAATCAACGAGCAATGTGAGGGTCTCTCAGTGTAGCGTATGAACAATTACAATTGGATGTATGTATTTACATAGAACGTATGAGTGTTGTTAATTAGAGACGCAAGAAAATCAACGAGCAATGTGTCAATGTCGGTGGTCGTTTGTCTGTGGTGTTTTCAATATCAGTCATTATGAATTCAATGTAAATAAATCCAAAGTTAATATGAACTGAATGTAAATAAATTCCCGATCAAAATGCAATTCCAGCACTTGTTTTTAAAAAGCTTCGCGTTCATTGCGCATCCTTTTCAACCTATAATACTGTTCAGGTATTTTTTTCTTCCTTTAGAAAATGTCACCCTAACATCCCCAATAGCTAACGGCCAATTGAAATAGGCTCTACGCTCTACAATAGAGAGCACGGTTAACTAGAAAGTGGTGAACTACCTGTAGTACAGTGGTCTTCTAAGCAACCGACAACCGAAAGGGCGTTCCTCTCAGAAGAATGGTGTGGATCCAGATATAAATCAGGTGAAAGTATAGTTGTAGCCCAGGAAATTTCCAAGTCGTCGGTGATGCAATGGTAGTGTGCGTGGATCTTGTTCATGAGAACATGGGTTCGATCCCTGTCCTGACCAGGGTACATTCCTTTCGACACCGGTCATCTCTCTTACTATACTATAGAGTAGTTGGTGCTGAAAAAACGCTTCTCAAACTACCGATTGGAATCGGTGTAAAACTGTTGGTCCCAATAATTGCGTGCAGAACTAGAAATCGCACAGCTCACTGATCAGGAGAAGCTTCTCCAATCTCTTGATGGGATGTAATGGGAAACTTTTCTTTAGAGATTCTAGCATGACGTACTCGAATCAAGGATTATTTCTGTTAGCATTGGTAGTAACTTGCCTTAATTCACTGCCCGCTTTTTCACAGATGTTCCCATACATGATGTTGTATATTACCACGGGAAGCGGTCCTATCTCCTTCTCGTTTTATAATATTCATCAACAACAAACTTGGTTGGGTTACCAACCCTTTATACTCCTTTCCAGATGCTAGAAATATATGTCATTTATATTCGTTTAATCGGCAGCTTTGGCTTTCCAGTTTGCAAGGCAGAAGATAGGTAGTGAATGGCTGACTCATTCATCATGTGAATTTAGTTACCAAATAGGGTCAGGTGAATTTCGAGAATTTAAAGCACTTACGACAAATTGGGGCGTACCTTCGAAAAGTCGCACAATTGACTCGGTTTGACTTCAGTTTATATTGATGGAGTATATAGACATTGAAGAACATTGAAAACATTTATGAATTTGACATTCATGAAGTGACAGATTGTTAGCTAAAGGTAAGAAATTTACAAAATGTGTCACTTTACGCTTGAAGAAAATTGGGAAATATTAAAAACTTTCATACAAAGTTCTAAGTTCCATGGATTAGCATTTCCACTATCGTCATCCGATAATGCCCATATTCACCTCGGGGTCTACGTCAACAAACAAAAGTGACTCATATGCGGTTCGGAAACTCCACACCTCGACCGTAAAACTCGAAATCGATACCGCAATTCACGAGATAGCGACACAAACAATCGAAAATATACTGAATAATTGGGAGACCATTTGAACGATGTTGTGTTTCATTCAAAAATAAAATCTGAATTTTTAAAAAATATCTCTTCGTAAACCCATGACCCACCCAAACAACAGTAAGCACTATTCCCTGATTGTTGATCAATATAATAAAAATATATAAAGAAAATTCCAGCCAAATCGGAAATTACATTTATATGACAACATCTGCGTCTTTTGGCTGCATAAGTAATCTTAAAAAAATATATTCTACAAAATTTACTTTATTTCAGAACTTTTCCAAGAATTTTAAACAAAATTTTGCTAAAATGTCAAATGTGTCTTAAATTTTCTAATAATTTTAATTTTTAAAAAATTTCAAAGTGGTTTAAAAATTCCTGTCAACAACTACAAAATCATAAGAATACATATCAAAATTGGCTTCATCCTCTTGAAATCGTTTGAAATAAATCGGACTGCATGTCCATTCTGCGTACGTATAACTATTATTAATAAAATAACACTTGAGCGTATGATTGTTATTATTTAACCCACATTGTCTACATAACGTATGAGTAACTTAAATTATAAATTTTTTTTTTACTCTTAGGCAAATTGAAAACATTTCAACGAACTTTTCTGCCAACAAATGTTTCCAACTAAATCCTTCTTCTTATAAAATGCTTCTTTTAAAAAGTTTGTAGAGTAAATCACCTTAAATCTTTGCGTCAATCTTCACGTACTGCCGTTAACAAGAATTTCTACGATGTCGAACACTATACGTGTTATGATGATCTTTGGCAAAATATTCATCCCTAACAGTAAACTAAATGATCCCCTAAATCCTAAACCTTAACATTTTATTAACACCTCATGACCCCAATTTTTTTTTTTCAATGAGTTTTAAATTTCTTTATCGTATTATCTTGTTAAATCCTTAGTTTCCCCATAAAATTTGTAGATTTTGTGGAAACACTTTTTTTATTATTTCTTACTTCCTTCTATTGTTTTAAAGGTCATTTACATGTGTAGTTCTGGAAAATTCTTGTGCAACTCAAAACAATGTCTATTTTTTTTTGAATGGCAGGGAGACGGGGTCAAAGTTTGCCATGCATGTTTTCTATACAAATACTACACGCTTTTTAACACAATTAAGTGTTTCTATACAACAAAACAGTGTTCTTTTCATGCTTAATTCCTGGCAACAACAAATAGCAGCAAAAAGGATTCCCTCGTCCTTTTTTGTTTTGCCTGTTTGTTTGCTGTGTTTACATAGACGTTCGTACATGCTCGTTAAGGATTTAAAGCAAAAACAAAAAGAATTCAAACTGGCTAAAAGAGCTCAACTCAATTCTTGTCTATGCAACATTTTCTAGTTGCACATGTGTGTGTGTGTGAAAGGGTGAGGCATGCATCATGCATATTGTGAGTCTTTGTTGTTAGTCCGTATTTGTTGTTTATTGCTCTCTTTCTCTCTCTCCCTGTCTGCATGTGTTGGTGATGCAATTGAAGTCCTCTTTATCTTCTATTCGTTTTAAATTGAATTCACGCTTTGCTTAACAAACGAGTGTGTTCTTCTTTAGAATTTTTGGTTTGGAAACCTAAATGGGGATTTTAGAAAATGTGGCTAGATTTAAAGTTTAATCATTTTAAAGAATACGCAAATCAGAACCTTAAATTAATAATAATTAAAAAGACCAGATTTCTGGGAAACATTGGATTTGCCAAGACATCTTCCTTTGTCAGGTTCCCATATCAATGTTATAAATCTATTAAAAAAATTAACTCACAACAATTTTAAACTGTCGACAATTTTGTGGGTTGTAGTATGAGCAATATTAATTGGCATATAATTGTTACATACACTTAGGCGTATGATTGGCGTATGATAAATGGATGACAATGAATTCAATACAGTTAGTAATCCCCATTGAGGTGCATATCGGGTACGAAATAATCTAGGCTGCAGTAAAACTTATACAGGCAATCGGAGCACGAATAGAAGCGGACCTCCGATCACTGCACCAGCACACAATGGAACAGTTGACGGTATTCTCATCAAAGTAACATAGAATAGAGCATAGTCAACAAAGTACTAGGCACATGCCTAGGATTCTGTCATGAGGCGGAGCACCAACGCTTCGTATCCTTTGTCTTAACCTAATGTAACTAGTGAAGGACAATAACGCAACAACTTGTCATGTATGCAAATAACATGCAATTACTTGTGCGACATATTAGAAATAATTCAAAAAGTGGCGGCATATTTCTAGATGGGCTTTCAAACAACTAACAAGGCCACTCTGTAGAGTCAAAAATTAAGACATACATACAGAGAGTCATCGACAGAAACGTTTAGAGACTACTGCGTGTATCGACGTAGTTATTTTACTTTCCAAAATATCCAGGACACTCGCTCAAATGGAGAATCATTTGAAAAACACATGTACCTATCATTCTGTGCATCTGACCCACTGAAATGCTGATAAAAACATCACAAGGAGTTCTCGTGAGAAAAATGGTCCTATAATAAATAAAGAAAAACGTCTAGAATCGACGACCGATTAACCACGAGCTGTAAAATCTGTATACCGCCATACACGTATTTATGCGTATCAAAATAGCGCGTATACGCTGGCTAGACCCTGCGAGTAGAATGGATCAGACTGAACCAGTGCGAATGGAATTCGAAGACTTCCTCGAAGGACATCGAAAAATAGGACGACCAAGACTCCACTAGACGTCCAAAACTTCGCTGGAATATTGGTTGCGAGAGCTTGGTGGTACCAACTGGTGGAGAAACGCTAAAGAGAGAACCGGTTGGAAAAACACATAGACCTCATTTCACAAGGCCCTTGACCGTCCTGGGCTGTTTGAAGTACATAATAAGTAAAATCATATTGAATATTAATTGTTTGCTTTCGCAGTTGTTTATTTTAAAAAGGTATGAACCGTATATCCTTAAATTGAATTGCATATTGCTACTGTGTACGTATAACTACTATTAATTAGGAAACACTGCTGCGTATGATTGATTTTGTGTAACCTGTAATGACTCTACAACGTATGTGTAACTTCAATAATTATATCTTTTTTAAAATTAAAAGCAATTGTAAAAGCTTTCAAAGGATTTTCCTTGTAAAATTATTTTTAACCGTAGTGTTCTTCTGATCGAATGATTGTATTCATAAATGTACAGACTCTAACGTCTTTAATATTTACGTCAATTTTCTCAAGTTCATGTTAACGAATTTCTTACATTCATCAACACTCAAGGTGTTATTATACCCTTTTATCATATCTCTGCCCCTTTAATTGGGCCAAAAGTCGTAATTAAAATCCCAACTTTAAACTTTTGTTAAAAGCGTCTGACCCCAACCTATTTTAAAGAGTATTACATTTCGTTATCACATTTCAATTGCTGAGTTTTACCGAATTTGAAATTGGTTTGCCCGAATCTTAAATCCTGCCACAAATCTTTGAAACCCCCTATCACTCTGCGCCCTCATTTGTGTTTGACTCAACAAAATTTGTTACACCTTTTTCCTGTTTAGTTGTTTTGGAACTTCATAATTTATTCGCTCATATCTTCCACTTGACTATAAATTATAGCTCAACATACATATTTCGTTTTGGCTTCGAAAAGGAAATGTTTGCACCTTAAGTTTTCGTCCTTTTTTTTCGTATTGCGCTTAGGTTGTTTTGGCCGCGAACGTTGTCGCTTCGTCTAATGTTTCTATGCATCATAAATTTTATTGAAATCTACATCCGCTTCTCATGTTTCATGGTGATTGTTGGCTTCTCCTTTTGGTTCTGGATTCTATGATGGTGGCTTTCCTACAGCTACTTTTTTCTGTAATAGTTTAGCGATTTGTAAACGTTTTATGAGCATTCCAAAATGCGGTTGAAATGCATTACTCTCGGCTCTTTTGAGTTGTCGAGTTGTTGTGTGTCTTGGTATTATTTACAGACCAAAAAGAAATATGAAATATTTATTAAGGAAACATGTTAGCTTTATGGCAACGCGCGGAAAAAATGTGATAAATTACTGTTGATGCCAGTCAAGAGGGATGGTAGACTAAAATCTAAGTAAATGATCCTTAAATAGGATAGCAGAGGAAAGACTGTGGTTCTAGCAATTGGAAACATTTTAACACAAGACACGTGATGAAGTAAAGTTCGATCTGTCTTTAATCCAAAGGGTATTTTTTCGGTGCCAAGGATCTTTTTTTATTTAAGAAAATATGAAAAGACTTTATGAAGGAAGAACTGACAATGAGAATTAAATTTTAATATTGTGAAATGTAAATTGATTTTGATAAAATTCAGTTTAAGGATATGAATAGAAAATTAGTATTAGGTAAGTTCGAATTGGCTTAGCAAAATCTCAGTATAAATTTGTATCTTCCGCAGTGTCACATGCTTTTCATAGTCATACCCTCAAGCAGCTTTTTCCTTATTTCACTACTGGTACAAGCGAATTTATACACGGTGAAAAAACGGCCACTGTAGTATTATGTAGGAACCATGTATATGTTTGGAACACTGATTTTATGAATTGAGATCTGCCGCTTTTTTGTTTCTTTGTTGTCTGACACGTTCTTGTCTTAAGACACCAAATTTGGCTCAGCTACATATACTATGTTATAACAAATTAATCGTTGTGTCTTCAACATATAATATTGAATAGCAAACACTATGTGTTTGGGCACAATTATACTACATTTGCGACGAGCTGATGGTACGCAAACCCCTTTATGGAATGTAATGGAAAACTACTTATTTGGATAATTTTATACATGGCACTGATGGTCAGCATACGTCCAGAGCCGATAGAGTATTTATATTCTCGTATTACCCGACGCGCTCATAAATCTTTGTGCTGATAGGTCCAAACCCAAACGACACCACACCCACAGAAAGTTTAAGAAGATACCGTTTTTCCTTTTTTAAATATTATTCTTCCAATATTCCTATTGTTGTGGATGTACTCAATTAATAGCCTTCAGAATAAACCTTGTGGTTTTCACATCAAATGAATTAGCTGGGATCCAGGCATGTGCTCTATATAGTACTTCCTCCGAAACAAAATATATTGACGCGCCTCGGCAAAGCTTAGACACTTTTTTACTCTCTCAGGGGTACGAATTGATGGACACTAAGGACATTTGTGTGCAATTCGAATTTCGTAAATAAATGAAGTACTCTCCGGACTACGAAGAGCACATAGTAGCAAATAAAAAAACCTGGCATAAGTGCAAGCCCAGAAATCAAACCTGATGCCTTAGCTTACTCTTCTAAACGCTTAAGTATCTCCGAACATATCCGCTGCTAGGGCGTATGCTTACTATTAATTATATAACATGTATACAGGATGGAGCGTATGATTATTATTAATTCACATACCACTGTCCAGGATGTATGGATATCACTTTGAATATGCAATTGAAGTAAAATCTGCTTAAAACTTGATAGAATCTTCACAATACTATGTAACTCCAAGGGTGGCGAGCAGATATTGAGTTAATATCTCACTCTATTCAACTAAGTTAACCTGACATTAGGTTGCGCTTCAATTGTGTCCATATTTATGAAAGCTCACAAATTAATGTCAGAGGTGTATACGCCTACTATAGGTATCGCTGTTTGTCATCCGTCTGTTTGTATTACCCACTGTTGTTGTTTTTGTTATTTTCATACCTATGCGATTCCAACAAGTGTAGGGATTTGAGGTAAACTGCACCATAGCCACTAGTAGTACAGCAAGAACTTGACCGAAATGCCTATCACTTGGCGAGTTGACTAGGTATCAGTGAGGCTTCGCTAAAATACAGTCTGATAGCCCTGAAATCTATTCGATAGGCTCGGCACTCACTACGCTTCGGATTAGGAGAGTCAGTTTTGCGTACCAAGGTGAGTTACCAAGGTTCCCACGTATGAGTGTGGTTACGCTAAACTGTTGTCTGTTACCCCTGACTGCAAACTGTCAAAAAGTCATGGCATTCATGATACCACGGATTAGGGAAGCTAGGTCTGAGTAGAATACATACTGAGATTTGTCATCAATTCCATTAGAGAAGCTCACGTAGAAACGATTCTATCGAAGTGTATTGATAATATGGTAACCTGCCGCCCCTACCATGGTGAACTGGCGCTGGCCAGATAGAAGCCAACTGTGAACAACCGCTTGACTTTCATTTGACTGGGGACCCAAGAATATGTCATTGACATTATAAAACATGTACAGGAAACATTCCTTGTTTGAACATTCATAGCTATCTGTGGCGCCCTTTCGTCATGTCATTGAATCGATTTTGAACATCTGTTGCCTTTCATAGTACGTTCTCGCACCAAGCCTCTTTTGGATCGTCCAGGTTCCCGCCACCTGCAGATCACCTTGATAGCCTGAGTTTAAACGTTCGTTCGTTCGTTCGTTCTGTGTTCATGGATCTGTGTTCGTGTAGGTAGGTAACACTCACAGATCCATTTTCGGGCAACAGGTTGTAACAACCGTAAACTCAACTGTTGCCTCTGAATAGCGATTGCCACAACCGAACTGAGGTTGTCCGAACTAAATTCCATAGCTACAACTGAAATTTAGTTGAAACTACATCACCTCGTAGGTAATTTAGTTGTTTAAACCGAATTTCCAATCCATTGCGTTGGAGCAACAAAATTTTTCATTATTTTGGTGGCATAAATCAAATTTTTTATTATTTCGGTTGCAACAAACGAATTTCGGAAAAATTCGGTTACAGCAACTGAAAAATTTTAAATTCACCTGTGACAACGTCCTAATTTGCTGCTGAGAACTTCTAAATTTGTTTCACACAAGCTCTATGCTCGGTTGTGCCAACTTCTAAATTCGGTTGTGACAACTGCTAAATTTGTTTGCGGCAACCTGTAAATTTGTTTGAGATAACCTGCAAACTCGGTTATAACATCTTCAACGTTCGGCTGTGATAACCGAATTTAGAGGTTATTATAAACGAATTTATAGTTTGCCATAACCGAATTTAGAAATTGTTACAACCGTACTTAGAGGTTGAGATTGAACATTACTTTCTATGGGAAAATTTAGAAAACAGAACAACTTCGTTGGGACAAACTTCATATAAAATTATTGTCGACATTGGCAATTTCTAAGTTCAGTTCTGACAACTTCTAAATTAGTTGCTGACAACCTCTAAGTTCGGCTGAGAGAAGTTCTAAGTTCGGTTGTGACAACTTGTGAATTTGGTTGTGACAACCTCGAAGTTTAGTTGTGACAAATTCGAAGTTTAGTGGTGGCAAACCCTAATTACGATAACGGTTAATACGGGTTTTCTACAGATGTACCTAATGCTGTAGATGTACCTACTTACCCTGCGCATAATAGGTAAGTAGGTGGTACTATCTGAGTATGTAGGTACTAAGGAATATAGAAATGGAATGTTGGAAATTGGGTCTTTTCATTGGTACTTTTTTATTTTATTATTTAAGCTTAAGACATTCTATATCTCTACAAATAGAGATATAATTTTTTTTATATATCTCTATTTATAGAGATATAGTTGGTCTTAAGCTTGAATAATAAACTAAAACAAATAAAAATATAGAAATAACTATATATCAAATACAAATTGACTGAAATGATCCTTTTTGAATAATTACTATACTAGTACCAGTATTACTTTCCTCATAATTATGCATCACAATTAAAGTTTTCATTTGCTGCCACTTTGGAGCGAAAAATGTTCCATAAACCCCAAAACTTTTGTACTTTTAGCTGAGTTAAATGGAATAACAAACGGCGTATAGGGAAAATCTGGCTGGGAAAAGGAAACAAAAAAAATTCAACTGAGAATATGTTAAAAACACACACACATACAGTAAAGGAGTTGATTACACAAAGGAAAATTACGGCGAATCATTTCCGTATGGTTTGCCTGAAGGCAAATGAGGAAGGAGCATGGCAGCGCAGCAGGAACTGAAACATAAACTATGAAGCTCACACATACAAAGTGAGAAATCAAGCCGGTGATTTCACGGGGTGGTAGGGGAAAAGACTGACTAACAAGGATATGCTTATACCCACACAAACATACAGAATAACATATTTACACACACACTGTGTGAATCCTTTGCAAAGGACATAAAATTTAACACGCTTAAAGGGTTAAGAAACAGCAATCACATGTTATTAAGGGGGACTATCAAAGATGTAAGGCTGCACAGCAATAGGAGCAAGACATACACTAGAACTTAAAGACCATGTGATTGTAGATGATGAGCAAGTAATCACGTGTTTGCTGAGTTTAAAGGAACAAAATTCCATCCTCGTTTACTGGGAGCAGAGACATTATCTTGACTTTATGAAATTCTTGTTTAGCGCGAAATTGTTCACGAAGAAAAACGAGAGGGAAATTAAGTGCCATAAATTAAACTTAATTGAAATTCTTGTGACATTTTAAAATAATAAATATTTTAATATGAGGTATAAACAAATGTGTGTAAATTTCAAAAGGATAATTGATAAAGTTTTTTTTTAATTTCCCCGAGGATTTAAACATCTTTAAGTTAACAGACAGTAAATTCAGTTGCTTCGCTGTCTGCTTTCATACAAGTTAGGTGCAGAAGTCTTGCCAAAGTCTTAATTTCGGAGTTAACTTTGCGAAGTAACGTAGGTAAGCTAGGTTAGGAATACGTACTAATTAAGGCAGTAATGGATTATCCAGTTCATACTGCACCTGGATGTGTGTTTACCCATTCCGATTGTTCGGCGATGAGAAGATAGGTAGAAGTTACGAAAGAAATGTTTGTAAGCCAGAGTGATATAGCGGTAGTACGCCGAACGACCACTCGGTCTCTGAACCCCACTGGTCCCCCAGTATCGACAGCAAGAAGAGATAATAAACTATATACAATAAATTCACCAAAGAAGTGCATCCTTCTAACGGGTTTCTCAATACGTGCGCTACAAAAGTATTTTTAAATAAAATAAAACCGGTTTTAGATACCAATGAAATTCTTTATTCCTGTGAAAGTACGTTCGATGCCATTATGTATGGAACTCGATTTCTTTTGCATGGCCACCACGGTCACGCTTGCAGAAGTCCAGACGCTGAACCCTATTTTCGACGGTTTTCATGCATAAATCGGCCGATACTGCTGCAATTTCACGTTCGATATTCGTACGAAGTTCATCAATCGCCGCTGGCTTGTTGGCATAGACCATAGACTTGACGTAGCCCCACAGGAAATAATCTAACGGCGTCAAATCGCACGACCGAGGCGGCCAATCGGCTGGGCCATTTCGTGAGTTTACACGTTCACCAAACTTGGCTTCCAATAAATTGATTGTGGCATTCGCTGTGTGGCTTGTGGCGCCGTCCTGTTAGAACCACATGTCCCCCAAGTCCATATTATCCAATTGGGGCCAAAAATATTCGGTTATCATTGAACGGTAGCGATTCGCATTCACAGTAATGTGCCGGTCTTGATCATCACGGAAGAAGTACTGCCCAATGGCGCCGCCGGCCCATAAACCGCACCACACTGTAATTTTTTCGGGATGCAATGATGACTCATGGATTACATGTGGATTTCTGTCTGACCAATAACGCATATTTTGCTTATTGACGAAGCCATTCAGCCAGCAATGAGCCTCAATCGCTGAAGATGATTTTCCGATGAAAATCCGAATCATTTTCAAGTTGTTGCTCAGCCCAATTCACGAACATACGACGCTTATGGTGGTCAAGCGGCTTCAGTTCTTGCGTCAATTTGATCTTGTACGGATGTTGGCCAAGATCTTTTCGCAAAATTCGCCACAACGACGTCACAAAGCTGTCCAACGCTTGAGAACAACGTGCGAGAGACACATTTGGGCTTTCTTGAGCTGAAGCCTCAGCGGCAGCAATATTCTCGACACTACGGGCACTTCTTTATCTCACAGGCACGGGAATATTTTGTCCTGTACCTGTGGATTCAAATGTTTCCACTAGACGCTCAATTGTTGATCTGGTAGGACGATTATGACGACCATAAATTGGACGTAGCGCTTTTAAAGTTGAGGCCACTGACTCCAAATTTCGGTAGTAAATTTTAATAATTTCGACTCGTTGTTAACTCGTATATCTTTCCATGATGGAATGGCAAACCTTACTGAAGAGAAATGTCAAAAGAGCGGGAAAAAATATGGCGTCGTTTGCTGTCCCTATCGATATACTTTCGTAGCGTCTCTGCTGAAAAACCCTTTATGTTACAGTAATGCAAACTGACAGAAAAGAGAAGGAAGTCGATGGTGCCAAATTAGTTTTCATCCTCATAAATATTATAATAATCAATTCTCTCATTACCCCACCCTACTGGGTTGGGCTTTCACAACCAATGTTCGCATTGGCTCGCTTGCGGGCTTTGGGTCGCGAGCGGGCTTAACTTCCAGTTCAAATTTGTGGTCCAACTGTGGCTCCCAGCATTTGGTATTAAGTGGAAGGCATGCGAAGCTAGACAACTCCGAAACACGTCAACAATTATATTACTTTCGCGACTGAATGCTCTGTTTACGAACTATGGTCATATTTGTATCTCAGTGATTTTTTAGTTTTGGCGATTTTTCAAAAAAAAATATTTGGGACAATCTTAGAGGCAGCCCCAATTTATGCAAACGCCTCAGCAACAAATCAAATGGGATCAAATAGTTTCGTGTTTATATTCTCTGAAACACGTGTACACGCTGAACAATAATGGACCATGTATATATTTGCAAGCATTGTTTACATGAATTGAAGATCTGCTGCTTTTTGTTTCTTTATTGTGACAGACAGCAGTGTTTTCAGCAGTTTTCAACAAACAACATTTTGATCACAAATACACATGGTATAATCTATTAATCATTGTGTCCCAAACATGTCATATTGAATAGCAAACACAATGTGTTTGGACACAAACATACTATATTTGCGAAAAGCAACAAACATATTATAGAAAATTAATTTTAATTATGGCTACTTTTTTAAATTTTTCTGATTACATTTTGTGTTTGTAAATTTGATATTTTCATAGTTTGAACTGGCTCGGAGACATTCGCGAGCCCAAACAACAGCTGGCGAGCCGGGAGCCAATGTGGAATATGGCAGCTTTCGCCACGAGAGCCCGCTCGCAAAAAAAAACCCTGCTCAGATCCCAACGTCGCGTGATTACATCAGCGAGAATATGTAGGGCGGCTTTCCCCAATTGCCGCAACAACCACAAATCCGTAGAAATCTTGCAGCCTGCCCTCATTAACGAAGCGGCATTGATTTTGCGTCGGACCCACATGTCAACCAGAGAAACAGATAACCTAAGATTAAAAGAGCTGTGGCTTACAAGAGGTATACGAATCCTGACTAGTAAAAGTACAACCTATTATGCGAAGAGTGTCAGGCGCCTCATTGCCTGATATATCGATACATCCAGGAACTCAGTAAAGTTTCAGCTGATAGGGTGCGAGTATATTCAGAATTCGTCGGCATTCCTTAACCAGTTGCAGTTGTATAGTTATATACAATAACAAATCGCTCGTGTATCGAAAGATTCAATGCAGACAGTAAGAGAGAGAGCAGAAAAAGATTTAGGCTTAACTCGTTTTGTTTGTTGGCATTAGAGTAAAGATAAATTTTTATTCTCTACTTTACTACAACGGTTTTGGCGCCACGTTACTTTTCACGCAGATCTACATCATCTCCAGAACATCTCCTAGAACGGATAATCCTAACTCAAATGCTGATCTACAGCCCTCCGAATGGAAAGGACTTCAGCATGAAAGACACTACAGTTGGCATCCAGTATTGAAGATTAGATAAGATGGAGATCTTCGCTGAAGATCCTATCTTGAGTGTCAATATCCGTTCTGGAACAATCAGCAAAAAACAAAGAATTCCCCATCTGTTCAATCAATCCTTTGGTCAGTATTATTATCTCGGAACCATCTGGAATTCCACCGTCGGCATAGCATTGTCAGTTGCTCGACTCAAGTATCTATCCGGATCAGACTTATCAACTTCAAGGACAATAGTTAGTATTGCTCTGGTTGATCATGTTTCGCGAAAAGAACCAGAGTAATGAGATCAAGGATAATTTCCAAAGCCGCTTCAAGGGAGCCTGGGTTCTTTGAACTCCATTCCCAGAAATTTCATTAGTTGCTCCTATCCACGGCATTCCACCAAACCAGGCATCTAACTCTACGTAACGAAGAGTAACTGGTTTATAGACACTTTTACATGTAGCAATTTACATAAAAAAATCGATTGATAGGTAACTACCCGGCAACTCCATGCATCGACTTTACAGTCGGCATCCCCTGTACATGGGTGGTGCAATGTCAGTGTGCACGCCTATTGTACATTTCTTTCGGCCACCTCGCTTAGCGACGGCGACATTGTCGAGTGATTAGCCATTAAAGAGCTTCTCAATATACCGATCGGAACCGGTGTAAGACAGTGGGTTGCAATCAGAATTTTCTCTATAGTGTGTAGTGCTGTCAACCTGCCACTCGATAAAACAAACGGATGAGAGGTCCTGGAAGCCGCGAACTTCGGCTAAATATCCCCACGTCTGGCATAAGTTGACGGATGTCCGAGGAACACATACCGTGGAAGTATCGATAGAACAACGACACGCAACCCACATTTCGACGATGCTCAAGGGAGGCAACAGAGTTGTATACCCTACTCTCCCCTATCAACACCAGCGTTCTTCTCCGGATACTGTCGAGAAGCTCCAAAAATGTTCTAGGAGCACCTGCCCATAATTGGGAGTTATATTCCATCTTTGGCCTGATTTAGGTGCTGTAGATATTGAGAAGATCAGATGGACTGAAGTATTTCTTGTACCACTGTAAAAAGCCTAGACACTTGAATGCATCTTTGGACACTTCAAATACATGTTTTGCCCAACGGACATCACATTGTATTTTCATGCCCAGAACATCAAGAGTGTCGTCTCATTCATCAATATCCATACCGTCTATAGACAATTACGACACACCTAGGCCAGCAATCCATTTATGCGACAACAAACAACACTGGGTCTTACCCGCATTAAAATCTACTCTATTCATTCGACCCCATTCAACATTGGACACCAGATCCTGGCCGAGTGTTTCCCAGGGAATCTTCCATGAAAATAAGAAAAAGAGAAATAGAAAGAACAGAGGCCTGTGGTACACCTGCAGTCAATTTATGCTCGTCGGATGAAACCCCATCTATAACAACTCGTGTAGTGCGATCTCTGAGAAAACTCTATAAAAATCGAGTGAGTTATCACCGACACCAAAAGCAGCGAGCTTTGAGAGGAGTGCGTCGTTCCATACTCTGTCAAAGACCTTGGAAATATCAAGAACCACTACCTTACTCTCACCAAGCTGGTGGATGGTTCGACTCCACTGGTACGAAAGGAACGCCATCAGATCTCCAGTAGATCTCATTCTACGGCAGCCATACTGGACTCAAGATATTTCAAAATATGGTGGAACAAATTGCAATTGGGCGGTAATTTGCAGGGTTACCTGCATCACCTTTTACACTATACACCATTTCGCTCCATGTTCTGCCGATAGTTCTTCCTGGAAGACTATCCTGTAATTCTCCGAATACATATGTCCGTTTCACATACTACATTCATCTTTCATCTTTTCACAATCTACTTTCATCTTTTGCCTTATCTCTCCAGTTGGTATTACCAAGTGTACCCAGGGATTCGTCAACCTGGTCCCTTTAGCGGAGTCTTGTTCTTCCTATTTTTCGACCCACTTCGAGTTCGGTTTCGAAAACCCTTCGTGCTGGTTTTTTTTCATTCATTCTACTGACATGGCCTAGCCAACGCAATCGTGTTATTTTGATCTTGCTTTGGTTTAATAGTGTGGAGGACCAACTTGTTAGGATATTTTCAACTTTTGCTTTTATCTCTAGTCATCACTAATGTAGTCCCTGCTTCTATTTTCATTGTGAAATTGTCCATTTACACCGCCATGTGCTGTCGATGGCGCTTCCTGCAGGCACTTGACAACTAAACAACGTCTACTGTGCTGCTTTCATATACTTGTTACATGAAACCAAATTGAATCGATATCATAACAACGGGATCTGTGATCTGGCTAGAACATGACTGAGAAATGCCAAGCCCAGGTTTTTGTCGAATTCTTAAAAAAGGTTTTCCCAAGGTTTTCCCTTATTTCCCCTTTCCCTGTTATGACATACAAGTAAATTTTCAATTACTCTAATAAGACATTCCTTATCAGCTCCTTTTTGAGTCAGCAGCCAAGCCAGACATCTCGCATGACAAATCTTTTGGCCACATCTTCTGCAGTTTCTTTCTCCTCCTTTGTGGCCAATAATTCATACGCACGACTACTTAAGATGACTTTTAGACAAAATGTTATTCTTCCATACTTCCGAAACACCAATTGAATGTGAGAGTTCAATTGACTTTAAGCATTTATCCTGCGAAATAAGGACCAAACACATAAGAAACAAACAAAGAAGACACATCGGTCTTTAGGTTGACAAAAAGAAGCGATAGAATCTGGCATCAGCAGCTGCAGGGAGAACGTGGACGTCTGCCAATTACAAAAGTGATTTTCCTGTTGCAGCGGATTTCGGAAAAATCTACTCCAAATAGAAACTCCCATTTGGGGAGTTGTGAAATAAGGACACACAAATATAAGTCCTCCAAGATAAAAAGACACATATATGTTTAGTTTTTGCCATTCAACCGACAGAATTTTAAGAGGAACGTATAACAAGGTTATACAGTTTTGAAATGATATCAATTTTGAGAAACTGTAACATTCTATAATATTTCTCAATTTCCCCAATGCCACTCGTATACGCAATGCTCTCTATGTGTGTTAAAAGGACATCTATCTGAACACATCGTTTAAAAAAAACGTGTCATGCCAACATGGTCGGAAGTCACAAGACATATGAACTTGTCATCACTCGTAGAAGGTGTAGATGAATGTAAGCAGGACTTACGGGATACGTGTAAGGATGTGAGTGAAACTACGTATGACTGCTATGATTGTATATGTGTAGCAGGATATTTTGATGTCAGTAAAGAAATATTTGAAACTGCTGGAGTATCATATAAAATGAATGTTAACATCATTGATACTTGCTGTAACTACAGCAGCAATCATATCCTCCTACATTGTCACCGTTTTCATTACGTCCTGGTGGAATTTTGCCCTCGTCCAAATCGCTCTGTAAGTAATTCTGTTAATGTCTTCGATATTGATACTTTTTTCGCCTTAATACGCTGTCAAGACAGATTGAACTGAAATTGAATTTGAACGAAAAGAAAAATTATGCGAAATAAGATGGGAGGTTAAGGGTTCGTTGAGCTTGTGCTGGAAAGAGCCAAATCATTTAGAAATGAACCAGGATACATAACGGAAACTTAAGTAGTAATTTCCTGTCTGATCTCGACAGGATAATTATTAAGGATACACACGTATCCGGAAAAAGTACTATGAATAGACAAATGGCTTCACAGAGAGTAGTTGAGCGAAAATAATTGATATAAAGGACGTCTCAAAAATTATTTATAGAAAAAGGAAATCCTAGATTTTTTTGAAAAGGCTTTTACAACTATCGTAAACAAATTTTGAACGACAGACTAGATTTGGGTAGAAAAAGTGGTACCCAATTTCTCTATGAAAAAGCTGACTCAATATTTCTTTTGAGAAAATTAATTCACTATTGGTTTTATAGAAAAATTAAGACATATAAGCATTTCTTTTATAAATAAATGTCTTACAAATTTTTCTATAGGAAAACATATCACAATTGTTGCTATAGAAATCACTTCTAGGCAATGCAATTTTTCTATCGCAAAACACTTGTCAGCAATATTTCTATAGGAACACAATTGTCCAAAATGCGTCTATAGAATAACAACTGCGATCAATTTTTCTCTAGAAAACAATTGTCACCAATGTTTCTATAATAAACCAGGTATCACCTAACAGTTGCCTCTAGTATTTCTATAGAGAAACAGTTGCCTTTAGTTTTTCTATAGAAAACAGTTGTCTCTAGTTTTTATACAGAAAAACAGTTGCCACCAAATTTTCTATAGAAAACCAGTTCTCTAGTTTTTCTATAGAAAGGCAGTTGTCTCTAGTTTTTCCATAGAAAAACAGTTGTCTCGAGTTTTTCTATAGAAAGACAGTTGTCTCTACTTTTTCTATAGAAAAACAGTTGTCTCTAGTTTTTCTATAGAAAAACAATTGTCTCTAGTTTTTCTATAGAAAAACAGTTGTCTATAGTTTTTCTATAGAAAAACAGTTGTCCCTAGTTTTTTTTCTATAGAAAAACAGTTGTCTTTAGTTTTTATACAAAAAAACAGTTCCCACCAAATTTTCTATAGAAAAACAGTTGTCTCGTTTTTCTATAGAAAAACAGTTGTGTCTCGTTTTTCTATAGAAAAACAGTTGGGTCCAATTTTTCTATAGAAAAACAGTTATCTCCAGTTTTTCTATAGAAAAACAATTGTCTCTAGTTTTTCTATAGAAAAACAGTTGTCTCTAGTTTTTCTATAGAAAAACAGTTGTCTCTAGTTTTTTTCTATAGAAAAACAGTTGTCTCTAGTTTGTATACAAAAAACAGTTGCCACCAAATTTTCTATAGAAAAACAGTTGTCTCGTTTTTCTATAGAAAAACAATTGTGTCTCGTTTCTCTATAGAAAAACAGTTGTGTCCAGTTTTTCTATAGAAAAACAGTTGTCTCATGTTTTTCTATAGAAAAACAGTTGTCTCTAGTTTTTCTATAGAAAAACAGTTGTCTCTAGTTTTTCTATAGAAAAACAGTTGCCTCTAGTTTTTCTATAGAAAAACAGTTGTCTCTAGTTTTTCTATAGAAAAACAGTTGTCTCTAGTTTTTCTATAGAAACCCAGTTATTCCAGTTCTTCTGTAGAAAAAACAATTTTCACCATTTTTTCATAATAAACCAGTTGTCACAGTTGTCTCTAATTTTTCTAGAGGAAAACAGTCTAGTAGTGTCTCTAGTTTTTCTATAGAAAAACAGTATCTCTAGTCTTTTTCCCAGAATTTTCGTGCCCAAAAATTCATCAAGGGTATTTCTATAATAACTTATCAACTTCTCGAAAGAGAAAGTTTGTTATTAATATTTGTTTAAATAAGGGTGTGAAGAATTTTTCTATAGAAACTTCTTACATATGTCATTCACAGGAAAAGTCACCCACAATAATTCTGGAGAAGAAGTTACTAAACCAGTCTACTATAGAATCACGTTGTCAGAAACAATTAGCACCTATTTTTGTATATAATAGCAATTGAGTGCAATTTTTCCATTGAAAGACAGCTGTCACCAAAATTTTGTAAAGCAAACCAGTTGTCGTCAGTTTTTCTATAGAAGATCAGTTCTCACCAATTTTTGTATAGAAGAAATGGAACATTGTCTATTGTTTCAATATTTTCTATATAGAAAACTGTTGTCTCAACATTTTCTATATAGAAATCAGTTGTCTAAATTTTCTACAAAGAAAACGGTTGTCAACATTTTCTACATAGAAACCCGCTGTCTCAACATTTGATATATAGAAAAATTTTGTCGCAACATTTTCTATATGGAAAACTTTTGTCGCAACATTTTCTATATTGAAAGCTGTTGGCTCAACATGTTCTATATAGAATCCTGTTGTCTCAATATTTTCTATATAGAAAACTGTTGTCTCAATATTTTCTATATAGAAAACTGTTGTCTCAACATTTTCTACATGAAAAACTGTCGTCTCAACATTTTCTTGTTTTCTCAACATTTTCTACATGAAAAACTGTTGTCTCAACATTTTCTATGTAGAAAACCGTTGTGTCCAAATTTTCTATATAGAAAACTGTTGTGTTAACATTTTCTACATAGAAAACTGTTGTGTTAACATTTTCTATATAGAAAACTGTTGTGTCAACATTTTCTATATAGAAAACTGTTGTGTCAACATTTTCTATGTAGAAAACTGTTGGCTCCACATTATCTATATAGATAACTTGTCTTAACATTTTCTACATCGAAAACTGTTGTCTTAACATTTTCTATACAGAAACCTGAGGTCTCAATATTTTCTTTATAGAAAATTGTTGTCTCAATATTTTCTATATAGAAAACTGTTGTCTCAATATTTTCTATATAGAAAACTGTTGTCTCAACATTTTCTACATAGAAAACTGTTGTCTCAACATTTTCTATATGAAAAACTTTTGTCTCAACATTTTCTATGTAGAAAACTGTTGTCTCAATATTTTCTATATAGAAAACTGTTGTCTCAATATTTTCTATATAGAAAACTGTTGTCTCAATATTTTCTATATAGAAAACTGTTGTCTCAATAATTTCTATATAGAAAACTGTTGTCTCAACATTTTCTATATGAAAAACTGATCTCTCAACATTTTCTATGTAGAAAACTGTTGTGTCAAAATTTTCTATATAGAAAACTGTTGTGTCAAAATTTTCTATATAGAAAACTGTTGTGTCAAACTTTTCTATATAGAAAACTGTTGTGTTAACATTTTCTATATAGAAAACTGTTGTGTCAACATTTTCTATATAGAAAACTGTTGTGTTAACATTTTCTATATAGAAAACTGTTGTGTCAACATTTTCTAAATAGAAAACAGGTGTGTTAAAATTTTCTATATAGAAAACTGTTGTGTCAACAAAACTGTTGTCGCGACATTTTCTATATAGAAAACGAATGTCTCATCTTTCTTTACTTACTTATATATATAGAAAATTGTTGTCTCATCTTTCTCTATATAGAAAACTGTTGTCTCATTTTTCTCTATATAGAAAATTGTTGTCTGATCTTTTTGTATATAAAAAACTGTTGTCTCATCGTTCTCTGTATGGAAAACTATTGTCTCATCTTTTCTATGTAGAAAGTTTTGGGTGAACATTTCCATTATAGACGACTTTTGCCGTAACGTTTTCAATATAGAACACAATTTTAATTTAAGACATAAAAAATGTTGTAGAATGTTCATTCAGTTCCAGCTCTATAACCTTAAGCTTCTTTATATTTTGAAGTGCTTTAAAAGGACACCAAACCATTCTCATTCTTACGTCCTTAAAGAGGAAACATTATGATGAATAAGAGTGTAATAAAACAACTAAACAACAGACATTCAAATAAAACGTCTACAATACAAAAGAAAAATGCACTAAAATAACATTTCTTAGGACTTAGGACCAAGCTAGGTCATAGCAAATGACCAGGCGTGCAACACTCAAGAAATTCAAAAAGAATGTCCTTACAGAATAGCGAGTCCTTACAAAGGGATCAGAAAAAAAAGCTTTTAGTTTCATTTGTGCCAACAAAATCAGTGTTGGCTTTTTGCTTTGTAAACTCGCAGCGAAGCAAAGGCAACAGGGATACGAGTTCAAATCTAAACAGGATAATAAAAACAAGACATGGTAATGAGGATGGCAGTAAGAAAAACAAGGCCAAGAAGTTCCTGTGAGAAGCATTGCAGGCAATGTAGGAAAAAAGGAGTCAAACAATAGCAATAGCCGTTGTTTTTATTTAGATTTTATGTTCCATGTTTAGTTTTGCCTTGAAGTTTGCCATGTTCTGGGGGCGGCTTTTTCCTCTGTGTGTCTCTCTCACACTCTCTCTAGTTTAGATATTTACCGGAAGTGAGCAACGAATGAATAAATGTTGTTTCCGTTTTGCATTCATTCGTTAGTTTTAAATTATGATACACGAAAAAATTCATACAAACTTGTATACGATAAACGAGTATATGAGTACTTGTATGGTGTATAAGTATACAAATTACAACAAGCTCGGGAACAGCAGACAAAGTGGTTAAGATCCTTTTGTGTGACTAACGTTTAAATGTTGTGGGTGTTTCAACGAAAGTTCTTAGTGTTAGTAGACAAAGTGATGGTATTCGGTTTTAAAGTAATCGCTTGCTTAACCAAACCGATGAATGAAAGTATCGAATAATCTTTTAAAAATTTTAGCAACTATAGTAAATTTGGATTTAAATTTAAATTATTCTATTATTTACTCACTGTTTTTGGTAAAACAAAATGATCACTCACCTGAAAATAGAAATAAAATACAAAGTCATTAATAAAAAAATAGTTAAATATAAATGCTAGATATTTGTCTATTGTCTAAAGGAAAATAATCTTCAATATTGTTACAAAAATACGCGTATATTTTTGACTTAAATAACATTTGAATCATTGGAACTCTTTAGCATGTTAACGTAACATTGGAATGTTAAACATTTGCATTTCGTAGACGCTGAAAAAACGGCCTCTGTAACATGTTCCAGGGAACATGTATATGTTTGCAAGCACTGTTTTCATACATTGAGGATCCGCTGCTTTTTTATTTCATTGTTGTTTGCCTCGTTTTCGTTTTCAGCCGTTTTCATCAAACCACGCCACATTTGGGTCACAAAATCATATATTATAACCTACTAGTCTTTGTGACTCAAACATGTAATATTGAGTAGCAAACACAATATGTTTAGACACAAGTATACCATATTTGCGACAAGCTACAAACACGTTGTATTTGCATCCAAACAACAAAAGTAGACAGATTTTTCCGCGTGAAGGATAAGACTTAATAAGGATACATATCTGAAAGGTCAATATCTTTAAATGCAGACAACAAAATTGTATGTTTAATTTTTGAAAAAAACACAGATTTGTGAAATATCGATGGCATTACGCTTCACAGAAATAGCAATGTAATGTACTTCTGAAGCAGTCACAATTTTATTACTTCCAAAGTTGCACTTCACAAATACATCTCTCTTTTAAATTTATTCCGGTTCTAGTTTAAACATCATTAAGGCTATTATTTCGTATGTTGTTCATATTTTTGCTACTGATAGAACTATTTATACTAAGTCCTGCAATAAAATGTTGTCACTTTGTGAGCGGCATATAGTTTCCTATTTACAGGACTACAAAGTTCGAATATATAATTATAAAGGATTTCATTATTTCACCTAAAGTAATAATATTCGATCTTCATCTTCTCGCAGGCAGGATGCCTTACCAGCTAAAGTAACACCAGGAATAGATATAGAGGGAAAGACAAGGACCTGGATGAGACCCTCTCTATTGATAGTATGGGGGAGTCGTATCACCACTTCACTGAAATTCAGCACCGTATATTAGTTTGCTGTATATTAGTTTGCTGAGGGTAAAGGAACAGTTTGCAAAGTTATAGCATATGCTGAATGCCTAGCAATTGCAATAGCAGGAAAATATCCTCCCACATTTTGAGATGTCCTTCAGGACTTTATCACGAGACTCTCTAAGGAGGCAACGGAAAATGGATTCTGAGTAAATCCAGATAAAACCAAGCTCGTACTCTTTTCTAAGACCCAGAAGATTCCGTATATTTCTTCATTATATCTACACGCTGGAAAATAACAGCTGCAGCAACATATTGCAGGAACCATGTACATGTTTACAAGCATTGTGTTCGTGAATTGAAGATCTGCTGCTTTTTGTTTCTTCATTGTCTATCACGTTTTTTTTTTCTACACGTAAAGCCAATTTTGGATCATAACTACTGATATTATAACCCATTAATCATTATGTCCCAAACATGTTATATTGAATAGCAAACCCAATGTGTTTGGACTTAAGTATACTATGTTTGCGACAAGCTACAAACACACTATATTTACATCCAAGCAACAAAAAAGATTGTAGGTCCAAACACATTGTGTTTGCTTTCAATATTACATGTTGGAGGCGCAATGATTAATATGTTATAATATACTTTTTTGTGTCCCAAATATTGCTTTGTTTGTTGAAAACCGCTGAAATCGAAAACGCGACAGACAACAAAGGAACTAAAAAGCAGCAGATCTTATATTCATGAAAACAATGAAAGCAAACATATACATGGTTCCTGCAAAATGTTGCTGCGGCCGGTTTTTTTTTCAGTGTGTAGGAGAATGTATCCGAGAGGATCACAAATCAACTCACCAGCAGATAAAAGTTAAGCGGATGTGATTCTGAACAACGAACAGGGGTCAAATCGCATTCCAGCGAAAATCAACAGGGTTATCTGCTATACACATGGCTTGAGGGTTTCCTAGTTGATGGCAAGCGAGAAATCCACTGAAGGATTTTGGAAGGCTGAAAAAATCGGAACAGGACTCTTCATCGAGGATCTATATCTTAAATTGTAGTTAAGCCCACTTGAAGCCTAAATTGAGTACGATGCAGTCTTGGTAACGAAACGGCTGCATCCAATAGGAGAATGTATCCAACGAAACAGAGAAGCAATAACTTTCCAGCGAAAATGATTAAGATTATCTGCCATACAATTATTCCACGGAGAAACTCATGGGATAAGGGTTACTTAGTTGATAGCGAGCGAAGAATCTACTGAAGGATCTTGGAGGGATAAAAGGACCGGAATAGGACTGTTCATCGAGGATATAAATATTGAATGATACTGTCGTCTTCCTGATCACAACACTGTGTTTCAGTTGCAGACGCAGGTGAACACACAAATGTTGAGATATTGCCAGTTAGTCAGACGGCGATCAATGCGATAACGTCGCACAGTATTCGATCGATTTTGTTAAATGAGTTCAAGGAGTTGATAAACAAATTCTCCGTCACAGCCAGCTTTTTAAGGGATTTCCGATAATCCACGTTGAAGACGATTACATGTCAGTGGCGTCTACTTTTGAGAAAAACGTCTCCAGTCATACCCCATCGATTATGTTACTCGAGTGCAAGGAGTTGATAAATAAATTCTCTGCCACTGCCAGCCTTGGTATTATATGGACTCCAAGTCATTGTAGAATTTTAGGATGTGAAAGAGGAGATGAACTGCTTTGAATGAGCTCCATCCGGCAACACTTTCGATAACAAGACCCGATGGTTTATAAAACTGGACAATCTCGAACTGAACCGACTCATGGGTGTCCTAGCTGGGAACTCCACTCCCTGGGTACATCTGCATACAATTTAGCAGACCGATGCAAATTAATGTAGGGCGTGCATAGAGGACATCAAAACGATGAAACACTTTATCTGTCATTCCACCAGTTTTGTAGGATTAAGACTCCAATATCTCTTATGCAATACAATTCCTAGTACAATTCCTAGCGCACGCTAATCATGCACCATTGAGTGTCACGTTTGGTTCCCTAGAGCTTCTATATTTGATATTCTGATACAATATACTAAAAGCTGCAAGAATTTAAATTTGTATTAGCTCTAGTTCCTACAGTGCTTCACAATGTCACGTCAATTTTCCTTAATAAAAACATTAATTATTTATGCTTCTATAATCTCCATTTGACAACAACACTTACTATCACATTCCTGCTAACTGCTATGAAATGTATTTTTGTCAACACATATAAAAGCAGAGTGTTATGGAATTGAAAAATGTTTCATTTTCCAAAACGTATAAAAATAAAAATATTGAATTTTATACCGCGATTACCAAATGCTTTATAATGAAGATTTGCATTTCGCAATAATACTGTTTTACTGGACCTTAGCCTGAAATGCATGGCATATGAAAGCTGAATGCTATGAAATTTCCAAACTTTGTATTTCTCTATATATATACAGTGATTACCGAATACTTAGCATAAAGAAGATTTTAATTTCATACCAAGTCTACTTGCATTAACCCGTTGCTTGATAAAACTGCTCGTTGTTCTCGTCCCCCAGTTCTTTTACCTCCTTTTTTTTTTTGTTTGTTCGCAAAACGAAATCACTTTTTCTTGAGTGAATTAAGATTCATTCATAGCCTCCCTATATTGTTTACAATCATTCGCTCATTCATTCATTCATTTATTTATCTTTATGTCTGCCATGCAAATTTCTTGGTTAGCTTTTTCTTCGAAATCCTGTTTGAAAAACCACAATTGTTACGTTGCCTAACAGGGTAGCTTAGCCTTTTACTTGTATTTGCTGTGTGTGTTACCAAGTTTCTAGGAACGTTTTTGTTTTAGTGTGTACTAGCAGTAAAGGCTATGTAAATGTTTTGATATAAACTAACAACCATGTTTCTTCCACCCTCTCCCGCCATGTTGTAATCCTGGTAAAATCGCATACAATACATCCTTATTTATGCCAAAATTAAATGCAAAAAGTCAAGACAACAAGTTGAAATAAGAAGAATAATATAGAAAACTTAAGTCGTTATAAGAAATTATTTCATTAGACACAACAAGAAGGCAACAATTTCTACTGACAATAACTTCCCTTTTCTCAAAAAAGCAATGGGCAAAGAAACGACCACAAAGTCCTGGGTACGGCCATATACACGAAGTACAAAGGCTGGTATACCATCAAGAGCCAGATATCCAACACTCTGTAATGTTGGCCAAGTATGCCTAATGAGTTAGTCATCCAAGGGCAAAGTGGTTTAGGGGAGACTTTTTGGGAAATGCGTGAGTATGAAAATAGAATAATAGGAAAGTTTTCTAAATACTTCATCATAACTTCTGAAAGAGTAACCGTTCAGAGACAGTGGAAAACTGTTTGCTCCGGTAAAGTTGTAAAAAATTGTTTTCTATTATTTTAAATGGGTTCATTTAGCAACCACTCGTTTGAAAAATCTGTATTTTTTGCTTGTTTGGGATGCAAACATATCATGTGTTAGGAGCTTGTCGCTAATATAGTATACTTGTGTCCCAACACATTGTGTTTGCTCTTCAATATTACATGTTTGAGACACAATGATTTATATATTATAAGACATGTGCTTGTGATCCAAATATACCTTTGTTTGTGATACAAATATAGCGGTGTTTGGTGCTCAGTTTACTTATTTTTTTCGCTATGCTCTGTCGAGAGCAAAATAGGGTAAAAACATATGAAATCAACCAATGAGTTGACCGCACCGATTTCGAATTGGATGAAATTTGGTACGAAGGGAAAGTTAAACATAATAATAGCGTTTGCCAACTTTCAGTATCCTAGCTCTCGTACTTTCAGAATTATGGTCATTCCAAGTTGGCAAAAATCAATAAAAATGCACTCAGATGCCTTAACACAATTTTTAATATCTCGAAAAGTATTCATTGTACATTAATAATCAAGGGCTCATTTTACAGACAAAGACATGCGCCATTCAAAAAATTTTTTTTTTTTAAATTTTCGATCAAGGATAATGTAAATAAAAAAGGACTAAAATTTCCAAAGGATATATCTCGAAAATCAATATTTTTAAAAATTTCAAAAAAATATATGTTAATTCTTATTATGTTTTGTACAAGTCTGCCAAATTTCAATGTGGAGTCTTTATTACAACATGAGTTATTAAGAAAAAAGCAGGCGAAGGTTTATGTATTTCATGAAATGTACCAAAATACAAAAAGGTGACAAATTACAAAAAGAAGGACAAATCAAATGTAACGGAACTTTTTCGACTTTACAACCTAGGGGAAATATTTATTGCCTGTTCACACAAAAAATTTACAAATATTTTATGACATGTGGTCGGCTTATTGGCAGTAGCAAATTCAGTCCCTATTTAAAAAACATTTTATGGCCCGTAGTTCACGCAAATTTTCCAATTCAAGAAAAGCAAGGCGTTTATTTTTTTACCTGAAATCTATATTTTGTACCAAAAAAAACAGTATAAATAGTTCAGAGACTCTAAGTCAAACTTCAGTTGAATACCAGATTTCATAAGTGCTAAACGTCAAAGTGTTAAAGTGACTGGATCGTTTGAAAAAGCAAAAAAAAGAGACTAAATATTTAAATAAATTATAATTATTGTCATTACAAAAAAGTCGTGCACAATTCATTCGGTTGTGGTATTTAAATAAAAAATATGCCATTCAACTCAACATTTTGCTGTAATCCTTTTAAAAAATCCGGTCACACTGGGTGCAATAAAAGTTTAAGACAAGTCCAAGAATGGATGCTACAGTATACTAAGGATAAAAACATTACGATCTCAAATAAAATTTGTGGGACATGTAGAATAAAATTTTCGCATCTGAAAAAATCTAATAAATCTAATTTGGAAGAAGCTTCAGACATAAACGAAAATGTAGATACTTTCGATGACATTGCGTCAGGCACGGAAGAAGTTGCTATTTCAAAATTAAACCAATCTTTACCGTATCTGGAACAATCTCCGATAAAAAAGAAGAAGTTACATCAAAAACGGTACAGAGATGCAAAATTCAGGAAAATAAGTGATTCGATTCAAGACAAAATTTTCCACGGTTCAGCACAATCAACTTCGCATATGTGCCCGCAATCCGAAATAATAGAACAATTAAAAGAAAAGTTTAAAATATTAACAAAAAATAGTGAGAAAATCCAACTGCTAACAATTTTACCAAAAAGCTGGACAATACATAAAATTGAGGAAGAATTCCTGGTTACAAACTATATCGCGCGAAAAGTCAAGCATTTGGTTGAAACAAAGGGTGTGATGAGTACGCCTAACCCAAAACTGGGAAGTCCAATTTCACCAGTGACAAACAGTTTAGTAAAATCCTTTTATGAATCCGATGACGTCAGCTGGTGTATGCCCGGACAGAAAGATTTCGTGTCTGTTTTTGAAAATGGTACAAAAGTCAGGAAAAATAAAAGACTTTTGCTTGGAAACTTAAGAGAAATGTACGCCTTATTCAAGGAACGACATGATGGAATAAAAATAGGTATTTCCAAGTTTTGCCAACTTCGTCCGAGGAATATAATTCTAGCAAATGCGAGTGGATCTCATAACGTGTGTGTTTGTACAAAGCATCAAAATATGAAGCTGATGATTGATGCTATAAATTTAAAAAAATTAACTGCTGGTGTTCCGAATTATGAAGCTGATGATTGATGCTATATGAAGCTGATGATTGATGCTATAAATTTAAAAAAATTAACTGCTGGTGTTCCGAATTATCAGCTTGAATGTTACAAAGATTGTTTGAAACAAATGACATGCATTCCGTCTTCTTCAAAGTGTCACCTACGTAAATGTAACAAGTGTCCAGGAATTGAAAATTTAAAAGCAAAACTAAATCAATTACTAGGGCAAAAAGGATATTGATGAAATAACATATAAACAATGGGTAAGTGTAGATAGGGATAATTTGGAGACCATGGTTGGCCAAGCCGACGTTTTTGTGGATTCCCTATGTGAAAAGCTTGAAATTCTATTACCTCATTCATTTATTGCAAAACAGCAGGCAGCATATCTGAGCGAAAGAAAATCAAATTTGGAAGAAAATGAGTACATAGCAGTTTGCGATTTTTCAGAAAATGCTTCTTTTACTATTCAGGATGCAGTCCAGGGATTTCACTGGAACATCTCTCAGGCCACTTTATACCCAATTGCTATTTATTTTAAATCAGATGGAAAAACACAACATACAAACTTCATAATAATATCTGATTGTCTTGTACACGATTCTGTAGCTGTTCACCTGTTCCATCGCCACCTGAATGTATTTTTGAGAAAAAAGTTTAAAACAACCCCGAAGACGGTAGTGCTGCCCAGTTTAAAAATAAAAAGAACTTTATCAATTTTTGTTATCATATGGAAGATTTTTGATGTAATGCTGAGTGGCATTTTTTTGCAACAAGCCATGGAAAAGGCCCAAGTGACGGTCTTGGAGGTACCGTAAAGAGAGAGGCACGTCGAGCTAGTTTACAGCGTCCATTACAAGGTCAAATAACTACTCCAAAACAATTATATGAATGGTGCCTGCAAAATCTTTTGAACTGTAGTTTCGAGTTTTTAACTCTAAAAGACCACGAAGAAGAAGCACGGTTCCTTCAAATTTGTTTTAAAGATTTGCGTACTATTCCTGGAACTCAAAAGCTGCATTCTATTGAACCTGTAGATAAAAAAAATTAAAGTCAAGCGTTACTCGGCAGATGCAGATTTTTTAATTGAAATCCTTCAGAAATAAATAAATATGCTGTAATAAAGTGTTTAATAATGATAATACATTATGTTGTACTTTTTATTAAAGGTTTAGCAATGGAGAAAAAGAGTTTAAGCAAAGAAAAGTCGAAAAAGTTCCGTTACATTTGATTTGTCCTTCTTTTTGTAATTTGTCACCTTTTTGTATTTTGGTACATTTCATGAAATACATAAACCTTCGCCTGCTTTTTTCTTAATAACTCATGTTGTAATAAAGACTCCACATTGAAATTTGGCAGACTTGTACAAAACATAATAAGAATTAACATATATTTTTTTGAAATTTTTAAAAATATTGATTTTCGAGATATATCCTTTGGAAATTTTAGTCCTTTTTTTATTTGCATTATCCTTGATCGAAAATTAAAAAAAAAAATTTTTTTGAATGGCGCATGTTTTTGTCTGTAAAATGAGCCCTTGATTATTAACGTACAATGAATACTTTTCGAGATATTAAAAATTGTGTTAAGGCATCTGAGTGCATTTTTATTGATTTTTGCCAACTTGGAATGGCCATAATTCTGAAAGTTGAAAGGCTATATGTCTGAAAGTTGGCAAATATTATTGTGCCGATCCATAGATCGTGTGTACAAAATCTTATCAAATTTGGAGGTGATGAGGTCAGAAATGTTAATATTTTCGGTTGATTTCATATGTTTTTACCCAATAGTAAAGGGCGAACAGAGTGTACTATATACACATTTACATTATTCTTTCAGTCAGTGATTCATACATTTTCCAGAATGAGTATTCAAATGAAGTGAGTGTTTATGTTGACTGATCTGTTGCGATTTAGTCTCATGCATTAAGTTGCCAAAATAGCTAATTTTTCAAAAAATCTCATTTGATTTGCAGGTTTGTCTTTCTGTTTCGCAAAATCACCTAGAAATATATTTATTTTATATAGTTGATGGAATATTTACGTAAAATACAGCAAAATAGGGAAGACAAAATAGGCATGATAAAGATTTCAGTGTAACAAAATTTGTCAATATCAAAATTTTAAAAATATTTATTTCTATACATGTTCATGACACGTCGGTTGAACCCCATATTGTCCATAAAATAAATTTTTTTTTCGTTAATGTACTAGGAATCAAAATATCAACGGCCGGTAGCCGGTAGGTTGAGACCCCCCACATTTGAAATTTAAAAAAAACTTTTTTCAGTACACCCTAATGATAATGGCTCCAAATATAAAAATGCCCCTTTGCAAGTTGTCGCTGTCAGTGGTGCAATGATTAGGGTGCGCGGCTCTTGTACATGAGAACGTGGGTTCGATCTCTACTCGGCCCACCTTACATTTCTTTCGACGGCGGTCACTTCGCTTAGTGATGGCGACACTATCGAGTACTACTAAGCCAAGAAAAGGCTTCTCCAAATACCATTCGAAACCGGTGTTAAGCTGTAGGTCCCAATTAGTGAGTGTAAAATTAGAAAGCGCACATTTTACTGATTGTGAAAAGCTGCCCTTAATCCATTCATAGAATGTTATGGGACACCATATAAAGGGTTTTTCAGCAGAGAAGCTACAAAAGTAAATCGATACGGACAGCAAACGACGCCATATTTTTTCCCGCTCTTTTGACATTTCTCTTCACTAAGTTTTACCATTTCATCATGGAAAGATATACGAGCCAACAACGAGTCGAAATTATTAAAATTTACTACCGAAATTTGGAGTCAGTGGCCTCAAATTTAAGAGCGCTACGTCCAATTTATGGTCGTCATAATCGTCCAACCAGATCAACAATTGAGCGTCTAGTGAAAAAATTTGAATCCACAGGCACAGTACAAAATGTTCCCGTGCCAGTAAGAAAGAAAGCCCAAAATGTGTCTCTCACACGTCGTTCTCAAGCGTTGGGCATCTCTGTGACGTCGTTGTGGCGAATTTTGCGAAAATATCTTGGCCTACATCCTTACAAGATCAAATTGACGCAAGAACTGAAGCCGCGTGACCACCATAAGCGTCGTATGTTCGTGAATTGGGCTGAGCAACAACTTGAAAATGATTCGGATTTTCATCGGAAAATCATCTTCAGCGATGAGGCTCATTTCTGGCTGAATGGCTTCGTCAATAAGCAAAATATGCGTTATTGGTCAGACAGCAATCCACACGTAATCCATGAGTCATCATTGCATCCCGAAAAAATTACGGTTTGGTGCGGTTTATGGGCCGGCGCCGTCATTGGGCTCTACTTCTTCCGTGATGATCCAGACAGGCACATCACTGTGAATGCGAATCGCTACCGTTCAATGGTAACCGAATTAAACCACACAGCGAATGCCACAATCAATTTATTGGAAACCAAGTTTGGTGAACGTGTTATCTCACGAAATGACCCAGTCGATTGGCCGCCTCGGTCGTGCGATTTGACGCCGTTAGATTATTTCCTGTGGGGCTACGTCAAGTGTATGGTCTATGCCAACAAGCCAGTGACGATTGATGAACTTCGTACGAATATCGAACGTGAAATTGCAGCAGTAGCGGCCGATTTATGCTTGAAAACCGTCGAAAATTGGGTTCAGCGTCTGGACTTCTGCAAGCGTGCCCGTGGTAGCCGTGAAAAAGAAATCGGGTTCCAGACATAATGGCGTCGAACGTACTTTCACAGAAGTAAAGAATTTCATTGGTATCTAAAACCGATTTTGTTTTATTTAAGAAAAGTTTTGTAGCGCTCGTATTGAAAAACCCGATATTATAAGCGCGGATCAATAAGTCCGTGACTTTTTGAATGAAACACAGTGTTTTTTGCAAAAAACTAATTTATTTTTCAACATAACCTCCTTTTAACTCAATACACTTAGTCCAACGCTTCTCCAATTGTTGTAGCCCTTCCAAAACATAGGATTTTTCGAGGTCCATAAAATGGGCATTTGTTTTTCCATCGTTGGAGCTAAATCTCTTTTCACCGAGCCATTTCTTTAGGTTTGTAATTATGAAATAGTCACTGGAGGCTAAATCCGGAGAATATGGGGGAGGAGGTACCAATTCGTAGCTCAATTAAACAACTCCAAACAATCCTTTGAAATTGTCACACGATTACGTTTATAGTCAATTGAGAGCAAACGCGGCACCCGTCTTGCAGACAGCTTTCTTAAACCCAACTGATCATTTAAAATCGAAACCACACTGCCCTATGAAATGCCAATGGCATCAACAATCGCACGCACTTTTACTCTTCGATCGGCCAACACCATATCATGGATTTATTATTGATTATTGATTTAAAATTTGTCAATAGCATCATTCCAAAAAATCTAACTGTAGGTCCCAATCAGTGAATGTAAAACTAGAAAGCGCATAGTTCATTGATTGCAAGAATCTGTTTCCGAGTAGAATTACAATTTTTAATTGGCATTGGCTTTTAATTTACATTACTTTATATAATGCAAATGCAAAAGAATTACCATTGTCCGCAATGGCAATCAGAGAGTGGTGAATTTCAATATGCTCAGGCAATGCAAATGCAGGTTGTGGAATCGGATGCCTATTCTAATGATGTACGGGAATGCTTTTAATTGTTTTAAATTTGTTTGACTGCTGCCAATTCTTTTGTTACAGTATTTTATATCTAAAGGTTTGTGGCCACGATTGGTGTTGCCTCGTAGGGCTTTCAAATTCACCAACCTGTACATATAAACTATTTGAAAACCAAAACTCTCGGATATAAAGCAAAAGGTTTGAAAAAAAGTACAACTGTCAATGATATTTAATTTTTTTGATTTTGGAATTGAAGAGGTGATTCAAGTTGAACTATAAATTATAATTGTCATTTAATTAATTAGCCCCATGTATGCTTCCAAGTCCCTTCATCGTATATAATGTGAAACTATATATGTACTTTATTGTATCAGTTGAATGTTAACTCGCAGGGTGATATTGGTTAATCTAATGCTTATATTAACTCAATATATGAATGTTTTTGTTACAGCTTAGCTGTTCTGCATGACATATCTGTAAACATACAGTTAAAAGTTACCACGTACTATCTCACCACGAACGGTTGAGAAATTCGCTACGCAAGTAACTGGAAGAAACGAGAAATAGGTGGCACTGTTCGGAATACATCTATATGGCGCGTGGGTGGGAATTGTAATTGTTAGAAATAAACAACTAGTGCCTAATTTTGAGGCAAAAGTATACATCGAAAAGTTTTAAGAAGTGTTGTGACGGTTTAATGTGTAACTGAATATAGACTTATTGAATATCCAGTGGTGTGAAATGTCAAATCTTGTCAATTACAAATAACGAGAACAATTGGCACAATCGTAATTTAAAAATGGGCACTATTTCAATCACGATAAAAATAACGAGGCTTAAAATTCGTAAATTTTTAGCAACACGAAGAATGATTTTCTCTGGGTGTATATACCCTCATCCAGAGTTCGTACTTATCCACGTGTAGCGCATACATATCACCGTGGGCAATGGGCAATGAACGTTTACCCATTACCCACAGGGTATGGGGAAAGAATGGGTAGCCCATTATTATTGCCGTTGGAAATGGGTAGCAATCGTTTACCCAGTACTCACAGGGTACGGGGAAGTTAATGGGTAGCTCCAATGATAATAGGGAATTCCCATAACTATTACCCATTAACCACAAGGTAACGGGGAAAATAAGGTAGTTACCCACGACGATGGGGAATTACCCATCACGACTACTCATTACCCTCAGGGTAATGGGGAAAATAATGGGTAGTTACCCACGACAATGGGGAATTACCTACCACGATTACTCATTACCCTCAGGGTAATGGGGAAAATAATGGGTAGTTACCCACGACAAGGGGGAATTACCCACCACGATTACCCATTACATAAGTGGAATGGATAAAAGGGAAATGATAAGAAGGGCAATCCATCTCCATTTTTGTTCGAAAATATGAAAAAATTAGAAAAAAATTAGAATTAATTTTTACGGGTTTCTAAGTGTTTTAGCGTCGGTTAAAGGATATATTATTTTTCCGATTGGACACACCGTTTCCGAGTTATTGTATGTTTTTTAGGAATTTTTTCATTTCGACGTTTTTCTGTAAATCTTCCATACGAATGGGACGCTTCGTTTCCGAGATATAATTCAAAAATGTCGTATAATAAAATTTGTAATGGGTAATCGTGATTAGTAATTCCCCCATTACCCCGTGGGTAATGGTTAATTGTGATTGGTAATACCCCATTGTCGTGGGTAACTAACCATTACTTTCCCCATTACCTTAGGAGTAATACATAAACTATGCAAAAAGTATGAAATACTCAAGAATCGAAGCGAGAGAAAAATGCGTTTGTGTGAATTGTGACCACTTCTTGGTTCTCTTTAACGAGGGTTGCCAAATTGCGCACATCTTCTGGTCGTCTACTTCGTGATCGTCTTTGGTTACACCTTAAATCGTCACAACAATTCTTAAACATCGCAGAGTTATTATATTTTAATTTTCCTCGTTTCACCACAGTGTGACTCGAAATGAGTCACTAGTTGTTTACTTATAGCAATTGCAATTCCAAACCACGAGCCATATAGATGTTTTCCGAATCATCTCGCGATAGTGCCATCTATTTCTCGATTCTTCCAGTTAGTTGCTTAGCGAATTCCTCAACCGTTCGTGGTGAGATAGTATATGGTAAGATAGTATATGGTATGGTAACTTATAGGCACTGTATGTTTACCGATAATCTTCCATACGAATTGGACCAGTTTATGAAACCCCTGAGAAAATACCAAAAATTTGTTATTTTTCATAACCCATTATCCACGAAATACGAACCCTGCCCTCATTTCTGTGGGTACAAGTGTATAATAAGGGGGTTTAAAAAGTATAAACACTAGAATTTGTACCAAATTGCGTCTTCACGCTTCATCCGAACCACTGTCCACTTTATAGCGGCTGTGAGTTAGAGTTCCTGATAGTAATTTAAAGGTACTACAAACACTTATCATTTCTTATGGTTGGACATTTTGCGATTCACTCATTCTTATTCTTGCCTTTTTTGAAAGGGTCGTACCACTAACTTGAATACTTCTATATGCCAAGTCTAAGATGGTACTTGAGTTCCAAACTATTTACCATAAATTTGTGGTTGTTACTCTAGTGGTGTTATATTCCAGCAATTTCTTTTGTTGCGTACGATAAAGATTTGCAAAGCTAAGCGGTGAGAGGGGTGACTGAGCTCTTTTCGTCCTGGACAAGTAATATTGTTACTTGTTAGATTAGGGCAGAGAAGAGTCTCTCAGCAATAATTGTAAATTAAGTTTACTTTAGTGTTATGCTTGGATGAGGGATAAAGTTGTAATTGTTGTTCTAGTTGCAGTTAGCCTTTTGTTGACCAGCCGGCCGAGTAAGCACTTTGCTTCTTCTTGACAACTTTTGCCATTACAGGAGTTTTAATAGGTCTACTATGTAAAAATATATTATAGTTGTTGGTCTGTAAATATTAACTTATATTTGGGTTAAATATAAATACAAGTAATTGCAGGCCAGTGAGTGTATTTTGTTTCTTTTTTTGTTTTTGCCGAGATATGAAAACGACAAAAGTTGGTCAAATTGTTGTTGAGGGAGAGAAATTGTTCATGCTAGAAATATAAATTTCATTCGAATTGCCAAATTGGATTTATGAGATTTTGCAGTAATCAGCAGAATACAAGTAAGATATTAATACATAGTTATAATTAGAAACGGTTGGGTATTGATAACATACTTTTGGAAACAATTTAAGAAACTTTGAGGTAATTGCTTTCATGAGGGGGAGGGAAATTTCATAAATTTCATAAAGCGAAGAATATTTCAAAATTGGATTATTTATTTACAAACTGTCTAGCTAAAACTTGGAGACAGTCAAAACACCAATTGACCCATAAGAACTTTCTGCGTCGATCTTAATGCCACATACATTTTTTGTACAGTGCACGAACTAAGACCACTCCCACTGGTGCACTGAATGCGATGTAATATTTGGTGCTGGTGGAGTTTATGGGCAGGCAGATTGTTACCACGTCTGCTAAGGCAACTTTCACAATGGGGAATGATCGGAGTCGATAAAGACACAGTGTTGGAAGGCACTCGCAACATTCCTGCAGTTAGCTATTAGTTCAAAACGGAACCACTACTCGATCGGAGGTACCATACTCTTATACGGGAAGGGATTAATAGAACAAAAGAGTTCCTGGTTTAGAGAGATTTGGTAATTTCTGTCGAGAGTAAATAAACAGGTTAGGGTCTACACTAGGGAATTAGGTTTTGCTCTCTCTCGTAGACTACCTGAGGGTTGGAGCCTGTATCAGGCGTAAATTTTTGCTCTTACGGAAGCGTTCGGCTGACTGAGGGGTAATAGTTCAGCTGCCATTGGAGTAAATGTCACCTTTGGCAGTAAGGGGTTCATCAACTCCGTGAAATCGGCATTTCTGAACTGACCATCTGTCCAGGACCGCGATGTTCATGTCATATGAGCGACAGGGCACATGATATTCCGGGAAACTGCACAGGAAATGAACTGGCCAGACTAGGGTTCACCAAATATTGGAACGTGTTGGCATTCCCTTACCGACGTGTAATCATATATATGAGAAAACGCTGATATGTGATGATGCGGAAGAGGTAGACGAGGGGGCACAGATTGCGTACGAAAAATCTGATGATCTATAACAAAAAACATGTTGGCGATATGCAGGGGCACGAAAATATAAATGTTATCATTTCTGACAAGCTTCCATTATAGGCCTCAAAAGGAAGGAGGTGAGTCTCAAAACTTTTTTTTTGTGAGTCACACATTGGCAAACCACCACACTACAAATACATATGTACGCTAATATACTCCAACATTATAACTGCCTGCACACATACGCAACCACTCACTGTACAAGACGAATCGCAAATATTCCGTTGCCATATAACGGAAAAGCCCAGAGACAAAAAAAAAACAATAAAAAATAAACCTACATTTTAGAACGTCAAGCCGAACGACCACACAGGTTTAAACATCTAAACACCCGAACGAATATTCACAGGCATGGGACAAATACGGAAAATGCCATCATAAATTCAACTACAAAATTAAGTCGCTGTCACTTTCTGTAACAAAAGTACACACATACGCAACCCCTCACTGCATAAGACTAACGGCAAATATTCCGTTACCATATAAAGGAAAAAACTAGAGACAGACACAACCATAAAAAATAAACCCACATTTAAGAACGTCAAGCCAACGTTCACACGAGCTTAGACATCGAAACACATGAACGAATATTCACAATCATTGAACAAATATGGAAAATGCCATCATAAATTCAACTACAAAATTAAGTCGCTGTCACCTTCTGTAACAAAAGTACACAAATACGCAACCACTCACTGTACAAGACGAGCGGCAAATATTCCGTTATCATATAACCGAAAAAACCAGAGACAAATACAACCACAAAAAATAAACCCACATTTAAGAACATCAAGCCGAACGTCCATACGTGCTTAAACATCTAAACACACGAACGAATATGCACAGTCATTGGACAAATACGAAAAATGCCATCATAAACTCAACTACAAAACTAAGTCGCTGTCACTTTCTGTAACAAAAGTTTGTAGAGGGAACTGCAGAGCGACAGGTATAGACAAAAGGCTATAGACCCTTTAGTCCCTATGTTGATGCACTAACTCTTCAAAGCGATATGAGGCCGATCCTCACTTTAAAAAAAATAAAAAATGTTTTCTTATCACATCGCATTAAGGGATTGGGAAGAGGTCCTCACAATCAGTAACTGTGCGCTGATAGCTAAGTGCTCGATTGCGTCGCCATCACTGAGTGAGGTGACTGTCGTCGAAAGATGTGGTGGTCAGAGCAGGGATCGAACCCACCTTCTCTTGTTCAACAGCCGCGAAGACCAACCACCGACGGGGTATCCTCACGTACACAACGGCAGTAGGGTGGAGCCTCCTAAAATGGTTCGACGCATCGGCTTTATAAGTTTATGAGTGTTAGCGGCGAAAACTGTGCCACATTGTCCAGGCCAATCGTGACTATACTTTCACGGAATCTCATTGAGGCACAAACTAAGAATGAAACTGTCTTTGCGGAGACACGCCGACAAGCAGTAGTATAATGTATTCGGGACGATCATTGACCCATTCACCAAATCTTAGTGGAACCCCTGAAAAGCATTTTACCATCGGGGCAGAGAACCTACCGCTTTCCAGAGCAAATGCTGATAAATATCCCACAGAAAGGATTTGGGACATATGCCACCCTACTCAATAGCGAGAGCGATGAGAGTACAGGAATTTGACCTCTGATTGTGACCTAACACTAATTCTCAAATAGGCGAATAAGGTGTACAGAAAATTGTTTCGATGGCTAATCAATGACAATAAACACTTAGATGAATCGAAAAGCTTGGAGCCCTGTGGAATCGACAGGGATAGAAAAAACGTTTGGAAGTCGTTTGCAGAAAAAATATTCGCTTTGCTATATATATATACAATGTTCACCGCAATAGCTGAAACGTTTCCACCAAATACAAAACGTTTGTCATGAAAATCGTTTGTGTTGTTGCAAACGAATTTCCAGTTACCTCAAAATTTAAAAAGCATATTAAAGTAATTAACTACTTAAATTTGGTATAATGTAATACATGTTGTGTACCTTAATCCCTTGGTGTCATTCCTCTGTTAAAATTTATACAGTCGTGTCACGTAGTTCAATGGCATTTTGGGAACTAAACGCACATGGCTGTCATTCGATAGTCCCAATAATTTTTAAATTGTTAATTAGAAATTTTCCCAAACAATTAACAAAACATTTGCCGAACACAATGGAAGTGAAAATACACTCTCTCTACTCTCTGTCTCTGGGGAATTTGACACTCACAGGATACACTTCAACAAACAAATGTGAATGGACAGACAAGATATGCACTTCACTACTTCCACTAAGGGCTAGGATAATGATGCAAATGCAGCAGCAGTATTGGTGTCATTTGCCAGCTGATGGCGTTGAAGTCAATCCGTAATTAAGTAATAAACTGTCAAAGATGACCATTGGAATGGAATTTTCAGATTTGCCAGATTGTGCAACAATTTTTGTGAATATGACTTTTGTAAATGTTGTCTCCCAAAACGTTTGCAGCTACGATAGTGAGGCAGAGACGTATGTAGATTGCTAGACTTTCAGTGTGTGTATCTGCCCGGTTGTCTGTCTATTTGTTTGTCTACTCAAATGTCCAGGCAATTGTTGGCCATAACTGAAAATAGAGGCTTTAATTATCGATTTGAATCCATTGGGAAAATAAAATGCTAACTGCCTGCCTGCCTGCCATCTGCCAAATGAAATGCTAAAGTGTTCATGTGTCATATGAATTGTGAGTGGTCGAATATGGGATTGTGTCAAGTATATAGCAAATCCTTTTATCTGTAGTTATTTTTAGGATTTTACTCCATTTTAATAGAGTTTTGTGCTGACAGATATATGTACAAGCCAAACAAGGGAAGTTTTATGAACAGTGGTTTGAATTGATGTCTTTTGCCATAAAAATACTACTTACTAAACTGTTAACTTGGGTAAAAAAGTATGGCCGATTTTGTGATAAAAAATAATGTTAGGCTTTCAATTGAACCAATTGTCACTAAACGCAAAGAAACAACAAAGTTTGGGGATCGTTTGGTGCAAGAAAAAATTACTTTTGCCTCAAAAATATTTTGCATGCTACGTATACTCAGTGTTGGCCACAAAAATGAAACGTTTCTCCCCACAAATAAAAATCCCTTGTTGTAAAATTTGATTCTACTGTTGTAAACGAAATTGCAGTTGTGCCAAATATCATTACATTCATTTTCAATATTTAGACATTATTTGCGGTTGCCGCAAAATAATTTCGTTTGCTACGTATACCCCAAAAATAAATACCGTTTATCTCAAAAGTTCATTCAATTGCTGTAAACGAAAATTTATTTACCATAAAATTTGTGACCATGTGCAAAACCAACAAGGGTAAAACAACCAGACAAGTAGACTACTGAAACAGATTTCACTTGAATTGCTTCTCCCTTTTAATTTTTTTAATCATATCAAACTATACTCATATCACTGTGGCCTGTAGCAACTTTAACCCGATCGGTTGCCCGCCTGCTCCCCAAGACCCGTTCCACTCCCCATTTTTTTCCCCATCACGTGCCATTTTAACTTTCCGGACATTTGCTCGATGTTGCGATACATACTAATTTTTTGCGTAATGCAATCAAAACGAATTTGTCGACATTCATGCCACACATATCGTAACCTCTTCCAGGACTGCTTCACTCCCCCCGAATTATCTATGTATACACATTGAAATCTCTTCTTAGTTCTGCCTGCCACATTGGCATTCATGCATAAAAGTATGCAATTAATATGCAACAGTGCAACATGTTTTTGCTTCATATACTATGCCATGTTGCCTGTATGTACATATATGTAATGTCCTTCCGTATACAACTCTGGATGCGAAGGAAGGATTTCTAGTACGGAGCGGAGTGTAATGTGCAGTAATCGCTATACGTTTATAGAGATGCATACACACATATATAAATAGTTTTTGGAACTGTTGCAACATTGTTATCACGTTCAACAAGAGTGGATTTGTAAAGAGGATGTGTAACAATTTTTTAAAAAGGATTTAACACTTTGCCTTCACATGAAACAGTGGATAAAGTAGCCATAATGGGGTATGTGCTCGACGCGGTCATATGTAAGAAACACAAACACAAATAATCCAGTAGTAAAAAACTACTAGTTCGGAACTAGTATTATTGCACCAAAGAACTAGTTATTCTTGATACTGCAGAGAAAATATACTTTACAGTTTTGGCTTATACTGCATTCACACTGAGGCAGGAAGGATTCTCCCATTTGAAGATTTCGAGTAAATTAACAGCTGACTATTGTACTGAAAAACAGATGTTTGTTTAAACAAAATCTCCAACTCAAAATCTCTGTTTGGTTAAACAAAATCTTCAACCACGAGCTTTTGATTGCAGTGTGTTCATGACTTTAACTAACATTTGAATCAAATCAGAAATCTGAATTTGCGGTGTGTAATGCAGTTTAATTGTTCTAAGAAAAGGTGAGACTGGTGAACTTTAATGTGACTAATATACATTTCGATAAACACACCATGGTTGTAAGTTGAAATCTACTATTTACGATCTCACCTCGAAGGGTTGAAGAATTCGCTAAGGAATCGGGTGTGGTTGAGAATTGTGGTGGATGTAAATAGTGTATGTAATTACGGCTCGTTTTGAACCAGCCTGTGTCGAAACACCAAACATTATATTTTGCCTAGTAATAGTGAAAGATTGTAACTGTTAAACGTCGATATTGAGCAGACTAAATAAAGATCAATATTGTTGATATCGTAACAGAACTTTTCTGTAATTTCATCGTCATCGTTTTCGTGGTACACTACAGATCGTGTTTCACTAATAGAGAAATAGACATGAGTCGCTATCCCTCTCTTCAAGTTCTCCTGATGACGACAAGGTAGTAGGCCATTTTATCTAGTTCGAGTTGCTTTTGCAATTTAGTCTTTGGTTGGACATAATACGGACAGAAATAAAAGGGAATGCGTATTTTAAAAAAATAAAACATAATTTAGCTGTCAATAGTATCAATCAAACACTATTTAAACTTAGTTTGCTGCATGGTCTATAATCCCCATATCTATTTGGTCTCTCATTCTACCATAGAAACCCACAGTTCCACTACAGTTAATACTATTTGTTCGGTTGAGAACATCACTGCTGTAGCCGACGGCGTCCGACACAACGATGCACCCAATTCTTTCGTTGCATCAAATTTTGGTGCACGAGCTAAGATGTTCCCCTATAAAAAGCAAACCGTTATTCAACTACTCGGCCCCGGCAACATATTGCAGGAATCACGTACATGTTTGCAGGCATTGTTTTCGTGAATTGAAGATCTTCTGCTGTCTGTTTCTTTATTGTCTGTCACGTTTTTGTTTTCAGCAAACAAAGCCACATATGAGTCACTAATACATATATTATAACCTATTAATCATTGTCTCCCAACCATGTTGTATTGAGTAGCAAACACAATGTGTTTGGACGTAAGTATACTATATTTACGACAAGCTACAAACACGCTATAGTTGCATCCAAATAACAAGACAAGACAAATTTATCAGCCTGTGAATAAAGAACATTTTTGTGAATAGATAAAATCCATATGAAATGCACGAACAGCCTTTGCACATCCTGAAGGTGACTCTTTTGTGCGTTATTAGCAGTGAGGACGCTTACTTTCCGAGGACGCTGAGAGCACCAGCATATCTGCACCCAGAAAACTAATTGTTTCAGAATATGTTATAGAATACGGTGTATCAACCGAAAATTCGGCTATTACCACCAAATTGCGGGTGCCACAACCCAATTGAGGTTATCACGACCGAATTTAGTGCCCACAACCATAGTTCGGTTGAGGCAACCTCGTTTCATAATTCATTCGGTTGTGATAACTAAAGCTTCAATTACATTCGCAATGTCAACTAAAGTTTCTCAAATTTTAAATCAATTTTGGAATCAAATTTAGAATCACGTGCAGCAACTTAAATTGGTACCAAATTCGTTTGGAGTAACCGAATGTGGCATCAATTCGGGTGCAACAACCGCATTTGTCATCAATTCGGTTGTAATTATCGAATTTGATATCAATTTGGTATCAATTACTGAATTTTACCCTAAGTCGCTTGCATCGACGGAATTTGGCGTCAGTTCGATTGCTGTAACCGGATTTCTCATTAATTCTGTAGATACCATCGAATTCATTTTAAATTCGGTTACCACAACATAATACTATGTATTTCAAACTTGACGCTTAAAATTCTGAAAACAAATATTATATTAAACAAAAAGTTAAAGAATGCTGTTGCACCCATATCAAAATTTTTGGAACGAAGATCACTTCGTACGTTGGGGGAGGTGGCTAAATCAAAAAAAGCAAATAAACAACGTTTGTTTCATCACTATTTTACTTCATCCACTATTATCAACTATATTGTTTACTTTTGCTTTGGTTTGTGTCTAGACTAACTAGTTGTCTCACATATGTATGTTGGGAAATTTCTTGGTTAATGGGAAGTTTTCTAGGTGGAGCCTGTAACCAATATTTAGTATATATTGTTTTGAACCCAACAAAAAGTCAATTTAGCAAAGTCAAAATGAGGCGATATGCAATAACCCCCAAATGAAATAACCGCCAAACGAAATATGAAATAAACCCCAATGAAATAACGCCCAAAAAATATGAAATAAGACCCAAGAGAAAAAATTAAATAAACCCCAAATATAATGCAACAATCCCCAAAGAAGAAATGAAATAAGCCCCAAAATTCGGGCTTTTTTCATAACGTAATTACCCCCAAAAAGCATGATAAAATAACACCCAATGAAATAAATCACAAAAAAACGAAATAAGCCCGAAATCAATTTAAGTCACTAATAATTGAATACAATAATTGAATTTATTGAATACAAGCTTCACATGTAAAAAAATATATAAAAACAAATTACAAGAAAACTTGTATGGTACCGATAACTGCCTGACGACAAACTGGACATACGTACTTTTCATGTTGTTTTGCAATTGCATTTGCCTGCAGCTTCAGAACGCATTCACAGCAGAATTGCATGTGCTTACAAGGTACCAGAAGTATGTTTAGCTCTTGTACAGTACAAGTGGTGTTTCTGCTTCCTCCTCTTCACACTCTTCCACCAAATAAGTGACGTTTTCAAACAAATCATCTTCTGGATTCATGCGCCTTAGACAAAATTTCAACGAGAACTGAGAATGACAATACAAACTTATTTTTCTACTACTTCACTCAATAGTTTCATGCAATCCTAACTGTATTCATTGCGGTGTCGATTGAAGCAAATTTACGAAAATTGATTTTTTAACAATATGGAATAACGCCCACATAAAATGAAATAATCCCCAAAAGCCAAAAAAAAAAGGAAATATTTCCCAAACAAAATTTCTTTGGGGGTTATTTCATTTGGGGATTATTTCATAATGAAATAATGCCCTAAAGTGGGAATGAAATAACACCCAAAAAATATGAAATAATCCCCAATAGACTTTCCGTAATTTTATTGGGCGTTATTTGATTTTCTTGTTTGGGGGTTATTTCGTAGCGCCCCAAAATGAAAGGCGCCACGAAATAATACCCAATGAACTAACCCCCAAACTCGAAAATGAAACAATCCCCAATGAAATAACCCCCAAAATCAAATGAAATAACCCCCAAAATAGAAAAGAAATATCCCCCAAATGAAGCAAGCCCCAAGTAAATGAAATAAACCCCAAAATAGTTATTATTAATTTTAATATTTTTATTAAAGAATTTAGAGGAATTCATTACTGTAAAAAGGAGTAATTTCTTGCGGAAACGAAATAAACCCCAAATAAGATAAAGTAACCCCCAAAACCAAAACCACAATGAAACTATTTCATTATGAAATAATACCCAAATGAAATAACCCCCGAAAATTAAGAAATTATCCCCAAATTCGATTTTCCTGATTTTTTTTTTGGGGATTATTTCATTTTCGAGTTTGCGGGTTATTTCATTGGGGGTTATTTCGTGGCGCCAAAATGAAAGAAGTTTAAAAAAGAAAATTTTCTTAAATAAGTACCGCTTCTTAAAAGTAATTTCTCAACAAAATACCTATTCATATTCTTAAACAAAGTATCGTTGCTTAAAAAACTACAAGTTCTTTCGAAAAGTACTTTTTCTCAAAAAAAATACCTTATCTTAAAGTACCTTATCTCTCTTAAAAAACTACCTTTTCTTTAAAGAGTAAATTTTTTGTGAAACAAAATAACTTTTCTTGAGATAGGCAGCTACTCTTAAAAATGTACCTATTCTTGCTAAAAAACCTCATGTCTTAAAAAACTCCATTTCTTCCAAAAAAAATACCTTCTCTTTAAAATATGCCTTTTCTTACAAAAATTCCTTCTCTTAAAATTAGCTCTCCTTAAAAAAAAATAATACCTTTTCTTTTCTTGAGATAGTAGCCTTTCTGTAAATAAGTACATTTTCTTAAACAAAAACCCCTTTCTTAAAAAGAGTACCACTTCTTTAAAAAGTGCCTGTTCTTAAAAAAAAAGTATTTCTTTGAAAAAAAATGCAATAAGTCTTCGAACTCACGGGCGATGTGTTAACACCTTCCTAAAATAAAAACAACCAAACACACAACTTCACACACACTTTGTCCGAAGTAGCTGACGTATACGTGTGTCACATAACCACATGTTTGCCATATCAACAGCAACGAAACAGCCAAACACACAACATCACACATACATACTTTGTACGAAGTAACTGACGTATTAGTATGTCACCATAACGTCGACTGCGATGGTTTTAGCAGCAGCATAAAATCTGGTTTTAGCAGATTTAGACTTTGATAGATTTAGTCCCTATACGCCGCTATAGATGTTAACACATCAAAAAAAGTTCAGACTCTTATGGCCTATTGTTTTCGTGATAACTCTCGATATATTACGATTCTTGGTTGCATATGGGCAAATCCAAGAATCTGTCAACCGGACGTAAAGTTGTATTTTTTAAATTTTGTCTTATGTCAATAATGACTTTACTATATCTAGTTTCACATCCGTGAATATAAAATTATTCATAATTGGTTTTCAATGAAAAAATCACAAATTAACTTGGCAATCTAACTTGATATTTATTTGAGAGTAGCGATTACTTTTATTTAGTAACTTTCAACTCTATATATGTATGTCGATTACTTTGTGGATTGTATTTTTTTAATTGGCATATATATCTGTCCCTTTTACTTACATTTGTTCATACGAAAATGCTTTTGGATAATAAAAACAATGAGCTGTTTGATGATTACTTTCTGTGAAGCGTCCGCAACGGAAGATTCTTATTTATTCGTGTAAAAAGCAAAACACTGAATTTACAAAGCTATAAATTTGGTATATAAAAGAGTTTTGTTTATGTTTAAATAAAGTTAACATATATTTATTCAAATATAATAATTTAGTTAAAAGAACGTAGTTTACATTGTGAAGCGTCCGCAACGGTAAGTTCTGCAATTATAATTTCTTTGTGATTTTATCCAAAAAATAACAACATGTTTTGTTTACATTTCAGATGAGTAAGAGAAAGGGCGCTAGTTCAGCGGAAAGGTCAAGCAAATGGCGTAATACAATTAAAGAAGACAAAGAAAAGTTAACAGAATTCCGAAAGAAAGAGGCCAAAAGAAAGCTTGTTTACCGCCAACAAATTAAGGAGAAGGCTTTGGCAGACAAGTCATTTGCTAAGCATATGACAGCTTTAAAAACAGAACGTCAAAAAATATATCGGTGCAAGAAAAAAGAAATGGTTTATCAGTTCCAACAAGAAGTAGAGCCTTATAGCTCTCGTCAAACATTGGGAAAAGCCGTACGAAAAGTGGAGCGCGCCTTACCACAAGATGACTTAAAGATAAGAAAAGTAATTGAGGAACTCTATAATAAGTATGTAATTTCTGCTGGAATCGCAGCAAATAAAGATGGTAGAAAAGAACCCCAACAGATTGATGAAGATGCCAAACTAATACACGAATTTTTCGTTCGCGATGACATATCAGTGCAATCTGCAGGTCGTAAAGAAACTATGATAGATACATCTGCATATGTGCAAGGAGACCTTCCAATCGCTAAACGCTATATGTTATGGACCATTGACGAAGTTTTCCTGTTATTCCAATCCGATTTCCGCCAAAGTAATATTTCACGAACGAAATTTTATGATAATAGACCAAAAAATGTACTTCTAAGCAGAGACATGCCTCATAACATGTGTGTATGCAAATACCACGCAAACTTTGCTTTTATATTGGAGGCGGTCTCTAAGAAAATTCCTTTGATTCCCTCTAAGTTTGACCAATTTTTAAAATTGATTTGTTGCAACGTTGATAATGAGGTGTGCATGAACAATGAATGTGATGATTGCTTACTGAATGTTGAGCATGATATCATCCCTTTAAAATTTTTAAATGAGATGGAAGACACTATTAAATGGACGCAGTGGAGACTAGTACAGAATAGAATGGTTTTGACTCACTCTGAAGCATCATTAGAAACTCTAACTTTTGAATTGCAGTCACAGATGCCATTTTTTAAAAGGCATTGCTTTATCAAAAGTTCGCAACAAAGATATTTCGAGTATGCAAAGAAAAATTTAAAGCCAGGGGAGCTCATTTTGCAAGTGGACTTTGCAGAAAATTATAGGCTCCTAAACCAAAATGAAATACAGTCGGCTCATTTCACCTATACTCAAGTTACGCTCTTTACTTGTGTAGCATGGCTTTATAAAGAAAAAATGTCTTTCGCAATCATTAGCGATAAACTATCCCATAATAAATACGATGTGTACTGCTTTATTACTGAAATCGTTTCGCAAATTAAAAGAAGTAAGAACGTTTCAAAAATATTAATGTTTTCGGACGGCTGTAGCAGCCAATTTAAAAATAAATTTATTTTGAGCAGCATTCCAGAATTGGTTAAAGAATTACGTATAAATGAGTTTGAGTGGAATTTTTTGGCCACTTCACATGGTAAAGGAGCGGTCGGTGGAATCGGTGCCATTGTGAAAAGAAAAGTATGGGAGATTGTTAGAACACAAAACGTTATTCTTAATAATGCTTCTGATTTTTACACTTGCGCTGCTAATAATATTTCTGGCATTAAAATAGAATACATAGATTCTCAAAAAATCGATAACAGTACTCAATCGTTACAAATTCGATGGCTAAAGACAAAAAATATTAAAGGCTTGAAATCTTTGCATCATTTTTCATACTTAAATGCAAAATATATAAACGTGGCGCGCACCGCTCTTTCACAAAAGAGCCCTGTAAACATTTAGATATATTTATCGTTTTCTTTTTCATTATATTTTCCATACATAATATATTATTTGTTGTATTTAATTTTTGATGGTTTACTTTTCATATAAACAAACGGAGGAATTAAAATATTAAAGAAATTTTAGTGTTTGATTTCGATGGAAAAAACTGAAGCGTCCGCAACGTAGCGTCCGAACATGCAAAGGGGCCTACTCTACCGTAAGTAATAAGAATTCTATTTAGAAGTACGACTGTTTCGAAATCAGAATTAGTTTCCTAAAATCTGTTCCTATAACATTTTTTTCTATCTGCGATATATTCGCAGAAATCTGGCATTTTTTACCGCAACCTCAATGTAACTTCCATTTACTGTAGCGTCCGAACGCTTATTAAAATACGAAAATTTTTCATATGATAGAGATCTTAAAAGATATACATAATTTTTCTGATAGCTACTTGATAATGCTTGTTATTAGTGCATGCCCGTCTAAAATATTGCTGCTGTTATTTTTTTTATGAAGATACAATGCGTCCGAACGTAGCGTCCGCAACGCAGGATTTGCCAATAGTATATGTATGCATTATTTCAGAGTTTATCCCTATTAAACCACAAAAATATTATAGACAAAATGCAAGTTATTGACACAAAATGCTAAAAATGTAGCGAAAAAAAGTTTCCAAACATTCCAAAAGAAAGTTCTAAAAAGCATTTAGCATATTTTTTCCACAAATAACTGCAAAGCCAAAAAAAATGCTAAAATTCCACTAAAAATGCTAACATGGCGACCCTGCTTTTGTACCTCACCCCAAAACAAATTTAAACTTTACTTAGTTGGTAGTATTCATTCTCTTCCTGCATCCGCTATTGTTGTTCCGTTTCTTGTTCCACATTTCCTATTCTGTTGCCAACCAAATGCATTAAAATTAGTTACGCACATTATTGTTCATAAAGCTCTATGTATGTGTTTGTTTTTATTGCGATCAACATTGTTGCTTGTTCTTACTACTATACTCTCTCTCTCTCTCTCTCATTTATCGAATGCAATTAATATGTAATAATAATTTTGTTGGACCCCTGAGAGCAGAGAAACAAAGTACTTGGAGAGAGAGTGCAAAATGCATCACTCAAGGAAGTGATTAGAAGAATTCAATTGGAAAATGTGCCGAAAGGTAAAAAGCAAGAAATCTATAGTATGGAGAATTAAACCAATAACAACAAGTGATGAAATTAATGGATTGTCATCTATCCAAATTGAAACGTGTAATAACATTCGTACTTGTGGTTTAAGTAAAACAAAAACGAGGATGTTTATGTAGGTCATAGCGAAAAATCAAAATAATTCCAAATGGAATAACTAAAGATGTAACTCTTTGTTTGCCATAAGAATAGATTTCATTAAAAAAAAAGCACTTACCTTTCATTCTACCTTGTAACAGTTCTTGAAAATATGAATTTTTTGGGAATTTAATCAGTTTTAATTTTAAATAGTAATGAGTTCTTACAGTCAGAAGTCTTTTCATTTTGTTTCTTACTTTCTTAATGTTTCTCTACAGTAACCACTAGATGTATTCACCATTACACTCTTTAAAAGAAGACACACTATTTTTAGAAAACTGTTCTTAATGAATTTGTTACATTGAACATTTTTACGAATCACTATGCCACTACGTCCGTCTGCTTTACGCAGCTTCGCGAACTACACTAAATTCTTCTTTTAATATTCGGTAAGAGGATGGGAGAATTTTTGGCGACAAACGTTTAGATGACCTTGATTTATTGCAGTAAAACGTAATAACTCTTTAATGAGATGAGAAGAGCAGCTTAATGAGAAGCGCAAGTAAGAATTAAGAGAGCTTGGTGAAAGGAGAAGAACGACCAACAAGTGGTTAGAGGTATACAAATAGCAAATAAGAAGACAAAGTTACAAAACGGAAACAACAAAAGAGAAAGTAATTTTAGAGAAAACAAAACAACAAGTCTCTAGGACTCACAACAATGTCGCCGTTTTAGCAATTTTAATGCAATTTTAGCATTTTTTTTTTGGATTCTGCAACTTTTTAAAAAAAATATGCTAAATGATTTTTTCGCACTTTTTTGGCGATTTTTGAAAACTGTTGATTTCTCTCGCTTAATTTTAACCATTTTTTGTCAATGAATAAAATTTTTTTCAATAATGTTTGGCTGGTTTTGTTGTTTAATAAGAACAAACTCTGAAATAATGCATAATTTCAAACTAATATATCTAGAATTATCAAGAGTGTGGATGTTATACAGCTATGGACATATAAATGGCACTTATTAACATGATTTCTTTCTTATGCTTTAATATAGTAAATACTTCTAACAAACAAAACAGTTTTGGTTTTTTTTAAAGGTTTATTATTCATAGGTACACAATATTGATATTGTAAAAAAAAGAAAAAACAACTAAAATGTGCTGGGCACATAAATGGCACAATCTTTAAAAAAGAAAAAAAAATCGTTTTAATACATGTTGTTGTATGTGCAAACAAATTAACATTAATATTTAGTGCTGTAGCCTTTGTTTTTGATGACAGCTTCGCACCTGCGACCCATACTTTCCACGAGTTTTTGGCACTTTGTTTTGGGTATGGCATACCTGTGCGGCCAACCATAAATCGTTAATATTTTTATAATTTTTTTTTGCTATTTCAACCTTGACTTCGTTTCACAGATTCTCTATAGGATTTAAGTCGGGGCTCTGGGCTGGCCAATCCAAAACGTCAATCTTCTCCGAACAAAACCAATTTTTTACTAGTTTGGAGGAGTGTTTGGGGTCATTGTCTTGCATGAATTTCCACTTAATTGGCATGGAGTCGAAGGCCTATGGCTCCATGTGGTTTTTCAAAATGTCTAAATACTGAAACTTATCCATTTTTCCATTGATTTTTATAAGCGGGCCAACGCCATGCCAAGAAAAGGCACCCCAAACCATAATGCTGCCACCACCATGTTTCACCGTCTTCTGAGTAAACCGAGGATTGAACTCTTGGCCTTTAGGACGACGAACAAAGATTCTTCCATCTGGTCCTATCCTATTAACCTTTGTTTCGTCACTCCATAACACGTTTTTCCAAAAATTAATAGGATTTTCTTTATGGGTTCTGGCGAAGGTTAACCGTTTTGAAATATTTTTTTTTGAGAGTAGTGGCTTTTTCCTGGAAATGCGCCCAAACAAATTTGCCTCGTTTAATCTCTCCGGACAAGCCTGCTAGATATTTCCAAGTTCAAAGATTCATTAATATCGGATGCTATCTGCCGTGATGACTTGAATGGATCACTTTTCACCATTCTTACTGTTAGTGCATCCGTACGTACGCACTTCTGTTTTTCGAGGTCTTGGCTTCCGAATTTTGCCGTTAATCAATATATCGACACTTTTTTCCCATCTTCATGCATTTTCAATATGATCCGCCTTTCATCAAATGTGGTATGTTTGCCTGATCCCATTTTCAATAATTTTCCACTCTTATGCTTATTTTTGGACTACGCAAAATATCAAGTGATTCGACCGAAATCTACGCGAGTACTGAGTACATTAAGTAAACTGTGCCATTTATATGACCACTTCAAATTGCATTGTATACGAAAAAATTGTAACGGTAAATAATAAGCATAACATAACGAAACAGCTGAGCGTCGGTTGAGACAGAAATTCTTTCAACAACAATCAGAAGAGATAAAACCTGCTCATTGAAAACTTTTATTGTAAAAGAATGAAATTTGTGCGCAATATAAGTGTGTGCCATTTATATGTCCATAGCTGTATATGTCAGTGAGCTGGCATTTCAAATTTCCGTAACTTCAAATATAAAGGGTGTTTCTTCAAGCACGATAGAACTTCAAATTGTAAAAAACTAACACAAAAAATTAAATTTTAATAAAGTTTTTTTTTTATTCGAAAGACCAATACGTGGCATTAACATTTCAAAATGATTTCGGGCATATGGGCACCGCGGCTGTTCTTGACGAAGCGCATTCTGGACGTCCAATTTTTGGCCACTTTTTCGAGCACTGCTGGCCGTATGTCACGAAGAACACGAACAATGTTGGCCTCCAAAGCGTCAATTGTTGCTGGTTTATCAGCATAAACCTGTAGCTTCAAGTAGCCCCCCAAGAAATAATCGAGAGGTGTCAAATCGCACGACCTTGGAGGCCAATTGACAGGTCCATTTCTCGAAATCAAATTATCGCCAAATTTTGATTTCAATAAGTCGATGGTTGCGATCGCCGTATGGCACGTAGCGCCATCCAGTTGAAACCACATCTCGTCTGGATCAATGTCAAAATCATTGATCATGGTGCGGTAACGATCTCCATTGACCATAACGCGATTTCCGGCCTCATTTTTAAAGAAATAAGGTCCGATGATGCCACCAGCGTGTAAGCGGCACCAAACGGTGCATTTTTCTGGATGCAATGGAGTCTGGAGGTTTCCAACTGAGTTTCAAAATAAATTTGGATAATTTGGCAGCGTTGTTCTAGCGTGAGTCTATTCATTATGATTTGCCAGAGTATACTGAAACAAATAATAGAAATTATTTTTTTAAAATTTAATTTTTTGTGTTATTTTTTTCAATGTGAAGTTCTATCGGGCTTGAAAAAACACCCTTTATGATTCGCATTTTTTAATCCATTTTGGCAAATACACTACACTTAGATGAATATAGAACAAAACTGGATACAAAAATATGTTTGATTGATTTGATTTGTGATGTTTAGCCTAAAGCAACCTTCAGGTATAACGCGATTTCGAAGTTTTCGAGATTTCAACCAACAAAACATATGTTATTCCGTACAAAAATCAGCTGCTTATGGAAATGAAATTCCAAAAACTGCAAAATCTGGGTATACCTGAACGTAGCTTAAATGTATTACTGGTCTAATTCAAATAGACGGTTCCAGCGTCCATTTACAACATTAATAACAGCTTTTATTAAAGCACTTACTTTGTTATCGGCTTTTGAGTTAATGTGATTGAGTATTTATTTTTAATTTGAATATGGTTTTAAAATTATAGTTTTGAATTGTAAATATTTTCAAAATTTAATATAAAATTTGAGTACGAATAAATAATATACATAATATTATACAACTGCCACTTAAACCGATAAAAAAGGTTTTTTTACCCAAATTCGATTAAGGAAATTTAAAAAAAAATGTGACAAAACGATAATGGTTGTCGTTTAAATAAAAAAATAAAAAACCTAAGCGACCTAAGCGAACGAAATGCAGTCACTCACTTTCATTCTTATCCCTGGCTTTAAATGTTATGGTGAGGTTGTGTGTTTACAAAATCGGAATCCAGTAACTATTTTCGCTGTCATCTATGCGAACGAATATGTCAAAACGAGTCACTTGTCTTTTGGTTGTCGCATAGCTGGAAATCAAATAAAAGCTTGAAACGAAAGCAATTCGAATAGAATTTAGTAGAAGAAAACATGATGGACAGAAAATAACGTCATTATAATAACGTTTTTATTCAAATATATTTCCATTTCAGAATAAAATCAGCAACTTTGCAGCACTTGCAGATACTGGTTGCACGTACTCTTCCATAATTTATCGATAAAATGCAAGTTATTGACAAAAAAATCTAAAAATTAAGCGAGGAAATATTAAAGTTTGCAAACATCGCCACAAAAAGTGGTAAAAGGCATTCAGCATATTTTTCAAAAAACAAAAGTGCAAACGCAAAAAATAAATGCTAGAATTGCACTAAAATGTGGTAATCTGGCGAAACTACTTGTACCCCACCCCAAAACAAATATACACTTTAGTTAGTTGGGAGTTTGATTCTCTCCCAGCATTCGCTATTGTTGTTCCCTTTCCTGTTCTCACACTTAGAAGTCTTTACATTTTGTTGCTTAATTTCTAACTGTTTTTCTCACAATAACCACTACTTTAATTCACCGTTCCGCTCTTTAAAGGAACACACAATATTTGTAAAAAACTTGTCTTAATGAATTTGTTACATTGGAAATTTTTTACGAATCACTAAAACAATACGTTTGACTGCTTTACGCAGCTTCGCGAAATACACTAAATTCTTCCGGTAATATTCGGTAAGTGGATGGGAGAATTTTTGGAGACAGAGTTATTGCAATGCTCAATTAAAACGTAATAACTCTTTAAAAAGATGAGAAGAGTAGCTTAATGAGAATAGCAGGTTAGAATTAAGAGAGATTAACTAAAGAACAAGAACGGCCTACAAGAGGTTGGAGAAATACGAAGAGCAAATGCATTAGACAAAGTTGGAAAAAGGAAACAAAAGAATATAAGGTAATTTTAGAGAAAAAACAACAACAAGTCTATAGGATTGACAGAAGTGTCGCCAGTTTAGCAATTTTAAGGCAATTGTAGCATTTTTGTTTTCGATTCTGCACTTTTTTTAATAAAAAGATATCGCACACTATCAGTTAAAGGGGCACAACTCAAAATTTAAAGAATTTCAGTAGAGGCAAAAAACTGGTTTTGTTAAGATAGAAATTATGTTAAGATAGAAAAAAATTCTAAATAAAGGACAAATTCCTTCGGGGTTTTTTTATGATGGGGAAAGAGTAAATGATGCCAATGTTATACAGTGGATAAATCCGGGTCTTGGTTATTATTTTGAATCAAAATACACGGTACCTGTTCGATTTCTATGAACACATTAGTAAATGTTACATTGGAAAATAAAATATAACAGTTATTTTGTATACACCGGGCAATGCTGAACATCAAATGACTCGCTTTGGTTGGCCATAGCAACAACAACGAAACAACCAAACACACAACATCACACATACATTGTCCAAAGTAGCTGACGTATACGTGTGTCACATAACAACATCTTTGCCATATCAACAGCAACGAAACAGCCAAACACACAACATCACACATACTTTGTACCAAGTAGCTGACGTATTAGTGTGTCACCATAACGTCGACTGGGCTTGCAAATGAAATTTTGCGTGGCTATGCTTTATATCTCCGCTTGCAAATGAAATTTTGCGTGGCTATGCTTTATATCTCCGTTCAACCCAGCAACAGACACATGTACATATGTACATACATTATTATGTTAATACATACGCTATGGACACAATTTCGTTTGCCTCACCCCTGCCACACCACTCTTTCATTGCTCTCTTGCTCGCTCATTTTTGTTTAACACGTCATTATTCTCTTTCGCAGTCGCAGAAAATCTGGTTTTAGCAGCAGCATAAAATCTGGTTTTAGCAGCAGCATAAAATCTGACTTTGATAGATTTGGTCCCTATACGCCGCTATAGATGTTAACACATCAAAATTAAATTATGAAAATTTTGAGTTCTGCTCCTAAAACTGATAGTGGGCGATATGTTAAATTTTTTATTTGCCACTTTTTTGGACGATAAAGCATGAAACACATAGACGACGACAGGCTACATGAACGCACGACTACAAATGCCGCTGACTGCAAATGTTGACGTGTGGCAGCTACTGAATTATTTTCCAGACGGCAACTGAAAAGTAAACAGCTGATCTGTAATGTTGACGTTTGTGTTATAGTGCTATTTGTGTTAGAAGAAAATAAAATGTCTGGAGAATATTTAATAGATATTATTACAAACATAACAAAAATTGTGAAAACAGTTGATTATTCTGTCAGTGGTGCCACTTCAGGCATTGACAGCTCTAACCTGTTGATTGTCGCCCACACAAATAGAAATTAGTTTAATTCAACTACAGCTACATAAGTAGCATAGACAACAACCTGCAGTCGTGTCGCTTTGCCGTCGTTAAAATATTCACTTGCATATAAACGCATGTATTTTATTTTTGACAGGTTGTGGTCGGTAGCCTGTCGTCGTCTATGTGTTTCATGCTTAACTGTTAACTTTTCTCGCTTAATTTTCTCCATTTTTGATGTGAATAAGTAAAATTTTTTTTCAATAAAGTTTGGCTGTTTTTGTTGTTTAATAACAATATACTCAGAACTTATTCGAAATTTCAACCAAGAATTAGAATATACAGTGTATCACTAATACAAAAATTAGTATACTTCGCTCTTTCGCACTCCAGTTTCTATACTAGTTGTCAACACTCGCTACGATATTCGTTACAAAAGCAATAATTTCAACCGTTCAATATGAACCCGTTAATATTTGTGGCGAGATTTCTTAGAAAATTCCAATATTGTGGTCACAAAAGTAATTATGCGACAAGTGGTTATCCATTCGGTAATTGACTTTAATCAAGGAAGTTTCTCTTTTTATCGATTCAGACGAATCTGTACAAGCCACTATAGATGAATTTCATGTAAAAATCGAGATGCATTGAACCCGACCCCCTCAGATATCGATGAAATTTTGTTTATAGCTAAATTTGATCAATACAAACAAACCCTCATTTTTAGAAATGACTGTTTTGCGATTTTTTGGGCGTGGGAAAGTTTTCGAAAAAACGCGAAAATGGTCGAAAAGAGCTCCATTTGAACTACAATAACTCAGAATCGGCTGAACCGATTTCCATGATCTTGGTATCATTAAAAAGATATTTTAACAGGCTTTATGGCACGTTAATTAATTTTAATTGGGACAATGTTTATTTATTTTACCTGTAAATATAAAATATAAGGGCAATTACTAGAAGTGACACTGCTTAAAAAATTATATAAAAAAAAACTAAAAAAGAACCCATTTTTATTTTTTGATATGGTATAGGTGAAGGATAAACCTTTCTAAAAAAAATAATACACTGTAAAAAACCCTTGATCTTTTTGGTTTTTTCGTTAGTTAAAATTTTTTTTTTGTTATGAAATTTTTTGCAGTGTATTTTTCAGACGAAAAAATATCAGACTGTTTCAGACTGTTAAAATATCTTTTTAATGATACCAAGATCATGGAAATCGGTTCAGCCGATTCTGAGTTATTGTACTTTAAATGGAGCTCTTTTCGACCATTTTCGCGATTTTTCGAAAAATTTCCCACTGTGCCACGCCCAAAAAATCTCAAAACAGTCATTTCTAAAAATGAGAGTTTGTGTGTATTGATCAAATTTAGCTATGAACAAAATTTCATCGATATGTGAGGTGGTCGGGTTCAAAATTTCAGTTTTATCTCGATTTTTAAATGAAATTCATCTATAGGTTAAACGATCGATTTCACTGGCCAAAAGTCAAATTTGGCACATTGTCTTATCACTTCTTTTGTGTTAGAATCTTGTAAGAAACACATCAAAGCAAATAAAAATGCATTTGGTTTTTGCAAACACAATTTTACAGTTACATGACAAGCTGTCAAATGTGAATTATTGAGGAGTCATTGAAAACGTGCTTTCAATGTGTCTTCACCTTTAAACATTAAAAGTGAAAATAAAACCAAAGTGTTAATATGAATAACGCATTAATAAGTAAGTATTCGATATTTTTTATCAAAAAATCGGTCTATATAGTTATTTTTGTGTATCCAATCATAACATATTCAATGTTACCTTAGATTGATGGCAGAAAATTTTAAATTTTGAGGTTATGTAAGCTTTTAAAGAGTAGGCAACGTTTGGCAATGGAAATGAAAATTGAAATTTGTTTGTCGATTCGTGCTAAATCTGGAAAATCTCCTTTGGTTTTGCGTTTTTCTAATTCTATCACTTTTTCTACGTAAACACATTTTCCAGAATATTGATTTATTTGAAGTCTGGGTTAAACCACTAACCAAAGAAAAAAAACAAGATGCTGTGTATGGATATATTGTTAGCCAAATTGGAGTCGATAACATTCCCACTGATTTAAAGGAAAAAGTAAGAAACTTTTGTAAATACTTATCTGTAAAATGGGATAAACGCCACAGAATGCTATCATATTTTCGTTGTAAGACCGCCGACTGGTTTAAAGGCACATTAACATTAGAAAAAAAACCAAACCCAATGGAAACAGGTGCTGCGATTATCGGACGTCCGCGGCTTCCATTTTGTGAAAAATCTAATCGTGGAAAAAGAAGAGAAGCAGCAGACCTTTCAGAAACATTGTGTGGTGAGACGGACCTATTGGTATGTGCAGCAGCAACATCAGCTCGAAAACAAGGGCATGTAACCTTAGCAACAGTTCTAAGAGAAACCATAAAAAGTCCAACAAGGCCATCTAAAATAAAAAAAAAACTATTTTCCGAACAGAATCAGAAGCCAATAAAATTAACGCGCTGATGAGGCACTTGCAGTTTTATTAGAACATAATTTTACAAAGGCAAAATATTGTGGCATACGTCGCGAAAGTAAGTTGAGAAACTGCGACATTTATCCGCATTAAAATCATGTTGCTACTGCTAAATCAGAGTGCCGACCTGAGGACGTAGAAGTTAGTGAGAAATTGGTAAAAGTTTCATTGGAACCACTTTTATTTCACACTGCAGCAAGAATTGTAGAGATGCAAAAAGAAGTTATTGATGTTATAATGAGTGCAGAAAACACAAACTACATAAATGCGGAATTGATTCTAAGCTACGGTTTCGATAGCAGTACAGGTCAAGCTCAATATAAACAATCATACATTGAACAAAGCACATCCCACGATTCTGACTCTTCTCTATTAGCCACAACAATTATTCCTTTGAGAATGATCTCCTCTGGAAATCCTATTTGGAACAACCGTACACCCCAATCCATAAGATTTTGCCAGCCTCTGAAGTTAGCATACGCAAAGGAAACGAACGAAAAAGTTTTAAAAGAAGATTTGGACTTGAAAAAGGAACTTGATAATCTTGAATCCATGCAGATACAAATTGGAGAAGAAAGAATTGTATGCATGACTTTTAAATTATTTTTAACACTAATTGATGGAAAGGTTTTAAACATTTTGACTGGGACTAAATCCAATCAATCTTGTCCTATTTGCGGTGCAACACCAAAACACTTCATGGAAATTCCAAATTACAGCTCTGACATATTTCGCACTAAAGAATCGAGTTTAAGATATGGAATAAGCCCCCTGCACTGCTGGATTCTGTGTTTCGAATTTGTGTTGCATGTAGGCTACAAATGCAATGTAAAAAAATGGCAAATTCGAAAGGAAAACGACAAATTATCAGTTCAAAATAGGATGCAAGAAATACAAAGCGCATTTTGGAACAAGCTTGGACTACGTGTAAATAAACCAAAAGTTGGTGGATTTGGCAGCACAAATGACGGGAATACTGCACATGGAGCATTTGCAGACCATGAGGCCTTTTCTGAAATCACTGGCGTCGACATAAATCTTATATTTCGCCTTAAAATTATTTTGATTTCATTAGCGTGTCAGTTTCCCTTAGATTTGAGTAAATTTCAAACATTTTGTTATGAAACAGCTGATATAATATTGGCAAAATATTCTTGGTTGCCTATGATTGCTACTGTACATAAGGTGCTTATTCATTCGAAGCAGATAATGGCAAATTGTGTACTTCCATTGGGTTTCCTTGGAGAAGATGCTGCTGAATCTCGGCATAAAATATATAAGGCCGACAGGTTACACCACGCTCGTAAGAGCGGTCGAACGAATAATATCCTTGATATATATTAAATAGGGCCATGGATGCATCGTATCCTTTAATATCTTCAATGAGCCTAAGCAAACGCATGTAGCAACGAAAACGTTTACAACTTCCACAGGAAGTTATCGAAATGTTAAAATGTCATAATCCAAACGAAGAATTAGAATCTGACATACAGTCAAATTTAAATCAAAACGTTGAAGAAGAAGACGAAGTATACGATGACAGCGACGATTTTCATGAAGACGGACTTCAATCTTATGTAAATATTCTTAATAACTTAGACTTAGTAAATGAAGTAGATATAATTTAAATACTATATGCGTAATGATATTCAATAATTTACTGTATTAATCAAAAATAAAATCCATAATACATACGAATTAAATATATGAATGAACTCTTTCTTATCCCCAAAGGGTTAAGGAACCTGTAATGCATTAGGACCATAAACGGTTAATTTTTTTCGTCAATTTTGCTCCATTTTCCTTGCCAAAGCTGATGAAAGTGATTCTGATTTAAATAAAATACTATTTTTAATTTTATGACTATCGGCCAGTGAAATCGATCGTTTAACCTATAGTGCAAGCTATAAACTCCACAAACTAAGTCAGAGCAATTAAAATCAATTTTTGCTGCTTAGGCACAACGAGGCAAATAACTGTCTCAGAATTTCAAGGATGTGATAATAAAATTGTACAAAGACAATAATTCTCTAAGAAAAATTGTCGGCATTGTAGACAAAAGTAGGGCTACTTATAAAAAGTACTAGAAAACTTAAGTCTGAAGGCTCCGCGGAATATAAGCTGTGTTCGGATCAACCGAAATTGTTTAACAGTCAAGAAGAAAATACTATAGTAAGATAAGTTACGGCAAACACAAAGAAAGGTGCACCAAAAATACAAGCAGATATTGAAAAAGAAGCTGGAAAATCGTGCCATTTAGAAACTATTCGCCGTGTGTTGCATAGACCTTGATAACGTGGCTGAAGTATTAGAAAAAAACGATTCATTAGTCACATAAAACTTAAAAAATTATATAAAAAAAACTAAAAAAGAACTCTTTTTTTTTGATATGGTATAGGTGAAGGATAAACCTTTCTAAAAAAAATAATACACTGTAAAAAAACCCTTGATCTTTTTGGTTTTTTCGTTAGTTAAAATTTTTATTTTGTTATAAAATTTTTTGCAGTGTATTTTTTTTTAAACGTGTCATTGTTTAACAGTCAAGAAGAAAATACTATAGTAAGATAAGTTACGGCAAACACAAAGAAAGGTGCACCAAAAATACAAGCAGATATTGAAAAAGAAGCTGGAAAATCGTGCCATTTAGAAACTATTCGCCGTGTGTTGCATAGACCTTGATAACGTGGCTGAAGTATTAGAAAAAAACGATTCATTAGTCACATAAACCGTCAAAAGAGAGTAAATTTCACCAAAGGGTATATAAACGACCCCAAAAATGTTCTGGGACACTATTATTATTTCTGGTGAGAAAACAATAAATCTTCATGGATCTGATGGCCGTGATAAAGTTTAGAGAAACCCAATTCCGAAATAGAGTCAAAAACCATGACTGTACTGTACATCATGGTGGCGTTTCGGTATTAATTTGGGGATGCATGGCGGCACCTGGGGTGGACAAGTTGTATTTATTGACGGAATTGTGAACAAGTATTTATACCTCAATATTCTGGAAACCAATTTGCAAGAAAGCGCCATAGAATTAGGACACTCTCATATTTCAACAATGACAATGATGACATGACATATGTACGTTTCTCAGTGTGAAGGAATCGCTGTTGTATCACACAAAACAACTTGAAACTGCTCCTCAATCGGCAGATGTCAATCTCACAGAGTACCTTTGGGATCATCTTGTTCGCGAAATATGAAAACGGGATATAAAAGGGTGAGATGATCTCACAAATTTTACTGTGAAAATTCCAAGTTCTGTGACCCCACAGTTGGTAGATTTAATGCAATTACGACGTCATGAAATTATAAAATACAAAAGATACCCTACTAAATATAAAATGAATCCCATGCATCTTTAATACAAATCAAAATATCATACGCAGTGCATACTAACTTTTGTGATGTTAATTTCGTTCCTTTTCAATGAAATACATACACGAATCCCAATTTTTTTTGAAATTAATATTGAATACTGCGTTCTTTTTTTTTGGAATAAAAATATTTTGTTGTGTTTTAAATAATGCTCGAAAAAGTGGTTGAAAATTGGACCTGTAGAATTGGCTTTATTCGAGCCAGCCGCGGCGGCCACATGCCCGAAATCATATTTAAACATTAATGGCATAAAATTATCCTTCCAATAAAGCCAAATTGATGGACATTAAAACGATTTTCTTGTGTTTTATTTCAATTCGAAGTTCTATACCCCTAAAAAAAACACCCGACATATGTATAACTTTAAAATACATATGGGCATTTCCACAGAAAGGTCAACCTTTTGTCACATCACGTCACCCTCGATAATTACTTATATTTTAGGACCAGTTAGTTTGATTGTATTTTTTTCTTTTACTAAATATGCAGTTACTTACATTCTGTAGTTAGGAATAGAATAGAAAACAATCGAACCAAATGGTCCTAAAATATAAGTAATTAACGAGGGTGACGTGATGTGACATAGGGTGGCACTTTCTCTGGAAATGCCCATATAACTAAATGTATAGGGTTTACAGCTGTACACTTACTTTTGTGATACACTGTATGTACAGTGGTGGTCATAAGATTAGAAACCATGTATTCAAAGTTACATTTCTTTTTACCAACTTTCTTTTAAAGTGTCTCTCTTTTTTTTGTAACTCCCGTTATATTCTCACTCTAGTTCAGTATATTGTTGGATGTCTAAATATCATCAATAGCTTTTGAAAATTTCTCGCAATTGCGAAAACTGTAGTGACACTTGTTACTGATGGTGGACAGATAATTGGGAACGCATTCGTAAGCGGTGGAAATCAGGGCGGTTATATGCCAAAGCTGATCAACCCATAGAATAATATACTAAGACATTACAACAGCTGTTTTTCTTTGACGTGAAACCAATAAAAGTCACTGGAAAAGTTGGAGCACAGAGTTATACAAAACTCGGCAACCCATGCAGAATGAGAAAAATCTTTATTGTAATAAATTTGTGTTTAATATGCAATCTCTATAAATAATTTTACTCTATCACTTCATTACATTTTGCTTTATTTCACTTGTTACCCCTTTTCTCCTCGATTTAATTATCACAAAAACACTCTCAATTGATGACTCTTGTACTTCTGGTTCAATTTACTTTCCAATTCTACTTTTTAAAGCTTCGTTAACACATACCTCGTTTATACGACACTTATCGCAATATCAATCATATCGTGATATCCTCATGTTCCTGTTTATACGATATTTAACGCATCATGATATAAACAGCCATGTGATGCTAGGTGGCAACTCACAAATAGAATATTGTGATATGGAGCGAAGTCATAGTACACTTTCGTGAAAAACTTTATATCGCGCTAAAGCGTTTATACGTGTATTTTTTATGTGTTAACATCTATAGCGGCGTATCATCTATCTATCAAAGTCAGATTTTATGCTGCTGCTAAAACCAGATTTTATGCTGCTGCTAAAACCAGATTTTCTGCGACTGCGAAAGAGAATAATGACGTGTTAAACAAAAATGAGCGAGCAAGAGAGCAATGAAAGAGTGGTGTGGCAGGGGTGACGCAAACGAAATTGTGTCTATAGCACTGGTGACCAGCCCATACCGCAATTGCGGAGACCAACACATAAACAATGTCACACTTATTCTTATGCTCTTCCATTCAGTCGTCGTTGAGAAAGCGACGTGTAAACAAGTAGCGGACATATTCAACTTTTGCTGATATATCAGCACAAAATTCATACACCCATGCTCATGTGCATTTGTCGCTGTCTAAACGACGACTGAAGCTACATCGTTTTTCTCACCAATTCTACACCATAAAAATTTTTGGTCACCTCTGGTCTATAGCGTATGTATTAACATAATAATGTATGTATGTACATGTGTCTGTTGCTGTTGTTGAACGGAGATATAAAGCAGTGCCACGCAAAATTTCATTTGCAAGCTTGCGCAGGCGACGTTATTGTGACACACTAATACGTCAGCTACTTCGTACAAAGTATGTGTGATGTTGTGTGTTTGGCTGTTTCGTTGTTGTTGCTATGGCCAAACAAAGCGAGTCATTTGATGTTCAGCATTGCCCGGTGTATACAAAAAAAACTATTATTTTTTATTTTCCAATGTAACATTTACTAATGTGTTCATAGAAATCGAACAGGTACCGTGTAGCAAAAAGGTGTTAACACATCATCCGTGAGTTCGAACACTCATTGATTTTTTTTTTGACGTATCGTGATATGATATCGCGATATAGGTCACCGTAGAAACGTAATAACAGTTTTTCTCAACATTTTAGGAAATTTTAACTGTTTGAAACTTAAGCCCGGTATTCAGTTCTAATGAAATTTTCGCTACCAGAAGAAGTACGTGTATAAAAAATAACAAAAATTTCATGAACCGAAAATTTCGCTGACTTTTCAGTTGCTTGGTACTCAGCTCATTGTGAAAATTTCGTAGGCAAAAAATCAGTTACAGGGTTGTTACCCCAAACTTATTTCGTACGAAAACAATTGTTTGCAAATGTTTAGGGGCCGGAATTTTTTCATTCTGATAATTGTAGCAACCAAAATCAACACGACATTCGTAAAAAATAAAATAAAGCGGGTAGAGGAATTATAAATGAAATATTTGCTTGGTAAATCAAAGACAGGTGGTAACTCTCCGCAACAAAATTTTCCGTTTAGAGATAAATGTCAAAACTGCTAGCGAAAATTTCGCAAGAACTCCCAGATGGAAGACACTAGTGGTCTTCATGAAAGCTCGAAAGAACCTCGTAAACTCGAAAACATCGTAAACTTGTACAGCAAACGTCAAAACAAACAAATTTCCCATACAAAGCGACTTGCTCAAAAGTGGAAAGTTTTCGAGGCAAATTTGCTGCGCAAACGTGGGATGGAGAAACGTGTAAACTTTTGACATTTCGTTGTCATCTGACTAGGATGGATAAATAAGGTGATAGCACTAGAACAGTAGAAAAAGTGCACATACATAATACATGCAATTGCTACTGCTACCACCTTATGTATCCATCTTGGTCAGCTGATATGGTTTTGAGCACAACTACGCGGAGCAACTTTACCTGGTGTCTCATGCAACGGTGCGAGGGAAACTTGCGCTGAGCAAAAGTTCTCGGCTTTCACGTTTGCATGAATGCCGCTACTGTAGTTTATATACATATTAGAAAATTTAAATATATTCTAGAATATCCACTACTATGATGCACACATTTGTAATATTGAAAAATAATATTTTTATGAAATATTTTCTTATACTTTATTTTACATTTTCCACGAGCCACTAAACAATTCCGTTCGGCTGCTTTAAGGTCCAATTAGTCTCGACGGTTGACGGTTGACCTTCTACTTAATATTGCGCGGTTAGTCATGACGGTTAGACGGTAGAAAGACAAAACAAAACCAAAAAAAACTGATCGAAGAGCATTTGTACAAAATATAATTTGCATGCATGAGTTTTGTGTTAAAAAGTGATTGTGTCAAATAAAAAAATTAAAAATAAAAAGAAAATTGTGGTTGCCGTGTAATTGTGTATTGCCGCGCACAAAATGTCGAAGTAAAAGCAATAACAATAACAGCTGATCGGTCTTGACGGCTGACGGTTGACGGTTGATTCTGCAACCTGCAGAAGTCTACCGTCGTAACCCGTCAATTTTAGTTGTCTCTCTCTAACACACGCAAAATGCAACCCAAACTCAAACAGCTGATCACTTACCGTCAACCGTCAAGACTAATTGGACCTTTAGAGTCTAAACATAATCAAACACGTTGGAGACGACGTTTTTTCTACATAGGTTTCTTATGGCAGGGAAAAATCGTCACGAAACTCCGCTGCGGCTGACGACTTGTCGCTAGAATAGAATCTTTTCTAATTTGTTGGCGGCGCTCTCACGAAATCTCTCAACTGAGAGAATGAAGTTGCCACATGTTCATGAAAATCATAAGTGCAACCAAAACATATATACGATGGTACATGTGAAGGCAAAAGAAAATTAAGGAAAATGATTAAAACCGATTTATTTTTAAACACAATACAATTGAAGTGAATGAAAACTTGCTAAAGGCCGTAAAACAATTTAAATCCTGTACATCAATAATATTATGTTTCTAAACTTTCAAACAAATTCCAGAAAAGGGTCGCAACTATACACGAAGCAGAGAGAAAAACTCAATTCAAATCGCCAGACGCTCTCTCTCCCATTTCGATTAGATCCTAGGGATTTTTTTCGTCGTCGTCTGAAGCGTGTATGGTTCTGTTTGGACTCTTACGCAGCATCGAGAAAGACACTAAACTGTGTAAGTGATTAGTGAATTTTGAGAGACAGATGGATTAGGTGACAGTTTTACACAGTGTTGCCAGAGTGTGTCAAAATATGGTGATACCCGTGACGTATTCATTCAGGTCCTAGCAGGGGATGTGGTTGCAATCGAAGTGCCTAATACGTCAGAGTCAGCTGATGCAACCACAATGTGAAATTGGCAATTTAATTTCAATTGTTTTAAAGTCAGTGCTCGTAATAAAGATTCAGGCCGATTTTTATAAAACCCTCTAATATTTAACATATTTTTTTGGCAGTTAAATCAATCCACTTTATTACAAATTATTTGAAACTGCGTGATGAAACAAATAATGTAATCAAAAACAAAACTGTAAACGAACTTTGACAGATTAAGCACGAACGAAATGAAAACAATGAAATCAGCCCTGCTACTGATATAACCTGTTTGAACATATCCCACTCTAAACATTCTCTGCCCCAAATTGTGCTCACTAAATTCAGATGTAATAACATGAGAAGAGTGTCCAGTCCCCTTAACGGCGATTAACAAAACAAATCTGATAAAAGAACAACAACCAATAACAACAAATCACTTACACATGTCTGGAAAATCGAGAGCTATTCAATAAAACTTTTCAATAAATCGATAATTGCTCAATACAGACCATTAAATTTAAATTCAATTGTTGAACATAAATTAATCTCAATTGCAGTGGCAAGCAAAACGTAAAAAAAATTAAAATAAAATAAAAAACAATATTCATCATAAAAACGCATTAAACAATTCAGCAAAAGAGAAAACTACAACAAAATCCCTGAAACTTTTTCTGCAAAAAAAAAACAAGTAAAAGAAAAGTTACGGCCTTTTTGTTTTAACTACTTTGAGCAGAACCAACAACAAAGTACTTTCAGAGTAAAGACTCCACCATTCGGGAAGGAAAACAAACGCCAACGAAATCCAAAACTTCCCAAAGGGACCCTGACGCGGCAACAACGAAGACAACCCCAACTGGAGAAATTTAAAGTTTTATTGGTTAACAACAACATGGATGTGTGTAAATATGGGATGAAGTTGCAGGGTAACACATTGTTGGTGTGAATGGAAATGATGAAGGAAGTGATTATTTTATTTAGTAACTGAATATCGAATTAAATCCAAATCAACTTAATTTTTAAACAATGATCTGGTATTCGGTTAATAAGATCCAACATTTCAGAAGAAAAATAAGCTTTGTGGGTGAATGAAAAACATTTATATTTTAAAATGTCTTGCGGTCGAACAGAGTAACAAGTTCGAGAAGCCTAGTAAGTGTATCAGTAAATTCCTAGTACAAAAATCTAGTACTCAAAACAAGTGATTCGATACAAGACTGGTTAAAAATACGAAATAAAAGTCACCTGCATTCTTTGGCCATCCTACATTACATCCAAATTATCTAACCATTCAATTATCTATTCGAAATGTGACTTAGCTCAGTACTCAGACATGTTGTCTATACGAGGATTCACTGCAAAGTTGGGAACTACAAATTATACCTACATGACTTGCGAACCTAAAATAGCTTCCTTTGTTATGGAAAAGCTTATATTGTTACACTTTTGTTTAAATTTACAACAGGTTTAATAGTTTACAGAACGGTCTCCACTTTAGAACTGGAAAATATTTTTTATGCAAAAATTTTTTGTTAAAAAAGAAACTCAGTTGAAATCAGAAGCCGCTTCTTATGGTCAGTTTCACAGATGAAAATTCTAAATTGAAATGGATTTTATGTGCCCGATGTTTGTCATTTAAATGTCATTAAATATGAAGCTTCTGTGGGCTTTTAAATTGTCAGAAAAGCTTTTAATTTGAAAAGTGTCTGATGCATGTAGACTAAAATACAGAGTAACATAAATACTGGGGTGTTTAAAACCGTAACCGAAAACAGTGCATCCAGTTTCAATACTACAAACCCGTTTCAGGCTTAACACTCGAATTTCCATTGCCATTAAATATTTGAATCTTTTTTCAAATCAAATCAACTTCAATCAATTTAATCCAGTTCAATTCAATTCAACTCACTTTAGTTCAATTCGATTTAATTCAATTCAATTAAATTCAATTTAATTAAATTCAGTTCAATTGAATTCAATTCAAATAAATTCAATTCGATTCAATTCCATTCAATTCAATTCAATTCAATTCAATTCAATTCAATTCAATTCAATTCAATTCAATTCAATTCAATTCAATACAATTCAAATCAATTCCACTCAATTCAATTCAATTCAATTCAACTCAATTCAATTCAATTCAATTCAATTCAATTCAACTCAATTCAATTCAATTCAATTCAATTCAATTCAATTGAATTCAATTCAATTCAATTCAATTCAATTTAATTCAGTTCAATTCAATTCAATTCAATCCAATTCAATTCAATTCAATTCAATTCAATACAATTCAATTCAATTCAATTCAATTCAATTCAATTCAATACAATTCAAATCAATTCCACTCAATTCAATTCAATTCAATTCAATTCCATTCAATTCAATTCAATTCAATTCAATTCAATTCAATTCAATTCAATTCAATTCAATTCTATTCAATTCAAATCAATTCAATTCAATTCAATGCAATTGAATTCAATTCAATTCAATTCAGTTTAATTCAGTTCAATTCAATTCAATTCAATTCAATTCAATTCAATTCAATTCAATTCAATTCAATTCAATTTAATCTAAGTTAATTCAATTCAATTCAATTCGATTTAATTTAATTTAATTTAATTTAATTTAATTTAATTTAATTTAATTTAATTTAATTTAATTTAATTTAATTTAATTTAATTTAATTTAATTTAATTTAATTTAATTTAATTTAATTTAATTTAATTTAATTTAATTTAATTTAATTTAATTTAATTTAATTTAATTTAATTTAATTTAATTTAATTTAATTTAATTTAATATAATTTAATTTAATACAATTTAATTTAATTTAATTCAATTTAATTCAATTTAATTCAATTTAATTCAATTTCATTCAATTTCATTCAATTTCATTCAATTTAATTCAATTTAATTCAATTTCATTCAATTTCATTCAATTTAATTCAATTTAATTCAATTCAATTCAACTGAATTCAATTCAATTCAATTCAATTCAATTTAATTCAGTTTAATTCAATTCAATTCAATTTAATCTAATTTAATTCAATTCAATTCAATTCGATTTAATTTAATTTAATTTAGTTTAATTTAATTTAATTTAATTCAATTTCGTTCAATTTCATTCAATTTAATTCAATTTCATTCAATTTCATTCAATTTCATTCAATTTCATTCAATTTAATTCAATTTAATTCAATTCAATTCAATTTAATTCAGTTCAATTCAATTCAATTCAATTCAATTCAATATAATCTAATTTAATTCAATTCAATTCAATTCGATTTAATTTAATTTAATTTAATTTAATTTAATTTAATTTAATTTAATTTCATTCAATTTAATTCAATTTAGTTCAATTTAATTCAATTTAATTAAATTTAATTCAATTTATTTCAATTTAATTCAATTTAATTAAATTTAATTCAATTCAATTCAATTCAATTCAATTCAATTCAATTTAATTAAATTTAATTCAATTCAATTCAAATTAAATCGATTCAATTCAATTCAATGTAATTCAATTCATTTGTTTTCAATTCGATACAATTCAATTCATTTTAATTCAATTCAATTCCATTCAATTCAATTCAATTCAATTCAATTTAATTCAATTCAATTCAATTCAATTCAATTCAATTCAATTCAATTCAATTCAATTCAATGCAATTCAATTCAATTCAGTTCAATTCAAATCGATTCAATTCATTTGATTTCAATTCAATGCAATTCAGTTCATTTTAATTCAATTCAATTCAATTGAATTCAATTCAAATAAATTCAATTCGATTCAATTCAATTCAATTGCATTCAATTTAATTTAATTTAATTTAATTCAATTCAATTCAATTCAATTCAATTCAATTCAACTCAATTCAATTCAATTCAATTCAATTCAATTAAATTCAATTTAATTTAATTTAATTTAATTTAATTTAATTTAATTTAATTTAATTTAATTTAATTTAATTTAATTTAATTTAATTTAATTTAATTACATTCAACTCAATTCAATTCAACTCAAGACAATACAATTCAATTCAATTCAGATCTATTGAATTCAATTGAATTCAATTTAATTCAATTCAGTGCAATTCGACTCAATTTAATTTAATTCAATTTAACTAAATTCAATTCAATTCAATTCAAATAAGATCAATGCAATTCATTTCAATTCACTTCACTTCGATTTAATGCAATTTAATGCAATTCAATTAAATTCAATTTAATTAAATTCAGTTCAATTGAATTCAAATTGATTCAATTCAATTCAATTCGATTCAATTCAATTCAATTCAATTCAATTCAATTCAATTCAATTCAATTCAATTCAATTCAATTCAATTCAATCCAATTCAATTCAATTCAATTCAATTCCATTCCATTCCATTGCATTTAATTTAATTTAATTTAATTTAATTCAATTTAATTCACATCAATTGAAGTCAATCCAATTTAATTCAATTCAGTTTAATTCAATTCAAATAAATTGTATTCAATTCAGAGTAATTGAATTCAATTCAGTTCAATTTAATGCAATTCAATTTAATTCAATTTAATTTAATTTAATTCAATTCAATTCAACTCAGTTCAATTAAATTCAATTCAATTCAGCTCAATTGAAGTCCATTCAATTTAAACTCAATTTAATTTAATTCAGTTCCAGTACAATGCAATTCAGTTCAATGCGATTCAATTGAATTGAATTCATTTCAATTCAATTCAGTTTAAATCCATTCAATTCAACATAATTTAATTCAGTTCAACACAATTCAATTCACTTCAATTCAATTCAGTGCAATTCAATTTAAGTCACTTCAATTCAATTTAATTAATTTTAGTTCAATTCAATTAATTTCAATTTAATTCAGTTCACTTTAGTTCAAGTCAATTCACTGTAATTCAATTGAATTCAATTCAATTCAACTCGATTTAATTCAGTTCATTTCAATTCGAAGTAATTTATTTCAATTCAAATCAATTCAATTCAAATCAATTCCATTCAAATCGATTCAATTCAATTCAGTTCAATTCAGTACAAATCAATTCAATTCCAGTCGGTTCGATTCAAATCAATTCCATTCAGTTCAATTCAGTTCAATTCGCTTCAATTGAATTTAGTTCAATTCAAATCAATTCAGTTAAATTTAATGCAAATCATTTCAATTCGATTCAATCCAACTCAATTCAATTCGATTCGATTCATTTCAATTCAACTCAATTCAATTCAACTCAATTCAAAGTATTTCAATTCAATTCAATTCATTTCAATGCTATTCATTTAAATCATTTCAATTTCATGCAATTCAATTCAATTCAACCCAATTCATTTCAATTTAGTTCAATTTAATTCAGTTCAGATCAATTGAATTCAATTCATTCCGGTTCAACTCTATTTAATTTACTTTAAATAACTTCAAATCAATTCAGTTCAAAGCAATTCAATTCAACTCAATTCATTTCAATTGAACTCAATTCAATCCAATTCAATTCAATGCAATTGAAACCACTTTGATTCAAGTGAATTGAATTCAAATCAATTCATCTCAATTCAGATTTTTTAATTCAGTTCATTCAGTTCAATGCAATGCAATTCAATTCAAATTTTATTCAATTCAATTCAATTTTGTTCAATTCAATTTAATTCAATTCAATACATTTAAATTCAACTCATTTCAACTGGATTCAATTCAATGCAATTCAAATTAATTCAATTCAACTCAATTAAAATCAAATCAATTCAACTGAATTCAATTCAATTGAATTTAATTCATTTCGATTCCGTTCAGTTCAGTCCAATTCAATTTAATTTTATTTTATTAAATTCAGTGCAATTCAACTTAATTTTATTAAATTCAATTCAATTCAGTTCAATCCAATTCAGTCTTGGAAAGTCAACTCAATTCTATTCATTCTAATTCAAACAAGACAGCTGGAAATTGAAATTGTAAAAAATAATATAAACAATATAATTTAATAATAATAATAATATTAATGTTTAAAAATGATTTCGGGAATATAGCCACCGCTGCTGTTCATGACGAAGCGCATTCTGGACATCTAATTTCGATCGAGACCAGTCAAATCGCACGACCTTGGAGGCCAATTGGCAGATCAATTTCTCGAAATGATCGCTTAATTTAAATTTTAATAAATCGATGTTTGTGGTCGTCGTCTTGTTGGTAGCGCCATCCTGTTGATAAAGCATCTCGCTCGGATCAATGGCATCTATATTTGCATGCAAAATCGTTCATGGTGCGGTAACGATCTTCATTATCCGTACTGCGAGCTCCAGCTTCATTTTTGAAGAAATTGGGAGCGATTGTGCCACCAGCGTGTAAATCGCACCAAACGGTGCATTTTCTTGGCTGGAATGGAGTCAGTATTGTCTGTTGTGGTTTAGTCTCACTCCATATGTGGCAATTTTGTTTGTTAATAAATCCTTTTTGCCAAAAAAAATGAGCCTCTTTGCTGAACACAAAATCAGTATCCAACTGCTCTAGATTAGCGAAAGAAGGACGTATATTATGGTCCCATGGCTTTAATTGGATCTTTTACGGTTATAGGCCAGGATTTTTGCGCAAAATTTGTCATGTAGTGGATGGTCAGAGCCCCAATTCCAGCGACCAACGACGAATCGATAAATTTGGATCTTCTTCCACACTTTCGTTTAAGTAGTTTTAATATCTACCAAAAACTATAATCTAAACGGAATAAATATATGTACTAATTATACTTATACCGACCTATGCTTTTGATTCTGTTTAATTACAGGTTAATTCACTCTAAATTTTCTATCATTCATTTGTGGCCAAAGGACCACCTTACCTCCTTGTACGTTTGTATTTAGCCTTATCCGAAACACTCGAAAACTCATTCGGACTCATTCTTTCTCCACAGAATCGTTAGCCAGGGTCAAAGGCAATACACATTTATTGTTCCCCAAACTTAACTGAAACAAAAAACTATGGCGAACATACCAGCCTCCAACAAGGACTCGTATACACTACAAGGGATATAAATTCATTTTCGTCTTCATCCATGTGTTGTGTAATTGTTGGTGAATTAAAATGGTTAAAATGATTGTTAAGGTTGGAGCAAACAAACAAAATAAAAACGAACAGCATAGAAAGCGTAAGAGAAAGGGCAAAAGGATATGGGGAAGGAAAGCCAGTGTAGTAGGTGGAATGTATATATATAAGCAAAGAGCAGAGTGTGTGTAGATGAGTGAGTGGATATTTAAGAGACCACAAGACCAAAAACACACATACATATATATGTAGAAAGATACATATCTATTTACACATGTACATTTACATATATATATATATCTGTATATATGTACAAAACCAGGCTGTCAGACATTTAAGGATAATGCCACATATAAAGTTTAATGAGCTGCAATTAATCGTACATGACGACACTATAAAAATGTTTACGCTTATATTTTTCTACGCCCACCCAAGGATTCAGGTTGTACAAATGTATACATTTACATGTATAAGTATATAACGATATTAACATGTATGTGAAAGTATGATTAAATGTAAGGATTTTTCGTATCCTTTCTCTTGCATCGTGTTGTTTCTCTTTACATATGTTATCTTACATACATGCATATTTACATGTGGTACTTGATAGTTGTATAAATATTATGGTTAATATGTAGCAGGACTTTTTGATAACCTTGTGGTTTTTAGGGGGGACAAGATGGAAGCAGTTAAATTTGCAAAAGATGCGTATGAAATGTTTGTGTTAAAACGATTAAGGCGATTTTGTATTGTATTAAGGACATTCGAGACGAGTTTCGTAAGGCATCGAGATTGGGATATTTACACAAATGGTTCAAGAAACAGCAAATATTTTAAATCAAATCCCTTACGATTTTTAAATATCGCTTGAACTATATAACGTCTTCGTTGAACCTGGAAATTGACTCGGTATGATTATGGGGCATTCAAACCATATTATATTTCATCTCGATATTCCATAATCTGGCTGATGAGGACTCTTATATTAGTAACTGGTGAACCAATTAAAAAAATGGTTTCTCAGTACATCCCATGAAGGAATACGGGAGAGCTTCTTACAACCTCTGAGCTGTGCGCTTTCTAGTTTCATATTCACTAATTGGCACCAATAGTTTTACACCGGTTTCGAACGGTATTAGGAGAAACTTTCTCATGGCTACATGCTCGGTTGTGTTGCCATCACTCAATGAGGTTAGCGCCGTGGAACGAAATTTAAGATGGTCAGAGCAGGGATCGAACCCACGATCTCATGTACAACAGCCGCGCACTCTACTATTGCGCCACCGAGGGGCACAACCAACCAATTAGTACTTTGGAAAAACGTCGCAAGATCATTCTACATGGCAGCTCATCGCAAAATCTTTCGTTTTCTGTTGTTTGGATGCAACTATAAAGTTTTTGTAGCTTGCCGCAATTATAGTATGCTTGTGTTCAAACACACTGTGTTTGCTATTCAATATTCAATATTGTTGGAGACACAATGATTAATATGTTATAATATATAATTTCGGGACTCAAATATGGTTTTGTTTGTTGAAAACAGCTGGAAAAAACAGCTGGCAGACAGCAAAGAAACCAAAAAGTAGCAGATCTTCAATTCGTGACAACAATGCTTGTACGTAAGTATGTGGATGTTCCAAACATATACATGGTTCCTGCATAAGGTTACAGTCCAATCTGTACAATAACGGATGCGGATCTGTGTCGAACCCGTTACGAGTTCGTAAAAATATAAAAAAGTGAATCAGTGAAAATGCGATTTGCCGGATCCGTTTCGAACCCGTTCCGAGCCCATAAAAATATAAATAAGCGAATAAGTGAAATTGCAATTTGGCAGAATCGTCTCGAACCCGTTACGAGCCCACAACAACTTAAGAAAGCGAATCAGTGAAAATGCGATTGGGTAGGTCCGCCTTGAATCGATTTAATTTACAAAAAAATATCTCGCAACGTGTCCGAATATGAAGTCGGTTGCGAGTTCGAGACTGATCCAAAAAAATATAAAAAAAATATTCTGGTTGTCGGGAGGAATGCGAATTCAAAACGAATCCGCTTCGAATTCGCAAAAATTATAAAATCCGATCAGTCTCGAATCCATTTTATTTACAAAAATCGAATCCCAAACGGATTCGAATATGAAGATCCGTCTCGAACCCGTTACGAGGCCGCAAAAAACTTAAAAAAGCGAATCAGTGAAATTGCGATTTGGTGTGTCCGTTTTCAATCGATTTTATTTACAAAAAAAAAAAATATCCCGCAACGGATTCGAATATGAACTCCGTTGCGAGTTCGAGACTGATCCGAAAAAGTAGAAAAAACGATTCTGGTTGTCGGAAAGAATGCGAATTCAAAACGAATCCGCTTCGAATCCGCAAAAAAAATATAAAAGCGACTCCGTTTCGAATGCATTTTATTGACAAAAATCGTATCCCAAACGGATTCGAATATGAAGTTAGTTACGAATTCGAGCAGGATCCGGAAAAGTTAAAACACGATTCCCGTTTTCGAGAGGAATTTCATACGAACACGAATTCGTTATGAGTCCATAAGGAATGTCCTTTCGCACAAAATGTCTGAAGAAAGGGATCCGTCTCGAAGTCGTAGCGGATTCATATGGCACACTGGGGGCCGTTTTTTTTCAGGGTGTGTATGTTAAGTTCGACATGAGGTAAGATCTTGGATATTGTCTTTTACTCAAATAAAAGCAATGTGGAGCCTCAGATGCGATGTTGGACGATCTCGTCATCCTCCAAATCCCCACAGCTTCTGTAGTAATTATGAGCTGAAATTGTGTGTAATTTTTTAAGTCATGGCAAAATAACCATATACGGACACAACTACGTGATAAAAGACTAAAAAAAAAAGACCCGTGTCTCCCAATTTTTGCCAAAGTCATGCACTTTTTTTTTATGGGCCGCCAAAGATTTGGGGCCTCGGTATCATTTTCGTAAAATGTGATCATTTTCTCAGGCTCATATCTTGCAAACCGTTCAGAATTTCGATTTACTCTCTGAGGCAAAATTGTAGCTCTTGTCATAAAGAACAAAAATTGCGAACATATAAAATCAAAAAAACTTCACCTTCCAGATCAAAATCGCAAAAAACTTCTTTATTATCGATACAGCTTCTACAGAAGTCATTTGGGCTGACCTCTAATATCGCCACAAGTCTACCTATCAGACAGAAGTTTCATGGATTTCCTACTATTCACTATCGTCAAGGTTTGTCTTGTGTTCACCTTTTCTGTAGCATCACATAAGAGATTTACCAAAGGTTCCCTGCGAAACCTGTTAGATAGTCCCTATCTTCGCCAGTCATTAACTCTTCAGCTTCCCGAAAGAGACAGGTATTAAATAACTACAAAAATTCTATCAAAATCATTGAAACGATTTCTGTGAGGTTATATCAAAAAGTTCCACCGCTAAATAAATCACCACACCAACCCCTTACATTATGCATCATTTTTTAATTCGCTTAGATTTTCGCAACAACATGAAAGGTATGCCATTAATTTAGATTGAACGTTTAAATTAGCCAATAATATAGTGTCAACAAAGAAAGTAAATACAGATGAAATACAGAAATGATTTTGTAAACAACAGAACCATCAGCTGCATAAACTGTAGGCTGGTCGGTTCAGAACGTACTATGCGTTTCGTTAATCATAATTGTTATTCGCAAGTATTCAAAAATGATTCAGTGTTCGTTCTCGTATTGTAATTATTCTTAAATATTTTTAAATTTATTTTATTGCAAAAATTTCCCACTATTAGTGCAATTAAGATAAATCCCCCTTAAATTATCCATCACGTTTTAATATTTTCCTATGCCCCAAGGTATGCAACTAATTTTGATTGAACATTTAAATTAAAGTGTAATTTTTTTAAGCAACAAAAAAAGTTGACTTAATAATTTGCATATATTTATTAGCAAAAATCCTTTCTCTCATTTTTAATAAAAAAACAGCACACCGACCCACACATAGTTAAATTGCAATTCTGAACTTTAACACTCCCTTAAATGAAAATAATGATGATGATGATGATGATGATTATTATTATTATTATTATTGGCATTTATGGAACGTCACCGATATTCAGCGATATGACCATATCCCGTGTATAACTAATAAAGAAAAATCAGGGCAGAGCAATTTTTTCCTATCCCTCAATAGACCTTAAATTTGTTGCCTGAACGGGAATCGATAGAGAGGAGACAGACGTGAGAGAAAAAATAGAAAATTGTTAAATTTTTTCCTGTAAATCCGATTAAGTTTAATTATTTCTGGCTACCGGCTGTCAAATTGCATGGTAAATTTTTTCTGCGCTACAAAAAAGGCACGAGGTGAAAATGTGAAAAAAATGGTGGCATAAAAGTGGTCTGCGGACAAAATTTCGATTGAAAAAAAAAACAATATACAGGTATATTATCGGTCATATATGCAAAAATAAAAAAATGAAAGGACGATAAAGGGTGCAGAATGTGTGAAAGTGTTTTACGCGCCTAACCTGCAGAACAGGTCTATCGAGTGACAACTACAGCCAGCAACAGCAGCAACACTAATAACAGCTGTGACATTATTCCCTAAAGTATGCAACCGTTTTTGTTTTTTTTTTTGTTGTGTGGAGGCTTTCATTGCGAGGCTAGGTAGAAAAAGATGGAAAGTCACTTTATTTTATTTCCAAGTAAACTGAGATAACTGGCGGAAGTTCACTAACTCATTGGGTTCTCGCTAAGTGAGTATTGCTGTTTTTGGCAGTACAATTTCCAATGAAGTTTAAAAAGTATTTTAAAACAAAATTAGAAACAAGGATGAACTCGCAGTGCGGTGGCTTAACGGACTACAAGCTGCAGAAGATGATTCTGCACAAACAACGAAACGATCGTGCAGCGAATATGAGTTCGAATCCTACCCGCGCATGTTTACATTTTTCCCCTAATCAGGAAAAATATTCTGTTTGATAAACAAGAATTAAAGCCTTTTAAAAAAACTCAAGAAATATCTGTTGCAACCAGGCAATGCAAATACATGGTTGTGGAATTGGATGGCAATGGTAATGAAATATGCGAATGATCTTGATATATTGAATTTGTTTGCCTGCTGGCAACTCTGTATTTAGAATACTTTATGCACAGGAGGGTGTACTGAAATTTGTTTTCGGATGACAAGTTCCAAAACGTGCATATTTTAGAGCTGATTGTATTTTGGTTTTTTATACGAGGGTACTGATAGTCCCCTACCGGACGTTGAAGTTTCGAATCCTAGTGTATTATTTACAGAAATTTTGTCAAGTATTCAGGTTTATGGATACGATAAGTTCTAAGTGGCAACACCAATCTATGTCACAAGCCTGTACAGTTGAGTGTACTGAAAACTTCTGCTTTTGGACTTTCAATTGTCCCAAAAGATGCGTAGTGAAGAGCCGATTTCCGGCCAATGAAGTTTCGACTTATAGAGTATCTTTCTGGTACTTTTTTCAAGTAATCATTATATGTACAGGTTCATGGATTCGATAAGTACTAATTGGCATCACCAATCTATGTCACAAACCTGTACATTGGAGTATACTGAAAACTGCTGTTTTTGGAATTTCAAATGTCTCAAAAGATGCGTATTGTAGAGCTGATTACCGGCCGTTGAAGTTCTAACTCCTAGTGTATTTGTGTGCAACAATTTTTTTATTTTTTTTTCTGTCAATATGAGGCTCAACCGAAGTGTCGTGACGAGCCTAAACACCAAAATATATTTTCAAAATTTTGATAGTATACAGTATTTCCGCGACAGCATTTTGAAATCTAAAATCCAGCATAGTTTTTCTTTCAAATTTTTCAATTAAATTTTCAATTTACTTAATTTTTTAGTTTACATGGTAAACCCATCAAACATATACAGTAAATGAAATTGAAAGCAAATTCGTGAACTGCAATAAGAAATTCTCGAAGTATTTAAAAAAAATGTGCTTGAACAATATTTCAAAATGCTGCCGCGAAAAAAATTATATATCAAAATTTTGAAAATATATTTTCAAATACTCGTAATGCTCATCATGACATGTCGTTTGGCCTCGATATTGACCAAAAATAAAAAAACAGCAGACAGTTGCCCGAGGCCTTCGGCCACGGACTGTCCGTGCAGGCTGTGTCAGAGACACGGCCATTAAGTTTAATGTAGAATACGCCATTCGATAAGACAGAAAATATATATAACAATAAATGATAAATAACATAAGCAAATGAATTTATTTATTTGATCGTTACTTTTTTGTTGTTGTTGTTGTTGCTTTCTTGTATTTCGTGTAGGTGCCATTTTGATTAGTAGTTTTTATTTTAATTTACTAAACGTCAACTGTCAGCTGCTGTCAAACAGCATCAAGCAGCATTGTTATTTTGCTTACTTGGCAGCACTTTCATTTAACATAAAAATGTATGAATTAATTTTTTCATATATTTTTTATAATTATATATCCATGTTAAATTCAAATTCACATTTAACATTTTGTTTCACTTAAATACAAACGTAAATATACGAAATTTCAATATTTCATCAATCAAAACAACAGCCGAAGGTTTGTGTCCACACTGAAACAGCAGCATAGTTTGTGTTCACGCTACAAACTCAAACACTCAACCAAACACCACAGATATGTTTGAGTGTATGTGTTTAAACAATTTTCATTTGAGAAATTTAAATATTAGGAAGATATCAACCAATATGAAATGTATATCAAACGAAAGATAATATCTTCATTTACCTACAAAAAAATTTTTAAAAAAAGTTATCTCGCCGTTTCCTCATAATCAATGAAATAAAGATTACAACAATAACAATCTGACATGACTCCCTATACCGTAAGGTAAGACGTATTCTACGCCCAAAAAAAACATTTTTAAACAAATACACTAAGAGTCGAAACTGCTATACGCGTCTTTTGATACCGCCCACAAATGAAATTCCACAAAACGCGGTTTTCGGTATCGCCTAATGTACAGGTTTGTGACATTGATTGGTATTGCCAGTTAGTACTTATCGAATTCATAAACCTGAACATTTAAAGAATAACTGAACCAAAATACAAGATAACAACCAACAGGTTTTTAAATTGTATTTTTTGTTGGTTAGATCCAAATATAACGTGTTTGTAGCTTGTCGCAAATATAGAATACTAGTGTACAAACATATTGTGTTTGCCATTCACTATAACGTATTTGGGATACAATGATTAATAGGCTATAATATATGTATTTGTGACCCATATGTGGCATTGTTTATTGAAAACTGTTGAAAACAAAAACGTGACAGATAATAGAGAAACAAAAAGCAGCAGATCTGCAATATACGAAAACAATGCTCGCAAACATGTACATGGTTCCTAAAATATAAGAAGTCGTAATCGTTTATACTTAGCAAATACACCAACCATTTTAGTTATTGTGAATGGTTAGGAACAAATTAGTTTGTAACCTACTGAGTAAATGAAGTTTTCCCGGAATATACTGAAGCAAGTGCAAAACAATTTGCACATGACATAGAAATATCCTGGCCTATTCAGGAATGGTACAACACATATGATATTTTTTTCTGTAACCTAGTCACAAGTATTCGAGTCTTGGAGCGATTGAGTGGACACATCTGGAAAACGGTGGAGGTGGTATCAACCATGTTGACTCTATAAATAGAGTAGAAGACCAGGTATTCAACAGTGTCCCCATTTTTTCCAATTCGATTTCTGAGTGGGCGTATCCGTATTTGAAAAATTAAGTTTTCAAGTGGAAAATTCTGAAGAGGATGATTGCACATATCTGGAATACGGTGAGGGTGCCATCGATCATCGAGACAAAATAAGTAGTCTGACAGCCGAGGTACCCAACCCTATCCCCATTTTTTGCAGATTCGACAACAATGCCCTGCTTTTTTCAGATTCAATTTCTGAGTGGGCGTATACGTAGTTGATAAATGAAGTTTTCAAGTGAAAAATTCTTAATTGCACATATCTGGAACACGGTGAGGGTGGTATACATCATCAGGACACAATAAGTAGTCTGACGGCCCAGGTACCTAACTCTATCCCTAGTTTTTGCAGATTCGATTTCTGACTGGGCGTATCCATAGTTGAAAAAACTAAGTTTTCAGGTGGCAAATTCTGGAGAGAATGAGTGGGTATATCTAAAAAACGGAAGGCGCGACATCGATCATGGGGATACAACAAATATCGTGGGAGCCCAAGTATCGAACCCTGTACCCAGTTTTTTCAGATACGATTTCATATGGAAAATTCTACAGAAGATGAGTGGCCGAATATGGAGCTGGGTAGGGGTGGTATCGATCATGGGGATACAGTAAGTAGTCTGACAGCCCTGGCATCCAACCGTATCCCACTTTATTCTGATTCGATTATAGAGTGGGCGTATTCGTAGTGAAGAATTTAGTATCCATTGACAAAGTCTGGAAAGGGTGAGTGGGCATATCAGGCAAACGGTCGGGGTGACATCGATCGTCCGACCACAATAAGTAGTTTGACAGCCAAGGTATCCAACCCTGTCGCCACTTTCTCCGCGATTCGCATCCTTTCGACAATGTCCCAGAAAAAATATCGCCAACCTCTAAAGCGGTTATCACAACCTCTAAAGTGGTTGTGAAACCTATAATTCGGTTGTGACAACCTCTAAAGCGGTTGTGACAAACTCTAATTCGGTTGTGAAAACCGCTTTAGAGGTTGCCGATATTTTTTCTAAAGTAGTTGTGAAAATATCTAATTCTCTAAAGAGGTTGTGACAACCTCCAGTTCGGTTGTGGCAACCTCTAATTCGGTTGTGATGACCTCTAATGCGGCCTAACTTGCAATTTAGTTGCAACAACATCTAAACAAAATTGTGACACCGCCAAATTCGATTGCGATAGCCTCTAGTTTGGTTGTATGACTTGACAGATTCAGTTACGGCTAATTCGGTTGTCTCAAACGAATTTTTCTGTAGATTTTGGAAGTACAAACTTCATGCTGGTAAACAACCTTAGGCCTGTTTGTGTAACCAACTTGGAGAAGTCGAAAGATCCCAGATTAGAACAACTGAAACTTCTTGATCAACTTCCAGAGGCCTCTTAATTACCACAACCAGGAGACAGCTAAGACTTGAATTAATTACATCGAATTATCATTTGAAGTGGGTACAATATTCCGAAGACCTGCCTGCAGCTCTGTAATATTTATCGATAAAAATCGGTACTTAAATTCTAAAAATACATAAAATTGCGATACAAAATTTCCGAATTTTTCAATTTATTCACCGATTTTTATCATTACAATGTTACGGAATTCCGGTGCTGAAAACATTCCTTGCATTTACAATCTTCTACGGCTGGAATGACTTTTTATGTCTTTCCACCTCTAGATATGACAAAAAATATTATGAAACAGTTTAAAAGGAACAACTGACTCGAACAACTTCTTCCTCCACACAGTTCCACAGGGTATAAAGTTTTTTCCGCAACTATTTGGCCTTTGTGAATATTGGATTGTTTTCTTTTTATGCCAAGGAACAGGGACAACTCCCAGTTAGTTGGCTTTTCACCCAAAATGTATATCCCAACCGTAGTTCAGAATCTGTGGGTGAAACAAAATATATTGGTGGCTAAAATGTCTGATGGTGGAACGTTTAGTCACTTCAATGTAGGCTCTGGCCGCAATTGTTCACATCACTATAGGCGAAAATTGCCGGGGATGATAATAGTGGCTGTGATGCTGCCACCGCCACACCAATGACACATGTTGCAACATCTGCTCAGACAGACAGGCCAAAGCTTTAGCAATTTTCCGCTTGTGATTTTTTCTTGGCGAGGGCAACACAAAAAAAATATGAAAATAACTGTGGTTCATTGTTCTCACTGGACTGTGCTACAATGGCCCACGAGTTGGTGTTGATTTTTCAGTTTGTGTGGCTTCTTACGAGGGGACCTAGGATCTCATACACAGTCTCCAACTCTCCCTCTCCCACAATCATATTTTGATGCCGCTCGCATATGAATATGACCAGTTTGTGTAAAGTTGAACAAGTCAATTGGTTTTCTCTTTTTATTTTTTTTCTTGTTTTTGTTTGTCGGTGTTCAGTTGGGAAAATTGTTCATAATTTTCATTGTATCTCGCAATCTGTGAAAATGTATGTCCGTCTGACCGTTTTTCCTGCTGCCTGCCGACCTCTCTATCTATGTGTGTGACAGTGAATGTCCTTTTTATCCCTCTGTCTATATTTGTCTGTATGTGTTCATTTAAATGTCTGTGTATATTTGTTTAAAGTGTTGTCAATATTTTTGTTCTTCTTGTCATATTCAGTCGGTCTCTCTCTCTCTTTCTCTGTCTTTCTCTGTCTTTTCTCTCTTTCTATACTCTCAAATATGCCCAGATATATCCATATATGTCGAGATATTTACAATCAAACTCGTATGTATTTGGGTCCATCCAATCGCTGTTGCCCACTAGTGACAGTCAGTAGTTTTACAATTTGTTATTGCCATAAATTGGTGCTACATTGGGAAATTCTTGTTGCCGGCAATGTTATTGTTGCTACTACTGCTGTTGCATTGTTGCACTTGATTGTACTTAATATGCTGGTAAATGAACAATATAAGTTCAAGTTGCGGGGGCAACAGGAAAATGAAATGCAAAACTGCACTCAATTGAAATTTATTTAAAACTTAACATAAAAACTTGTGCGTTGCATATTAAATTTGTACAAAATAATAATTTTTACATTTAAACCCCTAAAAGTATGCAATACTTCTTTATAGATTTTAAGTAGTCTAGAAGTAGGCTTCAGTTTCCTAAAGCATGAATTCTGTAAAGTGGTTTTAGTTCAATGTTGAGGTAATTTCATCTTTACAAAGTTAGAATTTTCTTAAAATTATCACATAAACTATAGTGGACCTTATTGAATTTCTAGTATATAATTTAAAATATTTCCAAATATTTTATTTTGTGGTAACTAATTTGTTCAATTTTACATTTTAGTTTTAGTTTTGCTTAGCTCCTAAAATTATGTTACACATTGGTACGTTATGCTTAGTTTATATGTATCCTAAAAGTAAGCTTTAGCTGTGTAAAGCAAGAAATTTGAAGTTAAGGTCGTTTACCTTAACTGAGTTGCTGTTTAGTTGCCTGGTTTAAACGGGGAGTGCAGGAACAATTAGATTATATTTGTTGATGCTATATAGTAGTAACAATTTCCGTTTCATATAAAATTTGAGATAAATAGAACTTTACCATTGGAGTGCCTAAAAGTATGCAATACTTTTTTTTGTATTTAGAGTTTCTATTAATCCACGATAAGAGCTGTAATTTGCAAATACAGGCTAAATTATATACAAAACGACTTGTAACCTAACACACTTTCATCTTTTCCTCCTCATATTTTCCACCGAAGGCACTGAACAGGTTGATTGACTCATTTCTAAGCAGGAAGTTCGCACAGATATTACGCTTCTGTCCGTATGCCGGAAAGTATACAGCAAGAAAGTATCAGCAAAATCATCACTTCGAGCTCTAATATGGTGCGTAGATAGATCTATTTATCTAAACTAGTATAATCTTGATGCATTTTGTAGATAAAGAGGTAATTTAAATAATGCATGTGCTGCGATCGATCATACGTAATCCATTAGCACCCTGTGTTGACCCGGCATCATTGGTTTGCCTGCAAATAATCAAGCGGCGATCAATGGGATATCTTCGCAATGTGTTAGATTTTCGGAACTCGACTACAAGGAGTTGATAGAATCAGGAGCCTTAGAATCATACGAACTCCAGGGGAACACTGTATCTTTTGAAATGAAAGAGCAGATGATCTGACCCGAACTGACGCCAACCAACGAACTGTGTATATGGATAACGAGAAATCTTTCCAGGCCATATAAGGCCGAAATTCAACAATAAACAAGAATAATCCACATAAGATTATGGTACGCATCACACGGAAGCAGAACTTCAAGACCTGCAACACATGTCCCCCAAGAGTTTGATGCCAGCAAGACCAGATTACTAATAGAGCTACACGAACTACAACTGAGCAGAAGCGTGGGTGTCCTAAGCAAGGTTCGAATTTCGGGGATAATGGGTTACCATGGGTAACCCTGCGTAACCCATTATTATTGCCGCGGGGAATGGGTAGCGATCGTTTACCCATTACCCACAGGGTATGGGAAAAATAACAGGTAGCTACCCATGAAATTGGGGAATTACCCATCACGATTACTCATTACCCACAGGATAACGAGGAAAATAATCTGTAGCTAATCACGACGATGGGGAAGTACCCACGACGATGAGTAATGGGTTACCCACGACGATGAGTAATGGGTTACCCATCCCCATTTTTAGGAAACAATTCTATATCTCGGAAACGGAGCGTGCAACCGAAAAAAACCCAAATATTAAAATATTTCTAAGGGATTTCATAAAGTGGTCCAATAGGATGGAAGAATTTTTTTTTTTTGAAAAACTCGCCAAAATAAGAAAATCACTAAAATAAAAAAGTAGCTATAACTCGAAAAACGGTGCGTCCAATCGCAAAAGTAGTAATTTTTTTACCTCCAGAGGGCCCTTTAATCAATCGATGTCTTCAATATTGCATACCCCATCGTCGTGGGTAGCTATCCATTATTTTCGCCCATTACCCTGTGGGTAATGGGTTGTCGTTGTAGGTAATTCCCCATTTTCGTGGGTAGCTACCCATTACTTACCCAATATCCTGTGGGTATAGGGTAAACATTCATTACACATTTCCCACGGCGACGTGTATGGTTTATACATGGAGTGGTAAATACGAAATCTGGTCCTAACTAGATACTACACTCTGCCGGCACATCTGCATAAAATTGAGGGGACCAATATAATTGAATGTGCGAGGAGATAGAAACTATAGACCACTTTCTCTCTCGTTTTCGATCTTTCGCACAACTGAGACCCCAACACCAAACGGGCGATACATTTCTAAGTTTGCTGGAATGGATTGAAGGACACTGAAGAAAATTGTAAGCAGCACGTATTCCCAGTAGAAGGGATAAGGTTTCTCCCTGATGAGCGCACAACAGACCTATGCGTTAAGTGTATGTCCAAAATTGGATCACGAATCAGGGCACAATTGCTTTAAATTCCCTTTCTCCAACTGACTTACTCATATGAATATCAATTAACTCACTCCTGGGTCACAAGACTTTGAATAGAAATGTGTAAACTTTCCTGGAATTTAGCAGTGAATATTATTTGCGGTGGGCTTGCCTCCCGGGTACCCACTACAACAATGAAAATGACTAACATGACATCCTCTATTTGTTGACGACCCCCGCCAACGTTATAAGGACTACGATTAACGGATATGGGCTGGGAATTTTAGATACTGAGCAGGTGCCACTGTCCAGCTGACGGATGTCCTCGAGAATTGTTAGGCTGGCATTACTATCATCGAGGAAATGCGATGAACAGGACATGGCTGCACATGGAAGAAGAACTGTGACATATACTACAGCTGCCATGAGAAAAGGCATGCATTTGGTTGCGGATTTGTAGTGGGCAACAGGCTGCGACATCTGGTTTTAAGGTTTTTGAGACACCATCCACATAAAAGGGAAATGCTTTAACATATCGATAATTTGAGTACATGCCCCGACAAAAGAAGAATACGCCGACAACAAGGACATGTTCTATGAGCGCCTAGTTGAAACTTACGACCGCTACCTTGGCAATGATATTAAGATATTTCTAGGTGATTTTAATACTAAAGTCGGCACGGAAAGTGTCTTTGAACCAACAATCGGTAAATTCAGTATACACGCCACCACTTCCGCTAACGGAATGAGACTGTTCGATTTTGCAGCGGCGAGAAACATGGTTATCAGTAGTACCAGATTTGAACATAAAGACATTCACAAGGCTAGTTGGATATCTCCTGATCCACAGACGAACAACCAGATTAATCATCTGGTAATTAATGGAAGGCACTAGACAAGATCACGAACAAAATTTCCCAAAGTCGAGGGCAAATATTAAATATCACCTCGGAACAATTTTAAAAAAAATTCCTTTCCGAGCCCGTGAAAAACAGCTAAAATCGTTTTTTTTATTGTAGTTTTTTGTTTGTGGCTCGATCATAACATACAATATAGATCGTTGTAAAGGTCTCAACGAATGCTACATTAGTCCTATAGATGTCGCTGACGTACGACATCATTTTGAAATGAAGGCCTCATTTAATGCAGTTTCTACCTCTAACATTTATAAATATTTTCTTCTAGGATTAAAGTCCTTTTAAAACCAAGAACATTTTGCATTGAAAGTACACATTTTTATTCAAAAACAAAAAAGTTACGTATGACAAGACGTATTCACAGCATTAATATGTGCATGTTCTTTGCATAATTTCCGCAAATTATTGCATACTTTTTGGCGCTGGATCGATAGTGGCCAATCGATTAGGATCACTACCTGGTTGCAGCAAAGGTTCACACAAGGTTCGGCAGAGCAAAAGTCTTACTAAATCAGACATATAGAAATCTGAACAACGGAAGCTGCCTCAGGCAGGGCGACACCCTATCATGCAATATCTAAATAAATAAATAAATGGTTTCCCATTACATTCCATGAAGGAATCAGGGAGAGCTTCTCACAACCAGTGAGCTGTGCGCTTTCTAGTTGTATACTCACTGATTGGGACCTACAGTTGTACACCGGTTCCGAACGGTATTTTGAGAAGCTTTTTCATGGCTAAATACTCGATAGCGTCGCCGTCACTATGCGAGGTGACCGCATTCGAAAGATATTTTAAGGTGGTCAGAGCAGGGATCGAACCCAGGATCTCAAGTACAAGAGGTGCGCACCTTAACCATTGCACCACCGACGGCCACAACATATTAATTGATATCATGGTGAGAAAATCTGCAGTAAATACGAAGAAAACTGTAAGCAGAAAAAGTCTGCTGAAGCTCAGCTTTTACCTCTAGCTATAAATAAATAAAAAAATGGCTTCCTATTACATCCCATGAAGGAATTCGGGAGAGCTTCTCACAACCAGTGAGCTGTGCGCTTTCTAGTTTTTAACTCATTGATTGGAACCTACAGTTTTTACACCGATTGCGAACGGTATTTTGAGAAGCTTTTTCGTGGCTAAATACTGGATAGCTTCGCCGTCACTAGGCAAGGTGACCGCCTCCGAAAGAAATGAAAAATGGCCAGGGCAGGGATGGAACGCACGTTCTCATGCATAAGAGTCGCGCACACTACCATTGCACCACTGACGGCACCACGGACGACCAAAATCATTCGTAGTTCGGAAAAAATCAATTGAAATTCGGAAAATGTCAATTAAAATTCTCTACTACACCTTTTCCAATTGTTTTAGTTCAGAAAATATCAATTAAAATTCAGAACAGACCAATTTAGTTTAAGAATTCCTAATTCAAATTCAGAAAATATCAATTAAAATTTAGAATTTCTATTTGAAAATTAGAAAATATTAATTCAAAATCAGAAAATATCAACTGAAATTCAGCATTCAATTTCAATTCAATTCTAATTCAAATTCAGAAATTACCATTTTAAATTCAACAAAGGCCAATGTAGTTTAAGAATTTCTAATTCAAAGTCAGAAAATATAAATTAAAATTTAGAATTTCCATTTGAAAATAAGAAAATATTAATACAAAATCAGAAAATATCAATTGAAATTCGGCAAATATCAATTGAAGTTAGGAAATAACCAATTGAAATTCAGAATACATTAGTTGAAATTCAGAAATTGGAAACTGAAATTTAGAAAATACGAATTAAAATTCAGAAGGCATAAATTGAAATTCAAAAAAATGTAAATTGAAATTTCAGCTCATTGTATACATTTGTCTGAATTTCAATTGACATTTTCTGAATATCGATTGATCTTCGGTGAATTTCAGTTGATATTTTATGAATATTGTTTGACGTTCTGTGAATTTCAATTGATATTTTCTGAATTTTAATAGGTGTTTTCTAAATTTCAATTCCCAATTTTAAATTTCAATTAGTATTTTCATAACTTCAAATGATTTTTGCTAATTTCATTTGATATTATCTGATTTTGGATCGATATTTCTGGTTTTCAAATGAAAACTCTGAATATTGATTGATATTTTCTGAATTTGAATGAAAAATTCTTAAACTAAATTAATCTTTGCTGAATTTAAATTGATATTTGCTGGTCATTAGAAATTCTTAAATAAAATTGGTCTTTTCTGAATTTTAATTGATGTTTCTCGAACTACAACAATAGGCAAAGGTGTAGTAGACTTCGTCTGTTATCTCTGGGACACTTTCTAGGGCTTGGATTAAAGAAAAATTTAACCGCTTGCGCATCAACATCTAATACAGGACCTAGCGCCTTAATTTGCGTTGTTACTGATTCTTAAAATATAAATTTTAGAACAAAATCGCTTTTTCCAAAACTGTGGTGTGGTGGTCCCTGGCTTTTTGTTAAAAGCCGTCAAAACACATGCCAACAGCCAAAGGCCATTAACACAGGACATCAGAAAAAGGATAACCATGAAAACCATGCAAATTTTAGAAATATTTACATTAACAGAAAACATTCCAGGGCATATGTTGATGAAGATGGAGCGGGTGGAACACAAAAAGGACCTCAATTGGGTGTTAGATGGCAGTCAAACAAATATTTAGATCGCAAAAAGGCTAAACACATTCTATCATTCTCTATACGAAATCGGAGCAAATACATAGAAATCAAACTGATGGTTCCATGACGCGCATCCGTTTCCAGCCACTCGATTTTCAAATATTCAATATGAGTGCAGTTTTTCGGGGTTTTTTTTTTTGATTCCTCGACAAATGTTTAAAAATGTATTTTGTTACATTAACAAATATTCGTTTGCATTGACGGACTGAGATGAAATTTATCGATGATTCGAAATGATATCCCTTAAATTTAGAATTGCTTGTTTCCTTTTTGGGGCCAACTGCTACTGCTGCTAAATGTATCATTTGGCGGTGATTTTCCTTTTCAGTTGCTGGTATATTTTTTGTTATAATTTTTTTTATTTGTTTTTGTAAATAAATAAATAAATACATTGTAGATTTTATACAAAAATAACAATGCGGACCTTATTTTTCATTCAATATGATACTTTTTTCGTTGGATAGAAATGAGGACTCTTTAAAAAAATACAACAACAATGAACGAAAATGCACGAAATTTATTCACCAGATAGACAGAAAGGATGCACTTACATACAAATACATCTACTTTTACACACACCCATATATATCCACATACATATAGAGAACAAATAAAAATTTGTAAATGCATTCGCTTGTTTCGTTATGCAAGCGAAACTCTCAAAAAAAAAACGCGGCTCTTCAACACAGGCACAGTGGGGTGAATCGTGGCTAGTGAGGTTATAATTTTTGGTGACCCGCATACGAACAAGCAAAACTCACAAAATTCTAGTTTATTTACTGGAGGCGAAGTGAAGTGTATCAGAAAACAAAAATTAACTAGAACTTTATTATCAACTGTTTGTTGATATAAAATATCGAGATACTCACACATGGTCGAAATAAAATGATACTAAATTTTGGGTGAAACTTTAGGATAACAACACGAAGGTCATATTGTGAAATTAACAACAAAAGAATTTGCTTCATTTACTAGCGAAACTTGGTTAAGTCGTTTGCACTGAGGAACAGTACATCAAATCAAATCTTTGCAACTTAAAGTCATCGCCAAATCGCAGTTCGGTTGTAAAAGCTCTTGATGCACTGGATGGCCTCACAAGGATTAAAGGTTATAGGTGTTCATGCGAAGGAACAGAGACTTTACAACACCCATGTGATTGGTTCGCAAAATATGACTTAAGTTGTACATAAACCTCTCAGGCATTTAAATTTAAGCAACTGTAAACCGACTCCAACTCTGTCCCCGACGCCACGAACTCACACCACTTCGACCCCTGCAATTTAAAATCCTATGACTCCTGATTCTGCCCTGACTTCGTTATAATCACATTTACAGCAAATGCCCTCCTAGGTCTGGGCGGCTGACAGAATAACTCGAATGAATGCAATTTGACATGATCATAGATGATGCATTGGTTGATGCACGCAACTCTTGTACTGTACAATTTTGACACTGAACACTCTTCCGAATTTTCAGCAACGGTCAACTCGTATTGTGATAGCTACTCAATACTTTTTGAAATTAGGGTAACAATGTATGTAACACTCAGCGAGTCTAAATATAGCAAAGCTACACCTCAATGATAGTGAGACTCTCTCCCAAATCTCTTCAACGAATGAGCACATGATAACCCTTGTTTGACTCGGACTCTAACTTTGGTTCCAACAACAAAAACTAACTCGGACCAAAGACAACAAAAATGTAACTTCATTTCAAGTTATGATCCTTCTGGCACAGATTAATACTAAAGAGCCTATATTACTCTCTTCGATGCCTCTTCATGACGACGAGGTAGTAGGCCATTTCATCGAGTTCGAGGTGCTTTGGTAATTTACTCCTTGGTTCGACCAATGCGGACAGAAATAAAAGGAAATGCGTATTTTCGTTCGATGCAAACATAATCTAGCTGTCATTAGTATCAATCACACAATTTGAAGCTTAGTTTGCTGCATGGTCTCTAATCTGTATGTTTTCTTTGGTCTCTCATTCTACATCATTTAACCAGTGGTTTTTCGATCAGCTGTGCCACAGAAATCCCCTGCTTCTGCCGATTTGTCTTGCAGAGTTGCTAACTTAAACCAGGGGGTTTCTATGGCACAGCTGATTGAAAAGGTACTAGGGAAATGATGTAGAATGAGAGACCAAAGCAAACATGCAGATTATAGGCCATGCAGCAAACTAAGTTTAAAAGTGTTTGATTGATACTAATGACATCTAAATTATGTTTTATGTTGTTTGCATCGAACGAAAATGCGCATTCCCTTTGATTTCTGTCCGTATTATGCCAACTAATGAGTACATTACAAAACCAACTCGAACTCGATGCAATGGCCAACTGCCTCGTCGTCATCAAGAGCACACGAAGAGTGGCTTAGCGGCTTTTTTGAATTTCTCTATGCTTAAACTCGCACGACTTCAAAAACTGAACTTCCCCATAAACGAAATTTTGGACTACTTCGGTTCTAAAAATTATTATATTTTAAAATACTAAATTCATAAGAAATGGAGAAACTGTTGCACGTCTCTAATCCGATTGGAAGTTAAATCCAGGCAAGAATATTGCTAGTTCGCTCGTATATCCCCGGCATTGCGCCACCGAGCAGTACACAATAATCTCTATCCCTCTCTTTACGTTCTCTTGATAATGACGACTTAGTATGCCATTTCATCGAGTTCTAGTTGTTGTTGTATTTTAATCTTTGGTTGGTCATAAAACGAACATAAATAAAAGGGATTGCGTATTTTCGTTCGATGCAACCAACATAATACATCATTTAGCTGTCATTAGTATCAATCAAACACTATTTAAACTTAGTTTGCTTCTGGTTGCTTATCGTTCTCCCACCTATTCACACTGTTCTCTTTCATTTTTCTTCCACATAGTCGATCAGCTCTGTCATGGATACCCCCACATTGTGCGAAGTCAAAGAATAACTTCGTTTATTTGCATGAAAAGAGGTACGAATCAAGAGAGAGATTCCAATTGAGTGTATGAGTATGTGCGTATTTACTAGATATCTGCACAAGACGTCTTGAATGGTTATTCAAGACATTAGCTTTTCTCAAGACATTTATTTGAGCGTAGTTGCGACGACCAAGTACTTCGGGGTACCGTCGATAATGCATTCGTGTATATGTGTGTAAACAAAAACACACTACGATGTGAAGCGAATTACACGTAATGGTTTGTGTTTTTGTGCTCTATATATTCACGTACATACAAGGATTCTTTTTCCCAGAATAGTGAAGTATGTATTTGGTTGCCGCAACTTCGCTACAGTATGTGGCTTGAAAAAAACAAATGTCATGAACTACCATGAAAGGCGCCTTGTGCAGATGACCATTCAAGGCGTCTTGTGCAGTTGACCATGCATGTTTTGCTTCTGGTTGCTTATCGTTCTCCCGCCTATCCACTCTGTTCTCTATCATTTTCCTACCACAGAGGCGATCAGCTGTGTCGTGGATACCCCTTGATTGCGCGAACACAAAGAATATTTTCGTTTTTTTTATTGAAAAGAGGCACGAGTCAAGAGAGTATGAGTATGCGAGTATATACGAGTCATCTGCACAAGACATCTTGAGTGGTTATTCAAGACATTTGATTTTTGTTTAAGACATTTACTGTAGGGAAGTTGCGAGTACTTCGGGGTACTGTCGGTAAAGCATTCGTGTATGTGTGTGTAAACAAATATACAGTACGGTGTAAAGAGAAGTACATGTATTCGTATTGTATGTTGGTGCTCTATAGGTTCACATACATACACGAATTCTATTTCCCACAACACTGAAGTATTTGGTTGCCGCAACTACACTTACAGTGCATGAGAAAATACAATTATCTACCCAACGAGAAAAAGACAACCATAGTTTCGGTATTTGGAGAAGTTTTTTTCGGCTGTTGCAACCGAATTTACGGTTGTTACAAACAAATTGAGGTTGCCACAAATGAATTCAGTCACCACAACTGAAATTGGGGTTAGTAAGCGTATATATCACAATTCGGTTAATTATAAAAGTCGGTGGTGCAATGGTTAGTGCACGCGGCTCTTGTACATGAGCTCCTGTGTTCGAACCCTGCTCTGACCACCTTCAAATTTCTTTCGGCGGCGGTCACCTCGCATAGTGACGGCGACACTATCGAGTATATAGCCATGAAAAAGCTTCTCAAAATACCGTGTAGGTCCCAATCGGTGAGTGAAAACTGGAAAGCGCACAGCTCAGTGATTGTGAGAAGTTCTCCCCTGTCCCTTCATGGGATGTAATGGGGAAACCATTTATTTTTTAAAAAAAAAATTTATTTTATATAACATTCAAGTTGCAATATAATAAGATTTTAAAATACACACGGAACTATTTATTCAAATAGAGTTTTCATCAACGGAATCTTCGGCTGTTGCAACCGAATTTACGATTGTGGTTACCACATCTCAATTATGTTGCTATATCTGAAATTTGGGTTAGTAAGCCAATAGATCACGCTTTAGTCAGTGACGAAAGTGATCATGTTACCATGGAATCTATCGCCATATCTCCGTGTGATATTCAAGTCCCATTTGTTCAGAGTTTGCACACTCATAAAAGAGTTTGCAGCAATTGACACTTTTTCTAAAGCAACCGAATTGTTTTCGTCACAACCGGTCTAAAGACAATTTTAAAACAACAATTTTAACTGCAGAGTTTGGCAGATCAAGTACGACACTCTACTCCGGAATTTTGAATTGCAGGCGTTTGTAAATGTCATAGTGTTCTGGATATTCGCTTTATTTTGCCGCCGAATTTCAAACCCTGCAACTCTTTTAAAATACAAAAATTGATATTAAAAAGACATCAATTCAAATTTTATAACCGTCAGTTAAAATTCAAAAATCATTGACCGATTTTACATATTAGGATTATAAACTTAACTTAATGTCGTTTAAATTTCAACTGATGTAGTTTAAAATTCAATTGGGTTCTGTCAAAATTCAATTGACGCCCTTTAACTTTAATTTGATGTCTTTTAAATTTCAATTAATGTCTTTAAAAATTCCAAACGTTGTCATTCAAATTTCAATTGATACTACTTCACTTGCAGGACAACCAATTTGACAAACTTTTAAATTGTACTGCAATAATTTGCTATTTCCCCTCACTGTGCCTTCGAGTATCTCATAAAAACTGACTTTACTGCAATCATTTAGCAATGGTTTTGCTTTGCTTTTTCACTGTCTTTTTCGAAAATAAAAATGCACTGTTGTGTGTTAACAAAAAAGAATTGGAACGGAAAAAACAAACCAAGAAAACATTTGACAAAGGACGAAAAAAATTAAACAACCCATGTATCCTAGCAGATTCTTCTTTTAGTTAGGGGGGGGGTTGAGTGGCAGCAAAATTCAAAACAAAACAAAAATCTATTCGAGGCTTTAAAAAATAATAGATAAACAAAACCAAAACGGCCAACCATCAAATATCGTTCAAACATTGATTGGTGCTATGGCCGTAAGGACATTTGTTTTTGCCAAATGTCCTGAAATTTTCATCAATCTTTGATTATTTTTATGTTTTTTGTATTGACCGGATTTGATTTCCAATAGTGTCTCTATTATCGGTTACGCTTTTGGATTTATAAAATAGCTGTTGTTTCAGTTTTGTTACTGATTGCCAGATGAATTTATTGTTTGTGTTATGTCCTTTTTGTTTTAATTTATATTGAAAAATAACCAACGCGCAAATTGACGAGTCCAAATTCGTCCTAATAAAACCTAACAAGGCTTGTATTGCTGAAGCGGCCAACAGTAAAGTCCAATTGGTATAGCATTAGTGGCAAAGATGATGATGTTGATGAGAAGGACTCTCATGTGATCACAAAATGAAATAAAAAAAAAGGATTCCTCTATGGACGATGATAAATTTGTCAATGATTATGACGTATTTTTTTTTTGTTTGTGTTATTTTATAACCACTTTTAGTGCTGCCAGTAACATTGTTCAGATCAAATTGTTTGGAAAACATTGGTGATATTATGATGAAAAGCATTGTCCTGTAATGTGTTTGTTTTTGGTTGCTATCCTTGCCAGGGTTTGCTGTATTAATACGTTGGTATTAAAAAAGGTTAAAGTATTTGTAATATTTACAGGGGATTTGAGAGTAATCTCCAATCATGGCTGATGTGAAAGGCTTATGAAAGGAATTGATGGGCATAAAATATATCGGACTGACAGCAATATGATTTGCCGAGTTGTGGTTCCTGTGTAGATTAGACATAAATAGGACAATTAATTTTATTTCATTATCTGGGACTGCAACATAAATCAAAGACTTACCGCTTATAAGGCGTCCAAAACGAAAACAATTTAAAAATACACGTAAAGAAACACTTCGTTCCCCACAAACGAAATATAAGATAACCAAACTTTGTTTGAGGATGTCATTTGCGGCAAAAGGGGCATTTATATTTATGAGAAACGTTTCATGGCGCACAGTGGGTGATTAATCGAAAAACAAATGAAATAATTCAGACGTTTTCAAACGGCTGGGCCGTACAGGATGGAATTTCACTTAGGCATAACTGATTAAGAGTTAATGAGGCATCTGATGATGAACTTGCCATGGAGCTTGAAACTAGGCATGCCAGTGAGTGTGCTTAACTGAACTGTATATTATTCCCACAAAATCCAACCATTTTTCACTTAGAAAAATGTTCAAAAAATAACTGATTAATGTTTGGGTAATCAGTGGCGCAATGGTAGTGTGCGCGGCTCTTGTACTGGAGAACGTGGGTTCGATCCCTGCTTAGATCTCTCACATTTTCTTTCGATGACGATCACCTCGCTTATCGAGTATTTAGCCATGAAAAAACTTCTCCAAATACCGTTCGGAACCGGTGTCAAACTGTAGGTCCACATCAGTGAGTGTAATAACAAGAATGCGCACATCTCACTGATTGTGAGAAGCTCTCCTCAATTCCTTTATGGGATGTTATGGGACACCATTTTTTTTTTTTTTTATTATTATTATAACAAAGTGCAACACGAAAAAATATAACCATATACGCACACCACTACGTGATAAAAGACCAAAACCAAAGACCCGTGTCACCCAGTTTTGCTAAAAGTTATGCAATTTTTTCTTTAATGGACCCCCAAAGATTTGGGGCCTCGGTGTCGTTTTTGAAAAAAAAAAAGTGATCATTTTGTCAGGCTCGTATCTTGCAAACCGTTTGGAATTTTGATTTACTCTCTGAGGGAAAGTTGTAGCCCTTATCATAAGGAACAAAATATATAAAATTAAAAAGCTTCATCTTTAAGGACAAAATCGCAAAAAAAATAAAAAACTTTAAACAATTCGATTTTTTACCTTTTTTCCCTTGTTCAGGTCCATAGGTAGCAAACCGTTCAAGACTAAAGGAAACAATCAACTACAAAAATGTACCAAAGATCTCAATAAACAACTTTCTAGAACATATGAACTTCCTAAGAATGATTCTTACATTGTGTGCTGCGCCCCTTGTTGCGTGTGATGCTGAGCTTACTGGTTTGCCTGTGCTGCTGCGGTCGGTGAGATAGCATAGTATCTCAATGTTGAAGTAAACGGTGTTAAAAATCATTCCTAGGAAGTTCATATGTTCTAGAAAGTTTGTTATTGAGATCTTAGGTACGTTTTTGTGGTTGATTGTTTCCTTGAATTTTGAACGGTTTTCTACCTATGGACCTGAATAGGAGAAGAGAGGTAAAAATAGTTTTTAAAAGTTTTTTGCGATTTTGACCTTGAAGATAAAGTTTTTTTTGATTTAATATATTCTTTGTGACAAGAGCTACAACTTTCCCTAAGAGAATAAATCAAAATTCCGAAGGGTTTGCAAGATATGAGCCTGACAAAATGATCACTTTTTTGCAAAAATGACACCGAGGCCCCAAACCTTCGTTTGGGGGCCCATAAAAAAGAGCATGCCTTTGGGCAAAACTGGGAGGCACGGGTTTTTTTTTTTTTTGTCTTTTATCACGTAGTGGTGTCCGTATATGGTTATATTTCCAAGACTTAAAAAATTACACACAGTGTAATTAACCTCACTTTGCGGCGCCGTAAATTTACCTGCTCGTTCGTGAGCTGTGACCCCACTAGACTATATTTGTGTGTGGAGGCATGTAAAATCTCTCGTCTATATGGGCAACCACTAACCACGATTGCTGCCTTGGAAGACAACATTACACGTGTCATTGATGATATATCGGCCGAAATTTTGGAAAAATGTGCCAAAGTTTCACTTTCTGAATCGACAACGTGAAGCGCAGCCGTGGGCAACATTTGCACGAAATAATCGTGAAAAAGTAAATCGACCGAAATAAATACTTCATTCACTTGGACAAATTTTTAGGGTTTTCTTCGATTTTTAAAAACCAAATAGGAAAAAATCACCCATTTTTAATTCGGGTACATTTTAATCCAAAATATGAAAATGAAATGAATATGAAATGAAAATGAAGTTTCAACTATATTCTGTTTCTTGTCAAAGCTTTTGGGTTTGGAGTTACCATAACTCGTTTTGCGGCAAACGTATGAACAGTTACTGGAACTGTTGTTCGTTTCGTGTAAATGTTTTCTTTGAGTTAAGAATTTTCATACATCCTGAATTCTTACGTCCTGAATTCTTATGCTTCAATTTCCTTAGGCTAACATTTCCTATCGCAAATGAGCCTTACACTTAAGTTGCGTCCCTTTGCCTTAGTCATTAATCAGTTTTAATACGATGGTGTTATCTGCATTCTAGGCTGCATTAAATTGTATCTTAGATACAAGTATCCCTTGCAGTTTTACATATACAAGTATTTGTTATAGTAGGTACATCATTATCAGATTTCTATGCAATTTCAAACTCCATTGAGTTTTCGCAATATAATGCAATTATTATTAGATCTATGTACTACATAAGTACTACATATGATACAACAAACTTGCAACATCACCAGCAGTACTCGTATGTACAACATATGCATCATTTGGATGCAGGGGCATGTTGGTTACATGTATTACATACATAAATTCATATGAGTCCTATCGTACTATTAATGTGCAACAACACAGGAGGTTTGAGAATTTTAAAACACTTGCCATGCATCATCAGTACATGAAAAGGAAATCAATTAAAAATTTACATTGAAGAGAACACAATAAATACCAGTGTTCAACAAAATAGCACACGGATATAATTAAAATATGCAATACGAAAAATTTGAACCACTCGACACTATAGGCACCATATAATAAGTAAAGTATTCTGACACCAACTCTGAAAACAGTTCCACCTGTTTTTTTAACATCCACCGCATGCCGGTTTTCTGAAAATGTTCCACCCGGTCAGAACTCAGAACTCACCAAGTCCGAAAACCGTTCTACCTATTTTTTGAACATCCACCGGCCACCGGTTTTCTGAAAATTTTCATTTTCGAAGAACCGGTGGAACCGGTCTTTTACTGCCGGTTCTAACGAGGTATTTTCTTAATTTGTATTGATCCAAAATCTTATCTTAAAAAAACCAAGATCAACATTTCTCGTGAAATACAAAAAACATACACGCAGGAGAACTATGGTAAACACCTACTTTAGAGTTGTCGGATATGTCGAAGTACCTGGGTTTAGTTTTGGATCCGAAACTCAGCTGGAAATTTAAGATTGAACACAGTATTAAGAGGGCGCAAGGTGCCTTCTCCGCTAGCAAGAAATCATTTGGGAGAACATAGAGCCACAACCCAAGGACAGTATTATGGAAGTGGTTCCCACAGTGGTTCAGAACCATCTTTTGATCTAGTAAACATTTGTAAGTTCTGTAAAAACCCGATAGTAGGCAAGGACTCAAAGATTATTGCAGTATATCAATATTGAAAATGGCATAGTGGGGAATATTTCAGAAAAATTTCCAAACTTGACTACTTTCTGATTTTTTCGGTTTCCAAGAAAACCAAAATTTTTGGTTTTTAGGTTTTTTTTTTATCCAGCGAATATGTGTTCGAATCTCACCCGCGGCATTTACATCTTTTGATGGGTTAAAATCTATAGCCACAGGTAGGGCAATATATCAAAGTGAACACATGCAAACCACACACAGCGTTAGCATCACATACGTGGCTGTTGTACAACAATAATCTCTGCCTGAAAATAATTATGATGGTATTGATGCAGCAGCAGCGAACAAACAAACAGGTCGTCGCCAAAGAGTATTGAATAGTATAGAGAACTCATGGAACTGGAATTGTATGACTCAAAAGCACTGGCAACATCTGGCGAATGATTCAAAATATATTACTCTCTTTTTGTCATAACTTGGTCCAGTCATAATTTTAATGTGAAACATTGATGCCTTTTGAAACATTTATGATTTTTGTTTTGTTTTATATAATAACATTGCATTTATGTGCAAATATTCTATAAAGAGAATAAGACTCGTTTATGATCTTTTTCTCAGACCCTCTACATGGGAGCGGAAAAAGGGTGTAATAAGTTCTCTATACTATTCAATACTTTTTGTCGTCGCTCTGTTTATAACAAAACAAAACCAATTATTTCAGTGACCTAAATATTGCTTTATTTATTTAAACAATATTACATTTAATTTGAAAGCAGATGTAAGAAAAAAGAAAGTGCAATAGCAACCGAGCCGTCAGCACAAATATTATTCTTTTTTTATTTTCCAATGTAACATTTACTAATGTGTTCATAGAAATCGAACAAGTATCGTGTAACAAAAAGCTGTTAACACATCGCCGTGAGTTCGAATACTCATTGGTTTTTTTTTTAAACCGGAGAAACAATGATGTCTTAGCTTTAAAGGAAATTAAATAATAAATAAATAAACATTTTCCCATTACATCCCATAATGGGATAGAGGAGAGCTTCTAGCAATCATTGAGCTGTGCGCTCTCCAACTTCCACTCACTGTTTGGGACCTAAATTAATGGTTTCAACGAACAGGGCCTCCGCGCGATTAGACCAAAGCGTGAACGTTGATAACCGTTATAACTTCGAGGTAGTGGACGAGTTTATATACCTCGGATCTGCCGTGAACAACAACAACAACGTCAGCCTTGAAATCAAGCGGAGAATTGTGCTTGCGAATAGATGTTATTTTGGGCCAAGCAAGCACTTTAGAGATAAAGCCCTCTCTCGAGTAACAAAAGTCCAGCTGTACCAAACTCTCATTCAACCTGTATTGCTTTATGGCGCAGAATCCTGGGTCCTATCGCAAGCAGACGAAACATCTGTAGGAGTCTTCGAGAGAAAAATACTCCGAAAAATGTATGACCCTATAGTGCACAACGGCGAGTATCGGCGGCGCATGAATCATAAGCTGTATGAGCTTTATCCTGACATTGACATAGTTAAGCGGATCAAGATAACGCGATTGCGCTGGCTAGGCCATGTCAGTAGAATGGATGAAGATGAACCAGCGCGAAGAGTTTTCGAAACCGAACTCGAAGGAAGACGAAAAACAGGAAGACCAAGACTCCGCTGGAGGGATCAGGTCGACGAATCCCTGCGTACACTTGGTATTGCCAACTGGAGAAATAAAGCAAAAGATCGAACTGGTTGGTGAAATATGTTATCTTCGTTTTGTAAGGTCCCTGACCCCCCGGGGTCGTCCGAGACCGGATAAGTAAGTAAGTAAGATTGGGACCTACAGTTTTACACCGGTTCCGAACCGTATTTTGAGAAACGATTTCATGGCTTATTACTCGATAGTGTCGCCGTCACTAAGCGAGAGGCCCTCGTCGAAAGAAGTGTAGGGTGGCCAGAGCAGGGATCGAACCCACGTACTCTCGGACAACAGCCGCGCACACTAACCGTTGCACCACCAATGGCAAGCTTAAAGGAAATTACAACTATAAAATACATAGTTTCTCATTACATCGCATCAGTAAGATGTGCGCGTTCTAGTTTTTCACTCACTGAATAGGACGTACAGTTTTACACCTGCTCTGAACGGTATTTTTTTAGAAGCTTTTCAAGGCTAAATACTCGATAGTGTTCGCAGTTACTGAGTGAGGTGGCCGCCGTCGAATGAAATGTAAGGTGATCTAAGCAGGGATCAAACCATGGAAAGGGTGACTCAATAAGAATGCAAGTTTTAATTTTCTAATGAAAACACGAATTTTTTGGGATAGTTGTGATTTTTTATTGAATTGTAAAGAAGACGTGTTCCGATTAAGTATGAAATAAAATACCCGGTATATGACCTCCACGGCTCTGATGGCAGGCCATTACTCTTTGCATGAAATTTTCCATGACTTTATGACAAAGATGTGGCTGTATCTCACCGACGACTCGTTGGATCTCGGATTTGAACTCAGGAATTGTTTCTGATTCATTCGCATAAACCCGAGATGTAACAACACCCCAAATAAAGAAATCGCACCGCGTTACATTGCATAATCTTGGAGGCCAGTTGACATCTGAATTTCTTGGGATAATTTGTTCTGGAAATCGTTGCTGCAGTACGTGGATTGTTTCATGCGCGGTGTGGCAGGTGTGGCCGTCTTAATGAAACCGCATGTCGTCCAGACCCATGCCGTCCAGCTGAGGCCACGAGAATATTTCAATACACGTTGTCATGTTTCTGTAACAAATACCGTTCACGGTCACTGTAATTTCGGCCTCATCTTGTAACAAGTAAAGTCCAATTACGCTGCTTAACCAAAATCCGCACCAGACTGTAGCTCGTTGTGGGTGCATTTGTTACCCATGGATTGCATAAGGATTTTCCGAGCCCTAAATTCGAAAATTGTGTGTATTCACGAAGCTATTCAGATGGAAATGCGCTTCATCCGAGAGGATGGGTTTTTTGAAAAATTGGCATTGACTTCACTTTGCCCCATTACCCATTGAACGAATTGCTGGCGCTTTCCATAGTCTGCTGGTTTGAGCTGAAGTTTGTACGCGCGAAGGTGGACTTGGACGTTAGTAAGGCGTTGACGGATGAAAGTACGTTGGGCAGGCGAAGTGTGTTTGCTCGTGTTGTGTTTGGTAGGAGGAAAGCGAGATTGTGATGCGTATGGTCGTGTGTGTGTTTACGTGCGTGTGTTAGTTATATGTGTATGTGTGTTAGTAGTTACCCAGAGGCAGAATTCGCAAGGCCCTCCTCAAATAATGTATGCGGAATGTTTCTTTTGTAATGCCTTCCTAAAATCAGGCCTACAGAATGCATGCATTTTTTTTTATCAGATATAACCAAGATGAAGATTTTTAAAATTTTGAGAAATTTATTTTCCGATTCTTTTTAACCGTTATTTAATTGGAAAATTTCTTACAAATTTTAAAATTATATTTTTTATTTAATATTTTTCAGCATTTTTTTTAAATTTTACAAGAAACCAACTTTCAATTTGAAGCTGGGGATGGTAAAACTTTCTACGTTAGTTAGATACATGTAAATAAATATGTAGAAGTGGATAATGATTTTGTGATAAAAAAAAGTTATTTTAATTTTATTTTTGTTTAGCAAAAATAAAGTAAAGTAAATACCTTCTAAGGCCTTCCTCTTTGCATGCCTTCTAAGGTCTTGATTTTCGTATGCCTTCTAAGGATTTCTTTAAAAAGGCCTTGCCTCCCAATCTCACGCAATGATAAAATGAAAGGAGGAGGTTATGTGCAGGAAAGGCCTTCCGTATTTTAAAGAATGCCTGTTTGGTCATGATTTCAGGCCTTCCAGGTCATGACTTCCGCCGCTGGGTATAATTGTTTTATATTTGTGATGTGGGGTCACCAGCCCCCAAACCATTTGGGGATCGACTGGTAGTAGTTTCGTCTATGAGGACTGACCAGAGATCTGATTCTGATACCACCTGACTGTGGTGAGGGCCTTCGGGGAGATCTGTGGTTCCTGTAGTTTAGAACCAAGTCGCGGGTAGAGCTTTCGATTGATGTGGAGTTGCGTTGCAACCGGGTGCCGTGACCCATATATCGAAAGGAGTATTAGGTAGACTCCGCTCCTAACCAAAGTACAAATACATTGTGCCTAAATAGGTACTCCCACGCTTGCATGTGGGAGCGTTGGTAGACGCATTGTATCCACTCAGTGTTTGGAACACTGTGGGTATAGCCCGACGAGGCAACTAGAAACACATCTGGAGCCTCACAGTATGTGGCTAAAATTGAACACATTAAAATTTTTTACAACGCTGCGAACAGAATTATTAATTTTGAATAATTCCATGATTTCAACTACTTTAGATACTTCCATTTTTGGTCAGCACGTGGACAATAATGCAAAAACGCTGTACTAAAGTAGACAGTCAAAATTTCTCTTCACTCAAATGCCAACAAACAAAACGAGTGATGCGTTAATCATTCTCTGGTCTCTCTCTATCTTACTCTCTTCATTGAATATTTCAAGACACGAGCAGTTTTTTAAGAGTGTTATTGTATACAAAGAGTATGGAATTTTAAATGGGGAAGAAAATTTACTTATGGAGTGGAATGCCAACAAGAATACGAGTGAAGCGTGTTGTTTCTCTGCTCTCTCTCCCTCTTACTCTCTTCCTTGAATATTTCAATACACGAGTAGTTTTCTGATGATGTTACAGTATCTGACTACAGAAATTCCAACCATGTTTAAACAAAATTACATAAATTATGCAAAAAGTATGAAATAATCAAGATATAAAGCGAGACAGAAATACGTTTGAGTGAATTGTTACCTGTTTTTTGGTTCTCTTTTACGAGGCTTGCCAACTTGCGCAGATTTGGTGGTCGTCTACTTCTTGTTCATCAAAAACATATCAAAAAGGATGTACAAGTAGAAAAGAAGAAACCGGCGCAATTTGGCAACCCTAGTGGAAGAGAACCAAAAAAGTCGACGTGATTCACTCAAACGCATTTCTTTCCCGCGTCATAACTTGATTATTTCATACTTTTTACATACTTTATGTAATTTTATTTAAATATGGTTGGAATTTCTATAGTTCGATACAATAACATCATTAGAAAACTGCTCGTGTGTTGAAATATTCAACGAAGAGAGTAAGAGAGCGAGCAGAGAAACGACGCGCCTCACTCGTTTTCTTTGTTGGCATTCCACTCCATGAGTAAATTTTCTTCGCTATACCATAGCTGCTTTATGCTCATATCATGTGTGTCAAAGACGATCTAGAATTAGACGACCAGAAGATGTGTGCAATTTGGCAACCCTGGTAAAAGATAACCAAAAAGTGTTAGAATTTCACTCAAAAAAAATTCCTCTCACGCGTTTTAACTTGATTATTTCACACTTTTTGCATAGTTTATGTAAATTTACCAAAAACGATGTACAAGTAGACAGTCAAAATTTCTCTTCACTCAAATGCCAACAACCAAAACGAGTGAAACCCTAGTATTTCTCTACTCTCTCTCTTACTCTCTTCATTGAATATTTCAATACACAAGCAGCTTTTTCATAGTGTTATTGTATATAACTATAAAAATACCAACCGTGTTGAAGTAAAATTACATAAACTATGCAAAAAAGTATGAAATAAGCAAGATAAGACGCGAGAGAAAAATGCGTTTGAGTGAACTCCCAGCACTTTTTGGTTCTCTTTTACCAGGGTTGCTAAGATGCGCACATCTTCTGGTCGTCTAATTCTAAATCGTCTTTGAATTTACTACAACATGATTGGAATTTGTATAGTTATATACAACAACACTATGAAAAAGCTGCTCGTGTATTGAAATATTCAATGCAGAGAGTAAGAGAGAGATCAGAGAATGACTAGGGTTTCACTCGTCGTGTTTGTTGGCATTTGAGTGAAGAGCAATTTTTACTGTCTACTTGTACATCGATTTTGTGTCTGTTTGAAACCGATAGTTTTTCGGTATGAAGCATAAGATTGGTGCAAGAAAGTGTTTCCAATGTTAATGCTTGGTATTCTTCGAACGTATGTATAAAGGAATTCTCAATAACATGATGAGTGTTTCGATACATATAGTTGTGATGAATTCACCGAAAACCATACCAAAACCTTATGCTGATGAAGATCTTGGCAAGATCCGAAATTGCTATACAGACAACCCTGGTATTATTGCAACATTTTTTGTGCTCGACTTTTTTGAAACTAATATAAGGCTAATAAATAAGACTAATACTAAAATGGAAGTTTAAAAAAACAGGCCGACTAAAAACTCCAGCAAGGGATATAATGGGATGTTGAAGGAGTTTATTTCTTTCCAGAAAAACATCCAAAGAGACTTCCTTTCAACTTTGTGTATTTTCAACAAGATGGCAGACATTTTTATAATTTAAAATTTTTATACATATATAATTTATATTTTATATTTATTTAATTTTTAATAAATTAGTCTATCAACTTAATCCTATTACCATTCAAATACTTACCAATTCGTTGAAATTTTTTGTGGTTGCTATTTCCAGGACGCTGACACTTGCCTTTGGAATGTGCTGTTTGCTTTAGAAATGATGATGATGACACTGATGTCCGTATTTATTTGGTATTATTGTGATGATATTATTTATATGAAAATTCAATTAACTATTGATAATTGAAATAGATTTTCACATAATGGATTTCTATTTAGAGGTGTGTATAGTTTTATATAAATTATGATTGCATTTAAAGCAAATCCAAATGGTATTTATTTGTTAAAAATTGGGTGTATTATTTTTATTTTTGGAATAATTTTAAACATAAATACACGCAGACACAGACACTAACCCATATACAAAGGTTGTTATTTAATTTATTTTATTTGCAAATTTTGTTTAAATTAATTTTTCCCCTTTTTTTTGTAATTTCCTTTTTGTATTATTGGCAAATTTTTAGCTCTTTATGATGGCAATTTTTATATTTATTTTCAATCGTTTTTTGCAGTGTTTGTTTTTTTTTTTTATTTTATTAAATTCAATATTTTAATTAAGTACACAAGGTTACACAAAAACAAATGCACAAGGATATACAATTTTCACAAACACAATTTTACACTTGTGCAATCACTCTCGCGAGGAGAGTTAGACAATTATAGCGCTGAATGAAACACATGTGCAGCTTGAATCCAGCGGTAGAATGGACTATTGATTCCCTATGGCCAAAGAGTGCAGCGCTATGGCCGACGGGCAAATTCCAAAAGGAGGCGCAAAGTATGTATATTTAGAGATGGTGAGGGAGGAGGGAATTGCTAATGTCCCGCTGTGTGATTTTGTGGATTTGGTTGGTGTGTTTTTTTTTGCTCGCACCAAATAATTTAATTATAATATTTGGCTTTTGTCAATAGCTGTTTGAGGTTATGGTTTTGCTTCACCAGCAGTTTCTTTCTTTCTTTTTTTGTTCAAAATTATTGCGGTCAATTAATATTTCCAGTTTTTTACAATAAATTGAAATTGTAGTAGTTTTGTTTTTGATTTTAATGGTTTTATAATATAGCGTGATGAGTTGGTGTTTTATAAAAATATTTTATTCTCTGTTCTAATGTAATTAATTTTTTTAAAGTTTTACAATTAATTTTTTTAAGTCTAACAATTATTGTGCTGTGTAGCCTGATTTTAGTTACCTTAACCTGTTGAGAACATAAAATTTACATTATACTTTAAAGATGTTCAGTAACTTCACACTAACTCGTCAAAACAGGATATTTTTATGGGACTTCTTATTGTTGCAATATTGTTTATTTCTTGAATTATATTTATATTTATATGTATTTTGTTTAAATAATATTTTTTAGTCATTTGTTTTTGATTGCAATATTTTTTTAATTTTTTTTTTGTCTTCAAATATTTTCAATATTTTTGTTTCAATCTTTGTTTAAGTTTTTTTTTCAAAAAATTGTTTCTTATTCAAAAAATTTATTTTTATTCAAAATATAGTTAACATTTTTGTTTTCACTTAATTTTTCTTGTTCACAACCGTTCAGATTTGAAGCGAGCGTCACTTGTTTTGTTAGTTTGTTCGAGAATTTATTTATTTACTTTTTCCTACTAAATTCAAAATTATTGGATTTGTTTCTAAATTAACCGTGAAGTTGCAGATTTTTTTTAATAATTATTCACTTAATTTACAACACATATTCTTAATTATTATATTTTTAATAAATAGTTTAATATATATTTTGTTTAAATTTATGCAAATGATATGAATTTGTCAAGTATTTATAGTTTTTAACACATTAGCTTAGCATACTTTTAGGCGCTTTTAAAGTTATTTTTACTAAATAAAGTTTTTGTTTCAAAATTAGTGTTTTAGTTAGCAGAATTAATGTTCCTGCAAAGAGAGTAAGAGTAATGATAATATTAGTTAAAAATTCTAGTTTAAAATTGTTTAATTAAAAGATTATTTTTAAAATGCCCTAAAATATGCAAGGAAAACAGAAATATAATTTTTTTTATTGGGTTCTTACCAATTTCAGATTTTCTGTTCAAACTTCAAAGTTATTTTCAATTAGTGTATTAAAATCAAATTATTTCTTTAATAGGTGATTTTAGAATTTAGTGCTATTTTTCAACCTAAATACACCCCCCCCCCCCACCAACAAAAAAAAAATACTGCGTACGTTATTGATTCAAATAACTAATTTTAAACTATCATCATGTAGTTGCCACCCTCTGCCATGGTTCAGACAACTTTTGATCCCAGATTCATAGAATGACTGGTCCATCCCACAAATATACTCCAACAACTCGGTTTGTATGTTCTTTTATGTATTGAAGGATTTACCATTCAAAATGTTTTGTAGACTCCCGAATAAATGAAAATCCTAAATGAAGAGCAGGACTATAACGTGGATGTGGCATCACTTCCCACCAGAGCTCCAATATTTTTTGCTGAGTCTACAAATATGTGTGAGGCGTATCGTTGTGGTGATGGGAAACCAAGCCTTTGCGATTTACCAATTCAGGTCGTGTTTCTTTCAGTGCCCCATCAAGGTTCGTCAATTCTTGACAGTAGACGCCAGATGGTACAATGGTAAGTGTGCACGGCTCTTGTACATGAGAACGTGGGTTCGATCCCTTCTCAGACCACCTTACATTTCCTTTGAAGACGGCCAACTCGCTTAGTGATGGCGACAGTATCGAGTACTTTGCCATTAAAAAGCTTCTAAAGCCATTAAAAGCTGCCATTCGGAACCGGTGTAAAACTGTAGGTCCCAATCAGTAAATGTAAAAACGAAAAAGCCCACATCTCACTAAATGTGAGAAGCTCTTTTCAATCCCTTTCATGGGATGTTGTGGGACACCATGTTTTTTGCGAAAGAGTTCAAAATAAATTACTTGATTAAAATCCCACCAATTCGACAACATAAATGTTCACTGGTGCAGTTCAGTCTTTGATGAAGTTTGAGCGCGTTCATCGTGCTTGGACCAGGATCTCTTACGGTTGACTTTGTTGCCAAGAATCCATTTTTCTTCTATAGTGACAATGCGTTTCAAAAATGGATAAGTTTTTTGCGTTTGAGCAATAAAGCGCAAGTGCTTTTCCGCTGTGTTACATGGATTTCCTTAAGCTCATGCGGAACACAAGTATCAAGCTCTAAGTCCAAGCCGTTTCAAATGATTTTCAAATGGTTGTCGTGTGTGCGACACCTTCAGCTTGACTGCAACTTCTCGAACAGAAACGAGTCGATCAGATTCGCAAATGGGTTTGATTTCTTCCTCATCAACCTCATTTAACCTACCGTTTCTATGACCATTTTTGATCATATTTTCAAACCAAAATATGTTGAACCTGTTAAAGTATCCAAACAAAACACGGTGCAAATATCCACGTGGGCTTCCGCGGCTTTTTACGCATTCCGAAAAAAGAGCAAAATGTGAAGAAAATGCTCATTTTGATCAACCATATTTTCAAAATATTGGAAAACTGCCGAAAAAAAAGGCGTTATATCACAAATTTAAGCTTGAAATGTTAAAGACAATCAATAAGTACACGACCAGAAGATGTGCGCAATTTAGCAACTCTCGTAAAAGAGACCCAAAACCTGGTCCCAATTCACTCAAACTCAATTCTCTCTCGCGTCATAACTTGATTATTTCATATTTTTTGTTTAGTTTATGTAATTTTACTCAAAAACGATGTACAAATAGACAGTCAAAATTTCTCTTCACTCAAATGCCAACAAACAGTGAAACCCTAGCACTTCTCTGCTCTCTCTCTTACTCTCTTCATTGAATATTTCAATACACAAGCAGCTTTTTGATAGTGTTATTGTATATAACTAAACAAATTCCAACCGTGTTGAAATAAAATTACATAAACTATGCAAAAAGTATGAAATAATCAAGATATGGCACGAGAGAGAGAAACGTTGAGTGAATATCTGGCACTTTTTGGTTCTCTTTTACTAGGGTTGCCAAATTGCTCTCATATTCTGGTTGTCTAATTCTTGATCGTCTTTGTTTTACTTCAACATGGTTGGAATATGTATAGTTATATACAACAACTCTATCAAAAACCTGCTCGTGTATTGAAATATTCAATGAGGCGAGTAAGAGAGAGAGAGAGCAGAGAATGATTAATGCTTCACTCGTTATGTTTGTTGTCATTCGAGTGGAGAGAAATTTTGAATGTCTACTTCAAAACATCGTTTTTGAAATGTCAGCTCTGTAACTGTAAACAAACAATTTAGTCAGCTGATCTAACGTATTTCCAAAATAACAATAGCTCCATTTATATGAGAAAACCGAAGTTACTTCCTTGCTAACCCAATATTTAGGGCTGAATTGCCAAAGTTGGGGAGAGGCTCAAAAATTTATAAAAAATCTTCCCGAAATTAGAGAACAAATTTTTTTTTTTGTCGGAAGGACACACAAAACGAGTCCATTTTTGGACAGTCTGAAACAGGCAACTGTAGGTTCTCAAATTAAAGCTTTTTTTTTCAAAAATTTAATGGTGTCCTTACTCTTTTATAGCGACATCTGTGGAACGAGCTAACCCCAATTTACCATATCTGTGCCGAAAAGGAAAAACGACTTATGTGCATTTCCAACTTTTTTAGGTAAGCATCTTTAGGAGGTACTTTCTATGAGAAGGTCTGACATTTAATTAGATATGTAGACATTATCTGGTATATGACTTCCTGATACATAAGTCAAATTAAACAAAAACTGGATCTGGAGGTAATTGAGACTCCAGTGGTTTTTGTAGTGCACTTAGTCATTATTTTCCTAAGTGCACTTACGACGTTTTTCCTTTTCGGCACAGATATTATAGTGGGTATTGAGAATCGGAAAATACCAAACATTTAGCATGGGTTCTAAAAGTAAAGAGAATGATGAACCTGGCACATAAGTAGTAATTTTGGAAATTTTTAAGAAACTATTTTGCAGAAACTTTAAACAAAAATTGTGCATTCTTTCACGAAAAAAAACTCGTTTAAAAAAAAAAGGCTCAATTGGTTAACCCTTCCCAGAGGAGCATATACCTTAGCCCCGGCGGAGGCCGGCCACTCAGGAAGCTTTTTAACCTAAAATACTGCCGAGGCCGGTGTTGAACCCTTAAAAAAATACACATATAGCTTCCAATAACATCCCATGAAGAGACTTCGGACAGCATCTCACAGTCAGTGATCTATGCGCTTTCGAGTTTTTCACACACTGATAGGGATCTACAGTTTTAAACCGATTCTATTACAACTTTTTTGTAATAGTATATTGATTCTACAACAATTGGTAAAATTTAGTATTTCGACGAAGTATTTAGGTACATTGTCACACCATTTAGGGATAAACAAAACTCAACTTAATGAGAATTGTTTCAACACTTACTAATGCGAGCACATCCAAAACAAGACTTAACAAAAATATCAATATTTAAGACGTTTTTGCCCATGCAGGCTTTCTCTGTATGTATTTACCAATCAAAATCATACTCGGCAGTTTGGAAACTTCGTGAGTTTTTGAATAAACGATATTTTTCGTTGCTGAAGATATCATGCATGAGACATCCACGTCAACCAAGCGACATTCCACGCAATTTACTATTACACGTTCGTCTTTCAAGCGCATTTTCGTGAAAGACTTGATGGTATTCCCTTACATAGTTCAGGCATTCTCTCAGGTACAGCCTGCAGCCCGTCAATCGCGTCTAAACTACGCTCACGCTCTACTGAAACTAGACGAAGCAGTGTTCCATATTCTATCGGAATTTATTAAGTGCGACGAGGCCCATTTTCATCTGAACGTTTAGGTAAACGAACAAAATTGGCGCCTCTAGCCACTGAGGTTCCACATATCATTCACGCAGAGCCATTACATTCACTCAAAGTCACTACGTTGTTCGCGGAGATTTTTTTGTCATCGCAAGTTGACGTATTGGTACTGGAGGACATATCGCTGCAACAGAATTTGGAACCTATACATACACCTCGAGCGACTATGAACATTTTAAAGGATGCATTTCCGGGTACGCGTAATATCTTTATATTTGTTGATTTGCAACGGGCGACAAGATCGCCAGATTTGACCCCTCAAAAACATCTTTCTATGGGGGTTTTTTGAAGGCACGGGTCGGGACGCAACAAACTATGGAAGCTCTCAAAGAGAATATCTGACAATAGTGCGAGAACGTATCGGCCGAAGTTCTCATCAGAACGATTGCAAATGCACTAAAAATAACCTAAATTACCATCAACAAGACGGCGCCCACGGGACCGATATCATCTTCAGAAAGTAATGGAAAACACTACAGAGTCCAAATATACAATTTTAAAAAAATTATGAAATTATGTCATTCCATTTTAAAGATATTGCAAAACATCATCGCGAGAGTGATATAAGGCCACCCTGAAAAAGGTGCGATAATATAAACAACATTTTCAGAAGAGGGTATTGCCCATAGAGTAAATATGGGTAGAGAAAATCTTTCACTCACCAAATTTCTGACATTTGTCCTCGTGTGATGTATACGTTTGATGTTGAAAAGAATTGCTTTACTAATACCAGATAGAGGCAATGGTTCAAAACAACGAACAAAATAACAACAACGGCATTTCGTTTTGTGTGTTAAAATTAATGTGTTAAATACAACACAAATGTATGCTAACAATAACAGTCAATAAAAAAGTTTAAAACACATTTAAATTTCACAGTTTTTCCCCAAAATTAAATGAAAAATTAAAGCAAGAAGTTATTGTAATTCCACCTGGTGTATGTCACTTTTCGTCAAACATCTCTCTATCACACCGACCGCATCACGAAGAGTGTGAAAGGAAACGTCAGATGAGACAAATGGCGGCTCTACTATAAATTTACTCTATGGTATTGCCAACCATCGTCCATAGGAGTACCAACCTTCTGACAAATCGTTAGAATTCGCTTTTGAAAACTGTTTTTTGTTTTTATTTTCTACTCAAACCGGATTACAAACATAGTACAAACATATATTATAGAATATTGCCGATTGTTGTGTTGGTATGATGCATGCTAACGCTGTTGTAAGTGATTGAAATAATTCCCATTAACTTGAGAGTAGTTTACACTTATAAGGTGTGATACACGCAAATACTTGAGGACAAGGTAGTTCCAGCCATGCACAAACGGAATATCCCACCTTCTACCAAGCAACAATAATTCGCTATTGAAAATTGTTTATTTTTATTTTAAAAATTAATAAATAACTTTTAATGGATTATAAAATCTCGAAACAGATACAAATTACGCCAATATAAATTTTGCGTTATTGTGAATTGTTCTGAATTGAAATCCAAATTTTCCACATTTAATGTTTACTGAATGATAATGACTACCTTTAAGGCCCATACTAAGATCAACATTTCTCGTGAAATTCTCGAAAACTTCATACAAAAATGCTTTGGAAATATTAACGAAATATTACAACTAATAGCGTAGACAGACGACAGCGTTAATTTGCATTAGCAGTCTTAATTCAAATGAACTTGTGAATTATCCCCGTCCCAATGTGTATTAGCTTTGGCGTAAATGCATGAAATCAGAGTGCATTTATACTGCATTTAGGTATTTCAATATGGCAACACCGTCGACAGTTAATCAGCTCAAGATGTATCTATAATTAAAGGTGATAGCCGGAACACAGTGGAAGTGGAACTTTCTGGTGTTTGTTGTTTGCTTTGTTGATTTTATGTACTGATGCTTGACACCGCTGAAGTGGATGTTATTGCAACAACACCACCTGCTATCACCATGTATTTGATACATCTTGAATCAGCTGTTGTCAAATTGGTTGCTATCGTCAATTGAAAATGAATTCAAAGTCAACAGCTGTTTACTAAATGCAAAAACTGTCGTCTGTCAGGGCAAAATGTTAATTCACATTAGTGAGCTTTTAATGCAAATTAACGCTGTCGTCTGTCTACGCTATAAGTTGTTCACGCGAAATAACGGTTGGACCATTTAAATTTTCTACATCTGGCAATACTATAACATCTTCTTTTATTTTTAGATCGGCATCGAAGCATCAGTCCAAAAGATTTTGTGCCAACGCGCTATAATCATGCATCTTAACATGTTGTCTATGAACGCTACATGCGTGTCGGGCAAAATAACGAGTGAGATGAGCTCCGTCAAACCACACCAATAAGCATTTACATAAATCTGTCGCCACTGGCAATCTTGGCAATGCCAGTCATCAAAGCCGCCCTCGTCCGAGGCGATATGACGAGAACATTGAAGCAGTAGAGGCCAGCGTTGAGAGGTTGCCTTCAACATCCCGTCTTCGCTGTTCTTTGCAGTTCGTCATCCCTCACTAGTCTCGCTGTCCGAGAATTCGTGCTGATTTAAAGTTAGTGCTGTACAAAATTCAATTAACGCATCGATTTTCAACGATCGATAAGCCACGTGGCTTGGATTATGGGAATTTCGTGCACTGAACAAACAAATGCTTAAATGTACATATTATCTGCTCATAAACTTTTTTTCGTTAATTTTATGAACAAATTTCATGAACTAATAAATAGTTCTGAAAACTTAATGACTATGTTTACAATTATATATTGGTCGATTCATTGAAGAAGTTCAAAAATCCATTAATTTTTTTATAAATTTATTTAGACAAACCCAACAGTTTTTTTCAGATGTTTCCTGTTTTGGAAATTTTTATGATCATTTCTTTATAAAGAATTCTCATTGCATTTAGAGTTTTCCTTACATATAGCTTAATGATTGTTTCAATAGCATCATTCTAATACAGTTTTATTGGACCAGTTTTTTGGGTTGAAAGTCACGTAGCTTAGATTATATTTACGATTTGTATAATTTATATATAAGGGCCTCTTGCTGAAAAACTTTATAAGTATATAGTTAGTAGATTGTTTAGTCCTTAAAAGATTGTTCAATGTTAGGCATAAGTTTGTAACGGGTCCGCCAAATAACTTTTTTTTTTTTGAAAATGCTATAAAAAAAAACTACTGAATATTTTCTCAAATTTCTTTTTTGGCGTAGAATACGTCTTACCTTACGGTATAGGGAGTCATGTCAGATTGTTATTGTTGTAATCTTTATTTCATTGATTATAAGGACACGGCGAGATAACTTTTTCTAAAAATTTTTTTGTAGGTAAACGAAGATGTTATCTTTCGTTTGATATACATTTCATATTGGTTGATATCTTCCTAATATTTAAATTTCTCAAATGAAAGTTGTTTAAACACATACACTCAACCATATGTGTGGTGTTTGGTTGAGTGTTTGAGTTTGTAGCGTGAACACATACTGTGCTGCTGTTTCAGTGTGGACACAAACCTTCGGCTGTTGTTTTGATTGATGAAATATTGAAATTTCGTATATTTACTTATGTATTTAAGTGAAACAAAATGTTAAATGTGAATTTGAATTTAACATGGATATATAATTATAAAAAATATATGAAAAAAATAATTCATACATTTTTATGTTAAATGAAAGTGCTGCAAAGTAAGCAAAATAACAATGCTGCTTGATGCTGTTTGACAGCAGCTGACAGTTGACGTTTAGTAAATTAAAATAAAAAATAATCAAATTGATTTGCGTCTGTTATTTATCATTTATCCTTACTCTTTTAATTTAAAAACATATTTATCCTATTTTTCCTACCATAAGCTTATGTATATTATCAAAAGTAACTATCAAATAAATAAATTCATTTGCTTATGTTATTTATCATTTATTGTTATATGTATATGTTTTCTGTCTTATCGGATGGCGTATTCTACGTTAAACTTTATGGCCGTGTCTCTGACACAGCCTGCAGGGACAGTCCGTGGCCGAAGGCCTCGGACAACTGTCTGCTGTTTTTTATTTGAAAGTACAATCCTTCCGGTTAATAATGGAAAATAGTTTCATGCAAATGGCAGCCTCGGCTGGCCATGCCATGCAGTAGCCTACACGACGGTCCAATTTGTAAGCACATTATTGATTGTGTGCAGCTGTATTTCACCAATGGCTTTACGAATATAGTCCTTTAAAGCGTCAATTGTCGCTGGCTTGTCGGCGTAACACTTATCTTTGAGGGCACCCCACAAATAATAGTCCAACGGTGTCAAATCGCAGCTCCGAGGTGGCCAAACGACATCAGCTCTGCGGCTGATAATGCGATCTTCAAAAACAGGGCGCAAAACATCGAGTGTAGCTTCGGCTGTGTGGCACGTAGCGCCGTCCTGTTGAAACCAAATGTTGCCAATATTCTCCTCTTCAATTTTTGTGAACAAAAATTCGTTCAACATGGCCCGATAACGATCGCCATTGACTGTACCGGCCACTCCTTGCTCATTTTCGAATAAAAATGGCCCAATTATGCCTCTGGACCAAAATCCGCACCAAGACAGTGACTCGTTTTGGGTGCATCGGCTTTTCAATGTATGCGTGCGAGTTTTCTGTGCCCCCAATGCGACAATTTTGCTTGTTTACATACCCGCCAAGATCCAAATGAGCTTCATCTGAAAACATGATTTTTTTGGCAAAATCGGCATCTTCTGTAAGTCGATCGCATGCCCACTTAGCGAAGCGAAAACGCATTGGATGGTCAGTTGGCTTCAACTCCTGAACCAATTGGACTTTTTATGGCGTCATACCAAGGTCTTTATGCAAAATTCGTCTCAATGATGTATCCGAAATGTTCAATTGTTGAGAGCGACAGTGAATTGATGTTGATGGCGCTTCACGCACACTTTCTGCCACAGCAGCTATATTCTCGGGTGTACGCACTATTTTTGGCTTTTCACGCTTTGGCATCGATGAGGATGCCAGTTTCTTTCACATTTTTCGCAAGACAACGAACATACGGAGCTGACGGTGCTTCTCTTCTTCCAAAATCCGTACGCAATTTTCGCACACATTCTGCAACATTACCATGATTTTCAAAGTAATATCGCAATATTTCCCAGCGTTGTTCAAGCGTATACACAACCATATTCGTTCAGCGGAAGGATAAAACTAATTATCTGTCAAATCAGACATGAGCTAAGTGTTGCCATTCACGGAATAAGCACTAGTTGAAAAAAAAAAACGTTAGATGGCGGACCCTTTATTAATCAATAAGGTTATATTTAATCCGTATTTTATGTTTGTAGTAAGTAATATGGTCGACAAAATAAATGAAATGAATAGTATCATTCCGAACAACCACTGTTAAGGGTTAGCCTCTAGATCAGGGACAGCCATTTCATTGCACGATTGTGTAACCAAAAAATATATACATATGCCTATAGCACTCAGTGATAACGTAGCATTCTACTGGCGAAAGAATTTTTAAAATCGGACGATTAGTTAAGAAGACTACCCCCTACATGCAAGTTAATAAACTCACAAACACTTCCTCTTTCTAATATTAATATACTTATAGATGTATACAAGAAACAAACAAAAAATCATGAAAATGATTTATAAAATTTGTGTCGCAATCTTTTGATTTTCCTGAAAATCCTGAACTTGGTCGCGCCAAATTCTTCGACTGCTACTCCAGGCAAATACGGCAAACTCCGATTCCTCAGCAGTAGAAAATGCTTACTTAAATAAAGATAATCATAACTTAGTAACAACTGGTGTAACAAACAATTCTCATTTAGTTCATGATATACATCGCACAAGTATTCGACGTCTGTTGGTAATCGGTCACACTTTCCGAAACGAGTTGTATTGCCATTCATACCTATCCTTATAAGGCTAATACTATATTTTCAAGGCAAGAAGTAGTTCGTTATTGTACCCTCCACTGTAAGTGATAGAGGGTATATATCAGTTTGTCATTCTGATTGTAACATATAGAAATAAGGCTTAGCGACCCCATAAAGTAAATATATTCTTGATCCTTATAACAACCGGAGTCGATATAGCCATGTCCGTCTGTTTGTCTGTTGAAAACATTCTCACGACTTCAATCGGCTATAACGCGGTTTGGTTTTTGGCCAGAATGTCCCACGTATTCCTGAGCAGTTTGGTATTGAAAATCAGCGAAATTGGTCCATTGGAAAAAATTTTATGATTGCAAACGTAAAAAAACTCATAAAATTTTTACATTAATTTTTGTAGTTTTATACTAAACTACTCCTTTTGTCGTGTGGTGAATTTCCATGTTGAAAATCTTTGTTGTTCTTCATACATTTATATGAATTTTGTCACGCTTCATCTAAGGTCGCTGTGGCCTGATGGGTAAAGGGTTGCGCGTTGGAGTCTGAGGGTTGTTGGTTCAACTCTCGTCCCAGCTTGTTTTTTTTGTTTTCAACAGTGCTTCAAAAAATGCTTTTTTATTTTTAAAAAATGCTTTGCAGCTTGTTTTTTTTTAACAGTTCTTCAAAAAATGCTTTTAATTTTTAAAAAATGCTTTTTTATTTTACTTGTGAACAAGTAACTTATTTTTATATTTTTTAAAAAAGTAAATTTTCTTAAAAAAAAGTACATTTCTTAAGTACATTTCAAAGTGCATTAAGTACATTAAGTACATTTCAAAGTACATTTCTTAAGTACATTTCATTAAGTACATTTCTTAAGTACATTTCTTAAGTACATTCCTTAAGTACATTTCTTTCTTAAGTACATTTCTTAAGTACATTTCTTCTTAAGTACATTTCTTAAGTACATTTCTTCTTAAGTACAATTCTTCTTAAGTACTTAAGAAATGTACATTTCTTAAGTACATTTCAAAGTACATTTCAAAGTACATTAAGTACATTTCATAGTACATTTCAAAGTACATTTTCAATGTGAGCATTTGAGCATTGTGAGCAATGCATTTGTGAGCATTGTGAGCATTTGTGAGCACCCTGCATTTGTGAGCATTTGTGAACAAGTAATTGCATTTGTGAACAAGTAACTTATTTTTATTTTTTTTAAAAAAGTACATTTTCTTAAAAAAGGTCCGTTTTAAAATTTAATATTTTGCTGGTTAACACTGAGGTGGAGGGTACCAAAGATTCGGCACAGCCGAATTTAACACTTTTACTTGTTTTAATTCAATTCGTTCTCTATTTAAGTAACAAATGTGAACATAATTTGAGGAAAGAATTGGTACTTGATTGAGGAAATACGGGGTGTTTGATGAATGTTGCTACCAAAAAATAAACCTAATAACATTTTTCTGTATAATTAATTATTATTTATTTCAGTGATGGGTCACTGAAGTTAAAGAAAATGGACGGTTGGGATAATGAAACAAGAAAAGAATTTGAATTACGCGCCGCTATTGGGGTCTGTAATTTCCATCCAAAGAGAGTTTAGGTACACGCAAAGAAAAAAAACGTTTATTGCTCGGTTGCTACAACAATACTTTGATTGATTTGTATTAATTTATTAATCGCAACGGTTTATGTAGTTCTCCCAAATAAACTCATATATCGCAAATGTGTATCATGTTGTTGCAAACGCGATTTCGTTTGCATTAAACGAGTACAAAATTACATTTGTCGCAAGTTAAAAACCGTTTGCGATAACTGAAATTAGCCATTTTTCTAATGAGTACGAAGAACGTAAATTTCTCTCGTTCTCTCTTTCTGTCGACTGTATACACAGTCCACTCGTTTGACATGCACACTCACGCATACAAATAAAAGACTTTTGCCTTGTCAATATATCTTGGATGGACAACTGGCGCGTTGTAGTTTGCTGCGCTTTTAGTTGTTATTTTAATGCAAGTCGAGACGGACGTGTTCGTAGACACTGAAAAGATGGACAAAAATTCCAACTTTTTTTAAAACGAACTTTATGGGTAAAACTAAAATCATAAAAGTTGGAAATTTACACAAAAAAGATTTTATGGAAGCCATAAATATATATTTTCATGTATAAGTAATGTACTAAATAGAGTAACTACAACTCGGCTGCTGTAACTACAACTCGGTTGCTGTAACCGAAAGAACAGTTGGTGGAACCGTTTTTCGTTTATCACAAACATTTTTTTCAGCTTTAGTTTTTCATAACTCGTTTACTGCAAACGTTTTTCAGTTCTCGCAAACGTTTTTTTCGTTAGGATCAACTGCAACTCGGTTGTTGTAACCGAGGGAACAGTTGGCGGAACCGTTTTTCGTTTCTCGCAAACATTTTTTTCAGCTTTAGTTTTTCATAACTCGTTTGCTGCAAACATTTTTTGGTTCTCCCAAACAAAATGATATGTATGGCTTAACAGAAGTTCGTTTCTCCCAACTACAGTCCCCAAACGAACTTCAGTTATCTGAGATTTCGTTTGGGAGGAACGAGTTTTTTCTTTCCGTGTACAAGTTTGGCGGCATTCCTCCCTCCGACTGTGACTGGGCCTTACTTTTCAAAGAAAACTGCCGTACACCGTTCATTAAATATGTTGCAAACGTTTTTCTTTCCAGAACATTGCAGAAAGGGAACCCCTTTCAACCCTGTGTGGTTTCAACAAGATGCCACTAGCTCGGCATGAAATTGTGAAATTGCAGCGAAATTTCCCAATAACTCTATTTTAAGAAAGCAAAACATATGAATCAATAACAACAAATTTGAATCAATTTCCGCTGCAACCCTCCGGGTAGCAATGAATAACTTTTTAATACAATGTCGCACTGACGTCACCGCGCGTGGTGGTCATTTAAATTTAATTATTAAGACTTAATATAAATTTATAATGATTGAAATTAAAAAAATTCTACAATTTATGTGAAAATCGGGAAATATTTACCGACTCACCAAAAATTTTTCTTTTTGGCAACCCCTCAAAAGGTACAATTGTTTGTTTTATGATGACTCCCAACATATTTCTTTCCTAGCATTAAGATCCCGTGAACTGGACTATTTTAAAAAAATGGTGTTTTGTTTAAATAAATGCGCTCGCAGATTGGAGAAACTCTAAATTTTCAACACTTGGTACAGAGCCCCGCGGAACACGTATTAAAAAATAAAATAAAAGTATAACTATACAACGATTTGATACCCATTTTGCACCGTTTAGATCGTAATGTTCCCAACGTATTCAATTTATGGTAACACACGAACTACACTCAGAGAACTAATTGTTTGAAAAGAGGTTGTAGCAACCGTAAATTCGGCTGTTACCACCGAATTGAGGTTGTCACAACCGAATTGAGGTTGTTACGACCGAATTTAGTCCCCACAACCGAAATTCGGTTGTAGCAACCTCGTTTCATAATAGATTCGGTTGTGGCAACTGAATCTTCAATTATATTCGTTCAGTCAACTAAATTTTCTAACATTTCGGTTGGAACAACCGAATTTGAAATTAATTCGGATGCAACAACAGGTTGGGGTAACCGAATTTGGCTTCAATTCGGTTGTAGTAAGAGAATTTGACACCATTTCGGTTGTAACTGTCGAATTTGGTAGCAATTCGGTCACAATAATCGAATCTGGACTTAATTCGGTTGCAACGACCGAATTTGGCGTCAATTCGGTTGCTGTAACCGAATTTCTCATGAATTCTGTAGGTATAACCGAATTCATTTTCAATTCGGTTGCCACAACATAATGCTATGTAGTTAAAACCTGACGTTTAAAATTCTATAATCAAATATTAGTTTAAAAAGAATTAAAGAATGTCAAGATTTTGTTTGTGGCTATTAAGAAAGGTAAGTAAAATGTGTTTTGTATTAAAACATCTTAGTTTGCAGAAATTTTTAAGCAGATATCAACAGTTTTGAAGGTTTTCAAAATATGCTGCAATCGTCTGTATACAAAACGCCTTAGGACGTAGATCAAGCGATGCAACATGTCAGAATTAGTGCGGTATCACATGATGGCCGAGACTTCAATAAAGGTCGGAAGAGGCATGTAAAATAAATTTATTACTCTTTAGTTTACCCCATACATATGACTTTATTTTCTCGCTATTTAAGTCGTTTATAAAAGTACAGGAAAATAAACGTCACTTAATAATAAAAACCTTTAATACGCAATTCATTTGTGACACTATTCGGTTGTAACAACCTCTAATTCGGTTGTAACAACCTCTAATTCGGCAGTGACAACCTCTAATGGGGTTGTGACAACCCCTAACGAAGTTGTGACAACCTCTAAATTCGGTTGCGGCTAATTCGGCTGTCTCAACCGAATTTTTCTGTGAGTGTAGTCCGAATTTCAAAAAAAAAAAACTGAAACACGTATTTACTTAAAATTAAAAGGTGTCAATCTGACATTTTAATGAGAAAAATCTCTAAACCTTAAAAATGCAATTTTTTGCAGAACATACCAGCAAAAAGGATGTTTCAGGACATACTTTGATATGTTTTATATACCGCGGGACGCGTCTTAAAACATCTTTCATATAATACCAATATTTTAAAGATTTTTCTTTGAAAAACTAAAAAAATATCTTTTTTCAAAACGCTCCTATAAATAAATAAATGATTTCCCATTACATCCCATGAAGGGACCGGGGATAGCTTCTCACAATCACTGAGCTGTGCGCTTTCAAGTTTTCACTCACTGATTGGGACCTACAGTTTTACACCGATTCCGAACGTTATTTTGAGAAGCTTTTTCATGGCTATATACTCGATAGTGTCGCCGTTACTAAGCGAGGTGACCGCCGCCGAAAGAAATTTGAAGGTGGTCAGAGCAGGGTTCGAACCCAGGATCTCATGTACAAGAGCCGCGCACACTAACCATGGCAGCGCCGACGGCCGCTCCTAGACACGACATATTTTGGGAATCATCAAAAAACAAACTAAGGTACATTTTGAGGGGTGGACAAAACACAGTTATAATGTAATAATAAAATCTTTACTTTATTGAATAAAATATATCTTTATTTTGAATACATACCTTTGCTTAAAATTTAAGGGAAAAAATAAATTCTTTGGAGTTCAAAAATTTTTGAATCCATAGGAAGTTAAATTTTCTGTTGATATTTTTTGCTGAGATTGAATATGAGTTACGGAAATACGCAATTTTGAGAGGGAACCACAGTTGGACTGGAATTAGGGAAATTTCTACTTCGTTTAACTATTAACTGTTTCCTAGTCGTAAATACATATGTACGAGGCGGTCCAAAAACTAACAAACCCAACAACCTAACAAAGAAGAACAAAAAAAATTGGGAGAAATAGTTATTATTTTTCAACATAATCTCCTTTTCAATAGCTTCGATACCCTGGTTTATAGTAAGAACTGTCAAACTTCCTAAAATAGCCATCAACCGCAGACTCCACCTTTTCACTGTTGGCAAATCTTTATTATGTTTTCAAAATAACTCATAATTTTGAGGGAATTTCTGAAATTTTACTGAAATAATATTTTCCTAGACCTTTAAAATATTTATTTTCACGAATATTTTCTTAACCCTGCTGTTAGATTAGAAAAAACTTACGAATCTTAGATTGAGGGACCATTTGGTCCATACTGCAATTTTCATCCAAAATAATAATTTTATCTTATTCTTTGTAACTATTTTGGTTCAAAAATTTCTAAAGCAAGTATTTGACATATCAAAAACATCCGCTAACATATCAAAAACATCTTCTAAATATTTGACATGAATTTACATTCGCTTGGTAATGAAAAAACTTACGAATCTTAGATTGAGGGACCATTTGGTCCATACTGGAATTTTCATCCAAAATAATAATTTTATCTTATCCTTTGTAACTATTTTGGTTCAATAATTTCTAAAGCAAGTATTTGACATATCAAAAACATCTTCTAAATATTTGACATGAATTTACATTCGCTTGGTAATGAAAAAATGTACTATTGACCAAATGGTCCTCTAATCTAAGATTCGTCATTTTGTATTTTTCTCAGTCCTGAATAAAGTTAGAAAATTTAATTTTCGCACATAACATTGTTTTATTAAAAGACCCCATTAGCAGAAAAATTTAGTCAGTATATATCACCGTTCCAAAGTTACAAGGGAAAACAGAAAAAATTTGGACCAAATGGTCCTAATCTAACAGCAGGGTTAAGTACATGTTAATAATACAATTACATACCCAGCGGCGGAAGTCATGACCTGGAAGGTCTGAAATCATGACCAAACAAGCCTTCTTTAAAATACGGAAGGCCTTCCCTACACATTACATCGTCCTTTCTTTTTAACATTGCTTGAGATTGGGAGGCAATGCCTTCCATGCCCATTGCATAAAGAAGGCTTTAGAAGGCATGCAAAGAGGAAGGCCTTAGAAGGCATTTACTTTGATTTATTTTTGTTAAACAATCACAAAATTAAAATAATTATTTCAACACAAAATCATTATCCACTTCTACATATTTATTGGTAAGCATGTATTTATCTGTCTTAGAAAGTTGTACCACGCCCAACTTCAAATTGAAAATTTTGAAAATACCCTGAAAAATATTAAATAAAAAATATAATTTTAAAATTTGTATGAAATTTTCCAATCAAATTACGGTTAAAAAGAATTGGAAAAGAAATTTCTCAAAATTTTAAAAATCTTCTTCTTGGTTATATCTGATGAAAAAATGCATGCATTCCGCAGGCCTTATTTTAGGAAGGCATTACAAAAGAACCATTCCGCATGCCTTATTAGTGGAAGACCTTACGACTTCTGCCGCTGGGTATGGCTATGTTAACACTACAATTGCATACTTTTCGGTGAAAAGAAGGGTGTCTCAGTAAGAAGGCACTTTTTCATTTTACTATAAAAGCACGTATTCTTTGAGATAGTTGTGATTTTTTTTTGTCGAATTGTAAAGTAGACATGTTCTGATTAAGTACGGAATATCCGTCAAACGACCCCCACGGCTCTGATGGAAAGCCATTACACTTTTCATGAAGTTTTACATGATTTTTTCACAGAGATGTGGCTGTATCTCACCGATGCACAGTGGCCAATTTGGCGTCGCTAGCGGCATTTAATTCAAATTTTCAAATTTGAAAAACCGTTAATTTTGTTTTAACAGTCGATAACAAATACATTCACTAGATCTGTATAGATTTTTAAAAGCTCAGCTTACAGCTGATGAACAGCCGTGACCTGTCAAAGTCAGCATATGTTTCTGCAAGTGTTGTGCAAAATATTTCCGCCTTTTTGATCATTGTTTTGCTATTCGTGTTAAACTTGCAAATTTTATTATTTTCATTAAAAGTTTTGTTATATACTAACGCCAAGGTATGTATTATATAAAAAAACTGTGGTTGTGATCTGTGTATACGTATGTTATTTATAAAACGTAATCGTGTTTAAGTGTATTAGCAACTAGCCCATTGTAACGTACACCTGTCTTTCGTGGAGTAGAACTTACAAAATTCACCTGGATTCAGTGTAATTTTAAATTTTCCTATATGTGTAAACCATTGTGTGTCCAAAATGTCCAAAATGAACTGCGAGTACCTGCGAGCCTTCAATTTATTGTACTTTTTGCTTGCTTATAATGCATCATTTTGAAGATGATTTGAAGATGAATCTGATACTGAAGAATCTGATTAATATTTCTTTTATAACATGGTTTCTCTTTGAGTTGACAATTTTTTTCTTATTTTATATATGAATATATGGTGGAAAATGTTTATTGAATTAAAAACAAAATAAAAAATTAAAAAAAAATTAAAAATAAAAAATTAAAAGTTAAAAAAAAAATTAAAAATTAAAAAAAAAAAAATTTTAATTTTTTTTTCCAAAAATTGTTTGATTTTTTCCTGAATTGAGAAAAAAAAATTTTGAAGATATCTTCTTTACTTTGGAAGCTATGAATAAAATGCCGCTAGCGAAGCCAAATTGGCCACTGTGCGATGACGCGTTGTATCTAGAATTGTTTCTATTTTATTAGATTTTACTAAACCCCAAAGATAGAAATCGCTCGGTGTAGGTGGCCAGTTGACATCAGAGTTTCTTGAGATAATTTGTTCTGGAAATCGTTGCTGCAATAAATCTCGTCCAGATCCATGCCGTCGAGTTGAGGCCACAATAACTCCGTTATAATGTTCCTGTAACGAATGTCGTTCACAGTCACTGCAATTTCAGCCTCATCTTCAAGGAAACAGACTATTTTACCTAAAACTAGTATATACGTCCTGGCACGAAGGTAGACTGTCCGACTACAAAATGGGAGATAATGGGGGCGCTGAGCATACATAGGACAAATTAATTATACGAAAATTATAATTTGTAGTTTAATAATTTTAATAAAGATCGAACTTGTTTGGAGAAATATGTTGTCTTCATTTTGTAAGGTCCCTGACAACCCGGGGTTGTTCGAGACCGGATAAGTAAGTTAGTAAGTTTAATTTTAGTTACCTCAGCAAATGCAAATTCAAAAAAATTTAAATACCATTGGCAGTTGTATTCATTTTCAAAACATTTCCTTCATATCTTGTAGTTTGGGTTTTCAAATAATTTATATGTACAGGTTTGTGAATTTGAAAGTACTGCGAGGCAACACCAATTCAGGCCACAAACCCCTACATAGACAATACTTTAAAAACAAACAGAATTGCGACCAGGCAAACAAATTCAAAACAATTAAAAGCAATTTAACAATTGAACATTGTTTATATAAATTGAAGATTTGCGATTTACTTTGTTATCTGTCTCGTTTTTGCTTTTAGCAATTTTCAACCAACAAAGTCACATTTGGGTCACAAAAATATATATTATAAGCTATTAACCATTGTGCCTACAACATGTAATATTGAATAGCAAACATAATGTGCTTGGACACAAGTACGCTATATTTGCGACAAACTACAAGCACGTAAAATTTGCATTCAAACAATAAAAAACAAACACAAATTTCTCAGCGTGTGCTTTGATTACCTAATTTTCCCTGATCTGAAATCGAAAATTGACCGACATTGTCTTTCAGCCAGGCATGTATGCATGAGCTACAAAAGACACAGTGTTCAAAAGAACAATAGCAACACAAGTGACACATTTCTTTTGACTAACAGCTTGGTAATTTTCTTGGTGGATTTATTTTGCGTTCCGCGGAACCATTAATGGAATGGAGGGTCATCTCAAAGAAAGTTGTTCTCCAATATATGTATGTAGACAACAGGTTCAAAAAAAAACTCCTAGGTGAGTTAGATACTAGATTTTGAAATATTGTGGGAAACTATTAATTTTATTTTCAAAATTACATACCTTATAGCGTAAACTTAGAATTCTGTTTGAATAGAATTTCATACATTAGGTCACAGTAGCGTTACTTCGTCCAAAACATTTGTCATTAAGGCCAAAAATTGTTACATGTTAATTGTTTTTGTAGCACTTTGGGCGACACGATGGAGATTTGGGCACTACGACATTTTTGTTTTAAAGATATTTTGTTTTCAACAATTACACTGCGTCCAAACTGTTCAGGTTTCACCTTGACATTTCGCAAAATATCATAACATAAAATAAATAAATAAATGGTTTCCCGTTACATCAAATGAAGGGATTAGGTAGAGCTTCTCACAACCATTGAGCTGTGCGCGTTCCAGTTTTACACTCACTGATAGGACCTACAACTTTATACCGGTTCCGAACGGTATTTTGACAAACTTTTTCATGGCTAAATATTCGATAGTGTCACCTCACCGGCACTACGGCACTACTACCGTCTTCGAAAGAAAGGGAACGAACCCACTTTCTCAAGCACAAGAGCCGCGCATACCACCATTGCAACAGCATTTGGGCGATATGAGATTTTATTATGAACTATGAAGTGAAGGTAGTCGGTGGTGCAACGGTTAGTGTGCCCAACTGTTGTGCGAGAGAACATGGGTTCGATCCCTGCTCTAACCACTTTCCACTTCTTTCGACGACGACGACCATCTAGCTTAGTGACGGCGACACTATCGAGTAATAAGCCATGAAATAGCTTCTCAAAAAACCCGTTCGGAACCGGTGTAAAACTGTAAGCCCCAATCAGGGAGTGAAAATTGGAATGCGCACAGCTAAGTGATTGTGAGCAGCTCTCCCCTATCCCGTCATGGGAAAATATTTATTTTTATGTTTCTCGAGCATGAACGTTATCGCTCACTTGCGACTAGACACAATTTTAATCAAAAAATACAAATGTTCTGGGGAAGCCTTATTTTTAGAGATATGGGCGTCCAAAGTTCGGATGTACGGTTTTTTTTTTGTTGCACGATTATTTGGTCCGGCCGGCACTACAGTACATCTGTGTCTTATTTCGATTTTCGGGATTTTTTCGAAAACCTTTCATTTGAGTTCCCACACTTGAGAGAATGTCATTTCGACCAAAAAATATCTTTGCTATAAATTTGCGCCTGATGACGGTGTCGCTCTTTGTTTTTGCTGATGCATTCCGATTTGGGCTTTATGTCGTAATCGCTTTGGGCTGTATGACATTCCTGATTTTGGGCAATGTCATGTTCTATGTGCCCGAAATATCATTTAATCCAAAACAAAAAGTTAGTTTTCATGACATTCATTTTGAACAATATGTAATTTGGACAATATATAATTTTTTGCCAAGGGTTTTGAGTTTTATGACACAATTTTGTTCCTATGACATTTATCGTTTTGGCCGAAATAACGCTACACCCTTAAGGTTGCCATTGGAAACTAACGTTCGTCAATAATTGCCTTGGACATTAGATTTGTAACAATTTGTTTTATTTTCAAAATTCATTTGCATTGCATACTTTTTGCGAAAATGTAGAATTTTGCTCCTCTAAAGAAATTCAAAATTCAATTAGGGAATCATTGCATATTTTTCGGCGAAAACTAAAAATTTTGTCTGCATAGAAAAATTATAAAAAAAATACTTCCCACAAAAGTTATTATGAGATCCGTAAACAAAATCGTAAAATTGTAATGCCAAAAAATGTTGCATACTTTAGCGCGCATTATAAACTTAAGCTACGCCAATAATGATGCTGCCGAAATATCGCAAATAAAAAGCAAAACTCACCTCGAATAATTTGGATTATTTTTTTTTGATTCTTCTCAAAATACTGTAGGTCCCAATCAGTGCGTATAAAATTAGAAAGCTCACTGCTTGTGAGAAGCTATCCCCAATCTCTTTATGGGATGTAATGGAAAACCAATATTTGTTTATTAGCTGTGAGAAACTATTTATATGATTTTTAAATGCAGTTCGGCAAATATAGCATACTTTTCGGCGAAAATTTTAAATTTTGTTTTGCGTAACAAATTTAAATTTAGACATAAACCCGTAATCAGAATCGTTAAAAATATTCACTCTTTAGGTCGAAATTAAAAACTTAAACCTCACCAATAGTTAGTGACCTGCAGACAAGCGTTTAAGTTTTCGCGGGATTACCAATTATATAAATGGCAAATATGATGTGTTACGCAACAAAAAATTATAGCCTTGAGATTAGAATTGAAACTAATTTGAGCAGCTATTGCTTTTATTTCCAAAATTCAACACCGAAACATTGCATATTTTCCAGCGAAAACTTAATATTTTGTTTGCCTAAAGAATTTTGGGTTTAATTCAAAAAACTAAAACAACTATGATACTAAAAAAACTAAAGAACTATAAACAGAATCGTAAAAATACCAAAATTATATATTTTAGGTCAGCGTTATAAACTATAATAATTGCCTGAGACATCACATTTTTAACCATCTTCTGTATATTAAAATTCAATACGCAAAATACTGCATACTTTCCGGCAAAAATAGGGAATTTCATTTGCCTCAAGATATTTGGTTAAAATTCTTAAAAAACACTACTAAACTATTATTAGATTTTTTTTATTTTGTTAACGCCCAATTTCACCACACTAAGTTAAAGCTAACTGACAGTTAAAAATTATAAATTCCATTCAAACTGACAGCTAAAACTGTTCGTTAGCTCTAACTGAAGGATAAATGGACATGGTGAAATCGGCCGCAAATGTAAAAATTTCAAAATGATTATTAATGATTAGCACTTATGAAATACCATTTTAAAATAAATTATATCATATTGTTCTTATAAAGCGACACTCAGCACTCCAGCTAAACTAAATTGAAAAATTTATTGGTTGTGGTGGATAAACTGGTATCACTTCAAACATTGCATACATTTTTGTGAAATTCCTACAATCAGTTGTAGTTTAAAATGTTTTAAATATCCTTTCATAGTTTCCTATTCATTTTCTACGAAGGAAGAGGGAAGACCTTCTTCGAGTCACTAAGCTGTGGGATTTCGTATTGGTACACGCTGAAAAATCTGTTTCTATTGCTGTTTGGGTGCAAATATAACGTGTGTTTGGAGGTTGTCACAAATATCGTATACTGGTGTCCGAACAGATTGTGTTTGCTATTTAGTATTACATGTTGGAGACACAACATTAAATGTGTTATAATCCATGTGTTTGTGATCCAAATATTAATGTGTTTTGGTGCAAATATAACGTGTGTTTGGAGGTTGTCACAAATATCGTATACTGGCGTCCGAACAGATTGTGTTTGCTATTTAGTAATTTATGTTGGAGACACAATGATAAATATGTATGTGTTTGCGATCCAAATATTGATGTGTTTGTGGTACAAACATAGCTGTGTTTATAGGCATGTATACTTCTAAAAATATTCCGCCGCTTATTTTGCATTCAGAAAAAAAACAGTGTGACATTTAACCGCACTCTGTTTGCATTAACTGATCTCTACATACTGTTTATGTGTCAACGCATCGCGATAAACGTGTGGTCAAGTGTGTAGGGTTTTGTGACGTTGAACCCTGCTGAAAGCAAACAACGTAGAAGACGACAAAGGAAAGAGAAACAGCAGAGCATCAAATTCTCATTTCATGAAAAAGAAAACAAATAATGCATTCGAAGCTAGTAAATTAGTTGGTTATACTATTAGTTTCACATATATGGATTGGCAAAATAAATTATTATAAATAATATCGAAGTCTAGTAGTTAGTAATTTGCTTGTAAACATTTTTATTGTGTGGGAAGAAAAACGCATATCGTTCCATGTAAGTAACGAAGTGTTTGGGAGGAACACACAAAAGCTTCCACGTAAGTATGTGGTTGTTTGGGATGAAAAACACATGTGGTTCCACTTAAAAACATGCATTGTTTACTATCAATATTTTCATTTAAATAAAAGTAAGTTTGGGGCTTGTCAAATATTCGAATATTTGGAGTTCGTTACAGAGCCCGCTTTATGCAGCATGTAGGCTCACTGATTATCACCCACTGTTTTAAACCGAATCCGAAATGTTGTGCATTGACAAGCTTGTTTATTGTAAATCACTCTATAGTGTCTACTGTTAGCCAAAGTGGGGATTGAAAATAGTAGCTGCTTTTATCACTTGTATTTTCCTAATTCCCTGCACTTTTTTCCATTTTTCAAAATTTTATATCGTAGTAAAATTAATATTCTTATTATTTTTTCATTAACTAGAAATTATTATCGTATTGTATGAATAATGTATGATCAATTGATGTTTTTACAAAGTTAGAGGCAAAGAATCGAGGGCCACAACTAAGATGCACACGCACGCTGAAAAATAACGGCCCCAGCAGCATATTGCAGGAACCATGTACATGTTTGCAAACATTGTTTTCGAGAATTGAACATCTGCTGCCTTGTGTTTCTCTATTGTGACAGACATCAGTGGTTTCAGCAGTTTTCGATAAACAAATCCACATTTGGATCACAAATACTTATATTTCAACCTATTAATCATTGTGTCCCAAACATGTTATATTGAGTAGCAAACAGAATGTGTTTGGACACAAGAATACAATATTTGTGGCAAGCTACAAAAACGTTATATTTGCATCCGATCACGCCCCCCCCCCCCTGCACAACCTTCCACAAATAACAACTAATAAACCTCAATGATTGTGACCATCGATAGTGCAATGGCTAGTGTGCGCTGCTCTTGTGCATGAGAACATGGGTTCGATCCCTGCTCTCACCATCTTACATTTCTTTCGACGATGGCCACCTCGCGTAGAGATGGCGACACTAGCGAGTACTTAACCATGAAACAGGTTCTCAAAATATCGCCCAAACCGGGTCAAAACTGTAGGTCCCAACCACTGAGTGTAAACCTAGAAAGCGCACAGCTCACCGGTTGTTAGAAGCGCTTCCCAATCCCTTCATGGGATGTAGTGGGAAACGGTTTTTTGTTTTTTTTTGTGAATAATGCATAAACCCCCGAAAAAATCAGGAGCTTGAACCAATTCACGGAATAAACGAATTTTACTGAAACTATAACTACAAACATATCTTAATTTGAATCGAAAAACATTGCATACTTTTAGGCTGACGTTTTAGAGGGCGGCTTTATATTGTCCTTCACATGACAAAATATTGTGAACTATAATTGTGAACAACTATTATCAGGGAAACATAGAAATTTGATTTTCATAACACTTTCGGAACGTATAATTTTCTTTCTTCACACGCCAATTACACGGTCCTACAAAATATAATCTTTTTGTACTTGAATACGACCTAGTGAGGGGGTTGCAGGTTTTGATAAGGACATCACATAACAATTATTAAAAGTTCTGAAACCACTCAAAATTTAGAACTTATCTGAGGTTAGTTGAAGTACTCAAGGACGTGCAACTCAATAATTTTTTATGAGATTCTAAATTTTTAAACGGTTTTCGGTTTTCCATTCCGTAGTTGTTTGTATTTTAACGAGTTTTTTCTTAATTTTTTATCAAAAACAGTTATTTAAAACAAAATTGTATTCTCAGTAAGAACAGCTTTTACAAATTAAAGTCGGTTAAAAATTGCAAACGTCATATTGGTCCAAAGTGGAAAATGTAGCGAATACAGGGCATTGTTCAAAAAGTGCCAACTTCACTGGCAGACAGTTTCAATTCTCAAACTCGTTTTATTCAAACTCCAATTGTCTTTAAAAATAAATCAAAAAATTTTTATATTTTTATATAGTTTCGAAACAACCATAAATAAATATTTTAATATATTCTTAGGGAAATCTCTTCCAATATTTGGAACACGAACCATCAAGTTTAGATGCTTGGAAAGCTACAGTTTTCTACTTTCAAAACTTGTTTAATTAGTAAAAATCGTCTAAAAACCAAATGAGTTACACGTTCATAATTTCTCGAACCAACCCGAAAACCGATTATCCAAATTATTCAAAATTGGTTAATAATTCCAAATTTTGGATTCTGCAACTTGTAAAACTGACTTGTCTTATATTAGGTCAGTTTTAAAGTATATTGGCAGTGTAGCACCCTGGTATTTATATGCAAGAAAACTATTGCATACTTATATGTCAAAACTACAATTGCATAATTTTCGGCAAAAATTTGAAAACAAAATTTTTGTGTTACGAAACTTTTTAAAATATTATTTGTTATTTTTCTATACCACAGTTAGCAAAAAAAAAAACATTAAATACTTTCCCGTGCAAACGATTTTTTATACAGAAATTAATTAAAAATTCATAGTTACTAAAATATTGCCTACTTTTCGGCAAATTTCCTCCAATTAATCCAGTAATGGCCAGGCAACATTTTTATCGAATCTTTTTTGACAACAAATTATATTCAAATGTAATTTAGATACGAATATTACAAATTAAAATTATAGTATTAAGAAATAAAAATATTAAGAATATTTAAATATTAAAATTAATAATTGAAATTAAAATAATAGAAACATAATTTTTGTATTGATTATGCATTTTATTTATAATATACCTTTAATTTTCCTAATTATTTAAATGAATTGCTCGAAAATTCACACAATAAAACAACTGAGTTGAACCGTCATACGTATTTAGCCTCCCTAGAAAGGATTTTTTCAAAGTAACTTCAATTCTTAGGGTATTTTAATGTATATTTTCACTTAAGCACTGTGGTATTTATATATTAATAATACAATTGCATATTTATAAGTTAACATCACAATTGCATACTTTTCGGCGAAATATAAAAGAAAGATGTTTCGTTAAACTGAACTACAACAGCCGTAGGAAGAATTATTCCAAAGAATTATTTGTTACATTTTTAAAGCTCAGTTAGGAAAACATTAAACACGTTACCGCGGAAAATCAAATTTCATTTCATTAACACAAAAAAAGTGTTTGAAACAGAAAACTATTAAAATTGTTTAACTGGTATTTTGACACCTCAAAATTTGGCTCAAATCTTAGCGTTACAAGGCAGGAATAACAGCCCTAAAATAGAAAAATTCATTGGCATACTTTCAGGCGGAAATTTTAAGTTAACTTTCTGGCATAAATATTTACAGCAAATCACAATAATTTATTTTTAAAATTCTATGATTTTCTATTCGAGCCCTTATTTGTTTTCAAAAGTAAATTTTTTTCTCTTCGAACATTGTAAGCAAACCACTGCATACTTTCCAGCGATGCCTGTAAATGCCATATCTCCCAAGAATGTTGATATTAAACTGTTCTCAGGAACTTCCTCATTTAGGGGTGGCACAAATAAACTTCAAAAACTTTTGTTTACTGAATTACTAATATTTGGATACTATTTTCAAATGTTATTTCTTCAATTTGTACACTTAAGTTCTAGAAATGTTGCATACTTTACAGCAAAATTTTCCAGTTGATTTTTCCTTATCAAATTGTCAGTTAACAACATATAAAACTGAATAAACAAATAACCATTTCCCCATTGCATCCCATGAACCGATAGGGGACAACTTCTGGTAATCAGTGAGGTGTACGCTATCTAGTTTTAAACACACTGATTGGGGTCTACAGTTTTAGATCGGTTCCGAACGGTATTTTCTGAAGCTCTATCTTGGCTAAGTATTCGATAGTGTCGCTAGCACTAAGCGAGTTTACCGTCGTCGAAAGAAATGTAAGGTGTTCAAGACAGGGATCGAACCCAGGTTTTTATGTACAAGAGCTGCGCATACTGTTCATTGCCCCACCGACGGCCACCAGTCAATAAAATACAAACTAAATATTGAACCTTGAAATTATTTTCTAAAATTTGGGAATTTATGTGCTTTGAAGTTCGAAGTTGAAAGTTTGATTTTAAATAGAAAATAAAATTTACTACACTTCTAAACACCTATAAACCTAGAAGTATGCAGGTAAAAAGTTTGTATAGTCTGTTTTTCACTTCGAACTTCCTTACCAAAATATTACATACTTTCCACCAAAGCAGTATTACTAGAAAACTTCCGCATATATTTTCTGAATTTGGTTGCGGCAAAAATTTACTTGAACAACACTTGGTTAGTAGGAATTTCCAAAAATTAATCCTTGTACTTTTAAAACCCCGTGAGAGAAGAGATGCATACTTTCCACGGAAATTATTGAATTGATTTGTCTTTTAATAGAAACAAACTAAATAATAGAAACAAACTAAATATTGAATTGATTTGTACAGTTCCGAAATTAATTTCTTTTGATTTTAGGTACCAAATAAATTGGGATACACAACTAAACATTGCATACTTTACGGCGAAATGAAAATTATATGTTGTTGGAGCAAAAGTTGTATTAAACAACAACTAATTGAAATATCTTTTTAAAACAACTAATTGGAATATTTTTTTGTAAAATTTGGATCTTTATTTATCCTGATTTTAAACAGCAATTTAAATATTCGTCGTAACATTATTGCATACCTTGCGGGGAGAAGAAAGTAAATTTTGTTTTCGGTGACAAAAATGTGTAAATGATGTTGGGGTAAAAGTTACCTCAAACAATTGACTAAATAATTAAACCAAAAATTTAAATAAAAGAACAGTATTCAAATTCGTATGCCTTTAACCTTAATTCAGAAGCGCGAAATCCCGGAATTTTTCTTCAGGACAATTAACTTTAAACAATATAAAATTAAAAGCAGTTAATAGAGTGAATTCCAAAAATATATTAATTATCCATTCCATAAAGCGCGACAAACTCCTAACCTTAATCCTGCATACTTTTTAACAACATTTATAAATATCAAACTATTGCCTACTTTTAGAAGTATTTTTAACACTAATATTTTTAACAAAATGTTGCATAATTTCTAGCGAAATCTAAAACGAACTGTTGTAAAAATATTTAAATTCCATTACAATCAATGTAGGAAAAGTATTAAAAACTAATTATATAAAATTTATTTGAATTTTGCATAAAAAGAAAATTTAATATTTGAATTTCACTGTCCCCTTTATTCATTAACTGGAATATTCGCAACCCTTTCCCTTCGGCGGAAATATAATTAAATCACTTCCACTGCTATGCACTCACACACTCACTCACATCCTTGTATTGAAAGCCTAAACATAGGCAGCACAAAAAAATCGTTTACACTGTACTAACCGTTTCGAGATTGAGAAAGGTCAGTGTTTTTATATCCGGTTCGGTGCGTAGTATTTAAAGTGATATTAAGGACATTTGCTTGCCAAACATTCTCTCTGTCGCACTCATAAAATTAAATACAAACACTTGATATGATGGCAATCCATAAGGACTTTTAAGGGTTTGAGAGGTTTCTTTTTTTTGTGTTAGCCGTTGAATTTTTGTGATGACGATTTTAACGGGTGTTCCCCGCACCACAATGTGCCCGTGTCACTTATTATTCAAATTATTTTGGATCTTGCCTCACACTTTTGAGATGTTGTTCTCACCGACAATTTTTGTATATTTAACACACTCTCAAGCAGTGATTTGTATTGTAATTGTTTACGTTTATTACATTCTTATGCATAAGCATCCTTTCGTAACCGTAATTCGCGTTAAACTGATCCTTACGCTGTTCGTTAAAAAGCGCATTGGCCCTTTTTCCCAATTCAAAACACAACGAACGTACGCCGCACCGCACTCAGATTGCTGTTGCCGTTGGCCCAAACACATCGAAAACACGAAATGCATTCATGCCCCCAGTCGGGCTCCAACGCACACATAACAGCAGCAACAGACGAATCGCATGTTGCCCAACACTGTGACACGACAGCAACAAGGACGACGACCGTGGAACGAACATGTCCACGACTCCCCAGTACAGAGTTAGTGGTATTTTGCCAAAAGTAATGAAAATCGGTTTAAAAACGAATAGTTTCCTGAGAATGACGGACGGTTAAAAATTGCAGACACAAAGGACCTGGCATGCGACGGCGGGTACAACACAATGGCAAGCAGTAGTTCTTTACTTTGGCTCTGGTTTGCAACGACAACGGTGGCGCACGAATACAAAAGAAAACACAAAAAACAACAGCAGACCGATACCCAAAAGTATGCAATGATTTCTTTCGCAACGATGTAACGATTTAATTGCATTGGAAATGTTAAGGAAAACGAAGTAGTGGTATAAACTCGTATTGCTTGCAGGAACATCATCGTGTGTTTTTAAAGTTTTCCGTAATTTACCGAAAACTATTGCATACTTTCGGGAAGTTCGATGCGATAATAAAATGTTGCATATATTTGAGAGTATGCAACTGAAAAGATGCAACATTGTTTCTGGATATGTTGCAATATAAATGGCAGCAGATGCAAAATGAACAAGCAATAATGATTCCAAAGGAATGAGGAAATATAAAAGGATGTTTTGCAAGAGAGAAATCTAGAAGAAGTTCAATCACTGGCAACATTGTGCATATTATGCTGATATGTTCTAATAGTGTATCTGGAACACAAAATTTATTATAAATCTAAGTTAGTCACACACAGCTTTCCATTATAGAAAAGATGGTAACAGAAAAATCGTTCTGGAAAAGCATGTGATACATAACGTTTTGTTTATAAAAAAAATTGCAGACAAACAACATTTTTGTATAGAAAAGCAGGTGGCACATCTTTTCGGTAAAGAAAAATTCCGTGCCACCAATTGTTCTATAATGAAAGATATGCCAACAAATGTTCTACAATGAAAAATTTTTCCCACCACCTTTACTATAACAAGAAGTTGTGAGGCTTTTCATTATAGAAAGTTTCGTAACACATCTTTCCGGTATTGAAAAGTTGGTGACACATTTTTTCTTTATAGAAAAGTTGGTAGCACAACTTTTCCGTATAAAAAAGGTGGTGGCACAACTTTTCCGTATAGAAAGGTTGGTGACACAACTTTTCTGTACAGAAAGTTTGATGAGACAACTTTGCTGTATAGAAAGGTTGGTGACACGGCTTTTCTGTGCAGAAAGGTTGGTGACACGGCTTTTCTGTATAGAAAGGTTGGGGACACAACTTTTCTGTATAGAAAGGTTGGTGACACAACTTTCCTGTATAGAAAGGTTGTTGATACAACTTTTCTGTATAGAAAGGTTGGTGACACAACTTTTCTATATAGAAAGGTTGGTGACACAACTTTTCTATATAGAAAGGTTGGTGACACAACTTTTCTATATAGAAATGTTGGTGACACAACTTTTCTGCATAGAAAGGTTGGTGACATAACTTTTCTGTATAGAAAGGTTGGTGACACAACTTTTCTGCATAGAAAGGTTGGTGACACAGCTTTTCTGTATAGAAAGGTTGGTGACACAGATTGTCTGCATAGAAAGGTTTGTGACAAAACTTTTCTATATAGAAAGGTTGGTGACACAACTTGTCTGTAAAGAGAGTTTAGTAGCACAACTTTTCTGTGAAGAAAGGTTGTTGACACAACTTTTCTGTATAGAAAGGTTGGTGACACAACTTTTCTGTATAGAAAGATTGGTGACACAACTTTTCTGTATAGAAAGGTTGGTGATACAACATTTCTGTATAGAAAAGTTGGTGACACAGCTTTTCTGCATATAAAAGTTGGTGAAACAATTTTTCTGTATATAAAGTTTGGCGACACAACTTTTCTGTATACAAAGGTTGGTGACATAACGTTTCTATATAAACAGGTTGGTGACACAACTTTTCTGCATAGAAAGGTTTGTGACAAAACTTTTCTGTATAGAAAGGTTGGTGACACAACTTGTCTGTAAAGAAAGTTTAGTAACACAACTTTTCTGTGAAAAAAGTTTGTTGACACAACTATTCTGTATAGAAAGGTTGGTGACGCAACTTAACTGTATCGAAAGCTGGGTGACACAACTTAACTGTACAGAAAAGTTGGTGACACAACTTTACTGTTTAGAAAGGTTTGGTGACACAACTTTTCTGTATAGAAAGGTTGGTTCCACCAATTTTCTGTATAGGAAAGTTGGTTGGTCTGTATAGAAAAGCTAGTGATACAACTTTTCTGTGTTGAAATATTGGAGACATAACTTTGAAAAAATTATGAAAAGTTAATGACGAAACTTGTCTTTATAGAAAATATGGTGAGAAGAAATTTTCGTTATAGAAAATTTAGTACCACAAGCTGTTCTATAATGACAGTTGTGCGACCAAATTTGTCATAACGCAAATTTGTTGCAACATCTTTTCTGCACTTTTACACATTTTTCTTTATAGAAAAGTTCGCGACACAAATTTCCTTTATAGAAAAGTTGGTGACCAAATATTTCTATTTCATTTGATAGACAACTTTTCATTTTAGAATAGTTGGCTACACATTTTTTCGCTATAGAACGGATGGCCACACAGCAAAACTACCTAAGGAAAATTTTGCATTCATTGCATACTTTTTTGGTTTTAATTTTCCTAGCATAATTTTCGGCTGCCAACAATTTGAAATGTTGCAAAAAGTCTTAAGTTAAATTGTTTTTCATATTTTCAGTTGCATACCTAAGGGAGCTTCAATACTGAGCCAAAGATTGTTAGTATGTTGCAAAAGTACAGCTTGCCAACAAAGTTGCAATGTGAATACAAAGATGATAGTCAACATCCAACATAAGAGCAGAACACTTGAAAATGTTTGTTGGTGGCACAACTTTCAAATATTTACAATAATAAGATCTCAGGTTTACTATTGCAACTTGAGCTTAATTGTTTGAGGGTTTGAGAGAAATTTTGTATTAGAGACTCAAATATATTTCTCTAAAAATTCGAAATTACGATAATTCAAATGTTTCCCTAGAAGACTTGATTTGTATGTCCTGAATTGTTGTTAAAATTCCCTGCTTAAAAATAAAATCAAAGCATCAAACAGAATTTTTCAACAGTCTTAAGAAAATGCACTCCCAAAATTAGGCAACAAATTCTACAAACAACTTGAATTAATATGTGTGCAATAACGCATAGCTTTCTTATCGCGTGGTATCACAATAACCCAACCTACATATGTGGTAACAAAAATAATCAGTTGAACTAAATAACTTCAGTGTATAATTGCCAATAATTACGATGATTGTATCCAATTTTCAGCTTTTTATATCTTTAAAAATTAGAGACAGCTTTCAGGATGGTTAGACTGTTGTTTAAGTATCGAAAACTAAATTTTGTCCTTTCCTTTATTTTAGGAGAATTTTAGTATTGAACTATATGTCACATTTTGTATTCCAGTTGCTTTTAGGCATTAAATACGTCACATACTTTTAGACTTTAATTAAAATTGGCGAACATTTGCACTTGGGAATTTCAATAATTCGTTCAATAATATCGTAGTAACAATTCACGGCGACGATTCACACTTCAATCACGAATTCAATACCGTGGAACTTCGCGATATCGTTACAAACAATTACTTGAGTTAATCTCTCAAATGTTTGCTAAACTCCTGAAGTTATGCTTTACTATGCGACAACAAACTAAAGCATATGAAACATAACAATGACTTATATAACCAACATGTTGCTTTCAATTTGCCGCAACATTTTTGTTGGCAGCTCAAACTCTAAAAAATAGTATAAACATAAAAACCAAGTTGTAATAAAATGTATTTAACTCCTTGAAATATGCAACAAAACATTTGAAAATATTAAATCCTTTTTGCAAGCCGCTCACTATCCCTAACCTTGCATTACCTAAAAACTGTTATAGTATTTGCAAAAATTCCTTTGACCAGCAAGACTTTTGCGTACACAATATGTTAAATTTCCTTTCACAAGAGCTTTTTTATGCTCAAAGCTTTAATGTGTTAAAGCAAATTTAAATTCGCCTTAAAGTATGCAGAGAGTTTATCTCTTACAAGAGAGAAACAGAGTGAGAGATAGCAATATGATTATGAGAGAAAGTCTCCAAAAAAGCTTTGCCGGCATGTTTATGTTTACATTGTATAACAACCCTTGATTTCAAAATCAACAACAACAAAAAGTGGGAGTGGATATGGAGGTGGAGTATAAATAAAAGCAAATGTTCACAGTCAATGGAAAGAACGCAGGATATGTTAACTATAGATGGCATTTCACGTTTGCCCAGTAAAATGTTTGAAAATATTTCAGTGGTTTTTAAAGAGGGAAAGTTGTCAAATTGTTATAAAATCGGTCAAAATGGCATTCCCTTCAATAAAAATTGTTTTCTATAGAAATGACTTGAAATGATACGTAAGCACAAATGTTTTCTATAGAAATAGTCTTTTCTTAAATGATAATTTTGTGGAATAACAAAGTCTTGTGGTTGTAAATTCGCTGCTGTAGTACAATTTCTTTTAATTTTTTTTTCTGTTATAGAAACAACACTTGGAAGATAATTATTTTCAACAGAAATTATTAGTATTTTTGCTGGAAAATGTTGTCGTAGTTAAAAATTGCTACGACTACAAATTTTTAATATAGAAACGTCTCTAAGAAAATAGTTTTTTGTTAATAAAGTTTCTTAGAAAAAAAACTGATACTGAAAAGTCTCTAACCAGAAATTTTTTTAATAAAGAAAAGTTTTTTAGACTCTCTTTAGAAAACTATTTGCCGATGTTGTAATGATTTATAGAAGATTATTTTTTAATATGGAAAATTTCTTAAGTGATAATTTCTTATTACAGAAAAAATTGCCTTTGGAAAGTTTCTTAGAAAACATTTTTCTGATATAGAAAACTTCTTAAAAGAAAATATTATAATAGAGAAAAAATACTTAGAAGACAATCTTTTGCTCTAGAAATTATTGGTGGTAGATAATGTGCTGCATTAGAAGAGGTCTGGAAACAAAATTATGGCACAGGGCTGGAACAGTTACATCTTGTGAAAAAGTTTCAACACTCTATCTAGTAGTTTAGCAATAAGAATATATTCGAATTATACACGCTAGAGAAATATCTGCCATAACAAGATAAGATATGAGACAAAATGCACTACGTTGTTTAAACGGCACACAGTTGCGGCAAGAAAACCTCTTTAAGTACCGGTATCCATTGACCGTAATACTACGATCGTTTTTTTCAAAAAAGTAATTCAGCTGGCTGCAATTCCGTATCAAAGCATTGACCGGCAAACTTATACAACCTTAATTCAGTCGTTGTATGGCTGAGCTACACTGAGAGAAACACACTAAAGGGCACCTTAGACTTGCAGACTGGTCGGCCGACAATTCGTCGGGCCGACTTTTGTGTTGGGCATTGTTTCGCCTTACACTAACCAACCGACTTTCTGTAAATCAAACTAGTTGTGATTTTTGCCCTACTAGTCGGCCGACTGCCCGTCCACACCTTACACAGGAAGATGAGTCGGCCTGACTCGAAAGTCGGCCCGACAATCCGCTGGTCTAGGATGCTCTTAAGCCTTCGGGTTTACCCAAAAAAAAACTTTGGGATACAAAAATATTTCTTTCAGTGCAATGGAAACGACAAGCGGCAATCGACCTTCTTCTTCGAATGCCCAAGTGAGACTGAATGACTTCGTTTGCCTTCGTTCAATACGTTAGCTTATGTCGATGTGAAAACACGAAGCACTAACATGGAAGCTGCATAGGCTTTGTCGGTCACCATGATACAAATACAAGGTAGTAGCGTCAGCCCGCACGATTTTCTTTGTTTACATTTCATCGTACCCAGTAAATGTCAAAGTTGTTTGTGTGATTGCGTTCTCGTTTGATTTCATGTATCTATGTTCACAATTGCACATGTATGTGTACATTTTTATCAGCTGATTTTGACAATAACTGGGTATGGAAATTACAACAATGCTAATGCTACTACCTTGTATTTGTATCATGGTCACTGGTTTAGAGTCACTCCATATCAGAGTTCGCATTACCTGGCTCACGAGCCGGCTCCGAAATTTCAACTTGTTAGTTCTCAGCTCACCTGCGAATTCCCAACTCTTGCCGGCACCAGACTTTCGTGAGCCGAAAGTCGGCAGACTCAATTTTTAGTCCCGGCTCGCGACCCGGCTTCCAAGTTTGGCTCCCGGCTCTCGGGATGAGAGGTAGTTTTTTGCTCTGATTCGGCTCGCTATTAAGCTCATTCGAACCCTGCCCCATAAAAAAACCCTGTTTCACATTACATCCCATGAAGGAGTTTGGGAGAGCTTCTCACAACCAGTGAGCTGTGTGCTTTCTAATATTTCACTCACTGATTGGGACCTACAGCTTTACACCGGTTCCGAACGGTGTTTTGAGAAGCTTTTTCATGGCTAAGTACTCGATAGTGCCGCCATCACTAAGCGAACTGACCGTCGTCGAAGGAAATGTAAGCTGGTCAGAGCAGGGATCGAATCCACGTTCTCATACACAAAAGCCGCGCACACTAGCCATTGCACCACCGACAGTCACGGTTAACGGAGTTAACCTTCGAAATGGGCTAATCTTGATAGGTGTAAATGCCGTATAAAGGTCCGTATGAAATGATATTTAATCCCATCCCTATGGGCGGGGGTGTAAAAATAAAAAAATTCTCAGTTTATGAATTCCTTTATTAATTTTTATCCAACGAACCATATTCATAGATAACATGAACAATATTCATAGATAATAGGAAAAGGAGTCTATGAAATTTATTAGATGATGTCAGTGTACTAGAATCGTTAGATCTTGAAACAGGATCACAAATATTGTTTGTATCTTCTTTTGAGAGAGAGTTTGTAGCTTAATAGACGGTAAATGTCTACTTAACTGTAGAAAACTGATGAGATCCCTGTGGTCATCGAAATAGCGACACACGTATTGAATTGAAATGATCATCGTAATCGTATTGATTATGCATGTAGTTCAAAATATATGTAGTATATAAAATGTGGATTAATTTCGTACTCAAGATGATTATGTATATACGGCTACTTATAAAACGGTGTTACAAAAAACAGATTTGATTTTTTTCTGTCCTATGAACCAAATGCACATATTCGGAAAGAGGGGAAAAAATAAAAATACACGTGTATCGTCGATTTTCGTGTACACGTCAGAATTTTTTTTTTTGAAGTAAAACTTCTATACGGAGGGGTAAACATTTTTTAATGCAACGGAACCGGAAGTTTGTAATGTAGCGGAAGCTGTTACGAAGTTCCCCAAAAGTATGCAACGTAAATCATGACAAGGGAGGTGAAGAGTAGAGTTTGACGATTAAAACAAAAAAACAAAAAATTGTACGTACATCGAAGTGCGTACTAGTGCCGGTGGCATGCGTCGTCCCGTCTATTGCACTTTCCGTAATGAAAGTTTGTTTATCCTGCGGTGGCGGCTACCACTTTGCCGGCTATACTCAATGCGTCTTCTCCGCTTGTGCCTTTTACAGAGGGCTTTCGCAAATGCCTCATGCAATCGCATTAGTTTTCACTATTGCCAACGTCAACGCCAAAATCCGCAAAACTTTTGCTAGTTTTTTGCGCGGGATATATTGTGTATACGCTTAGGCAATTGTATAATATTTACTAAATTATTTATATAAACAAAACGCGTATGTCACTAGAAAAGAATTTACACAATCAGTAAAGGCAAAACGTCAAAGCGTTTGCTATTTGCTGCACAGTTGCATTTCTATGGGAGTATATATTTGTTTCAGTGTTGGTAAGTGACGATATTATCTTGATGAATAGAAATGAAGGGTTTTTTGCTGTTAAGTCCCCTTTTCCACTAGCAAATATTTATTTGCGAAGTCTTGACTTTGTAGGCAAGGGGGAGAGAGGAAGAGAAACAAAAATTTGTGAGAACAGTGTTTGCCGTTCTCGCAAATTCTGCTTTGTTCTCTTCGCTTAAACAAATTCTGTTGACATTTTCTTTTAAACTCCTTCAAGTTTGTTGACACAGTTCGTTTGTTTAGACAAAGAGAAATTTAAACATTTAAATAATTTAAAAAATGTATTTTAAATGGACTCGCGACGTGATAGAGAGCTTAATCGTTCTAATTCAGCAACACGAATGTATATATAATAAAATTTGGCAAATAAAAATTTGCTAGTGGAAAAGCATTCGAAAATTTCAAAAGAGAAAAATAAAAAGAATTAGGAGAAAATTATCATACGTTGCCACTCATTTTAGCAGGAGATTTCAATGTTAATTTCGCATCCGAAGATGGACAACTCCTCATAAACTTTCTTCGAGATAAATTAGAACTTGAAATCAATAATAACCGAAATGAGCCTACCACACGACATGGAACAAGAATCGATGCAGTTTTCTCTAGATTTCTTTCTAATTTTCATTCGAAAACATATGTATCATATTTTTCATACCATAAGCCTATTGTCTCAGTCTTACAATCAACCACAGTAACTACTCATGTATCCGATAATGAAAATAATATAAATAATGATTAAAAATAATAAAACAAATAATAAATAAAAATTCAACTCAAATATGTTTATTTATCAATGGAAACGGAATTTAAATTTAAACATTTGTAGAAAATTATTATATGTCTGTATACATTATACATATAGACATATACAAACATATATATAAACATGTAGATGGAGCTAAAGAAGTTTTACTTCAGTTGTGTGGTCTTAAAGCACACTCTCTTTTTTTTTTTAAGTTTGAAGTATAAAGCTCCTAGTGGCCTGTGTGAAAGCCTTTGGACCGATTTTTAACCCTTTTTCAGTGATCCAATCGAGCTGATTTTTTGCAGGCAGACTCGTGGAAATGACTTTATTACGTCAAATTTTTTAAAAACAATTTTTATCAATTCTCAGATTTTCCCCAATTTTTATTATTTTTGAAAAAAAAATATTTTTTTCACTTTTCTTAGCATAACTTGAAGGGACTCCAAATTTTTAAACTACTTAAGCGTTACGAAAAAAAAAATGTTTTTTGACCCATCCTACTCGATATAGTTGTAGTTAATTAATAGTAACCTTCTAACACTAAACAGTTTTTGACTTTTACAACACTTACAACTGGTCTGACAGATGAAATAAGGAATTGCAAAATTGTTTTAAGTTCTGTTGTGCGAAAACGTATTTGTATAGTATATTTCATCTGAAAAAAATGCAGTGTCCGACGCGAAATAACTTTTGTTACGTTTGTGGCTTATTCGCACCAAGTAAAAATTTGAAAAATATTACTAAAACAGTGGTGAATTCGTTTCAGAAAATATTTAAGACTGCTTATGTTCCTTACTTGTGGTATACTCCGGAAGTCGTGTGCGACTATTGCTATAGAAATTTGTGCAAGTTTACTGATGGAAGGTCAACAATAAAGTACGCTGTACCAACAATTTGGCTACCACGCATGGAGCACTGCAATGAATTGTGCTACTTTTGTGTAACTTTTGCTCAAACAAAATGGTACCAATACATTCACCGCAACAAAATTCGCTACGCTAATGTAGAATCGGTAATTCCAGCAGTTCTATACTCACCATAAGAGCGTGTAGCGGCTTCAGTGGAGATTTTTGATAATGTGTTCCCGAAATAAGCGATGCAGAATCAACAGTTGTACCAACACTGCTATCAATTTTTCTTGCATCGAATGCGAGATGCGAGAGTCCACAAGTATCGGAAGTTGTGGCAACACCCAGTGAAATTGGGACTGCAATGCCGCATTTAATAACGCAAGCCGACTTCAATGACCTCGTACGAGACGGAAATTTGTCGAGGAGAACAGCAGAACTCTTTGCATCACGCTTTAAGCAGTGGAATATAGTGGCGGCTGATTTTAAAATAACAGCCGCTCGTGGTCGAGGTGCCACTATTCCATATGACGAATTTTTTAAATTGCACGAAGATCGGGAAAAAAAGACCTAGCTTATTGTTATGATATTGATTTGATATTTGCAAAAATTGGTTACCCTCATATTTCAGAGGAGTGGCGACTTTTCATCGATGCATCGGTCAACAGCCTTAAAGTCGTGCTGCTTCACATTGGTAACATATGTACATCCATCTGTCCCGATCGCATATGCCACAAACATCAAGGAAACATACGAAGGCACGGAATTTATATTACAGCTGATAAAGTACAAAGAGCATAATTGGAAAATATGCTGCGATCTGAAAGTGGTCGGTTTACTCATGGGTGTTAAGCGTGGATTTCCAACCCACCAGTGCTTTTTGTGTACATGGGAAGGTCGAAAAAGAGATGAGCATTACACTGAATGTAAGTGGAAGCCGCGAACATGCTACAAATTAGGCGTAGAAAGTATAGAGAATCTACCATTGGTGCAGCCGTCTCAAATCATTTTGCCTCCACTACACATTAAGCTCGGTCTCGTATCAAATTTTGTTAAAAAACTGGATCGTGATGGCGAGGCCATTGCAACTTTGCGCAAAATTTTTCCGAAATTGAGCGGCGCAAAGATTCATGCAGGTATTTTTTTTATGAAGTCATTCAGTAACTTTATGTTTTTTAATGATTTTTTTGATTTAAGGTGTTTTCAGTGGTCCGCAGATAAAAAAAATAATTGCAAGTTCTGAATTTTCATCAAAATTAAATGCTATCGAACAACGTGCATGGAAAGGTACAGTTGCCGTTATTGAGCAGTTTCTTGGCAACAAACGAGCTGCCAATTATAGAAATATTGTAGCAGAAATGGTTTCGGCATATGGCGAAATGGGCATATTAATGTCGCTAAAGATCCATTTTCTTCACAATCATTTAGATTTTTTCCCTGATGATTTAGGAACTTGTAGCGATGAGCATGGCGAAAGGTTCCATCAGGACATTGCGGCTATTGAAAAGCACTTTAAAGGAAAAGACATTACGCATATGCTTGGCGAATACTGTTGGTCTATTTGTCGCGATACTGAAGCAAATGCTTACAACCGCAAAAATAAAAGGCCTAAATTTCTTTAAAAACATTAAAATTTTTAATGTAACAATTCTTTATTTTTATAAAACAAAAGTAATAAAAAAAATTGTTTTTAAAAATTGTTGTTTAAAAAAAACGATAATCATTTTAAAAAAAAAAAATTGTAGGAAAATCTGAGAATTGATAAAAATCTATTTTTTAAAAAAATTGACGTGATACAGACATTTCCACGAGTCTGCCTGCAAAAACTCAGCTCGATTGGATCACTGAAAAAGGTTCAAAACTCTGACTAACTCCACTGCAGCGACAATTCTATTCCGATCAAGTAGCTTTAGCCAGAATTGTCTTTTAAAACTAAGAAGCATCAATGATAATTGAAAACATTTCTTTCGAAGCCAATAATATTATTTGCAGAATATATTTCATATATACTTATATAATTATATTTACATGCTAAAAAAAATTACCCCAGCAAGATATTGCAGGAACCATGTATATGTTTGCAAGCCTTGCTTTCATGAATTGAAGATCTGCTGTTGTTTGTTTCTTTGTTGTCTGTCACGGTTTTGTTTACAGCAGTTTTCAACAAACAACGCCACATTTGGGTCATAAAAACGCATATTATCCGATTAACCTATTAATCATTGTGGATCAAATATGTAATATTGAATAGCAAACACAGTGTGTTCCGACACAAATATACTACATTTGCGACAAACTACAAACACGTTTTATGGCAATACCCTTATGGCCAGAATTAAAAAACCGAGAAAAATTTATTAATTTAGAATAGATCTGAAAATTGTGATTTTGATTATTCTTTCAATACACTGAAAAAGTAATTGATTATCATCAGCACAATAAAAAAGTTTCGTCAACAGTTTTACATTAATTTAATGTGCAATTTCATTGATACAATGGCAATTTTCCTGGAATTAACGAGTCACATTTTTCTAAATTCGTCGATTATTGTACCCAAGACGTGTATATTCCAAGTGGTAGCATTAAAATGGCTGCATAAATACTTTTCATGCCGTTGTGGTCCGAACTTCTCAAACTCGAATGTATTTTGTTTCGCACTTTTTTAGTCAGTTTTATTGTGATTACTAAGTGAAATTTTTCATCTTTATACATGACATAAACAAGTGGTACTGACTCAACAACAAACAGCTCTCAAATTTCCAAAATGAAGAGTTCGGAATGCTCTCCACTATTGAAGTAAAACTGGAGCAGTGCAGGTGAGACACCCTGCACTTTAAGTTAACGTAATTAATATCTTGGATTGAACACAGGTTTGAATATAATTATTGCACCAATGTTTTCAGTCAACTACCAATATTCAATGCACCAATGTTTTAATTCAACTGCATTATATCAATTATTATATATAATTAATCATCCCGAATTCCGGAGAAAACCACAAATAAATCTCGACTTCCCGAATTCACAAATTTTCCGGGAAAAGAAACCGCTACTTCAAATCAATGGCCAATTTATCCAACAGCTGTGAATAATACATATTCGGCGGTGAACATTTTACCATTTTCATGGAAATCGATGTCAATAACACCGTATTAATCCCAAAAAAATTGCTGCCATGTTGGTCGACAGACCCACCTTGGTATTTATTTTTGGTACACTTTCATCCGGAGAAGTCCACTGCTTTGACTGTTGCTTGGTCTCTGATGTTACGAAACGGCGCGAAAATACCTTCGGATTGCAGTTGAACACCGCCAATCGCTCATTTGATGTGATCTAACGGTTACGCTTCTAGTCGACCGTGATTATTAGCGACACCTATCGCGTGCATAGCATTTCCATGTCCAAGTATTCATTCAAAATATGACGTACATGATTAGCTGAGATGCCTATAGCTTCATCCATCTCACGCACTTTCATTATCCATTAAATTCTGCCTACCTCCTTTGGGCATCCTGAACTTTCGGCGTCACATGTGCCGGTATTCTGAAAACCATTTATTCGATATTCATGAGATTGTTTGCTTCAATGGTTGTCAAACCATAGAGTAATACTTAAGAGTTGCCATTACTCTCTTCGTTGCCACTTCATGACGACGAGGTAGTAGGCCATTTCATAGAGTTTTGTTTGCTGCTGTATATCTTACCAATTTTACACTTTCGTTGGACATAAAACGGATAGAAATCAAAGGGAATGCGTATTTTCGTTCAATGCAAACAATATAATACCCTTTTCACATTTACCGCGTTACGCCGGCGTTTCGCTCTCTTTCGATGATTTCAGCGAAACACACCTTAATTGGCACTTATTTCCATACAAAAAAAACGCAAACATTATGCTCTTTTTACTGTATTTTGTTTGAAACCACAGTAAAATTGAGAGAGAGAGCACAGTGTTGTACTCCAATAGTAGTTAAAAAAAGGAGTAAAATGAAAAAATTTCCATTGCTGGTTCAAAGCAAATGTCAGAAAAATGAGGTAAACCAAATCTGTTTGTTTACATTATGTATGTATCAATGTTGTTTTATATTTCTTTATTCACAAATGTGCGTTTGTGTTGTTTACAGTCAATACAGAAAACACAAAACAGAAATGAGAAATGTCACATGAAACCACAGTAGTTAAAAAAAGTACAATGTGAACACCATGGTTTTGAAATGATCTCAAGAGAGCGAAACGCCGGCGATTCAGCTGAAACGCGGTAAATGTGAAAAGGCTATAAAACATAATTTAGCTGTCATTAGTATCAATAAACACTATTTAACATTAGTTTCTGTCTTCTTTGGTATCTCATTCTCCATCATTTCCCTAGTACCTTTTCGATCAGCTGTGCATTAGTCACGGAGGAAGTTCAAAATATCACGGAGCCGTAAATCATATGTTTGATTTACCCCGCTGAACTAATTTTTTAACTAGGTTCTAATTTTCTCGGTCTAAAATAAAACATATTATAATGAAATTGATTTATTTAATGTTGGGCCGAAATCCCGGCGGTACTGCAATACCGGGCCAACCCGCGACAGAAATGGAGCAAGCCCCTAAACTTCCGTCAATTTCCAAAAATCAGTTTAACATTTGTTGTCCTCCGATGGAGGATCTATCAGATGTTAAGCTGATAAGAACAGATACTACACTTTGATCTTAGCCATAAGGCCGAGAAGCGATAACCTCAACAACTATAGTGAAAATACTTATGAGAAATTATTTTCAAACTAAATGAGAATTATAAAGCGGAAAAAGGAGATTCCTTTCAACAATGCTTGATATATACCATCCTACGCAGGTACAGAAAAACGTGATGATATATCTCACTATGTCCTTTCTTTCCTTTGGAGCATTTTTAAATCACATAGGAATACATGGGTAATAATTTACTACCTGGGATTGCACACAAGTGTGCGTTGATAAATGCACAATGAATGCATAAAAATTATCCTCTATAATCGGTGATTCATTTATACTTAGGTACTTTAGGTAAGTAAGAGTCACATAATCAGCCTTATTACGAGTGTCGTCGTACTTCGACAACGACAATTTTGTAAAAGATTAAAGATAAAACGCCAACTTTGTCTTTAATCTCTTACAAAACTGTCGTAGTCGAAATACGAGAACGTAATTCGTAATAACTCTGAATAAAAAATAAAACTGATTTTTTTTCGAGTAATCTGTATTATCGCACAAATGATACATTCATCACATGTACTTTAACATATTTTTTCAAATAGTGGGCGTAACCGCAGCTACTGCGGTCTATTCTGAGGTTCCTATTTTCTAGGACGCGCTAGAGAATTTCGAGTTATATTTGGAGAATGCTGCCATGGCTTCGCGGTCTGTCTGCTAACTAACGACGACTTGTTGTAGGCAAATGCCGCCGACATCACTGGCTTCAATTTATGGCGGAAAATACTGCGTTAATAGTCCGCGTTACCGGGCTCCATTCACGGTTACGCTTCACTCGGCCTCATTTCTGAATAAATATTGATTGAAGGTCATAAACCGCACCGAATCATAGATTTTCTGTATGTAGTGACCTCATCGGTTTACCCTTCAGCCCAAATACGGTAATTTGCTTCGCCCTCGGCGATATAGCTGATTTTCGTTGAACAGCTGATAATTTATAGACGATGAGCTGGGCTAACCCTGTGTTTACACGAGACAAGACAATTGAGAATATGTATGAGTTGTCAAAGAAGAGAAAAAATGTTTGTGTAACGTAGGCGGCCAGAGAATTTTAAAGACAATACACTTTTAGGCAACCGCTGTCAGTGGCTTTGTGTGCGGTCTTTGTGGACAATGTTTCGATTTTTTGTGTGAACCATTACAACGAAACTTTACGGAGTTGGCCGCTTTCATAAAATCATTTGCCAAACTTACTGGCTTCGAAAAATCAGAGACAGTGCCGAAGGCAATGAGCGAAGTGTGAGTGTTTCAGTCGCTATCGTCTCCGAAAAACTGTCTCGTGTAAACGCCAGGTAAATCCTACCATGATGAAATTAGCATGACATTTTGATCTGACATAAAATCCCATTTTGAATTATCATTTCGATGACTGTTCATAAAAATCATCCGACAGCAATGATGCCCAACAGAAGTGGTACCAATCAAGCATTTTTAGTGCAATTCCAGCATTATCTGGTTTTTTTTTAAAATTTTTTTGACGTTCTCCCGTAATACTTTAGCGCTTTTTGTCGACAAACTACCTTCATTCTGAAATGTATGGCTGGTTCTGTGGTTTAGTAAGATAAAAGTAATTTTCAATCAAGAATTATATCATAACTAGAATTATCAATGGTTTGTATGCCAATTGCCATTTAAAAATCCATACACGCTGAAAAAAACGGCCCCTGTATCATAGTGCAGGAACCATGTATGTATTTGGAAAATTGGTTTTATATTTCTTCGTTGTCTGTAACGTTTTTGTCCTCAGCAATCTTCAACAAACAAAGCCAAATTTTGGCAGCCAACGCATTTTTTATAACATACTAATCATTGTGTCTCCAACATGTAATATTGAAGAGCAAACATAATGTGTTTGGATACAAGTATACTATATTTGCGACCAGCTACAAGCACGTTATATATTCATCCAAACCACAACAAATCCAGCCGCAAACACATTATGTGTCGCAAACAGAAGCGACCCAGTGGCGGAGGTCATGACCTGGAAGGCCTGAAATCATGACCAAACAGGCCTTCCTTAAAATACGGACGTCCTTCCCTTCACATTACCTACTCCTTTCTTTTTAACATAGCGTGAGATTGAGAGGCAAGGCCTTCCTTGCTCATTGTCTAAAGAAGGCATTAGAGGGCATGCAAAGAGGAAGGCCTTAGAAGGCATTTACTTTAATTTATTTTTGTTAAACAAAAATAAAATTAAAATAATTTATTTTTATCACAAAATCATTATCCACTTCTACATATTTATTTATATGTATGTATGTATCTATCTTAGAAAGTTGTACCACGCCCAACAGCAAATTAAACATTTTAAAAATACCCTGAAAAATATTAAATAAAAAATATAATTTTAAAATTTGTATGAAATTTTCCAATCAAATTACGATTAAAAAGAGTCGGAAAAGAAATTTCTCAAAATTTTAAAAATTTTCTTCTGGGTTATATCTGATGAAAAAATGCATGCATTCCGCAGGCCTTATTTTAGGAAGGCATTACAAAAGAACCGCATGCCTTATTTGTGGAAGGCCTTGCGACTTCCGCCGCTGGGGATGTCGCTACCGAATTGAACACAGCCCACAAGCAGGGACTGATGCTTTGAAGCATGGTAAAATAAGGAAGGTAAACTCATTAGAACAGATGTTTTCAATTTTTTCATTGTGGTTGATCGTTTCAGCTGTCAAACTCATATGTACTTTGTTTTTGTTTCATTTTGTTTCCTGTGTTGTTGGTATACTTACGTTTATAGATTGACAACTTAAGCTATTTAAACAAAAACAAAATGCCTGTTGTTGCTGCCTACAACAACAACAACGTCTACTGCTACTACTTGGTTATTATACTATGCTTTGAATCAAACATAGTCGTTGTGTACTTGTGAATTGACGATCGCGTGTGTGGGAAAATTACGATTACTGTCTGCCTCGCGATTCTGGAGCTGTCATTACATCAGGACACAATACAGCGGTTTGGTGTGTTTCATGGGCTGTAGGAATCATTGGTTCATATTTCCTAATAATTAAACCTGACGGAACGTAACTATGAAAGACGACCGTTCTTCCATCGTCTAATTTCGGTCTGAAATTGAAGCTCGTGATCTCGACCACATTTGGTTCCAACAAGAGAATGCTACTTCTCAAAACCGCCCGTGAAACCATGACATTATGGCGAATAACTCGATTAGAAGTTAATTTCACACTTCGATCCGGCGAATTGGTCGACCTGATACCACACCACTAAACTTTTTCGTTTGGGTCTCCTTACAGTGCAACGACTTTGTGGATAAACCATCTAGGATTGTGGAATTGAAACCGAATTTTTCTCCCGTCAGTCGACAAATACCACTCGCAGTGCTCAAATGCGTCATCAAAAATTGCGGTCTCAAAATATTCCATGTTTGCCGCAGTTACGGCCAACATTTGTATGAAATACGTGTTAAAAAAATATATATTACAAAGAGTGATTCTTTTATATAATACGAGAAATACTTATATTCCAATAATTTTTACCCTTTCCCATTTTTGAAAAATCTACCTTCGAATGAATCACCCATTATAATGGCCCGCTTTAATTCATGACTGAGCATATACATATATCATATAGTAAATCATACTAGAGATAATATTTGGCTCATCTGCCGTTTCCTTTCACTCTCTTCTTGATACGGTCGGTGTGATAGAGATATGTTTGATGAAAAGTGACTACACCAGGTGGTATTACAATAACTTCTTGCTTTAATTCTTCATGACGTTTTGGTGAAAAACTGTCAAATTTAAATGTGCTTTACACTTTTTTATTTACTGTTATTGTTAGCAAAAATTTGTGTTGTATTTAACACAATAATTTTAACACACAAAACGAAATGTCGCTGTTGTTATTTTGTTCGTTGTTTTGAACCATTGCCTCTAACTGGTATTAGTAAAGCAATTCTTTTCAACATCGAATGTAAATATCGCACCAGGCCAAATGTCATAAATTTGGTGAGAGAACTATTAGGTCTACTATAAGTATTAGTCTATGGTATATTTTAACTCATCCCTGTGTGCAATCTCAGGTAGCAAATTGTACCTATGTGTGTGTTTCATTACGGTTTAAAAACACGACGAGACAGATAATTGTAGAAAGGGCATTGTGCCAAAATTTATTATATTCTTATCTACCTACATAGCATGGTAAATATCAACCACCGTTAAAGGGTATTACCGTTTTGCACTTTATAATTCTCATGTAGTCTGAAAATAATTTCTCATAAGTATTTTCAAGATTGTCGTTGAGGTTATCGCTTCTCGGCCTTATGGCTAAGATCAAAGTGTAGTATCTGTTCTTATCAGCTTAACATCTGATAGATCCTCCATCGGAGGACAACAAATGTTAAACTGATTTTTGGAAATTGACGGAAGTTTAGGGGCTTGCTCCATTTCTGTCGCGGGTTGGCCCGGTATTGCAGTACCGCCGGGATTTCGGCCCAAATTATATAAATCAATTTCATAAACCGTACACAATAATTATTAGTACACAGAGAAATATAAGTATATTAAAGAGCTAACCCATGGCAAAATAAGTAGGGTAGAAGCAGTAGGAATTGAAGGTATTTTGTTTTTATTACAGGAGCCGACCTTGTCAAATTCAGTCGATCGAAATGCAGGTTATATCAGGAGGAATTGTTGTAATTTTCGGCAACAACCACAAGGATAAGAAAAAATTTCGTCAGCTATTTTAATGCTACAACCTGTACTAGATACATCTTAAATTGATATAAACAACATTTGACAAGGTCGGACCGCAACGACAAGAAAAAATTTAAATCAGATTTTCTAACGCTTCCACCTGTAATAAGCTAACTATTTTACCAACAGTTTTACAAGGGTTCCGAACGGTATTTTGAGAAGCCTTTTCATAGTTAAATACTCGATAGAGTCGCCGTCACTATGCGTGGTCAGAGCAGGTATCGGACCCAAGATCTTATGTACAAGAAGCGCGCACCCTAAGCCATTGCACCACCGACGGCTAGCAACCATTGAACTGCTTCATAAAATACTGAAATGAGTTTTTTTTTTAATATAAAAGTGCTGAAAGAAACAGATGTTACAGTTTCCGACATGAGCCCTTTTCGAATTTGGTGATTCAATTATTTTTGTTGTGGTTACGAGTTTTTTGTTGATATTTGGTTTTTGAAAATTTTAAAACAACACAGAAAATTTGTACAAATGAAGGAAACATTCATAGAGTAATGTCATATAGAGCTGTAGTCTTTCTCTGCTGGTGTTTTGTTTCACACTCTTCGTGGTGCAGTCGGTGCGATACACAGTTATTGGACAAAAATTGACTTACACCAGGTGGAATTACAAAAATTGTTGACACAAATTTTTCACCTTTTTGTTGTATTTTATTGTTAGTATATATTTGTGGTGCATTTACGCAAAAATTTTAACGCATAAACCGAAATGTCGTTGCTGATTTAGTGTTGGTTGGTTTGAGCCATTGCCTCTATCTGGTATTATTAAAGCAATACTATCCAACATGCAACGTCCATATGCAGTACATCAAACTTCGTAAAGTGACTGAGTCAAATCGCTTCTCTATTAGACTTGTGTCGAACTCGTTCACTAGTTCTCGAACTCGTTCATTTAAGTTGCCCGGACATAACAATGACGAACACAATCGCGATATCGAACATGTGCATTATATACGTGAGGGTGGTGTCTGGTCACCCTAAATGAACTAGGTAGTTCATGAACTACCCAACTCTATTCTCTATACATCATTTCTCTACGGCACTATTTATTTGGATCGATTAATTACTGCATCACATTTAGTTCCTAAAGATTATTTCATGGTCCAATACATGGTCCAATTATGAAAGTCCAACTTTGGGGACACCTTTTTCAACATATATTTTTCTATTTATGCGTGTCATGACACGTCGTTTGAGCCCCATATTGACCAAAATACACTAGGGATCGAAACTTCAGTAGGGAACTATAAGTACCATCATGTAAAAAATAAGTTTGATGTATCTCTAATCAGTTCTTCAATACAAATCTTTTGAGGCCTCACGGTTGAATTTCCAAAAAAAAACTGTGTTTTCCCCATTGTACAACCTTCTGGTTATGTTCCTTTTTGTTCAATATGTGCGATGGTTCAATGGACAGACATTCAGAATTGTAGTGACGGCCCCTGGGTTCATCCCCATTCCAAGTAAAACGTAAATACTGAAATAAATTTGTATTTGGAATTCAATAAAATACAACTATTACCGAGGGTAGACTTTCATCAATAATAAGCCCTATTCAGTGAAATATACTTCGGTTGCGCTAAATGAGGAAGGAATTTGTCGCAAACATTATTGAGAGTAATATTCTTTTTAAGCTTACAGAACGATTGTTCGTTTAGTGGACAAAATTTTACCAGTTGTTGGTTGGACCCGATGGATTTTTAAGTTTTTTTTAGTGTTACCGTCTATCGTTTGTTGTAAACGATTTTGATTTTCACAAATGTTTTAGTTCATTTATCGGTAATGCAATGATATGTTAATTACATTTGCTGCAATTACATTCCCCAAAGAAATTTCAGTTAGTTGAGATTTAATTTAACTGCATCGAAATGTATCTCTCAGTGTATACTCAGAGAAATAATTGTTTGAAAAGAGTTTGTAGCAACTGCAAGTTCGTCTGTTACCACCGACTGAATTTAGTCCACACAACTGAACTTCGGTCGCAGCAACCTCGTTTCGTAACAGATTCAGTTGTGACATCTGAAACTTCAATTATATTGGTTCTGTTTTCGAAATTGTCTATAATTTCGATTGCAACAACAGAATTTGGAATGAAATCGGATGTAGCAACCGATAATGGTACCCAATTCGGTTGCAGCAACCGAATGTGGCATCAATTCTGGTGCAACAGCCGAATTTGGCGTAAATTTGGCCATACGCTTAGGCTGATTTCCTATAGAAACTAAGCTTAGATCTCAGTCGAGCTTTTTTCTAATAGAAACTAAGCTGAACTGTAAAGTGAAGCCGAGTTCAGCTTAAAACCCAGCTTAGTTTCCTACAGAAACTCAAGCTTTGCTATAAACCGAGCCAATTTTCTGTAGGAACCACAGCTTTGCTATAAACTAAAACTATTTCGAAAGAAAACTAAGCTCAGCGAACCCGGTTTACTATAAAAAAAAACTAAACGCAGCTCTATACTGACCCTGTTTTCTATAGAGAATTATGCGCTGCTCTAAACTGCGTCTACTTTTCTATGGAAAACTAAGCTGGGCTCTAAACTGAGCCTACTTTTCTATAGAAACTAAGCTCAGTTCTAAAGTGAGCCTACTTAAGCTGAGTTGTAAAGTGAATCGTATTTCCTATAGAAACCCGAGCTCAGCTCTAAACTGAGCCTACTTTTCTATAAGAAACTAAGCTCAGCTCTAAACTGAGCCTACTTTTCTATAGAAAACTAAGCTCAGCTCTAAACTAAAGCCTACTTTTCTAAAGAAAATTAAGCTCAGCTCTAAACTGACCCTACCTTTCTATAGAAAACTAAGCTCAGCTCTAAACTGAGCCTACTTTTCTATAGGAAACTAAGCTCAGCTATAAACTGAGCCTACTTTTCTACGGAGAACTAAGCTCAGCTCTAAACTGAGCCTACTATTCTATAGAAAAATATGCTCAGCTCTAAACTGAGCCTACTTTTCTATAGCAAACTAAACTCAGCTCTAAACTGAGCCTACTTCTCTATAGAAAACTAAGCTCAGCTCCAAACTAAACCTAATTTATTATAGAAAACTAAGCTCAACTCTAAACTGAGCCTACTTTTATAAGAAAACTAAGCTCAGTTCTAAAATGAGCCTACTTTTTTATAGAAAACCGAGCTCAGCTCTAAACTGAGCCTACTTTTCTACAGAAAACTGAACTCAGCTCTAAACTCAGTCTAATTTTCTATAGACAACTAAGCTCAGCTCAAAAGTGAAACTACTTTTCTAATTCGGTTGTGACTACCTTTAATTCGGTTGTGACAACCACTAATTCGGTTGTGATGATCTCTAGTGTGGTAGTGACCACCTCTAAACTCGGTTACCGCTAATTCGGCTGCCGTAACCGAATGTGTCTGTGAGGGTATAGCCCTGCTCACTGTAACCTTCAGCAAGATAGCACATGATATTACTCTCCTTCTTAGTATCTCAGTACAATGAGTATTAGATGTTGCAGAGATCGCATATGAAATTAGTGTTGTTTTAAAATAAAACAGTACACGAGATACGAGTGCAATTTTATTTGCCGCTTATGAATCCTTCGGCTTGCTAGCGAATGGTGGCATATATTTATTTCGCTACGCCTATAAGCACTGCAAAGCTTTCGCCTCTAAAGAAACTCTTTGAAGAGTTTGCCTACATATACATGTTTGATGGAGTGCAGTGGGCTTTCAGAGACTGTTTAACTTAATTGACAAATCTAAGTAAAAATCCTTTAAAATTGCTTGAGTATTAATATCTCATGACTTTTCAAGAGATTTACAAATATCTAAAAATGTTGCCTACTTATAGGAGTTTAATATATTATTGTGTGCTTTTGAGGGATAATTTTTTTTTTTTGAGATCGCCTTATATGTTACTTTTAAGCCGCCCCTGCTGTTGCCCTATTGAAACAAATTCATTGCATCAATGTCAGCAAATACTATATACATACATGGGGGAGACAGCGGCTCATCCCTTCGTCCACAAATGATACAATTGTGAACCACATTAAAGCCGGTAACCCTCTAGAATGCACAAGAATAACCCTTTTCTCCAAGCAACACCGCCAAACACCCCAGCCAGGATAAGGCAACACACAAACACCAACAACAACAGGGAGTAATAAAATTCTCCAAAATAAAGAAAAGAAAGGATAAAATAATAAAAACACCCAAAACCACCACCACCACGTTTTGGATACTATGGATACTTTCAACTGCTACAACTGCTGATACTACTTGTTCCCGTCAAAAGAGTGGTAGTTTACCTTTGTAGGATCTCCCTAAGGATTTTTAGGGAGCACATAAATTTTAGTGAAATGCGCTTTATGCACTGAGACTTAAAGCGTCAACTCTCCCATTCGTAAAACGCCTGCGCCTACAAAGCTCCCTTATTCCCCCAACAGCCAATGGCATTGGTGTAAATTTTCCCTTAATGCTCTCTTCGACAACCAATGAGAGCAGTGCATATTTCCAGGCTGAACAGAAACCTGGAAATGGAAGCTTATATCATTGCAGTGGTTGCAATGCAACCATCATGTCACTCTATGCAGTCGTTGCACGCGGAGGACATGACATGACACGACGCATTGCAAATGCGACGCTAAAAGATTTATTGCTCAATTTCATCCAGGGAAAATGCCGGTAAATGTGAGCTGAGCATGTTCAGAGTATAATAGGGAGAGGGAGCAAAGCTTATATTCTTCTTCTATTTACAGTTAAAAAGTTTCCATTACAACACCCTTTTGGTTATGCTTTCGTATATGGGTGCATGTGAAGATATGCAATATAAATAGTGTGCGACAAGAGCGGAGGGGGGTTAAGGATATGAGAGTTATATTGCACTCGCTGGGAAGGTGTTTATGTGTGTGAGTGCAATTTGCTTTGAATTTACTACAAGTGCGCATTTGTAGTATTTACTTTAACGTAGACGCCCAAGTGTGTGCAACACTTTTGGTGTAAATTCAAACACGATGGTCTCTTGTAGCTCTTCTTCTCTTTTTCTGCTTCTTTAATCCTTTTTCCATGATATTTACTTATACTTCACATGCATTCACAATTTTGCTGTATGGGCCGGTGAACTCATAAAAGTCGACATTAATATTTGCTCTAAATTTTTGGTTTTTTATATCTTTGTTAGCGGATACTTTTGTCACTGATATCTTATAGTAAAGGTGACAAATATTTATTTCGTTGCGCTCAAATGCTGTGCAAAGCCTTCACCGCAAAACAAACGATTTAAAGATGTTGCCTACTTATAGGTGTTTGCTGAATTATAGTGGGCTTGCAGGGGCTGTTTTATTTATTGGAGGAATTTAAGTAAAAGGCTTTTAAAGGTGTTTGCATTAAAATGTCCTATGGCTGTTTAAGATATTCTCAATTGTTTTAAAATGTTGCCTGCTTTCACTTGCATTCAGTATATAATATATGGGCTTGCGAGTGCTCGTTTTTGGTGCAGTGGATAGGGTGCTCAACTTTTGTGCATGAGTACGTGGGTCTACTTTTCCGCTCTTACCGCCAATCTATTATTTCGGCGACGGTCACCTGTCATATTGATGGTGGCACTATCGAGTAATTAGCCATGAAAAGGTTTCCCAGAATTCGTTCGAAATCAGGAAATAATGTTAGGTACCAGTCAGTGAGTATAAAAATATAAAGCTCACGTCGTAGTGCTGTTGAGAAGCTCTCCCCTAGCCCTTCATGTAATGTAATGGAGAAACAAGTAATAAAGTAATTTAGTTTGAGGAGGGAAGTCGAGCTATTGGTACTGCCTATGGACCCACTTCTGTTGCAGCACTTAAGCCAAGATGAGGCTGAAAAATAGAAATATATAAGCCTAGGTTAGGTTAGGTGTTGGTGGCTGTCGATGAATGACCCTTACTTAATTATTAATGTGACCACAAACAACCCAGAGGGGTCAAGGGCCTTTCAAAATGAGGATGACATGTTTCTCCAACCGGCTCGACCTTCAGCTTTTCATCTCCAGTTGGCAACATGAAGCTCTCGCAGGCAATATTCCACCTGGTCTTTTAAGTGAAGTCTTGGTCGTCCTATTTTTAAAAGATCTTCGAGTACGCCTTTGAATACCTTTCGAGCTGGTTCCTTTACAATCCATTCTACTGCCATCGCCTAGCCAGCATAAACGCGTTATTTTGATATGAATAACTACGTGGATGTCGGGATACATATTGTACGGCTCGTGGAGGAGGTAAACAAAAATATTATTTTAGCGATTGGGCGCTCCGCATCGTCTCCGAGATATAGGCGTTTTAATTTTGGCGATTTTTTGAAAAAAAAATCGTACTTTTGGTTTGTGTCCAGACTAACATATTTCTTGTTTAATGGGAAATTTTCTAGGTGGAGCCTGTTTATTACATATTGTAGTTTGAACCGAATAAAAAGTAAGTTTAGAAAAGCCAAAGTGAAAGAAGTTTAAAAAAATAACATCTTAAAGAAGTACGTTTGCTTAAAAAAGTAAATTTTCTTACAAAAAGTACCTTTTCTTAAACAAAGTAATTTTTTAAATAAGTACCTTCTCTTAAAAAACTACATTATCTTACAACAAATTGCCTTTTCTTAAAAAACTAAATTTTCTTTAAAGAATACCTTTTTTGCAAAACAAAATATCTTTTCTTGAGATAAGTACCTACACTCTAATTTTTAAATTTATGCATAACATTTATGAAACAATTTCGTAAATTTTATGAAACAAAACTTATTCATTTCATCATCGTAAATTTGATGAAACCATATTTATTCATGGCATCTGCGAAATATTTTCAAATAATTTTCATTTAATTCATCTTTGTGATCCCCGGGAAACTGAACAGCTGTCGCAACTATAGCCACAAATCATTTTCAAGGATTTTTTTTTTTTTTAAATTAATTTATTCTTTCGACCAACACTTACTTATTGACAAACATAAAATACGGGGTAAAGCATGAAACACATAGACGACGACAGGCTACATGAACACACGACTACAAATGCCGCTGACTGCAAATGTAGTCGTGTGGCAGCTACTGAATTATTTTCAAGACGGCAACTGCAAAGTAAACAGTTCATCTGTAATGTTGACGTTTGTGTTATTGTGTTATTTGTGATAGAAGAAAATAAAATGTCTGGAGAATATTTAATAAATATTATTACAAACATAACAAAAATTGTGAAAACAGTTGATTATTCTGTCAGTGGTGCCACTTCAGGCATTGACAGCTCTAACCTGTTGATTGTCGCCCACACAAATAGAAATTAGTTTAATTCAACTACAGCTACATAAGTAGCATAGACAACAACCTGCAGTCGTGTCGCCTTGCCGTCGTCAAAATATTTACTTGCATATAAACGCATGTATTTTATTTTTGACAGGTTGTGGTCGGTAGCCTGTCGTCGTCTATGTGTTTCATGCTTAAATATAACCATAAGGGATTCATACAACTTATTCCTAACATTAAAAAATACTCTAAGGACTATCCATTCTACTACTATATACTTTACAGTGTTCAGGATGAGGCGCTTACATATTGTTTATATTTTCAAGGATTGTTGTGACGCGGTCAAAATATATGTAACGAAATCTCTGAATGCAATGAGAATTCTTTTGTACACAATTGGTCGAAAAATAATGCAGGCAGCAAATACAACACACTGAATATTGTTTTTGTCATTCAATTAATGAAGAACATTTAATGTTTTTTTAAAATTCGTAAAATTTTACGAAAGTTATTAATAATATTTATGAAATTTACAAAAAAAACTTCATAAGATCGTGATTTTTGTGGCGCATATAATCGCCCATCTGAGCAAGCCATCCGACAAACTATGGATAGATTTCATAGCACATACCCTCTAAATGATGCAATAAGACCAACACTTCGAAGAATTGTACGTACTGAAGTGAATATCGCCGCTGTAAACGAAAGTGTGGAAGAAGATACAAATTTACAAATTTTACTACGTGGAAAATTTTGCCCAACGATCTTGGTCTACACCCGTATAAGATCTAGCGGATGCAGGAATTAGGGCTACGAGACCATCATATGCGTCATTCTTTCGTCGATTGTGCTCTAGAGTAGGACTTTACGCCACCGAGCCACGTAGCCGCCTGGTTACGTAGAAATCGGCGCTGCGGCGGCGGTGGCATGGTTCGGCGGCTTATAACTTTTTGTTTAGACTTTCATATAATCGATCAATTATTGGCATTGTCCTCATTTACAACACACGTTGCAACCCCAAAAATTGCAAACTATAACGCTACAACACCAACATCCATTTCCATTCCCTAACATGTTACAGCAAACTTTACAAGTAGAACAGGTCTGCTTAGCATTCGCCAGGTCAATTTACTAATAAAAAAAAATAATGGTTTCCCATTACATTCCATGAAGGAATCGGGGAGAGCTTCTCACAACCAGTGAGCTGTGCGCTTTCTAGTTTTATACTCACTGAATTTACTAATAATTAGCAATAGCCGCCGCCGCCAGGTTAGTCGACTAAGCCACCGCCGCTGGCTTTCCCAGGGCCCTACGCCGTCGCAGAAGCAGAAACAATCGGCGTAAACCTCTACTCTAGAGTAGTTGGAAACTGCCACGATGTTTTATCGCAAAATTGTGTACGGCGATTAGTCTCATTTTTGGCTTAACGGGTTTGTTAATAAACAAAATTGCCTCATATGGAGTGACTCCAATCTACAACAGACCCTACAGACTCCAATATATCCAGAAAAATGCACCGTTTGTTGCGGTTTACACGGTGGCGACATCATCTGACCCTATTTCTTCAAAATTGAAGCCGGAGGTCGGGATACGGACAATGGAGATCACTACCGCATCTTGATCAATGAATTGTTGCTTGAAAATATCGATGACATTGATCAGGGCGATATGAGGTTTAAACAGGATGGCGCTATGTGGCATACGGCGACCCCAACTATCGATTTATTGAAATTTATATTTGGCGATATGTTGATTTCGAGAAAGGGACCTGTCAATTTGCCTCCAAGGTCGTGTGATTTCACACCTCTCAATTATTTCTTGGGGGGCTACTTGAAGTTACAGATTTATGCTGATAAACCAGCAACAATTGACGCCTTGGAGTCCACAATTGTTGGTGTTATTCGTGACATACGGCTGGATATTCTCGAAAACGTGATCCAAAATTAGACGTCTAGACGCGCTTCGTCATGAAACCATGAAAGCATTTTCAAATTCTAATGTCATATATTGATATATCGAAAGGGTTTTTTTTTGTTTAAATTTTAATTTTTTGTATTGGTCTTTACAATTTAAATTTCTATCGCGCTTAAAAGCACCCTTTATTACGGAAATTATTTGATTTTTGAAAATCTAAATTTAAAAAAAGCTTTTCTTCAAAAAAAAATGCCTTCTCTTACAAAAATTCCTTTTCTTACAAAAATTCATTTTCCTAAAAGTACCATTTCTTAAATATAGAGTATCACCTTTTCTTTTGTTTTCTTGAGATAAGTAGCCTTCCTGAAAATAAGTAAATTTTCTTAAAAAATAGCCTTATCCTAAAAAGATATGGTTATTTTTTAACTACCTGCTCTTAAAAAAGTGTTTTTTGTAAAGTTTACATTTTACAAGATCCATTTAAATTACAGTATGTTTCAAATGGCGCCTTAGGTGTGTTGGAACTAACTACTACATAATAAAGGGTTTTTCAACAGAGACGCTGCAAAAGTAAATCGATAGGGACAGAAAACGACGCCATATTTTTCCCCGCTCTTTTGACATTTCTCTTCAGTAAGGTTTGCCATTTCATCATGGAAAGATATACGAGCCAACAACGAGTCGAAATTATTAAAATTTACTACCGAAATTTGGAGTCAGTGGCCTCAACTTTAAGAGCGCTACGTCCAATTTATGGTCGTCATAATCGTCCTACCAGATCAACAATTGAGCGTCTAGTGGAAAAATTTGGATCCACAGGCACAGTACAAAATGTTCCCGTGCCAGTGAGACGACAAGAAGTGCCCGTAGTGTCGAGAATATTGCTGCCGCTGAGGCTTCAGTTCAAGAAAGCCCAAATGTGTCTCTCACAGCTTTGGGCATCTCTGTGACGTCGTTGTGGCGAATTTTGCGAAAAGATCTTGGCCTACATCCTTACAAGATCAAACTGACGCAAGAACTGAAGCCTCTTGAAGCCGCCATAAGCGTCGTGTGTTCGTGAATTGGGCTGAGCAACAACTTGAAAATGATTCGGATTTTCATCGGAAAATCATCTTCAGTGATGAGGCTCATTTCTGGCTGAATGGCTTCGTCTATAAGCAAAATATGCGTTATTGGTCAGACAGCAATCCACACGTAATCCATGAGTCATCATTGCATCCCGAAAAAATTACGGTTTGGTGCGGTTTATGGGCCCGCGGCGTCATTGGGCCGTACTTCTTCCGTGATGATCAAGACCGGCACATTACTGTGAATGCGCATCGCTACCGTTCAATGATAACCGAATATTTGTGGACCCAATTGGATAATATAGACTTGGAGGACATGTGGTTCCAACAGGATGGCGCCACAAGCCACACAGCGAATGCCACAATCAATTTATTGGAAACCAAGTTTGTTGAACGTGTTATCTCACGAAATCGCCCAGTCGATTAGCCGCCTCGGTCGTGCAATTTGACGCCGTTAGATTATTTCCTGTGGGACTACGTCAAGTCTATGGTCTATGCCAACAAGCCAGCGACGATTGATGAACTTCATACGAATGTCGAACGTGAAATTGCAGCAGTATCGGCCGATTTATGCTTGAAAACCGTCGCAAATTGCGTTCAGCGTCTGGACTTCTGCAAGCGTTCCCGTGGTGGCCATGCAAAAGAAATCGAGTTCCATTCATAATGGCATCGAACGTACTTTCACAGGAATAAAGAATTTCATTGGTATCTAAAACCGGTTTTGTTTTATTTATTTCAATGTTAACGCCATTGATTATTTTAAGAATATATGATAAAAACAAAAAATACATTTTAAAAATCTTATCGTTAAGACTCGAGAAAATAAAACTTATGGACTCGTTACCGTAATTAGATTCAAAGTCGCTTAATCCAAAATAATATGTCAATGCAGTCCATTGTTCCAAAATTCCATCGATTGCTGCCTGAAATTAAAGACATAATAAACATTACTTTTGGTTGTATAAATTGAAAAATATGGACTCCGTTATGTTTGCCCATCATTACTGAACAATTGTCAGCAGTAAAAGCAATTAAGTTTTCAATTGGCACACAATATTTATTTATGGTATGAATAATTGTATCAAATATACCCTGAGCTGAGCAATCATTTATCGGAGCCAACGCAAGAAACCTATCTCGACACTGGTTATCAAAAGTTCTGATAATTATTGCGAGGTTCTTGCACATAGTGGTATCAGTACTTTCGTCGACAACTAAAGAAAAGTATGACTGTTTAGTTTCTGTTGATAAAAGGACTGCATTTTGTGGACCAGTTACGCTCTTGATTATTTTTTGTGCTTTTATTCTGTTAATAGACATCTTTTTTATGATTTTTGAATCAGTAGCGTCTTCTTTTATACACGCGCTTAAATGATTTAAGACAGAAAACGGTAGGTTATGCTCAGCAACAAATAAGCATAATCGTAATTCCAATCTTTTCGCTGCGTAGTAATAGCAAGTTCCGATAAGTTTGAATCTTTTTCAATAAAGTCTGTAATTTTCAAAGTTTTGTTTGCAGCTGCAACTGCTTTTTTATGTATTGCAGATTCTTCGCGCCTTTGTAAATGTGTTTTGCTTCCTGTAATTGCAATGTTGCAAAATGTGCACTTCTTTCCTTGCTTGGAATTTTCTTTAACTAGCCCTAGAAACTGGCTCTTCCATTCCTCACGAAACTGGCGTGTATCTGGGCCTAATTTTTTCTTGGCTCTTGTCGAAACCAAAGAATTTGATTCTGATGATGATGTTGGTAATTCACTTAAGAAGTAAATGCAAAGACTTTAATAGAAAAAAATTTTAGAAGCTGGCCGATGCCAACAGCTTTATGTAAATTTTCAACCCAACGTAATTTAATCATTCTGATATTTGGCACATCTATGTATCTTTAAATATCTCAAATTTGCAATTAAAATAAAAAATATAGCTTGAAAATTTACATAAAGCAGTTGAATCAGCTACATGTATCTGTTTTACTTACTTAACGTATTGAACTGATCCCGATGTTGTCATGCTCAATGGACATTCATCACCATCACTATTTGGTACCGACTGGCTCCCTTGAACTATTCCTGACGGTCCGGGAAATTTCACTAACCAACTGTTTTTGTTTTAGTATGCAACAGTATGAAATCATAGTAAATTAAAATAAACTTACCTTTCCATTGCAAAATAATTCAACAAAACACTTTTAATAAATTGTCTTTCTTTGTGCACACTTCTTGTTTTGAAACCTTCTTTAACAATAAGAAGACAGAAAATGAAATTAAGCCGTTAGCTTGTATTGCATGTGTGTGTGCAATGTCAAAACAAAAAGTAAAAATTACAGCAGACAGTTGTCTGTCCCTGCGGCCATTAAGTTTAACGTAGAATACGCCATCCGGTAAGACAGAAAACATATGTATATAACAATACATTCATTTGCTTATATTATTTATCATTTATTGTTATATATGTTTTCTCTCTTATCGGATGGAGTATTCTACGTTAAACTTAATGGCCGTGTCTCTGACACAGCCTGCAGGGACAGTCCGTGGCCGAAGGCCTCGGACAACTGTCTGCTGTAATTTTTATATTTATAAATATTATGTTCAATTTTTTTAAACTTAATTTAATTTATGTATTTTAATTAATATTTTTATTGAAATAAGTTCTGGGAATGTTGAGAGGGCCGCCCTAATATTAAAAAAGGTTTACCTTATCGAGTCTTCGCATTAGCATTCGAGCGTTGTGTGAAAGCTTTACGCTTTACAATTCAAAATTAATGTTACAACAGCTTTATTGAAGCTTTCGCAAAAAAGCTTTTGCTGTTTGTTTCACTTTATACTAGATACATGTTGCCAAGCAACATTAGCTTGCTGTTCGTTTCACTTTTTACTAGATACATGTTCCTAAGCAATGTTGAGCAACCAAACACACTCAACCAAACACCACACATATGTTTGAGTGTATGTGTTTAAACAATTTTCATTTGAGAAATTAAAATACTAGAATTATATCAACCAATATGAAATGTATATCAAACGAAAGATAACATCTTCATTTACCTACAAAAAAAATTTTAAAAAAATTCATCTAGCCGTTTCCTCAAATTCAATGAAATAAAGATTACAACAATAAAAAAACAGTAGACAGTTGTCCGAGGCCTTCGGCCACGGACTGTCCCTGTAGGCTGTGTCAGAGACACGGCCATTAAGTTTAACGTAGAATACGCCATCCGATAAGACAGAAAACATATATAACCATAAATGATAAATAACATAAGCAAATGAATTTATTTATTTATTTTAATTTACTAAACGTCAACTGTCAGCTGCTGTCAAACAGCATCAAGCAGCATTGTTATTTTGCTTACTTTGCAGCACTTTCATTTAACATAAAAATGTATGAATTAATTTTTTCATATATTTTTTATAATTATATATCCATGTTAAAGTCAAATTCGCATTTAACATTTTGTTTCACTTAAATACGTAAGTAAATATACGAAATTTCAATATTTCATCAATCAAAACAACAGCCGAAGGTTTGTGTCCACACTGAAACAGCATCATAGTTTGTGTTCACGCTACAAACTCAAACACTCAACCAAACACCACACATTTGTTTGAGTGTATGTGTTTGAACAATTTTCATTTGTGAAATTTAAATATTAGGAAGATATCAACCAATATGAAATATACTATATCAAACGAAAGATAACATCTTCATTTACCTACAAAAAAAATTTTTAAAAAAAGTTATCTCGCCGTTTCCTCATAATCAATGAAATAAAGATTACAACAATAACAATCTGACATGACTCCCTATACCGTAAGGTAAGACGTATTCTACGTCAAAAGAGCAACCCAGTAAGAACAAACTAAACACATCGCAAATTGCCAATTGCGAAAGTACCAAAATGCAATGATGTGAAAGTACTTTTTTTTGCCCGAAAGGAGTTGGGTACTTTTTGAAATCGAAAGTACCACAAAAAGTCCCTTTCCACCGCAAATACCATCACTGTCTCTTAGTGGTGGCGACACTATCGAGTACTTAAAAACTAAATATTCCCATCAGTGAGTGAAAAATTAGAAAGCGCACAGCTCCCAATTTAAAAACCCAATCTACAAATTCGGCTTAAATCCCCTAATAAACTGAGCACATATCCGACCAAAAGATGTTAATATTTTCTTTACTTATGAAATTGATTTATTTAACGTTGGGCCGAAATCCCGGCGGTACTGCAATACCGGGCCAACCCGCGACAGAAGTGGAGCAAGCCCCTAAACTTCCGTCAATTTCCAAAAATCAGTTTAACATTTGTTGTCCTCCGATGGAGGATCTATCAGATGTTAAGCTGATAAGAACAGATACTACACTTTGATCTTAGCCATAAGGCCGAGAAGCGATAACCTCAACAACTATAGTGAAAATACTTATGAGAAATTTTTTTCAAACTAAATGAGAATTATAAAGCGGAAAAAGGAAATTCCTTTCAACAAAGATTGATAGAAACCATCCTACACAGATACAGAAAACGTGATGATATATCTCACTATGTCCTTTCTTCCCTTCGTTGCATTTTTAAACCACATAGGAATACATGGGTAATAATTTACTACCTGAGATTGTACACAAGGGTGCGTTGATAAATGCACAAAGCCTCTATTCGTTTATAGGTACTTACCTAAAAGTTTCACAAAATAAAAAATAAAACAGAATTTTTAACGAGTAATCTGTATTATCGTACAAATGATACATTCTTCACATTTACCTAAATTTTTTTTTCTTCAAATATTGGGCGAAGCTGCAGCTACTATGGTCCATTCTGAGGTTCCTATTTTCGATGACGCGCTCGAGAATTTCGAGTGATATTTGGAGAATGCTGCCATGCTTTGACGGTCTCTCTGGTAACTAACGACGACCTGTTGGAGCCAAATGCCGCCGAGATTACTGGCTTCAATTTAAGGCGGAAAATACTGTGTTAATAGTCCGCGTTACCGGGCTCCATTCACGGTTACGCATCGCTCGATCTCATTTCGGAATAAATATGGATTGATGGTGGAAGGCCATAAACCGCACCGAATCATAGATTTTCTGTACGTAATGACCTCTTCGGATTACTCTTCAGCCCAAATACGGTAATTTGCTTCGCCCTCTGCAATACAGCTGATTTTCGTAAAACAACTGAATAATTTATAGGAGCTGCGTCGGACAAATACAGCGTTTACACCAGACAAGACAATTGAGAATATGTATAAGTTGTCAAGAAAGGAAAAAAAAGTTTGTGAAACGTAGGCGACCAGAGAATTTTAAAGACAGTACACTTTTGCGCAACTGGAGCCAGTGTCGTTACGTGTGAATTCAATATAATTTACCAAAATCTCCAACTAAAAATAAGTTTTTCCAAATTGTGCGGTCTTTTTACATAATGTTTCGATTTTTTGTGTGAAACATTACAACGAAACTTCATAGAATTGGCCGCTAACATCAAATCATTTGCCGAACTTATTGTCTTCAAAAAATCAGAGACAGTGCCGAAGCCAATGAGAGAAGTGGGAAGTAGTGTTTCTGTCCCTATCGTCTCCGGAAAACTGTCTCGTGCAAACGCCAGGTAAAGGAAATGAAATGATGAAAGTAGCATGACAGGTTGATCTGTCACAAAGTCCCATTTTGAATTATCACTTCGACGATCGTTCATAAAAATCATCCGACAGCAATGATCCCCAAAAATTAACTAATTTTTGTTTTAAATATGCTAAATTCTTTTTTAACACTTTTTTTGGACAATTTTTTTTTACGTTCTCCCTTAAATTTGAGCGCATTTGGTCGACAAATTGCCTTTATTCTGAAATGTATGGCTGTTTCTGTGGTTGTATGATAAAACAGGGGGATTCTATGGCACAGCTGATCGAAAAGGTAACGCGTTTTTCAATAAGAGCGCTACCAATGAAATTCTTTATTCCTGTGAAAGTACGTTCGATGCTATTGTGTATGGACCTCGATTTCTTTTGCATGGCCACCACTGGCACGCTTGCCGAAGTCCAGACGCTGAACCCAATTTTCGACGGTTTTCAAGCATAAATCGGCCGATACTGCTGCAATTTCACGTACGATATTCGTACGAAGTTCATCAATCGTAGACTTGACGTAGCCCCACAGGAAATAATCTAACGGCGTCAAATCGCACGACCGAGACGGCCAACCGACCGGGCCATTTCGTGAGATAACACGTTCACCAAACTTGGTTTCCAATAAATTGATTGTGGCATTCGCTGTGTTGCTTGTGGCGCCGTCCTGTTGGAACCACATGTCCTCCAAGTCTATATTATCCAATTGGGGCCAAAAACATTCGGTTATCATTGAACGGTAGCGACTCGCATTCACAGTAATGTGCCGGTCTTGATCATCAAGGAAGAAGTACGGCCCAATGACGCCGACGGCCCATAAACCGCACCAAACCGTAATTGTTTCGGGATGCAATGATGACTCATGGATTACGTGTGGATTGCTGTCTGACCAATAACGCATATTTTGCTTATTGACGAAGCCATTCAGCCAGAAATGAGCCTCATCGCTGAAGATGATTTTCCGATGAAAATCCGAATCATTTTCAAGTTGTTGCTCAGCCCAATTCACGAACATACGACGCTTATGGTGGTCAAGCGGCTTCAGTTCTTCCGTCAATTTGATATTGTAAGGATATAGGCCAAGATCTTTTCGCAAAACGTCACAGAGATGCCCAACGACGTCACAGAGATGCCCAAAGCTGTGAGAGACACATTTGGGCTTTCTTGAACTGAAGCTTCAGCGGCAGCAATATTCTCGACACTACGGGCACTTGTTTGTCTCACTGCCACGGGAACATTTTGTACTGTGCCTGTGGATTCAAATTTTTCCACTAGACGCTCAATTGTTGATCTGGTAGGATGATTATGACGACCATAAATCGGACGTAGCGTTCTTCAAGTTGAGGCCACTGACTCCAAATTTCGGTAGTAAATTTTAATAATTTCGACTCGTTGTTGGCTCGTACATCTTTCCGTGATGAAATGGCAAACCTTACTGAAGAGATATGTCAAAAGAGCGGGAAAAAATATGGAGTCGTTTGCTGTCCCTATCGATTTACTTTTGTAGCGTCTCTGTTGAAAACGCCGTTATTATCGTAGTTCCTACTTATATATACAGGGTGATTCAGGAAGTTCCGGACAAATTTCTCCAGCGTATTCCTTGGCTCATTTCATGAAGAAAAGTCCACTAGGACCATGTCCGAAAATGCAAGGGTGCGAAATGGCAGCGGGTTCAAAATTTTCGGATAGGCGGTCGGAGGGTAGTAGGGTAAAGTTGCTAACTTCTGAGCCAGTGGTTGGATTTTTTTGGGTTTGTTAGAAAGGTCTTTCAGCGGTCTTTCAGAATCAATAAAAAAAAAGTACAAAAAAGTGAAATCGCCGAGATACAGACCTTTCGGAAAAAAAATTAACATAACCTCAATTTGCTCAGCCAGATGACAGGTAACGTATGTAAACCTATTTTCTACCTAGACTCAGGTTGTAGGCAATACTTCAGGCTTTGTTTTAAGGTACAATACTTCGCATTAATCCTTCTAAGACCGGAGATATTTATGTTCAAAGTTTGAAATACAAGAAATTAACTTAAAAATTATAGTTAATTAACTTAATGGTTAATTATCTTTAAAAAAAAAACGAAAAAAATATATAAAAGTCCAATATTTTAATTTTGAAGCTTAACTTGAGGCCTATGCTAGCAAAATAAATAAAATTTTGGAAAAAAGTAAAAAAAAACTTTAATTTTTTCTTGTATTTCAAACTTTGAACATAAATATCTCCGGTCTTAGAAGGGTTAATGCGAAGTATTATACCTTAAAACAAAGCCTGAAGTATTGCCTACAACCTGAGTCTAGGTAGAAAATAGGTTTACATAAGTTACCTGTCATCTGGCTGAGCAAATTGAGGTTATGTTAATTTTTTTTCCGAAAGGTCTGTATCTCGGCGATTTGATTTTTTTCTACTTTTTTTTTATTGATTCTGAAAGACCGCTTAAAGACCTTTCTAACAAGCCCAAAAAAATCCAACCACTGGCTCAGAAGTTAGCAACTTTACCCTACTACCCTCCGACCGCCAATCCGAAAATTTTGAACCCGCTGCCATTTCGCACCCTTGCATTTTCGGACATGGTCCTAGTGGACTTTTCTTCATAAAATGAGCCAAGGAAGCCAAGGAAGTGTTGCCTACAACCTGAGTCTAGGTAGAAAATAGGTCTACTGGGGCTGTTTTTTGAGAAAATCAGATTTTTAGCAAAAAAGTGAGGTTAAAAAATCGTATTTTTTAAATTTGTCCCCAATGAGTTAATAAAATGTAATATATTTATATGCAGATTTAAAGAGTTTTTAATGGTCTTTGTAATGATAGTCACCGGAACCACATCGGACCATAAATATGTGAGATATGGCCAATTATATACTCAAGCTTTAAAGGCCCATATCTCAAGAAGTTGGACCGAGCGCAAACATTTGTTCTTTTTTATTTTAATAAGCTTTTTAAGCCCTTTTAGGCCAAAAAAAATGGCCTATGGCCGGTAAAATTTGTTTAAATAGCGCAGACTTAGCTATATCCATATATACCGATTTCTCAAAAACTGGAGCCAATCTGACACTTCCAAATGTACTTTCGCACTCAGGGGACTCCCCCCTAATAGTTCGAAAAGGATTCATCAAAGTTCATTTTTTTTTCGGGTCAAAAACTATCACAGTGTAATTAAATACATTAAAATTGTAAGTAAAAAATTTGTATTCAGTCTTTTTAACAGGCTCTGTTATAACTTGAGCAACGAGATCGTCGAAGGCCGTGGAGTGTGTAGGTGGTTAATTTGCCTTGTCTTTGCCATCGAACGACGCAGGCAAACCGAAAACACTCGAGTTTTCCACTCCCTCTACGGATTCTTTCATGCCTACTAGCTCGTAAATACATGACATGTACTTAGTTAGGTTTGGACCGCCTGTCGTTCCCCGTTGCTTCTGCAAGTTACTGGCTTTTGACCGCACGTACCGCTTCTGGTCTGTCCATACCGTAAAGTAAAAATATGTAAAATTTAGTCAGAAAGTAATTTTATTAATAAAAATATCACCTTTTTCCATTCATATACTTTTTTATAGGTGGACCAGCGCTATTTGCTTCATTAGCCAGAGAATTACAAAATTCCGCTACCATCTCCTTAGACTCCTTTACAAACCAACAGACAATGGACCTATTACTTTGCATCCGACTTAAAATAATTTCACTTTGAATTTTATTGACTGATTTTGTTCTGAAAACAAATTTTTGTAATTTTGAAGAAAAAACTCGGTACTTACATGATGTTTGTGTTCTGTTCGCAACCAAAAACAAAGTGAAGAAATCAAAGTGAAAAAATTCCCCAAAAAATATTATTCACGATAAGGGGAACTTTTTCGAACAGGGAAATTCTTCGAGGGAATCATTCACGATTGGGATATGAGGGAAAAGGAAAACATTTCAAGGGAAAAAGTATTCATGATAGGGGTGATTAATATTTAAATTGGCCAAAGATTTTATATCGCTGAGCCGCAGCAAATTCCACTCAGTAACTATTAAATCGGGATCACAGTCAACTAACTTAGGGAATTTTAAAACAAAATCCAGAATTGCTAAGTCGTCGCTTGAAAGTACCTTATCAGGAGCTATCATATTTAAAAGATTTATACTATCGTTTTTGAAATCTAATCGCTTGTTGATCTGATCAAGAAATTCTATTTAAAATTCTAAAATAGCAGATTTTATTTCATATTTTGCAGTCTTATTTAAATAAGTTTCCGCATATGTTTCTGCCGTAGTGCCAATAAATATTTTACAAGTATCAAGCTGATACTGCTTATTTTTGTAATCAATTTCTATATTATTTATTAGTTCTTTTTTTTAAATAAAATTACTTAATATTAAAAGAAAATTCGATTTTATGCTAGTGTATAAATACGGTAAACGTGAATTTTCCGCTTGAAATTCTTTGTTAAGATTATTGGCAATGGGTAGAAAATATGTCAAAAATAAAAAAATTACATTTCATTTGGCTTGTCATAACCTCCGCAATACCACCAGCAGAAATTCCTTGAACTTCATATACACAGGAAATGAAATACAATTTTAGGCTATCCCATTGCTCAACGATTCCTAATACAACGCCTTCCAGCGAAAGTCAAAGGGTGCTGCATATACCTAAAATTGTGTGCGGTGCAACTGAACAATACTCTGGGAATTCTTTCAGTTCGCTGACGCGTTTGGGACTACGAGAAAAAAAATGTGTATATGTTCCGACACAATTTTTCGATAGACGATGCCAATTGTTTTGTGGTGTAAGTGGAACAGTGATGTAAAGCGTGACAGGAACATTTAATGTAAAATAATTCTACTTATTTTTCAAATAACGCCTTAAGGCCTCTAACATTACCAGACATAGCATTTTCTCCGTCTGTTGACAATTCTATTAGGTTTTTGAAAGGAATTTCTCATAACACAAAAAATTCTTTAATTTTATCAAATGTTGACAGTGCGCGTCTGACTTAGTTAATCCCAACATTGTCAGAAACTTATCTTCGATTTCAAACGCTGCTTTCCAATTTTGTCTGCTATTTCTGTGGCCTTTGTCCTTCCGCAATGCACTGGTTTTGCAACTGCAGCGTCCGGGCAGCACTCAACCAATAATGCAGGAAGATAGTCCATCAATATGAAAGGCAAATTGTGCGTAACGTGACCAACTTGAATTCAACATGTTTCACCTGTTGCGACTTTTTTGTTGTTCATTGTTAAAATATTTGTCGATATGCAAATATTTCTTTTTGCTGTCATAGTTTTGTACATGCGTAGTTGTCTTTTCATGATTTTTCAGATATGTCAAATGTGCAGCAAGTGGCTTGGATCATGCAGTACAAAATGGAGTACCATCCCTTTCCTGCAGCCATTCGAAAGCAGTAAGACGACATTCTGTTCTAAATTTCCTTTTAGAACATTGCGGATTATAAGCAAAAAGATGTGCATCACTGTAAACAAATAGATTCATTATTTTATCAACATTTTTTGATTTAAACAACTTTACCTACAAGCTGCCTCATTGTTGTTTTTGGTTACTGCTTAAATTTTTTTCTTTTTTGTTATGTATCTAAAATAGATGTTTATTAATAAAAAAAAGATTTTGTTGATTAATATTTATACTTACTTATCCATAGTTCAATCCTCTAATGCACATGCAGAATGTTTTATTGTTTTCCTATTCGGTGTTTTTTCCAAAATGCTGACATTCATAAGAAATAGGGCGAAGGAGCATAACACAAATCGTTGTCACTAAATTAAGCTAAACATCGTTTATAATTTAATGGCCAACAGCGGATTCGGTTAACGTATCGCACAGTTCACTGTCACTGAACTAATAAAGGGTTTTTCAACAGAGACGCTACAAAAGTAAATCGATAGGGCCAGCAAACGACGCCATATTTTTTCCCGCTCTTCTGACATTTCTCTTCAGTAAGGGTTGCCATTTCATCATGGAAAGATGTACGAGCCAACAACGAGTCGAAATTATTAAAATTTACTACCGAAATTTGAAGTCAGTGGCCTCAACTTGAAGAGCGCTACATCCAATTTATGGTCGTCATAATCGGCCTACCAGATCAACAATTGAGCGACTAGTGGACAAATTTGAATACACAGGCACAGTACAAAATGTTCCCGTGCCAGTGAGACAAAGAAGTGGCCGTAGTGTTGAGAATATTGCTGCCGGCCCATAGTCTAATAATATAAGTCGACGCGTGGCGTGTTGTTGTAATAATAAACGATTTTGACAGAATTTTGTTGTACTATTGTTATGACAATACACTCGATATGTCAAAATCATTTTATATACGAAGAGAGGCAAAGGAAAAACGCCAAAGTAAATAATCACATGCATAGAATTACATGTATTAAAAAAAAGTAATAGGCAGAAAGTTGGAACGCATTTAAGATCCAAATTGGTAAGTATCCATCAGTAAGTCCATACATATGTATGTAGGTAATTTTAGTTACTTCTTCTATAAATTTTTAGCCATCAAAAAAACTACAGGCGGTGAAACGACCAGCGTAAGCAAAGAGGGCAAGGAAGATTCAAAACAAATGATGCGACAAGTTTGACACTTCGAGTGTATTACGTAAACAAAGAATGATAAAAAGAAACAACCCGATAACAAAATGCCTGATCAGCTGGGCTTATGCTTCCACTTATATTATTACACTATGTGCCGGCCGCTGAGGCTTCAGTTCAAGAAAGCCCAAATGTGTCTCTCACACGTCGCTCTCAAGCGTTGGCATAGTGTAATAAGACTATTAGACTATGAGCGTTGGGCATCTCTGTGACGTCGTTGTGGCGGATTTTGCGAAAAGATCTTGGCTACATCCTTACAAGATCAAATTGACGCAAGAACTATTGAAAACTTGGGTACATAACTACCAACTATGTTTTATTATATTACATAAATTGTCTTGTCAAATTGATTTATTTAATGTTGGGCCGAAATCCCGGCGGTACTGCAATACCGGGCCAACCCGCGACAGAAGTGGAGCAAGCCCCTAAACTTCCGTCAATTTCCAAAAATCAGTTTAACATTTGTTGTCCTCCGATGGAGGATCTATCAGATGTTAAGCTGATAAGAACAGATACTACACTTTGATCTTAGCCATAAGGCCGAGAAGCGATAACTAAACGCTGGCCAACCTGAATGTTATAAGTTAGAAGCAAATTCAACTAAATGTGAATTATGATGAAGAAATGGAAAAAGTGGTGCATCGCAGAACATGGAACAACAAAATTTATAATTGGCTACTGGCTGATAAGTATGTGTTGTTTCTACGTCGTTGTAGTGGGGATGAAAAGCGATAGTCATGTTGCAGCATTAACAAAATGTGCGCTGTATATACAACAACAATATTATGACGTCTGTGTAAAATTTCAAAACCCGAAACAGTAAAATATTAGTAACCGGGTTTGTTGCCCTGAACTTTGTACTGAGTTTTTTTAACATAATTTTCGAACAATCGATATGGAACAGCCAGTGGAAGTGTAATTGCATAAATTTAATATGATTTTCAAATTATAAAGCAATTATCGATATGAGATTTATATTTGAAAATCTAAATATGGTTTTACAATTTGCATAACATTAAAGTTTATAATTGTCGACATTATTCTATCAATTTTTTTAAAAATAGTTATAAGTTGAAATTTTAAAATACAAATGTATGTACTTGATAAATGAAGAGATAAAATTTATAAATTTAATTAAAAAAAAAATCTAATTGAAAAATAACCGAATAAGCTAAAGCTCTGAACACACTGCAATCGAAATCTCGTATTTGGAGATAGCATTTAGCCATAGAGTAATACTTAAGAGCTTCCATTACTCCCTTCGATGCCTCTTCATGACGACGTGGTAGAAGGCCATTTCATAGAGTTTTAGTTGCTGCTGTATTTTACCAATTTCACACTTTCGTTGGACATAAAACGGACAGAAATCAAAGGGAATGCGTATTTTCGTTCAATCCAAAAAAACTTAAAACATAATTTAGCTGGCTTTAGTATCACTACTATTTAAAATTAGTTCCTGACTTCTTTGCTCTCTCATTCTCCATCATCTGTCTATTACCTTTTCAATCAGCTGTGCCATAGAATACCCCTGGTTTAACCAAACATCTGGTTATCAGTACAATAATCAGCCGTCAATTTACACGAAATCTCAAAATGACAGAATCCTGCTGCAGTGTCAATGCAGTACAAAATATCTAAGGGTCAGAATTAAATAAAAATATAAACCATAAAGACAATACAAAGAAATAGCAAGGGGAACCAAGGAGAGATTAAATAGAAGTTGACGAAGCTGGTTCCTCTTGTTCATTTTAGTGATTTAGATTCTGGAGCAGGTTCTTTCTACCTAAAGGTCTGAGTAGCTGAGAATGCTATCTAAAAGTTTTACTCCATCAAGAACCTATTTACAATAGTGATATTCATCTAATCGTGCAAGAGCCTCAATAATTGCACAGCAAACGTCAAAACAAGAATTGTTCTCATACAAAACTACTTGCACGAATGTAGAAAATATTTGTGTCAATTTTGATGAGCAACCATCGAAAACGAACCGTCGGAAAATCGTTCAAACCGTTTTGTATCAGCACATACATATTTGTTTTGTGTTGACGTATGCTGTGCAAGTTTTCTAGATTTTCTCGTTTACATGTTTACCACGAATAGATTTTGTTGACTGTATTCTTACATGAGCTCACGAAATGGGGCTGACGGGATCTTTAAAAATTGCACTAGAAATTCTTTGCCTACGTTATCAAAATTAGCATTCCATCCTTACTGAGGTTAAGCCGTAACATCATATTCAACTTTGGAAGTTTATTTACATTTTGAATAAGATACTCAATGATAAATGTAATTTCAAATTGGATTATGGTTTAAAATTTAATTTAAAATTTAAACATAATTGACAAATTAAAATACATTTTGGAATTTATACATGAATACAAATATGAAACGGTAGTTAAGTAATTTTATTGTAAGTAGTTCATGTGTAATTAAAATTTTAAAAACATAAAACAGATTTATCAGATTTTCTTAATAATAGAAATCGTAAACCGGGTTTTGAAATTACGGGTTTTTGGTTGTACTTCACTGTTCTATAGCCGAAGTGGAAGTGTGTAGTAAACAACAACAACAATAAGTGATTGATCAGATATTTTTATTATCAGGGATGATAAAATATGTATTTGGAGAAAAAGTACAAATTGTCACTGTAGGTAGAAAAATGGTCGGCTTATCATTTTTTAACCACCAATGGAAAAGAGACGTTTTCAAAGCTGCCAGAAAATTTAAATTTATTAATTATAATTTTGATAGATTTTCTTTGGTAAAATAATATAATACTAAAATTTATGTTTCTGTTTGGATTTGATAGAAGAATTATTTCACCAAAATCCTTTTGATAATTTATCACTTTCACAGTGCAACACGAAAAAATATAACCATATATAGACACCACTACGTTACTAAAGACCAAAAAAGAGACGCGTGTCTCCCAGTTTTGCCCAAAGTCTTGGACTTTTTGTTATGGGCCCCCAAAAATTTAGGGTCTCGGTGTCATTTTTGCAAAAAAAAATAACATTTTGTCAGGCTCATATCTTGCAAATCGTATTTGCAAATTTTGATTTAATCTCTGACAGAAAGTGCTGTTGTCATAAAGAACAAAAATTGTGAACACATAAAATCAAAAAACTTCATCTTCAAGGTCAAAAACGCAAAAAACTTGAAAAAAATCGATTGTTTTTTAACTTTTTTCTCCTATTCATGGCCATAGGTAGTACAGTCGTGTCGTTCATGAACTATATAGTTCATTTAGGGTGACCAGACAGCACCCTTATGAACAAAATAATAGGAAGCAAACCCTTGAAAATTCAAGGAAGCAATCAACTACGAGACTGTACTACCTAAGATCTCAATAAGCAACTTTCTAGAACATATGAACTTCCTAGGGATGATTCTTAACACCGTTTACTTCAACATTGAGATAGTATGCTATTTCACCGACCGCAACAGCACAGGCAAAGCAGTAAGCTTCCCAACGATTTAAGCTTCCATGACTTTGGGCAAAACTGGGAGACACGGGTCTTTTTTTTTTTGTCTTTTATCACGTAGTGGTGTCCATATATGTATGGTTATATTTCCATGACCTAAAAATTTACACACAGTGTTCTTATCAGAAATCCCAGGAATAAATCTACTAACAAATGCCCTTTATTATTCGGTACTTTTATTCTTGATGATGAAATTTTGGAGAAATTTAAAAATCATACCAATAAAAAATTGTTGATAATAGTTCTAAGAATTCCGACCTCAACCATAAACCGACCTCAACCATAAACTAGCACAATGAGGAAAGTTTCGGCTAATTCTTAAATCAATAGAAGATAACAAATTCTAGAATTTGGCAATAATGCTCTCTAGGATTCCGATGTTTTAAATACAAAACTCCTTGCAACTATTATCCATTTATTTATTTGGAATTTCTTGAAATTTTGTAAATATTTACACAATAAACATGCAAAGTACACAGAAAAAAGCGAATGCTCAAATCAATTACGATATTTGTCAATTCAATTATTTTTATACTTGGATTTCCGCCAATGACGATTTTTGTAAATTCAATTACTCGAATTGTAAGATCGTAATTGAAAATTTTTCAATTAAAGCAAATATTTATTTGAGCACAGATTTAATCAAAATTTCTCAATATTGTTGATTAAATTAGTAATTGAGTTAAGCATGACTTTAATCAATTTTTTATGGAAAATTTCAATTACGCGTGTAATCAAGTTGAGTGAGTGCTTAATCAAAATTACATAATATTTTGATTACGCGCGTAATCAAGTTGAGTGAGCGTTTAATCGAAATTATATAATGTTTTGATTACTAGCGTACTCAACTTGAGTATTCTGGTAATCAAAAGCCGGTGTTCGCTTTCAATCGGAATCGGTAATTTTTAATGATTAACATTCCCAAAATAAGAAAAACCAACATCTCATATTTTTTGAACATTTTATTTTTATAATTAATTTCAGTTTGATTAAATAATAATTAAGAAAATCATTTACAGGGATTCAAAAATAAAAATTAAAAAAATTCAATTATACTTTTTACTTATGAAGTATGTTTTATTTTTATAATTAATTTCCGTATGTCTTTTTTTCGTTTGAACATTTATTTGTAAATTCTCAAAGATGTGTTTTGATTTCGCAATAATTTTGTAGCACATGTTTTGTTGCTGTCATTGTGTTGACGAGTGCCGATTGCAATAACAAAACACCGTTTATAACGGATTTTTGGTGATGCGCATCTTCCACTTGTTCTCCCTGACAACAACAAAAATTCGCCTTAAAAATCGAACAAAAAAACCTCAAATAACATATAAAGAATGTTGTAATTTCAAGTACACAAATACTTGATTCCAGTGAAATTTTAATTGATCTTCTTCGCTTTATAAAATGTAAAATTGTTGAACCAAGTATTCAAATGATTGAGTCAAATAATGAAATAATTGAATTTTATCTCTGTTTTCAAGCAAATCAGTAATTGAAATTAATTCGGGAATATTTTTTTCTGTGTAAACCAACTTTGGCAAGTTTATGTACAACGACCAGAATAAAAAATAAATAAATGGTTACCCATTACATCCCATGGAGGGACAGGGGAGAGCTTCTCACAATCACTGAGCTGTGCGCTTTCCAGTTTTCACTCACTGACTGGGACCTACGGTTTTACACCGATTCCGAACGGTATTTTGAGAAGCTTTTTCATGGCTAAATACTCGATAGTGTCGCCTTCACTATGCGAGGTGACCGCCGCCGAAAGAAATTTTAAGGTGGTCAGAGCAGGGTTTGAACCCAGGATCTCATGTACAAGAGGCGCGCACACTAACCATTGCACCACCGACAGCACAACGACGAGAATAAAAACCTGAAATCCGCCATTCTTATAGCACAACCCCATATTTCAACCATGGCAGGAACTTGTATTAACGTCTAGTGGTTAGTCATTGAAAATGTGGTACAATTGTACAACTTTTGGCAGAATTACACCGTTTTGATACGATGGTACAATCCAGCCATTTTTGGTACATTTCAAACCCCAACAAAGTTGCAAACAATCATAGAGAAATATATAAGAGCCGCTATCCATCTCTTCCCGTCCTCTTGGTGACGACGAGGTAGTTCGCCGAGTTTGAGTTGCTATTGTAATTTCCTCTCCAAAGGGGAATGCGTATTTCCGTTCGGTGGAAATATAATATAGCTGTCATTAGTATCAATCAAACACTATTTAAACTTGGTTTGCTGCATGGTCTATAATATTTATGTCTTCTTTAATCTCTCATTCTACATCATTTCCCTAGTGTACCATACAAACCTCCTGAAACAATCTAATTTTATATTTTTAACCCTGATTTAAATTGGACTAATTTTTGCGGAGATTAAAATTTGTGAATGACAAAAGAAAAACGTTTATTGCGCCTTTCGTACCGAGTTTGTCAGATTATTGAAAATCCGCCTGAAAATGTGAAATATTCATATCATGGAAATATTTCTTAGAAATGCTCCAAGAAATACCTATTATATTAATTCAGCTTATATATTCGAGGTGGAGTTTTCCAATTTAATATTGGTCCATTTTTCATAAAATTTTCAGAATATTTCAGAGAAATGTTAATTTTCCAAGACTATGATTTAGATTATTGCGGAAACTTTATACTTCATGATGTTTTAATGGCGAAAGTAAAACACTGACCAGTTTAGTTGTAAGCTTTATCCCAAATGAAAATATCCTAAATACTAATAAAGCGTCGTTCTGGTATTTAAGTAACAATTTTAAAATTTTCGAGATTTTAAAACACCAATCACATGTTTTGCCGTATGAAAATTAGGAGTTTATATGGACGGAATTGCGAAAACTGCATAATCGTGGTATATCAGACCATTACTTTACAAAAGATGAATATATACGTAAATTTGTTATCCGTCCTATATTCGTACGAAGTTCATCAATCGTCGCTGGCTTGTTGGCATAGACCATAGACTTGACGTAGCCCCACAGGAAATAATCTAACGGCGTCAAATCGCACGACCGAGGCAGCCAATCGACTGAGCCATTTCGTGAGATAACACGTTCACCAAACTTGGTTTCCAATAAATTGATTGTGGCATTCGCTGTGTTGCTTGTGGCGCCGTCCTGTTGGAACCACATGTCCTCCAAGTCCATATTATTGGGGCCAAAAATATTCGGTTATCATTGAACGGTAGCGATTCGCATTCACAGTAATGTGCCGGCCTTGATCATCACGGAAGAAGTACGGCCCAATGACGCCGCCGGCCCATAAACCGCACCAAACCGTAATTTTTTCGGGATGCAATGATGGCTCATGGATTACGTGTGGAGTGCTGTCTGACCAATAACGCATATTGTGCTTATTGACGAAGCCATTCAGCCAGAAATGAGCCTCATCGCTGAAGATGATTTTCCGATGAAAATCCGAATCATTTTCAAGTTGTTGCTCAGCCCAATTCACGAACATACGACGCTTATGGTGGTCAAGCGGCTTCAGTTCTTGCGTCAATTTGATCTTGTAAGGATGTAGGCCAAGATCTTTTCGCAAAATTCGCCACAACGATGTCACAGAGATGCCCAACGCTTGAGAACGACGTGTGAGAGACACATTTGGACACAATATTCTCTACACTACGGGCACTTCTTTGTCGGGCTGGCACGGGAACATTTTGTACTGTGCCTGTGGAATCAAATTTTTCCACTAGACGCTCAATTCTTGATCTGGTAGGAAGATTATGACGACCATAAATTGGACGTAGCGCTCTTAAAGCTGAGGCCACTGACTCTAAATTTCGGTAGTAAATGTTAATAATTTCGACTCGTTGTTGGCTCGTATATCTTTCCATGATGAAATGGCAAACCTTACTGAAAGAAATGTCAAAAGAGCGGGAAAAAATATAGCGTCGTTTGGTGTCCCTATCGATTTACTTTTGTAGCGTCTCTATTGAAAAACCCTTACACTTACATTCGTTTCTTCTGTTGAATGACCAGTTAGTGGACTTCAAAATTTTGTCCAAACAAAAAAAAAGCTTAGAATTCAAATAAATTGTGGCATTATTTGATTTGGTGCAGTCGGGTTACTTTTGGTACAATTTCTGGGAGTCTTTGGTACAATTCAAGTATCTAATCCCATCACTGCTACTTGTAGTTCAGAATGCTGTGTTTGTGTGCTGGCGTAGAGGGGATCAATAGTGGTAGTTGTCATGCAGCGTGAAAGATATGTACGCTAAACCCAACAACAACAATACACGTGCATGAGCGGTGCTGTGTTGTGTTAAACAGCAACAAGAAAAATTCTTGGGCTGCTTTTTTTTGTTTTATAATTTCAGAGTTGATAAATTGTGTGTGCGTCGAAAACTTACAAATTGTAACTGTAGATAGAAACAGTTTAACTTATGGCCAATTTTTAGGTGAGAGCTCATCTTCTTGTTATAATTAGTTTGTAATTAAACACTGCATTATGTTTTCGGTCAATAATTAACAAATGCTTAATCAGACACATTTCACCGATAAAACAATTGTTTTGTATGCAGCTGTTATTGACATAAATGATGGGAAATGTGATACCAGTTTGTGGACAATTGTAACTGTTTGGGCACAATCAGTAGTACAATTTATTGGAGTAACGATATTTTAAAATAATTTTTCACCAAATTATTCATCCTTCTGTAACCTGACGTTTACACGGAACTTCTATCACTTGCCTTGCCACTGTTTTTCATTTTTCGATGACAGTAACTTCGGTAAGAGATTTGACGTAAGTGGCCAAATCGATAAGGTTACGTGGTAATTTGAGCAAAATATTGCGGAAGACTACACAAATTGGAAAAATGTATTATTTGTAGCTTTTGGTAAGTTTTTTTGAAATATGTTTTGACAATACATAAATAGTTATGTACATAAAAACACTTACATACATTCATATGTACATAAAACCATTCCTAATTTTCAGAGTGCGTTGAGTCAGGGGGTATCCATGACACAGCTGATCGACTATGTAAGTAGTAGGAAAACTATAGTAAACAGAGTGGATAGACGACAGAACGATAAGCATGCAGAAGCAAACCATACAGCCAAAATTAATTCATACAAGGTGAACACATAAGCACAGCTCATTTGCTTTGTTTACATTGCAAACATCTTCCGAACTGTCAAGTTCACATGTGTTTTGCTTTTATATGCATGTGTTTGATGACCATAGAGTAATCTCATACTAGAGATAATATTTTGCTCATCTGACGTTTCCTTTCACACTCTTGATGCAGTCGGTGTGATAGAGAGATGTTTGACGAAAAGTGACATACACCAGGTGGAATTACAATAACTTCTTGCTTTAATTTTTCATGCCATTTTGGTGAAAAAACTGTGAAATTTAAATGTGTTTTAAACTTTTTTATTGACTGTTATTGTTAGCATACATTTGTGTTGTATTTAACACACAAAACGAAATGCCGTTGTTGTTATTTTGTTCGTTGTTTTGAACCATTGCCTCTATCTGGTATTAGTAAAGCAATTCTTTTCAACATCAAACGTAAATATCACACCAGGCCAAATGTCATAAATTTAGTGGGAGAACTAGTAGATCTACTATAAGTATTAATCTATGGTTCAGCCATAGAATAATACATACCATAGAAACTTTTATTCGCTCAATAAATTAAACGTCATAGGTACGATGGAAAGTAAACACTGGATGGGGGAAAATATGGGTTCAATAATACCAGATAGTGGCAATAGTATACAACGATCAACAAAGGAACAACAACCGAATTTCGTGTTTTTGTGGCAAACTAGTTGTGTTAAATACAATAGAAAAGTATACCAACGATAAAAGTCAACAAAAAAGTGCAAAATATATTTAAATTTTTCAGTTCTACACCAAAACGACATGAAAAAGTTAAGTGAACATATTTTATAACTCCACCTGGTGTAAGTTAATTTTAAATTTAATTGCTCTCATTTCCACAAACCTACGATGGAGAGTGTGAAATGAAACGTCAGATGAGAGAATAAGTTTATCTACTTATGTACGTATTATTCTATCAGCTCAGCCGTCTAATTATTTTAATAAGTGTAAGAAACGGAAACAGCTTACATTTAAGCGTTTAACTTGGTTAATCGCTCAGCTTTTGTATGGGAGGGCGTAGTGACCTCGCCAATTTTTATCTAGTTAAGTACAAATTTACTGATTAATCAAATTTACTGATTCCAGTCTACATGCTGACAGTTTCGACAACGGTATGAGACTGACTGACTTTGCCGCGGCAAAAAACATGGTCGATAGTGACACAAGATTCCAGCATTAAGACATTCACAGGGCTTCTTGGGTATTCCATAATTAAAGAACCCTTGGTACCACTCATCCAGTTTAATGGATGTACGAGTGATCAGAGGAGCTAACATCGATAGCAAAGCAGCAAAGGTTCGCACAAGATTAAGTAGCGAAAATTGTGAGTAACCGGACGCAGAGAAAGCTAGACATCGAAGGCTGCAATTACCAGATGTAGCCAGAGCCAACTCAAGGAAACTCTCGCAACTTATGGCACAGAGCCCAGCCCTCCCGATGACGTCCTGAAGCGCAGCGGAAACCCATTTCCGACTCTACCGAAACTAACGCTGCAACCGTATTTGGTTTTGCAAAACCGCTTCTGAACAAACCTTGGTACGATGAAGACTCTCATAGCAAATGATGAAAAGAACTCTGCACGTACATATGTTTCAAGCAATCGTAACGCAAGCTGCGGCTAAAAAGGAAAAGACGTAAACCGTCTCTTTAGGCGCAAGAAACGGCAGTGGAGAAAACGCGAGAATGAGAAAATTGAGACATACAGAAGGAAGAACGACGCCCGAAAATTATATCAAAAAGTCAAAAGCCCTTTCTGTAAAGACAAGGACAGAAATCTCATTGCAAATGTGCACCGCCTGTTGGGAATATGGAGATATCATTTCTCCGCGCTACTGGTACCTGAGATATCCAATGACGATGAGAAAATCGATCACAGTTTGGACAACGACGTCGATTGCAGGCGGCTAGCCAAGCGCAGACAAACATTTTTTTTGTGTATGCGGTTTTATGCCAGTTTGTTCGGATCATTTTCGCAGTCACAGTCAGTATATCAGTTTAGCAATGAAAATTAGCCAGCAATTTTAAGCCCTGATGAGAACACCTATTTTCAATCCCAAACTAAGTTTGGTTAAATAGTAGGCAACGACAAAATTTCATTGTTGTCCTTAAAGGTTTACGGCAGTTACCATGTTGACCAGTCAGCTATACAGACAGACGGGCATGGCTCAACTTCTGACTTCTTCTATGCGTTTTGTGATTTCTTTTAATCGAATATAGGCCGTAAAGTGCCGCAATACTACAATTTTGGGTTGTTTCCATTTTAGCACTTTTTGTTTTCAAGCTTCTGGCAACACTGTTTAATAGTAATGCCCGGTATTCAGTTGCTATGAAATTTTCGCTGTCATAAGAAGTACGTGTATAAAAATAACGAAAATTTCGCCATTTTCATTTTTTACTTTCCTTTTTTCACTCACTTTTCATTTGCTCGCTTGCTCTGCTGAAATTTTGTAGGCAGGGCTGTTAAGATAAAGTTACATATTTCGTACGAAAACAATTGTTTGGGACGGGAATATTGGCACTTCGATTATTTTAGTAAAAAGTTAAGAATAAAATGGAGTGCAAAGATGAATAATTAATGAAATATTTGCAAGGTAAACCAGAGATATGTGGTAACTCTCAGTAACAACGTTTTCCGTTTAGAGATAAATGACAAAATATCTTACGAAAATTTCGCAAGAACTGTATATGGGACTTTATTCTTAATTTTTACTGTTTGATTGCATATATGTATGAATGTATTCAGCGTTGCCAATTTACCGCGTTGCGCGTCATATTAAGCGCTTTCAACGACGTAAAAGTTGAATTTTTCAAATTTATCTCGATTTTTTAATTCCGCGCGTTATAGTGTAGAAGATTTTTAAAATCACAGAATTTGTACAACTATTAAAAAGAAAATTTAATATTGGGTAGTTTATAAAACTTTACAGCTGTATGCATGTACCGTGACTGCCAGAGTTGAGTTATATATATGTTCTACAAACAGCCCGTTACTCTTTCGGTGTAATTACAGATTTATTTAATTATTTTATAAAAGTGCTCTTACGTCGAAAAAAGTACTTTCGGATGACTACAAAAAGTCCCCTCGAAAATTATAAAATATCATCACTGATGTGTAGTAGTTTTGGTTTATAATAACAAGTAATTTCTAACTCAAATTACATTTTGTAAATTTCTTCCCGGCGCGCGTTTTGATTATAAATAGTTGACAACGCCGTATTACACAAAAAATTTAAAATCCCAATTTTACTTAGCATAAGGTTTTGCAAGCGGCCCAATTAGACACATTACCAGTGTTGCCGAAAGTGGGAATTTATGCCGAAAGTGGGCATAAAAAATGTGAAATTTATGAGTTGGGGGATTTTGGGCATTTTTTGTTTTGTTTGATAAGTTTTTTTTCTATTTTTTTTTACATATTGCCGGTTTGACATATTGAATTTTTTTTTGCATTTTACATTTTGGCGTTTTTACATTTTGATGTTCACCAAACTGATTCAAACTTATTGATTTTGTATTTTTTAATTAGTGCATGTAAACATATAGTTTTTACACCATCACGTTTAAAGTCAAATTTAGAGTTAATTTGATGTAATAACTCAATATAAAATTCCAAAATATTAATTTTCACTTCCTTCTGAGTTAAGTTGCTTTTTATAAAAGTTTCTGCTTTTGTACCAATATACATATGTGACCTGGTCTACGAAAAGGGAGCTTACGTGCGAAAACTAGTTTTCTGTGAAAAAGCTGTTAAAAGTAAGCAACTCGTTTCGTCAGTTTCTCATTATCTCGTTAATTGTTCTCCGCGCCGGACGTCCAGTAAGCAGTGATGCCAACTTTCCCAGAGCAAAAAGCGTCATGAAAATTAAAAAAAGGGTAAAAACGCGTCATTTCCCCCCTAAAAACGCGTCATTTCCCCCCTAAAAACGCGTAAAAAAGCACTAGGTTTTTTTTCGCATACAAAGAGTAATGTTTGCTTTGAAATGAGAATTTAAGAGAACATAAAATTTTATTAGCAACTCTAAAAATATGTAAATTCATTCATTACATTTCATTGACTTCATAAAAATAAAAAAGTAATCAAAAATAACATATAAAATAGTTACAGCAATATAAAAAAATATATGTACAGTTTTATTTTTTTTATAGTAATATGTACTGTGTATTATTCTTGGTCCGGTCTTGTGCTTTTATATAAAAATCGTTCGTCAGTTAAATAAAAATCCATACATATTTGGTTTCTGTAGAACAATTAAATATAACTCCAAAATAGTTGCTGCTGATTTTTTTCCACAAAATTGATTTTCACCGTTCTTTGTTTAAGTTTTACAAAAGATTGATTTCTTCCGGAAAGAAAATATCTTCAACATCAGTCAATTCATCTTCATTTGTGATATTCGGCCACAAAATTTAATATTTAGTAAAGAATTGACTGAATTTAAGGACAATCTGTTCCTTATTTTTGATTTCAACAAATTCATGGTACTAAATATCCTTTCAACATCTGCATTTGAATATGACATACTTAAAAGTCGTAGAACAAAAATAGATAATTCAATGAATGGGTTTTTCCCTAAAGCATCTTTAAATTCATTAACTTCTATCCAAAAAAGAGTTGTTTGATTTTTATTTTTCCATTCGCATAGCTTTATGTTTTTAAAAGATTGTTCGATATCAGAAATAATGTCTACATCTGTAATGTATGATTGAACAAAACGCATTATTTCCTCTCTATTTGGATTATTAAGAATATTATCAACATTAAATAATGATATTTTTTGAAGTTCTTCCCAGTTGCTTGGAATTCGGGCTCTAATTTCATAAATAAGTTGCTTCGTAAAATGAACACAGTTCTTTTAATAATTTTTTTGTCATTTCCAGACACCTTATAATCAGCACAGGCCTTTTCGAAACTATATCCTAGATAGAAAAACTCATCGAAAATATTGTCTATGGGATCTTCTAAATAATTAATGTTGTCAGAGCTAATGATAATTTTATTAGTTAAACTCATAAGCAACCGGTGCAAATCGCCGTGTAATTTGATATTTTCAGCTTCAAATGCTAAATTAACACGTTGTACTTCGGACAAAACAGAATATAAATATGTTAAATAAATGAAATTTTTATCGTCATTATACATATTTTGTAGTATATTAGAAACATATCCATTATCGTTAGTAATATTGAAATGTGTTTGAAGTTCAAGCCACATAGTTAAAATACGTTTAACCGCTCTTTCTATTGAAAGCCACCTAGTATTTGATACTTGTGGGATTTTGTAGGGATTTTCTACATCTTTGTTGATCAATTTGAAAAAGTTGGCAAAAGATTTCTGACGAATAGTTCAGTGAGAAAACCAATTATGTGTTTCTTTTATCAAAAACTCTAAGTTATTTGGGAAATGTTTGTCGGTAACGGAACACACAGCCAGTTGTAGGGAGTGACACACACAGCGGATTAATATTAAGTTCTTTGACTTATATTTGGCCTTAAATTTTCTGTATAATCCGTTATTTACTCCCGTCATAACTGCGGCATTATCTGTTCCTATTGCTATAAGCTTTTTCATATCAATTGTGAAGAGATCCATAAGACGTTCTAATCCTTCTAGGATTGCGCTAGCATTTCCTTGTTCCAAATCAACGAGACCGAGGAATGTTGTCACAAACTGACGTTTTGTTGCACTGAAATATCGAATAACTACGCCCAATATTTTTTGCATAGAAATGTCTGTGATTTCATCCAAAATTAAGCTGAAGTATGCATCTTGTAAATCAGTTAGAAGGGCACTAACAAAGTGAGGAGCCAAAATATTGTTTATGATGTTGATACATTTTGTCCGATGTAAGCTAAACTTTCCAGCCTTACTGTCTCCAAATTCCGTATTGCACACTTCAGCCAAGTGGTTAACAGTCTGGTAAGAAGTGTGTACCGCAATAAAAAGGCAAAGTCTTCCCTGAGCCATTTGAGCTGCACTTGCCTCTTATGATTTAAATGATATTTTTTGTTGAATCTGACTCACTTCACTGATATTCCCCATGATTCTTTGGTGCTTTTTGGTTTGCGAGTGACGTAGTAAATCCGTATAACGTGCTGATATTTCAGTTCTACAGTACTCACACTTTGCTTTGGATTTATCCTTCGCGGGACATAACCACTTTTTGAGCAATGGATCTTTTTTCCAAACATCTCTGTACTTTTGTGTATATTGATCCATCTGCAATTAAAAAAAGTTTTAAATACATTCTCCGAAACACTTCTATTTTGTATATATACACATACATACCTCAAAAATGTAATTGACACAGCACTTTTTATAATCTTTCTTTTTCAATTTTAAGCGTTTCTTGGTAACAGTTTTATCTTTACGTTCTTACTTTTGTGTAATATCGGTAACTGCCTGTTCATCTAAGCAGAAGATATACATACATATGTTATCAACAGACAGTGAGTTTTATTTTTTTGAGTTGCCAGACTGCCTACAAAAGTACAAAATTTTATGTGATGCGTTAAATTAAAAAAAGCACTAAAAGCACCAAACCAAAATATTGAAAAGCACTAATTTAGTGCCTTTTCTTTTTTACGCGCAGGATCATATTTTTCGCGTTTTGACACTCTAAAAAGCACTAGATCTAGTGCTAAAAGCACTAAGTTGGCATCGCTGCCAGTAAGTGTTGTTGTTGGTCCAGTAAGTGTTGTTGGTCGGAATTAGTGCCCTGCATGAATGCACTCTCTTTTAGAATACATTCATTATCTCACTCTACCAATACCAACGGTCCGAATAGTGTAAACAACGAAATGAAACGATACGTGCCTGTGTGCTCATGGAATGAATGTTGTACGAATCTCTGCTCTGTTAACTACTCTGTTCGTCTCAATTCTGTTACGACAACAGAACATTTTACTCAATAAATGTTCGTGAAAGTAAAAACCATTCGAATACATAAGAACTATTCGAATGAAAAAACGGTAAATTATGAGTGGTTCTGGGTCTCATTTGCTTTCTCGTCAATGAAAAGATCAGCAACGTTGTGTTAAGACCAAAGAATAAATATTCGTTTTTTATGAGTTTAACTGCAAAAATATATATTAGAAAATGGAAATTGATGAAGTAAATTATTTTAAAAATAATTTATTAAACATTAAAAATATGTAGTCCTCAACTCAATCGGCCGCTGTGGGTGAAGAAAATAGCATTGTTTAGTGAATTTCAAGGGGTGAACTCGTTTTGAAGGCGAAAAAAGGCCGCGGCAATGTTTGGGAAGTTTTTTCCTTATTTGTGGATGTAGACGGCAAAGAAATGAAATATGCCTTTTTGAAACATTCAACTTCGACGTTTCAACTACATTTCTAAAATTGACTTAATTTTAATCCTATTCTTTATTCCAAAGAAATTAGAACCTCAAATCATACCAAAACAGCATTTGCTTTAGTTACGATTTTCTTTAATATGTCTCATGAATTCATCTCATTATTCGAATAGTTCTGCTTGTCTCTAAAGACCTCTTACTCAATCTAATTACTACTCCTTCATGCAAGAACTCTCTCTGCTCGGTTTCATTCTGTTTCGTACCCGATACAACACGCTGAGAAGAATGGTTGTATGTATCATACTCTAATGATTAGTCTAATCGATAGAATGAGAACATTAACACATTCAAAATAACATGAATGTATTTGAATGTGTGAAAATGTATACTCATGCAGGTCTCTAGTCGGAATATTATTATAGTTCATCGTGTAAGTTGCTAGTGTGGAACATTTAAAAAAATAACACTGTTATTTTTCTGTTGATTATCGTCTTCGCATTTCGCATGAAATGAAACATGAGTGTTGATGAGGAAACGGAAGGCAAAAACTAGTGAAGATGTTCTCAAACCAGACGAGGAACCAGGTCAATCTTCCTCAGGATCAACACGTAAAAAGATCTCAAGGAAAACGACAACAAAGAAAAATACATAAACTACTCAGCATTATTATTTTTGGCCCATAATACGTTTTTCTAGTGTATAATCATGTCTTTATAGCTTATAATTCAATGTATTTTGTTCATTACCAATAAATTATATTTTGTCGTATTTTTACTCTTCTTTCTCTACATTTTTAGTACACTTCTAAGCAAGTTAGGATTTTCTGCTTTTCACCACGTGAAAAAGCATCTCATCTTCCATCCGAATCAACCAAAAAGTGAAAATTGATTTTTTGACACCTAAGCCCCCTTTCCGTAGACCAGGTCACATATATGTTTGCAACATAAATTTGATTATCTTTATTTTTATAATCGATATCAGTACTGTTATTAATCAATGCCTTTTTAATGAAATTGCTTAAAATCAAAAGAAAATTTTTTTGAAGCTGGAATATAAATACGGCAAATGTGAAATTTCCGACAGTATATGTACATAGGTATGATAAAAACAGAAAGTAACATTTTACTTGAGTGATCATTCTTTCCGCAAGATGTGCAGGTGGAACTCCTTGTACTTCATAAAAGCAGGAAATAAAAAATAATTGTAAACTATCCCATTGTTTAATAATTCTTAATATTACTCCCTCCAGTGAAGCCATATAGTTTGGCATATACATAATATTTTCTGAGGTTTCACTGATCACTGTGCATTTATGCGTTTAGGCCAATATGTGAGAAAAAGCTATAAATGTTGAAAAGTATTTCAATAGTTTTTGGTAAATGTTTGCAAGCGTAACTTGAACACAGGTGTAATGACTGGCATGTGCACTTCATATCAAATAAATCTACGTCATTGCATAGCAAAGCTTTAAGTCCGCCAATATCGCCAGCCAGAACATTCGCACTATCTGTTGCCAAACCAATCAAATTTGTTACGCGAATATTGCAAGAAGAAAAACGTCTTTAATTAAATTATAATTGGAAACTGCATCTGCTTTAGTGATCTCCAATATGGCCAGGAACTTATTTTGAATGCTAGAAATAGAGCCATAAAAACAAATAGAACGCTATTTTGCAATTCTGGAAAATTACTGATTTGCCTTTTTTAATGTAATTAATACATAGTCACAATGAATTCCTTAACCAAAGCATAACTTTAACTAATTTTATAAAAAACAAAAAAAGACTGCATTTTTTATTTTTTTAATGTATTTAATACAAGATAATGTATTTAATACATTTTAATGTATTTTTGCAAGATATGAGCCTGAGAAAATGATCACATTTTTACGAAAATGATACCGAGGCCCCAAATCTTTGGCGGCCCATTAAAAAAAAGTGCATGACTTTGGGAAAAATTGGGAGACACGGGTCTTTTTTTTTTAGTCTTTTATCACGTAGTGGTGTCCGTATATGGTTATTTTTTTTCGTGTTGCACTGTGTTATTAAAGAATTTAGAGGAATTCATTATTGTAAAAAGGGTAATTTCTTGCGGAAATGAAATAAACCCCAAATAAGATAAAGTAACCCCTAAAACCAAAACCACAATGAAACTATCCCCCAAAAAAAATTTGTGGCTTTTTACATACGAAAAATGGAATAACTCCCGAAAATTAGGCAATTATCCCCAAATTCGTTTTTCCAGATGTTTTTGGGGATTATTTAATTTTTGAGTTTGGGGGTTATTTCATTGGGGGTTACTTCGTGGCGCCTTTGCAAACTGATTTTTTGTTAAATATTAATTAAAAATTAACTAAATACAAAAATAACGTTTTTCATTTTTGCTCACGATAATATTTATAGCGTATTGAAATAGATCGTAGTCAAAATGACTAAGAAGGATGACGATAGTGTACAAAAAATAAGGATGACGTTCTAGGGTTAAAGTCTTGGATATAACCTCATTCATACAAAGACTTTTTTCTGTTGGTCATATTTTGAAATTATTGTACTGCTTGCCAAAGAGTCACTTCCCAAAATTAAAAATTTCGAATTTTGCTTGCAGTAGAATAATGAAATTCCAAAGTTTTAATAGTATTTTTTCAAGCTTTCTACACTGAAGATACTTTTCAAATTTGACAATATACAGCGAGTATACGTGAGATTTTATATCCCACCTTTCGAGACCAATAAACTGGTACAAGGAGCTCTCACGTTAAAAATAAAATAGGTATCGTGTATCGAAAAAATTCCCACCAGAAAACACTTAGAAATACCATCACTATTCATCGAACAATATTTTAAATATAGTATAGTAAAATTGGCATGTTGCGGTCAACCTGTGGATGTTTATCTGCGAAAGGAGATATTATAGCCCCGTATTCAGTTCTTACGAAGTTTTCGTAAGCAAGTTTTTTTTTGTTTATCTCTAAACGGAAAATTTTGTTGGGGAGAGTTTCCACCTATCTTTGATTTACCTTGCAAATATTTCCTTTATATTTTCTCTACGCACTCCATATTATTTTTACCGCATATTCTAGTTTTACACTCATTTTTACGCATGTGGTGGTACTTTTTGTTCGAAAAGTCCAAAATTTCGCTACCAAACAATTCTTATTCAATTGTTTTCGTATGAAATAACTTTGCTGTAGCAACCCTGTAATTGATTTTGCCTGCGAAACGTTCGCAGAGCTGAGTTCCAAGCAAATGAAGCGTGAGCGAAGTTTGCGGTTCATGAAATTTTCGTTATTTTTTTATACACGTACTTCTTATGGCAACAAAAATGGCATAAAAACTGAACACCAGGCTTATGACGGAGTTATCAAAAGGGTTATGGATATGGAAATTTAAAGTTTCAACACATGACATGTTCTGACAAGTGAATTTACACAAAAATTGCACAAAAATATCATTACCCAAAAATTATTCAAAAAGTTGGAAATTGTCCCATTTTTGAATAATTATCCAGAAAGTGGCAACACTGACTGGGAGTCAATTTTGCCAACTGAATCGATTAAAAAAAGGGATATTCAGTGAAAAAAATCAAAATGTAATGAAGTGTTAGAGTGAAGTTATTAGTGCAGATCCCAATTAAAGTGCGGAACACAATTGCGACGCATCGACGTACAACGTACGGCGTGCGGGAGAAAAATGTCGTGAAAATACGTCCACCATTCACACAATAGCGGTGTACAACGTAGCAACCATGGTAAAATGAGTAAGGTAAACTCGTTAGAACAGCTGATTTCAACATATTTCTTCCTTAGGTGTTACTCTTATGTCAAATTCACATGTATTTTGTTTGTGTAACTTTTTGTTTACTTTTACAGTAGATACACACATGAAGAAAATTTGACAGATTATGGACACCAAACAAAATGCCTGTGTTTGTTGTAACAATTCCTAGTGCGTTTACCTTACTTATTTTACCATGGTAGCAACGTATAATACGTCAACATACATATGTTTACATTTTATAAAGTTTCCTTTTCATTTAAATTATTTCCGCTCATTTTATATCAGCAATTGTTTTATTTTATAAATAATTTCACCAAATTTGCATTTTATTATCAAACATAAACAAACCCGTCTGAAACGTCAGATACGAACTTATACGCCGTACGCGGCGTAAAAAATAGAAATATATCTAATTGAACGTATGAAGCAAAAACTTCAATACGTTGTCGTCGTCAATTGTGGGCGAGATCATAGCAACTGTGTTTTATTTTTGACAGCGTATCATTTTTGACGCCGTACGCCGAAACGTCGCAATTGTGTTCCGCACTTTATACGAAAAAATTGTTAAAATTAAAGATTGCTGCTCCCATTCTCTATGTTTTCCTTGTAGGTCTCGAGCTCGTTAGTACTAACAATTCCGAACTGAAAACTTGGCACTGCTAACTAAATATTATATTGTATAATTTTCTTGTGAAATTGATTTATTTAAGTTGGGCCGAAATCCCGGCGGTACTGCAATACCGGGCCAACCCGCGACAGAAGTGGAGCAAGCCCCTAAACTTCCGTCAATTTCCAAAAATCAGTTTAACATTTGTTGTCCTCCGATGGAGGATCTATCAGATGTTAAGCTGATAAGAACAGATACTACACTTTGATCTTAGCCATAAGGCCGAGAAGCGATAACTAAACCCTGGCCAACCTGAATATTATAAGTTAGAAGCAAATTCAACTAAATGTGAATTATGATGAACAAATCGAAAAAGTGGTGGTTCTCAGAGACATTGAATAACTGAATTTATATTTGACTACTGGCTGATACGAATATGGTGTTTGTTCATCGACGAAGTGTGGATGAAGTGCGGTAAGCAACGTGCAGCATTAACAAAATGTGCGCTATATACAACAACAATAATATGATGTCTGTTTAAAGTTTTAAAACCCGAAACCGAGAAATATATATATCCGGGTTTATTGCATTCAACGATGTACTGGGGTTATCTAATCTAATATATATAAAAATCAGTTGGCGTGTGTTTTTGACAGCATAACTAAAGAACGGAGTGACGGATTTGGCTGAGCCTTTTTTTGTATTTTGTTCACTGTTGACTCCGAATGGTATGTAGACAAAAAAATTTCTATAATTTCCATAGATAGGTGGCGCTGATGTCGATTTCGGTTATTTATGAACCGATTTGTTTCAAATTCGCAACATATAATTCTTAGGCAAAAGTAAAGGTGTTGATAAAATAGATGGCGCCCACGTCGAGATATTAATCATTGTTTACCATCTGATGTTATAAATACTTTTGAAGGCAGGACGAAGTCTGCCGGGTCAGCTAGTTTAATATAATTTTCGAACAACCGATATGGAACAAACCGCGCAAGTGCTACGGCTTTTAAAAGACTTACATAAATTTAATATGATTTTCAAATTATAATGCAAAATTATCAAATCATATCGAAATGAGATTTATATTTGAAAATCTAAATTTGATTTTATAATTTATATAAAATAAAAGTTGATACATATTTGTCTACATTTTTGTATAAATTTGTGTCTAAAATATTTATAAGTTGATATTATAAAATTGAATTGTACTTGATAAAGGAAGTGCAAGAGATAAAATAAATTAAAATATAAATAAAATTGATAAATAACCCAATAAGCTTAGCCCAGAACACACTGCAAAAAGATTTGGACCGGGAAGTAACAAGTGGACCTAGCGAGATATTAAATGGATATTGTAGGAGCTGGTGCTTCTTGTTCCTTGTAGGGATTAAATTCCCGGAGCAACTTCCTTCTGAAACTACACAACTTTAGATAAATAATTTTATTGTAAGCAGTTCATGTGTAATCCAACTTTTATAAAATTAACAGTTGTAAAAGATTTTATTCAAAATAGAAACCGCAAACCGGATTAAAAATTATCGGGTTGTTGGCACTACATGACTGTGCTGTACCCGAAGTGGAGTGTGTAGTAAACAATAATACCAACAATAAATTCTTGGCAGATATTTTTAATATCAGGGATGATAAACTGTGTTTATGCACAAAAAGTACACATTGTCACTGTAGGTAGAAAAATGGTCACTTTATCATGTTTTAACCACCAACGGAAAAGAGACATTTAAATTTGTACATTTTCTTTGATAAAATTATATAAAATTTTGGAACGAAGTTCCTTATCGCACGTTGCGGGATGGGGGGCTAAATAAAAAAAAATAAACAACTTCTTATTAACACTATTAAGCTGCAACCCAGTATTATCAACAATATTGGGTACTTTTGCTTTGATTTGTGTCTACACTAACATATGTATGTTGGCAAATTTCTTGTTTAAGCGGAAATTTTTTAGGTGGAGCATGTAACCAATCTTGTAGCTGCACCCAATAAAAGATAAATTAAGAAAAGCCAAAGCGGAAGAAGTTTAAAAAAGAAGATTTCCTTAAATAATTGTCTTTTCTTAAAAGAAGTGAATTTTCTCAAAAAAAATACCTATTCACATTTTTAAACAAAGTACCTTTTCTTAAAAAAAAACCTTATCTTAAAGAAGTACCTTTGCTAAAATAATAAACTTTCATACAAAAATGTACCTTTTCTAAGAAAAGGTTTTATTTTTTAAATCAGTACCTTTTCTTAAAAAACTAAATTTTCTTGCAACAAACTGCCTTTTCTTAAAAAACGACCTTTTCTGTAAGGAGTACCTTTTTGGTGAAAGAAAATAAGTTTTCTGGAGATCAGTACCTACTCTTAAAAATTTACCTATTCTTCAAAAAAAAACCAATTCTAAAAAAATCGCATTTCTTAAAAAAAAACCTTTTCTTCAAAAAGATACCGTCTCTTAACAAAAACCTTTTCTTACAAAAATTCCTATTCTTACAAGTACCTTGTCTTAAAAATAAAATCATATCTTTTTTTTATTTTTTTTGAGATAAGTAGCCTTTCTGAAAATAAGTACATTTTCGTAAAAAAAAAATAACATTTCCTAAAACAGTACCACTTCTTTAAAAAGTACATTTTCTAAAAAAAAGTATTTCTTTGCAAAACAAAATCATAATTCTTGGAGAACTATTTACCTTTTCTTTAAAGAGGACATTTTTCATGAAACAAAAAAACTTTTCTTGAGATAAGTACCTACTCTTAAACATTTACCTATTCTTGCAAAAAGGTCAAATTCTAAAAAAATCCATTTCTGTACCTGTTCTTCACAAAAGGACCAATTCTAAAAAAATCCCATATCTTAAAAAAGCCTTTTCTTCAAAAAAAAATACCTTCTCTTAAAAAAAATACATTTTCTTAAAAAATTCCTTGACCTAACAGTACATCTTCTTAAAAATAAAATAATAATTTTTTTCCTGGAAATAAGTACATTTTCTAAAAAAATATAATCTTTTCTTAAAAAGAGTACCACTTCTGTAAGAAGTACCAGTTCTTAAAAAAAGTACTTCTTTGAAAAAAAATCATACTTCTTAAAAAACTACCTTTTGTTTAAAGAGTACCTTTTTTGTGAAACAAAATAACTTTTCTTGAGATAAGTACCTACTCTTAAAAATTTAACTATTATTCTTGAAAAAGGACCAATTCTAAAAAATCCCATTTCTGTACCTGTTCTTCAAAAGAATAAATTCTAAAAAAATCCAATTTCTGAAAAAAGACCCTTTTCTTCAAAAAAAATACCTTCCCTCAAAAAAAATAAATTTTCTTAAAATATGTCTTTCTTAAAAGTACCATTTCTTAAAAATAAAATAGTACGTTTTCTTTTCTCGAGATAAGTAGCCTTTCTGAAAATAAGTACTTTTTCTTTTAAAAATTACCTTTTCCTTAAAAAGAGTAGAGAAAGTTCTTCTTTTTAAAAAAATCGTAATTTTATGGCTTTTTCTAGCAGAAAGTACTTCTCAAAAATAGTACCTTTTCTTAAAAAACTATTAGCTTTTAATTAAAAAATTACCTCTCTTAAAAAACGTACCTTTTCGGGAAAATATAATATATATTCTTACAAAAAGGATCTAAAAATATACTTTAAAAAAATACATTCTATAACAAACGTATTTCTTAACCAAAGTTTTATTTTAGAAAAAGTATATTTTCTTAATCGTATTTTTCAGCGGCCACCTTAGACGTGTTTGGAACTATCTAGTCTATATATATATTACGCTAAGGTATTTATAGTGTAATTATTGTAACCGCTTCTCCTTCTAAACTAAAGGTCGCACAGTCAAGTGCGATACACCGTTGGAAAGGTAGTGGTCTGAAGGGGTGCACTAAGCATTAAAATTTAGCAAAAGTTCATTCCAACAGTGATTTAAACCGGATTTAATTAATCCTTAATCCCTCCATCTACCGGCGGTAGTGGCATCATTTGAACTGGTGAATTTACATTAGTGGTGAAATTTTATTTAATTTGCTTGCTTTTTTAAATACATCTTTTAATTAAGTCTCTTTTTTGGCAGGACGAAGTCTGCCGGGTTTGCTAGTATATAATATATAGCGAAAAGAACTTCGTTCCAATCGGGTGTCCCCTGACACCTCATGTAATTTTTATTGTTTGGATTTGATAGAACAATTATTTCACCAAAATCCTTCTCATAATCCATTTTATTCCCAAGATTTCATATTGCATGTCCAAACATATTTAACAGAAATCTAAAAAAATCTAATATTGAGTTATAAATAATGATGACATATGCATACAAGTCACCATTTACAAAACACAAAGAAGTTTTATGAGCTGTTTTATGAGGTGCCTAGACGCGTTCAGATTGTATTAATATGTTCACATAAGTTGTTCAGCTTTACCGTGGTTACAATTCCGCCAAATGTTGTCAGTGAAAAAATTCGAGTCCCTTCAAGTTATGATGGAATTAGTGAGAAAAATCTTTTTCTTTCGAAAAAAAGTGCTGGAAAATCTGAGAATTGGTAAAAGTCGATTTTTTCAAAAATTTTACCTGATACAGACAACTCAATAGGCTCTCCTCTAACCGATACAATTTACTACAACGCTGATAAAAAAAAAATCATGTCAAAAATTACAACAGTGTTATTGTTTAATCAAATTGAGCAGCATGAAAGGAATTACTTATACTTACTTATATTACTTATATTTTGTTGGTTTTATTTAATTTTTAAAAGTAATTTTAACATTTTTAAAAAAAATTCAACAGAACTCCCGGTAGCATTGAGAACATTTTCAAAACACAACAAACTACCATTTTATAAAATTAAACATTTAGAATATTGTACTAAAAGTCCCAAAATAGTACCATAGTATCATATCTGATACTAAGTAAATGCGAAACGACAGCCACGAAACTAAACACACAAGATACATACAAAATAAAATTGAACATTAACTCATAGTGGCACAACAACAAAGCACATACAAATCCGATACACGAACGGAATGCCTGCATTGTACAACAACAACTCATACATTCAGCGATCGGGTAAAAATAGCACAACCATCTACAACCGGTCTTGTTGCCAGACGGACGATCACTCGTCATCAGTGTAATCAAACACACACACTTATACGCTGCTACTGTATGCTAAGTTAGGGACACGGTTGTGGTTGTCTAACATGTGGCTCAGGGATGGGAGTGGTTTATTATTATAATGTAGTACAAACGGGTTGGGTACAAAATTCTGTTCGACGAAAATTCTGCTTTACAAAATTCTGTTTTACAAAATTCTGTTTTTCAAAATTCTGGTTTCCAAAATTCTGTTTTTCAAAATTTTGTTTCACAAAATTCTGGTTCACAAAATTCTGTTTGTAATCGCGCGATTTGTTTCAAATAATTTTTTATTTCACTGAAAATGCAATTACAAACACGTACATAAAAATAAAACAATTAAGAAATCACTTTGCCCTAACTTTCCCTTAAAAAAAAAATACTGTTTAAAAAGACACTGCAAATTTAAATAAAATGCATCACATACACTGTGTGTTTGGTCAAAAATTATGTTCCAGCATTTTATTTAAAATTAGTCGCAATTGTGTTGTTTAATGTGTCGTGTTTAAAAAAATAAAAATGAATAAAGTGCAATTAACAAAAACCAATAAAAATAAAGAAATGTTGTGTCTCAACGGATATTTTTATTATTTGGAAATGAAAAGACAAAAAGGAGCCTTTAATTGGACGTGCTCGAGAAGAATTCCAGATAAGTGTTCCTCTCGAATAATAACAGCAATGGAAAATAACGAGCATGTTTTAATAAGATATCCAAAAAAGCATACCCACGAACCTATTGCCAGTGCAGTGGAAATATGCAGAACAACTACTTTTGTAAAATATGCCGTTATAAACAAACCCCTTAATCCAAATCGGTGGTAATTACCCGATAATAATATCGATTTTAGCTCCTCGGCTATATTGAAGACATTTCTTTCCCATTTTTCACTAATGTTTTTTAGAAAGAAATGTTTTTCTTTTACTAATTGTTGGATGTATAAATCAACTGAGAATTTGTGCAATTTTTTTTCAAGTGTTATGTCTTTTTTGAAAAGGACCTGTATAACATTGTTGCATTAAACTTTAATGTTGTTGCTGGTTTTTTTTTAATCGTATGGAAATGAAATTTCCGATGGTGTGTATCGGGTGATCGATCTAGAGGTATTTTTTTCAAAATGAAAAAAATACAAAAATTCAAATCAAGTGTGGAATCTTTATTTTTCATTACAAATGGCATTTTGTGCCATTTATGTTTTGAATATAATTTCCTTCAAATGTTGGCCGCAACTACGCCTCAGGGTGTCCATTCTGAGGGTCCAATTTTGGAATACTCGTTCGAAAAAAACCCTATTAAAAAAAATATCTCTAGATTGATCACCCGATAGTAAAATTTAAGCAGTCGACAAAAACTTTAAACAGTGCCTCGTTTATGTAGTTCTCGAATCGAAAAAGTGGTCACATTAAACATGAAACAAAAACTTCCATCGTTTCTCGATTTGTGAGTAAAAAGTATTTCTGTATATCAATGCGAAAAGTGGCAATACTGATGACGTTTTTATTGGAATATTGCAAGAAAACTGTCAAGTAATAAAACTATAAGTATAAACAAACAAAATAAGCTAGTGCGAAAAATAACAACAAACAGAAGTCGTTTTAAGGGATTCCCACTGCTTCTTACAATTTGTGTTGGAATTTAACCCTCCAAATTGTCTCTTGCAAATTCCAAATTAGTTGGCACATATTCAACAATATTTTCTTTTTACGATTTTGATTTTCCTGTAATATTTAGGAACAATTATTTGAAATACATAACAAAAAGTTATAACTCTTATCTTAACCACTTAAATTATAAGTTCTTAATTTCTTAAAAAGAATTTTTGTAGAAACAATATCAAAACCTCGCACCGTTTTAATTTGTGAGCATTTTTGACGTTTCAAATTTTAAATGTTTCGGCTCCCTACTTTTTAGAAACAATTTTTCTCGCCTTTTTCCAATAAGCATGAAAAAAAACAGTATGTGACCGAAAGTTTTCGGAAAACAAATGTTGTTGAAACAATCACATGTGAAAAATTATGTTGTGTACCGATTCGTAGCGGTTTTGTTGCAATTCACATGTTTCATGTGAAAACTTTTTCGATTCGAGAACTACAGAAACTACTAAAACCAGAAATTCGAGTGGTTTTAATCATCTGAAAGAGAGTGTATTTCCACTTAGGATATTTTCCGTAAAAACGTTTAATTATTTTCATCACTTTTCTTTTTGTCTCGAAAACGTTTTATTCAAAATTTTTATTTTTATTTTCTTTTACTGATATGCGGAAAATTTGAATTCATCGGTATGAAAAAATATTCGTAGGGATAATTATAAAATTTTGTTCCGAAAAAAAAAATATTTTTTGCACATTTGATGAGTTAATAAGGAACAATAGATTATTGTGTTTAGTTTCAATCCTTAGTGATTGTTTTTCTTGTGATGAAAAAACAATACAATTGTTTTCAAGTAATAAAGTCGGATGCCTGCATTAGGCTTGTTTTGGTTACACCGCTTGCTTAGATTATCACTTATTTAAGCTAAGCTATATTACGTGGCTATATTACGTGGCACTTGAAGTTACCGCTTCCATTTCAGGTCTAAGCAGTCATAAAGTTACCAGTCTGAAAAAAATCTGAAAAACTGTGTTGGATATCGTTATCGTTATGGAGAAGAACATAAATATTTGCAAGAATAACTGCATAACATGCGTTAGAGCTAGACGATTATATGTATTTCCGGTTGAAAAAGCAGAAAGTTGCCAGTATTAAAGTATTAATTCTTCGCATTAAATTTGGCATGATGCTAATTTATACTACCTGGTAATTTATACACTCCAAACCTGGCACTTAACAACTGATCAATTCAATTCAATCGCATACCCACTTTACCCACCGTTCCAGGTCACATTGACGCTTTCAATTTTGTATGTGCTCACTAGTTGCTAATTCATACACTCCAACCCTGTCAGTTAACAACACAACATTATCTTCGTGGACTAGGTTTTTGTTAGTGTTTCCCCTCGATTATTTTATGTTCTCTTTGGGCCTGTTTTGAAATTTTTGTACGGCACATTTCACTACCTAAATGGAAGGTTATCAATAGTAAAATGGTTCTCCATTTTTAGTGCGATACAAGTGTGTGGTTATAATTCTCATTGAGGTCGAAAAGTGTTTTACTTATAAGATTTGATTAGGGTTGGTAACATTACTCTGGCTTCTCTTCAGTTGTCGAATAAATCTTTCGCCTTTTACTAAAGATTTCCGTGGAGAGGAGCACTCTAATGAGTCTAAAATAATTTTTCCAAAGGCCTGAACCTACGGTTTGGGCCATAAATAAATAAATTTCATTATTAATATTTAAGTATAAACAAAAATAAAATGCAGTTTCAATATAATCTAAATTTGAAACTGAATTTAAGTTGTTTTTCTGTAATAATTTTATTTAAAGGTCCAATTAGTCTTGACGGTAAGCGATCAGCCGTTTGAGTTGGGGTGAATTTTGCATGGGTTAGAAAGAGACAACTAAAATTGACGGTAGACTTCTGCAGGTTGCAGAATCAACCGTCAGCCGTCAAGACCGATCGCATCAGCTGTTATTGTTATTGCTTTTACTTCGACATTTTGTGTGCGGCAATACACAAATGCCCAGCAACCACAATTTTATTTCTAATTTTCTTATTTGACATAATCATTGTTTAACACAAAACTCATGCATGCAAATTATATTTTCTACAAATCGTCACCTGAAATGCCCAAAGGCGTAACCCTCAAAAAATAAAAACTGTTTTTTTGATTGAATATAATACTCCACGCTAAAATATACATATATGTATGTGTCAAATAGTAGACTTCCAAGTTCCTAAGGTAAGCTGTGGAATGAACACGTTAAAAAATAAAATACTTTGGATTTATAAGGTTTTTTGCTTCTGTACAATTTTGAAAATGAGGGGTACGTCTTTGGGCATTTTAGCCTAACCTAAAATTTTTAGGTGACGAAATGCTCTTCGATCAGTTGTTTTTGTTTTGTTTTGTCTTTCTACCGTCATAACTAACCGCGCAATATTGAGTAGAACGTCAACCGTCGAGACTAATTGGACCTTAAAGTAAAATGACAACTTTCGTAGATAATTGTGGCGTGACACATACATATATGTATAAGACATCATTAAAAATGTTTTCTGCGACCGGGGAACATCATAAATAATTGGGGGAGAAAAAAAACAAGGACTTTAAATTCTATATAAAATTCACAGTACGGATGAGGTCACAATGATGCACGAGGAAAACGCTTTGCTAAATGGTGTTGGGGCAACGTTTTCCCTTTCAGCTTTAAAGTGCGCAATACTACACACAACTCCGGCTTTTTGTTTTGACTGTTACTAAAAATTTTAGCGTTATTCACCCTTCATATTTGGCTGTGAGACAGTAGTAATGACAACAAGACCTTAATTTCAAAACGGCCGAGCTGTTGCAGGGAAAAAGTGAAGCAGATTAAAGGAAATTAAACCCATTTTGATTCGAAATGAATTTAAAACAGCTACCTACATTCTTTAGCCTCCCCAAAGTTGTAAGGCAGGAAAGTTCGTTCATTCATTTGTCATATCTATGCACAAAAGGGGCATTCATCCAAAAACAGATGGATAGTAGACCGAGCCGACATACTTCATCAGTCTATGCTAGACACAGTGGTGGAAACTGGACGAAAGTCATGGCGCAAAAGCTTAAACCTCAAAAGAAAACAGTAATAGTAAATAGACCCACATGAAAAAACAACAAAAGTGTAGTTCAAATGAACTTGATGAACACATTTACACAAATTTAGTTTTTTCTTTTCCGTGAAATTATCTTATGTTTGACTGGTTATTTAAATTGGTAATCAGTTGATTTTGATTTATGTTTGATCTAATACCCTTTTCACATTTATCGCGTTTCGCTCTCTTTCGATGATTTCAGCGAAACACACTTTAATTGGCACTTATTTCCATACAAAAAAAACGCAAACATTATGCTCTTTTTACTGTATTTTGTTTGAAACCACAGTAAAATTGAGAGAGAGCACAGTGTTGTACTTCAATAGTAGTTAAAAAAAGGAGTAAAATGAAAAAATTTCCATTGCTGGTTCAAAGCAAATGTCAGAAAAATGAGGGAAAACAAATCTGTTTGTTTACATTTCTAGTTTGCTTTGTGGTGGTAAGTACTTATTGCAATGTGATTTATGTATGGATGTATCAATGTTATGATCAATGTATGTATCATATGTATGTATCAATGTTATTTTATATTTCTTTATTCACAAATGTGCGTTTGTGTTGTTTACAGTCAATACAGAAAACACAAAACAGAAATGAGAAATGGCACATGAAACCACAGTAGTTAAAAAAAGTGCAATGTGAACACCATGGTTTCGAAATGATTTCAAGAGAGCGAAACGCCGGCGTTTCAGCTGAAACGCGGTAAATGTGAATAAGGTATAACTTGAAATACGAAAAGAGTTTTTCAGTGTTTTGTCAAATAATCTGTGGCAAACGTGACAAATGCAGAGTTTAAATAATGTTTGATCAAAGATGATTGACCAGTAAAAAAAATAGGAATCAATATTTAAATTTGAAATAATTAACCATATTAATTCAAACGCGATTAACAAAGTAAGCCCATTAAAACAAGCTATTTCCGTATTTTAAACCTATTAAAGTAATTGAACTCTAGAACAGTCTATTCGAGTTTATCCAATAATACATTTAAAGCCAAATACACAAATCGCCATGCTATGAATCAATCAAATTTATTTCACTTTTTCACTCCTGTTCTCTGTACATCAAAGTGTAGTGTAGTTGTTATAATATCGATGGTGTTGCGTAAAAAGGGCCAATCTGCTGTTTCCAATTGTCTGTAAGATATTCATAGATTATAACGTAGCAAAAATGGTTATGTCTATAGAAAGTTATGGTTGGGTTCTTCGAGCAGTATAATTATCTACCTATTTCGCTGCAGATAGACCCAAGCAGTTTCGCCCTTTTGACTTGTCGTGACAAGGTAAACAAAATCAGATCGGCCTTCGTAAAAAAATGCAGATTGGCCCTTTTTACGCAACACCATCGATATATGTATGTATATAAAAAAAATTACATCAGGTGTTAGGGTACAGCCGGTTGGAACGAAGTTCCTTTCGCTATATATTATGTACTAGTTACTTCCAACATGCCTAAGTATATAATAATTTACATGGGTCTTTAAGAAAACATACTTTTTGTAAAATGATAAACTTGTTTAAGAAAAGCTTTTTATATACAATGTATTTTTTGAAAAAAAAAAGTATATTTTTAGGTCCTTTTTGTAAGAAAAGGTACTTTTTTTAAAGAGAGGTACTTCTTTTAATAAAAGCTAAAGTTGTTTTTAAGAAAATGTACAATTTTTAAGAAGTACTTTCTGTAAGAAAAAGCAATAAGGGTATGATTTTTTTTACAAAGAAGTACTTTTATTAAGAACAGATACTTTTTAAAGAAGTGGTACTCTTTTTGGGAAAAGGTTATTTTTTTAAGAAAATTTACTTATCTCAAGAAATGAAAACAAAAGGTATTATTTTAGTTTTATGAAAAAGTACTTTTACGAAAGAGAATTTTTGTAAGAAAAGGTATTTTTTAAGAGAAGGTATTTTTTTTGAAGAAAAGTTTTAACGTAGAATACGTTATACGGTAAGGTAGGGGTGTTGATTTGGAGCACAAAATTTTGAGAAAATGTTTGTCACTTTCATTATAAGTTTTTAATACTTTATGCATGCATTGAAGAAAATTCAAGTATGGTCGTAACATATTTAATATGTCTTCTTTTGATTTGTATTTAAATAATCATATTGCAACATATAATTTTTTTGATTCTATAAGTAAATCAAAATTTAACTCCTTCAAATTTTGTATTAATTTTCATATGCTTTGTATTTTATGTGTAAGAGCAGTACGATTATCTGTGTGTTCATCACAGAACCAGTGTGAGAAAGAGAAGAAGTATAATGACAATGCATGTTTTATGTGAACATTACAGAACCAGTGTTGCCACATGCAGTATTTACACTTGTTTTCAAAAGTGCATCGAATTGATATAAAGTGTACCCAAATTTTGTTAAAAACTTTCCTAAATTTTTAACATATAAATTAAAGATAAATTTGATAGATTTAAATCATTTATCAAAAATTATACTTAATTCATATATTTTAATTGCAAAATGACTAACGTATTCTACGTCTGACCTATGCGCCTGTGTTATCTAACACAGGCTTCATATTTTTTTTTCTAAGAAACTGATTTTTTTTAATGGGAATTATTTTTAGAATAGCTCCTTTTTTCACGAATAGGTAAATTTTTAAGAGTAGGTACATACATATCTCAAGAAAAGTTGGTTTGTTTCACAAAAAAGGTACTCTTAAAGAAAATTTATTTTTTTAAGAAAAGGCAATTTGTTGTAAGAAAATTTACTTTTTTTAGAAAAAATAATTATTTTAAAAAAATTACTTTTTTTAAGAAACTTTACTTTTTGCATAAAAATTTACTTTTTCTAAGCAAAGGTACTTCTTTAAGATAAGGTATTTTTTTTAAGAAAAGGTACCCTGTTTAAGAATATGAATATGTAGTTTTTTTTAGAAAATTTACTTTTTTTTAAAGAAAATTCACTTATTTAAGAAAACATTATTTTTTTAAACTTCTTTCACCTTGGCTTTTCTAAATTTACTTTATATTAGATTCAAAACTACAATATATACTAAATATTGGTTACAGGCTTCACCTAGACAACTTCCCATTTAACAAGAAATTTGCCAACATATGTATGTAAGACCCCTTTCACACTCGGCAAGTTACTTGCGCAAGTCTCTTGCCCAAGTCTTGGTTTGTTGATGACAGAGGTAAGGTCGGGATAGGGGAATAAATTTTGAGTACAGACTTGCTTGTACTCGGAAAGTTGAAAAACTGACTTGCGCAAGTAACTTGCCGAGTGTGAAAGGGGTCTTAGTCTGGACACAAACAAAAGTAAAAGTACCCAATATTGTTGATAATACTGGGTTGTAGCATAATAGTGTTAATAAAAAAGTTGTTTAATTTTTTTTCATTTAGCCCCCATCCTGCAACGTGCGATAAAGAACTTCGTTCCAAAAATATTGCTAATGATATTACTAACAAAGGTCTTGTCCAAAATACTTTTGCACTTACGAATTTTTTAAACGCTCTAGATATACAGTGGCCGACACAAGTCTACATACGATCCCAATTTCTGCTACCTCTTGAGTCCGAAAACATTATGAGGCAAACTAATGATGCAGTTTTGTTTAAAATCTATTTTTATTAACAGAACACGAAAAAATTTCTTTACTGCAATATACACACAAAAATTATTCACGAAAAACGGAAAAAATGCGTTGACAAAAGTCTACATACGGCTTCGAAACTAACATTCAGTATTGGAGCACTAGTTGTCCCAATTTGTTTGACTTTACGTGCTTTACGTTCAATAAGCTGCAAAACGTGCTTAATAATATTTAAGTCTTGGATTTAAAGAGGAGTGTGCAATTTTCGTGAGGCATAATACATCAGAAAATCGTCCACGTTATGAACGGTGTGTTTTGGTTTGTTATCTTCGCGGAAAATCCAAATATAACGAATATATAAAATACCGACCGATGCTTTCAAAATTTGTCCTAAGGCTAATTTATATTGGCAATAATCCATTTTACTCTTAATAAGTACCAGATTTTCAAATCCTGATACACCGACGGCACCCCAATTCTACACGCTGCCCCTAACATGTTTAACAGTGCGGACGTCTTTCGGATTCATTGCTGTAGTAAATTTACTACAAACTGCGGTTCTCCCGTCATTTCCAAATTAATTACTTTTAGTCTTATCCGTAATCAATACTCGTTTCCAGAAATCTGTGCCTTTTTGGGTATGCTGTTGGGAAAATTCCAAGCGAATTTGCGTCTTTTTTTTCGCGTATAATGGTTTTTTGCATTGAGTCCTGCTATGGTAAGTATCATTATTCAAACTTCATTGAATTAATCGTGAATGCACTATAGTATCTTATTTTATTTACCAACCCTTGGACCCAAATTGGGGATTTAATTTTCAGATTTTTGTCCACTTCTCCTAAAGTAAAGTTGGCATATCTGGTGTTTAAATTCTTTGGGCGCCCACTGAGGGATTTTTTGCCAACAGTACAGCTGTTTTTAAATTTATTTAATATTGTCTGCTGTTTTGATGTTTAACCGAAGGATTTCTATATTTCATAACTAAGTGTCAGACAAAACTTTAAATTTTTTTCGACGAGCCACTTTCACAATTATGTATTTCTTGAATCTAACCAAACTCAAACTAAACACAATTCATTGGATCCTAATGCAAAGCACAATATTAAAATTCAGCCAACGGGGCTTCTCTAACCATTCAGCAGCGGGCAAAATCATAAGGTATGGCCGTGTGTAGACTTTTGGCAGTGCTTTTTTTTCGTTTTTCGTGAATATTTTTTAAGCTTGTATTCAAGTACAATTTTTTTGTGATATCATATTATTAAAAAAAGGTTTCAAAGAAAACTGCATCATTACTTTTCTCCATAATGTATTTGTACTCGTCTGGCAGAAAGAATGAGGATCGTATGTTGACTTTTGTCGGTCACTGTATTATAATTCTTGGTTGCATATATGCATTAGTTCAGAGCTTGTCCTTATTAAACCAGAAAAATATTACAGAAAAAATTCAAGTTATTGACACAAAATGATAAAAATTTAGCGAAAAAAATTAAAAGTTTCCAAAAATTGCACAAGAAAGTGCTAAAAAGCATTTAGCATATTTTTTACAAAAATAAATTCAAAGCCAAAAAAATGCTAGAATTGCACTAAAAATGCTAACATGGCGACACTGCTTCTGTACCTCACCCCAAAACAAATTTAAACTTTAGTTAGTTGGTAGTATTCGTTTTCATTCTCTTCCTGCATCCGCTATTATTGTTCCGTTTCTTGTTCCACATTTCAAATCAGTTACGCACATTTTTGTTCCTAAATCTCTATGTATGAGTTTGTTTTTATTTCGATCAACTTTGTTGCTTAGTCTTATTACTATACTCTCTCTCTCTCTCCCATTTATCGAATTAATATGTAATAATAATTTTGTTTGACCCGTGAGAGGAGAGAAACAAAGTACATACATACATTCTCGGAGACAGAGTGCAAACTGCATCACTCAAAGAAGTGATAAGAAGAATACAATTGGAAAATATGGCGGAAGGTAAAAAGCAACAGTTCTTCTATATGATTGAGAATTAAACCAACAACAACGAGTGATGAAATTAATGGATTGTCATCTATACAAATTGAAACCTGTAATAACATTTGTAGTTGTGGTTTAAGTAAAACATAAACGAAGATGTTTATGTAGGTCATAGCGAAAAAGCAAAATTATTCCAAATGAAATAACTAAAGATGTAACTTTTTGTTTTCCTTTATAAGAGATTTCATTCACAAAAAAACACTTACCTTGCTTTCTACTGTGTAACAGTTCTTGATAATATTTTCTTAACATTTTTAGGATATTTAATCAGTTTGCGAATAAATTGTAATCTGTTCTCACAGTTAGAAGTCTGCATTTTGTTCCTTAATTTCTTTATGTTTTTCTCACAATATTCACTAGTTTTATTCACTTTTACACTATTTACAAGAAGAGACACTATTTTTAGAAAACTGTTCTTAATGAATTTGTTACATTGTAAATTTGTACAAAACACTAAACCGATACATACGTTCGACTGCTTTACGCAGCTTCGCGAAATACACTAAATACTTCCGGTAATATTCGGTAACTGGATGGGACAATTTTTGAGACTAACGATTAGATGACCTTGATTATTACATTACTCAATTAAAATGTAATAACTCTTTAATAAGACGAGAAAAGCAGCTTAATGAGAACGCAAGGTTAGGCTTAAGAGAGATTGACTAAAGGAGAAGAACGACCAACAAGTGGTTAGGTAGAAATAGCAAATATTTACATAAGACAAAGTTGCAAAAAAAGAAACAAAAAAGAAAAAAGTAATTTTAGGGGGAAACAACAAATATGTACGATTGACAGCAAATTTCAAAATGATCGGAGTATTGGTACGACATACATACACACATACATATATATGAATGTATCCACAAGGAAGTTGACGATGCCACCTGCAGTTGTCGTTGAAGTAAAACATGATTGGAAACTTGAAATTTGTAATTATTTGAATTTAAATAACGTTTCAATCAGGGGGATTCTATGGCACAGCTGATCGAAAATGTACTGGGGAAATGATGAAGAATGAGAGACCAAAGAAGACAGGAACTAAGTTTAAATAGTGTTTATTGATACTAATGACAGCTAATTTATGTTTTACGTTGTTTGCATTGAACGAAAATACCTACGCATTCCCTTTGATTTCTGTCCGTTTTATGTCCAACGAAAGTGTAAAATTGGTAAAATACAGCAGCAAATAAAACTATGAAATGGCCTTCTACCTCGTCGTCATGAAGAGACAACGAAGAGAGTAATGGAATCTCTTAAGTATTACTCTGTTTCAATTCACTAATTCTTCATTATTTTCTAGAATGACTTTTGAGAACACATTCACAAAAACGACTTACCTTCCAATTAATTCTATTATTTACAGCTGCGTTAACATATTTGTTCTTAACATTTTTGGAAATTTAAACTGTCTGAGACATAAGTTGTTGTTCCCACAGTTGCACATCTTTATAATGGTAATGTTATGAAATTATACTTTTTTTTAATATACCAAAAAATACAAAAAACAATTTACTGTTGATGACAACCAACTCATATGAAGTTCCAAAAAATTTGGTTAATACCAAAGAAAATACATGCCCATTTTTTAAATTACCCTGATTCGACAGGATTGCCTTGTACTTCCTGAGAGCTATTACGAGGGACAGGGCGATGCAGTTTGTGGAAATATCATATATTCAAATTTCAAAACCCCTATATTTTAATTACGCTATTAAAACACAACAATAAATTATACCTCCCAAAATTGAACTTCGGAATCGTGTAGATGCGTAAACTGATAACAGTGAAAGCATCAAAGTATTTAATCAAATATTTAATTCAGCAATTTGTAATGAGTTTGAATTCAAACTACTATTATACAACACTAAACATCTCAGCGACTCAGTCTAATAGATTCCAACGTCATAGGAAAATGTGGATTAAAAATCGATATTTTTTCTTAGTCCTAACATTTTCCCACCTTTTGAATTCGCTTCCAACAAAAGTAAGTTTTAGATACTTTTAAACAATTATTGTTCGTTTGAGTTTCCTAAAATCACTTGCACTTTCTAGCAGAAATCTTGGAAATCGGTTTACTTTCTCGCTGCTAATACCACAATCAATCCACGCTACTCCACCCACTATACCATCAGTATTTTCCCTGACAATACAAAAATGGATGCTTACCTGGGAATAAACGAAAATTTACCGAATGATTTTTCGATTTTTATATCCATTGACCTGAGGACAAATTGGCGTACACACCAGCCGCTCCTATTTCAATACGATTTAGGATTTTGTGAATTTTTTCTTAAAGGCAAAACCCAGGCTAGAGGCTTCATAACATCATGGCTTAAAAACAATTGGGAATCGTCAAATCTTCCCAAAACATGTCCGGTTTTAAAGGTACTCATATGTTACGATATTTTGCAATCATTTAGAACTAAGTTTTATTCAAGATATTCCATCTCTTCTAGGGCAACTACTCATGGCTGAGTTTAAGTATGGAAAATTTGACTTTGCCCTCGTTTTTACCCAATAGCAAATATGACGTTAAAGTTCGAATGTATCTTCCTAAAAACAATCAGAAGGAAATGGTGACATTTCTCAATTTGTTGATTGAAGTTAAATAAATTCATTGTAAAGTATTCACAGTTCCTTTGTGGAGAAAGAGCGTGTGTGTTTTTCTTTTGTAACATTAGAACGTGAACAAAAAGTAAAGGGTTTTTCAACAGAGACGCTACAAAAGTAAATCGATAGGGACAGTAAACGACGCCATATTTTTTCCCGCTCTTTTAACATTTCTCTTCAGTAAGGTTTGCCATTTCATCATGGAAAGATATACGAGCCAACAACGAGTCGGAATTATTAAAATTTACTACCGAAATTTGGAGTCAGTGGCCTCAACTTTAAGAGAGCTACGTCCAATTTCTGAATTTCATTTCTGGCTGAATGGCTTCGTCAATAAGCAAAATATGCGTTATTGGTCAGACAGCAATCCACACGTAATCCATGAGTCATCATTGCATCCCGAAAAAATTACGGTTTGATGCGGTTTATGGGCCGGCGGCGTCATTGGGCCGTACTTCTTCCGTGATGATCAAGACCGGCACATTACTGTGAATGCGAATCGCTATCGTTCAATGATAACCGAATCTTTTTGGCCCCAATTGGATAATATGGACTTGGAGGACATGTGGTTCCAACAGAACGGCGCCACAAGCCACACAGCGAATGCCACAATCAATTAATTGAAAACCAAGTTTGGTGAACGTGTTATCTTACTAAATGGCCCAGTCGATTGTCCGTCTCGGTCGTGCGATTTGGCGCCGTTCGATTGTTTCCTGTGGGGCTACGTCAAGTCTATGGTCTATGCCAACAAGCCAGCGACGATTGATGAACTTCGTACGAATATCGAACGAGAAATTGCAGCAGTATCGGCCGATTTATGCTTGAAAACCGTCGAAAATTGGGTTCAGCGTCTGGACTTCTGCAAGCGTGCCCGTGGTGGCCATGCAAAAGAAATCGAGTTCCATACATAATGGCATCGAACGTACTTTCACAGGAATAAAGAATTTCATTGTTTAGATACCGGTTTTATTTTATTTAAAAAAACTTTTGTAGCGCTCTTATTGAAAAACCCGATATAAATAACACTTTTGGTTGAAGAGTTCGAGCAGCAAATGCTGCACTCTATTCGATGGAGTGTGTTAGCATGTAAACTCTTTGTGGTGAGTGTCTGAATGCGACGTTGCTATGTTTCCTGCAGACCGGTTGGCCCACTATTTGTCAGGCCGACTTTCGTGTCGGGCATTGTTTCGCCTTATACTATCTGACTTTCGGGCCGACTTTCTGAAAATCAAACTAGTTTTGATTTTTGCCCGACATCATCTTACACTGGGAGACGAGTCGGCCCGACTCCAAAGTCGGCCCGCCCGTCAATCCTCTGGTCTAAGGTGTTCTAAACACCAGTTGTGTTATCTGTTGAAAATATCCAAATTTATGTGCTGTAGCAATGAGAATAAAATTCTCTAGGACAGTGACTAAATCATGGCGACATAAACTGACATAAACACATATAGTTATTGTCATTTTGACAGTTTTTTAATAAAAGTTTGCAAAAATTCAAGCAAACAGCAAATGCGAAAAAGAGAAAGGAAATTATTTTGCTTCACCTAACTGCGCAGTTGTGGTTTGTTTACGCAGTCAAGCGAAGCAAGCGCTTTTTACACAAGCAGTCAGTTGTTGTTTCCACTTGCTTTTTTTTTTGGTTTTTCTTATTCTCAATCAAGCGAACCCTTCGTCGCCACTCTTACCCAACACGACCGCATTAAGTGAGAAGAGTGTACACATTATAGACCGGTCTATAACGGGAGAGCAAGGATAATAAGTTCACACGGTGCAACCAACCAGGGGGATTCTATGGCACAGCTGATCGAAAAGGTACTAGGCCGATGATGGAGAATGAGAGAGAGAAAAGAAGACAAGAACTAATTTTAAATAGTGTTTATTGACACTAATGACAATTAGATTATGTTTTATGTTGTTTGCATTGAACGAAAATACGCATTCCCTTTGATTTCTGTCCGTTTTATGTCCAACGAAAGTCTAAAATTGGTAAAATACCGCAGCAAATGAAACTCTATGAAATGGCCTACTACCTCGTCGTCATGAAGAGGCAACGAAGAGAGTAATGGAAACTCTTAAGTATATCTCTATGAACCCACTACAGAAATTCTACACCAGCTGGTATCAGGGAATTACGAAATGTCCATAGTTAAAATTTCTCTTCACTCAAATGCCAACAAACACAACGAGTGAAGCCCAAGTCATTGTCTGTTCTCTCTCTTACTCATTGTGCCACTCGGATGAAACACATGAAGTAGCTATAGCGGGTGGTCCACAAACTGGTATCTATTTAAATGGTTTAGATTTTAGATAAATAGATTTAGATTAGATTTTAGGTAGACAGAAATTGACTGTTTAAAATATTGACTACTGACTGATAGCTCATAACTCCGCCCACCAAAATCAGTCGTTTTACACTTGAACAACGTTCTGAAATATTGCCAACTTATTTCACACTGGTTGTGAGATGCTCTCCCCAATTCCTTCGTGAGATGTAATGGGTAACCAATTATTGTTATTATTTCCCAAGTCATTGCTGTGTTACCCAAACTGTGCTTTTGATAAAAATTAGTTTCGGGTCAAAATAAAGAACCCACCACGACTGCTGTACGCAAGTTTGAACCAAAAGTATCATGAGACAGGCTTGCTAGTGATCAACGTGCTCACGATCCACGCCATAGTGTGGTACGGACCAACGAGAGTGACAGTTTGATGTGGATTTTGGAGTGCTGGCAACATTAGCCGATTTTTTACGAAACTGCTACTGGAAACGCCATTTCAAGCAATTGCGACCGCGAGAGAGCCATGGAAAGGGACTTTTTAAATCCTGAAATGTAGGCTATGATATTGGATAATTTTGGATTTCAGCATGACAGCGTACCATGTCACACAGTTCATCAAACAATTGATCTTTTGCTCACTAAGTTCGGTAATCGTGTTATCAGTCTACGTGGCGACATCAATTGGCCGCCTCGGAGCGGCGATTTGACCCCTTTAGACTTTTGCTTGTGGGATGCCGTTAAAGACCGATGCTATAAAAATAATCCACAAACGATCGACATTCTTAAGGCTAATATGATCCGAGCCATTCAAGAGATACTAGAACCAGAAACTGTCTACAAAATCTTGGAAAATTGGTCTACCAGAATGAGGCACGATTTCTAAACGACAGTCGCACTGGTTTGTAACGTGCTTTAAATGTGTTATTGATTGCTCAGGCCACTAAACGCATGATTGATGTCAATTAGAATATTTTACAAAAATTCGTCTATAGCTATATATTTATAATCACCACCACAATCCTCGTACCATAACAAGTTGTTAGTAAGCTAAGCTTTATCGGTAAACCATAATGTTTGGGAAAATATTTAAATACATTTTTGTCTCTATAACTTTAATCAAATTAATATACTGCGCTGATAAACAGGTAATTAAACGTAACTAAACTTGGAAAAACAATAAATTCAGAACAACTATTTTCTCTACTTAGAAATCTTGGAAAACCCTGTACTTTATATCCGTTGAAACCACCTTTAATCCTTTGTATATGACCCATTATGACATGAATATTTGTAGCAGAAATAAAACCGTAGACATTTACGCAGGATCAGCCCAAAATTTTCACCTAGATTCTTGGCTCTTGATAACAGTTGACTTGAGTGCAAACCGAGGTAGTCGTCATCGGCCTATGTTTCAATATGATGTTAACGTTTGCAAGTCTTTGCTACCGAAAAAGGGGACTCAAATGCGTGGCTTCATTATGTCATGGATGAAAAATGTTATATCACAGAGTGATTTTCCTCAGGACTGTCCTATAACCAAGGTAGACTTTATTGAATAGCTTAACTCTCCAAAATTCACTTCGGTTAAAATATAATTGTTATAATTTTCGTATATGTAGGGAAACTATTCATGTCTTAATCTCAACATGGAGAAATTGAACATACCCTCAATTCTACCAAATTCGAAATATGATGTTACTGTCTTTACATATTTTCGTAAAATGAATCAAAAGGAAATGGTGGGCAATATGAAATTGGTGGTTGAAATTAAATAAAAATGGTGAGAAGGTTTGTGCCATTTAAATAGAAGATAACCCTTTGCCGGGATTTAATTACCAAGCTAAGCAGATCAGTGTCTATCGTCTTAGTATAATTCAATCTTAATACAGTGAAGTTTATTGCTTTATTAATTTCAAGTGGCAAGAACACTCTGAAAAAAACCCGTCTATGTAACATATTCCTGCATGGTTCTGCACAAACCATGTGTATGTTTAGAACACACTCCAAATATTCATATATATTGCAGTCCCAAACTTACTTATATTTAAATGCAAACATTATCATGTTTACCTGCAAACATATATGCGTTTATGTGAAACCATGCGCGTGTTTGATCCCAAATATACATATACTTACATGGAAGCATCCATGTGTTTCCTCCCAAACCTCTATATACTTACGTGAAAAAATGTGTTTAATTCCTCCCAAACGCGGAAATATTTGTGTGTTTGCTCTATTTAGAAGCAACTTATTTGTTGTTATCAATTTACATATGTTATTTACTATAATTTAATTTACCAATATTAATCAAAATTTGTAATAAATTACTAAAAAAAATAAATCGCTTTAAGCCGATCCGTCTCACATTTGGTATCATTGAATGGATAATTTGTTGGTTTCTCATCAAATGAGAATCTCGACATAGATTAAATAGTGCAACAAACACAGTTGTATTTGCATCCCAACCACAACTATATTTAGGTCGCCAACACATACATATATTATAACACGTTACGCCTTTTGTCTCCAACATGTAGTATTGGATATCAAACATGATGTGTTTGGGCACAAGTATACTATATTTAAGACAAGGCCCAACCACTCCAAATTTTGGATACCAAGTTGCTATAGGGGCTACTGGGCAACCCCTCTAAAGTTGGTCACCTCGGTCATGCCAAATTTTTAATTGAATACCAAAAGTACAATTATGAGCTGATTGCAAAGATATTTTGCAGGGTCATAGTGCTTGTAAATATTGATGGTGCGTTCAGCAAGGTCCACACAGAAACACTCATCCAATCCTTAGACCAGTTTGCAGTGGACCAGGCTTTGAGAGACTGGAGCAAGCAAATGTTAAGGAATAGTTGGATAAATTGCGATTCTCAGGGCATAAATATAAGAGACAGGGCGCAGCGTGGAACACCACAAGGGCAGATTATATCACCACTCTGATGGGTCGTCACAATTCACTGACTGCTAATTAGGCCAGTGTTTAATATAAGCTTCCGTAATATGGTGAACGGCAGTTGGGAGGAAGTGCAATACTGCGACACTGCAAAACATAAAACACATGTGCTGCATTGATATTTGCGGTGCATTGATAACCACCCCGACAAGGGTTAGGTAGACTGTTTTATGTATCCTGCCAATGGAGATCAGGGGCAAATGTGAGGGATCACAAGCCGAAGCACCAATGACTAATAAAGGCCTTGGCCGGATGCGCGCAAGATGCAAGTGAATCTGAACGAATATCTGAAGTAAGGATTAAGGCGAACTGTGTGACTATGTCGCCATCTAGGTAGCAGGATAGATCACTGGCACAAACGCCAATTGTAACCTGCTGTTATACGAATGACTCAAAACTAGGGGATAGAACGGGTCTAGTTATTTTCATTGAAAATCCGGCGGCCGTAACCTACCTATGCCTCCCGGATCACTGTACAAACTTTCAAACAGAAGATCGGGCGATTACGAAGTGCATTAAATGGCTCGAAACACCAACGAATAATGGAGCCCAAGGCCGGTTACGCCCAAGATACAAGTGAAACCGACCGAATAGCTGAAGTACAGATTAGGGCGAACTGCGAGACAATACCGGCATCTAGAAACGATTACGTAGTGAATTAAATAGCTCGAAAACACCATGAGTTCAATGGACGTGAACATCTTCATGGATTGCCAGATGACAATTAAGACAATATCAGCGCAAACTGTAAAATCTAGAATGGTTCTTGACTATAAAACCGTGACTGACTGTAAAAACATCCACGCACGGCAGACTTAACATAATCTGTCTGCCGTGACACAGCGGAGTTATCGGTAATGAGCGTGCGAACATTCTGACAATAAATTCCAGGAAACTTCATACGGTGAGCCTGGAGAGCGCGAAACCTTTCGGCCCTACTAAGGCTGTGGTGAGCCACTGGGCGGAATCAGCCACAAGACGCTGTGGAATTAGGAAACAGTGGGCAGGATAACAAGAGCCCCGATGGGGTGAAGGCAAACGTCTTGCTGAAACTGGGAAAGTTTGGAATTAGCAAGATGATGGAAGTCTTAACGGGACACTCGGATTTACGTCCGAGCCGACATATACTGTACTGGTTAAGAGGAAAATAGTGAATGCAGGGCATGCAGGGAGAATGATGAGACGATAGAGCATTTCCTGGTTAAAAGGAAAATTGTGAACGCAGGGCATGCAGGGAGAATGATGAGACGATAGAGCATTTCCTGGTTAAGAGGAAAATTGTGAATGCAGGGCATGCAGGGAGAATGATGAGACGATAGAGCATTTCCTGGTTAAGAGGAAAATAGTGAATGATGAGACGATAGAGCATTTCCTGGTTAAGAGGAAAATTGTGAATGCAGGGCATGCAGGGAGAATGATGAGACGATAGAGCATTTCCTGTCTCAATGTCCGGCTTTCACACAGGCCAGATCCAGGTATTTCTCGGACAGTACAATACCAGACATAACCAATCTTATGGGAATAAACTGAAACTTTCTGAGGAACTTCATGCATAGCACCGGAATCCTATGAGGGTTTAATGACTTAGTGGGGCACCTTGAGGGCGCACAAGAGGTTGACTGAGCGGCTTAAGTGTATGTCTACGGACATGGGACGGATCAGCGGGTCGTTTCTCTATTATACGTCAATTTTTCAAACTACACAACTAAATTAATAGACAAAAATTACAAATTCAATTGTGACACTATCTAAATGCGGTTGTGACAAACTCTAATTCGGTTGTGACAACCTATAATTGGGTTCAGACAGCCCCTGATTCGGCACATAGAATAATACATACCATAGAAGCTTTTATTCACTCAATAAATTAAACGTCATAGGTACGATGGAAAGTAAACATTGGATGGTGGAAAATATGGGTTCAATAATACCAGATGGTGGCAATAGTATACAGCGATCTACAAAGGAACAACAGCCGAATTTCGTGTTTTTGTGACAAACGATAAAAGTCAACAAAAAAGCACAAAATACATTTAAAGTTTTCAGTTCTACACCAAAACGACATGAAAAAATTAAGTGAACATATTTTGTAACTCTACCTGGTGTAAGTTAATTTTAAATTTAATTGGTGTCATTTCCACAAACCTACGATGAAGAGTGTGAAATGAAACGTCAGATGAGATAATAAGTTTATCTACGTATGTATTATTCTATGATTCGGCAGTGGTGAGCTCTAGTGTGGTTGTGACAACCAGTAACTCCGTTGACGCGTAATTCGGCTGTGTCAACCAAATTTTTCTGTTAGTGTATATTCCTAAACTTTTTGTGAAAGTTTATCGTAATATTTACAAAATTTACGAAAAACTTCATTGGATTAATGGAGAATTTTTAAAGAAGAAAGTCTCAGACGTATTGAAAAGAAAAAGAAAATAAATATTTTTCCGAAAAAAAAAATATTTTCCCTTGTCATGACATGAAGAAACAGAGGAGAGCATTTCGCAATCAGTGAGTTTTGTTGTTTCTAGTTTTACAGGCACTGATAGGGATCTACACTTTTACCACGATCCCAAACGGTTTTTGGAGAACCTTTTCCAAGGCTAATTACTTGATAGTGTCGCTGCCACTAAGTGAGGTGAAAAAAGGTCAGCGAGTCAGGACAGGAATTGTTCCCAAGTTCTTATACATAGATAAACTTATTCTCTCATCTGACGTTATTCTCTCATCTGACGTTTCATTTCACACTCTTCATCGTAGGTTTGTGGAAATGAGAGCAATTAAATTTAAAATTACCTTACACCAGGTGGAGTTACAAAATATGTTCACTTAACTTTTTCCTGTCGTTTTGGTGTAGAACTGAAAAACTTAAATGTATTTCGCATTTTTTTGTTGACTTTTATCGTTGGTATACATTTGTATTGTATTTAACACAACTAGTTTGCCACAAAAACACAAAATTCGGTTGTTGTTCCTTTGTTGATCGCTGTATACTGTTGCCACTATCTGGTATTATTGAACCCATATTTTCCACCATCCAATGTTTACTTTCCATCGTACCTATGACGTTTAATTTATTGAGCGAATAAAAGCTTCTATGGTATGTATTATTCTATGGTTCTTATCATAGAATAACACATACTATAGAGGAACTTATTCTCTCATCTGACGTTTCATTTCACACTCTCTCGGTAGGTCTGTGGAAATGTTTACATACACCAGGTGGAGTTACAAAATATGTTCACTTAACTATTTAATGTCGTTTTGGTGTAGAACTGAAAAATTTAAATGTATTTTGCACTTTTTTGTTGACTTTTAACGTTGGTATTCATTTGTATTGTATTTAACACAACTAGTTTGCCACAAAAACACGAAATTCGGGTGTAGTTCCTTTGTGGATCGCTGTATACTATTGCCACCATCTGGTATTATTCAACCCATATTTTCCACCCTCCACTGTGTAATTTCCATCGTACCTATGACGTTTAATTTATTGAGCGAATAAAACCTTCTACGTATGTGTTATTCTATGGTTCTTATGTTCAAGAGTCAAAAATGATCAAAATTCATTTTGAAAACCAATTAGACAACAATTTTGAATGTCAAACAATATTGAAAATGTTTTCCACGCGCATTTTTTTTGAAACACTCCCATCGAAATGTTTTGGGAACTAGTGCGTACATCAAATCCAAAAGCACCGAATCTAAGTATGTAGTTATTGGGGAATACAAATTCGTGTCAATCTGTTCTCAAATTCGTGATTTTAGAATTAAGTTCGCAATTTGTTACTATCAGCAAAACGATATGGAAAGGAATTTGAAGACGATATTTCCTAGATTTGGTATATAATGGAAAATGTCTCGCTGTAATTTCGTTAGTACGTCGCACACTGGTTCAGCTTCATACGATTGGTGGCATTAAATATAAGGAAACATCGTAGAGCTTTGAATTTTGGTATAGGCTAATATTTCGTTATTATAAAAAAATGCTGAAAATTTGAACAAAATCGGAGCACAACCACGCCTACTTCCCATATAACACAAAAGTTAAAAATCATTGTAGAGTCATAATTTTTGGCTCATTGCAAAAGTGTGTTTTTTATTTGATAAAAAATATATACAAATAAAGTGCAGCAACAGTCATGCCCATATTAAATATAAATATCTGTAAATAAATGAAAAATAAATAATAAAAAATTTATAACAAAGTAATTCGTGTACCTTTATTAACATAACAAATTTTTTACTTCATCAGAAAATTCCAATATATCCTTCTTGGGCTGGTTACGATATGAATTTATGTATGGATCTGAAGATGCTAATAACATATGCATTACATCTTCATTTGTTGATATGCGATCCGTTTTTCTGGAGTGGTTTAGACGATAACTTCTGTAATCTTTATTACGAGCTTCCTGAGCTTCCTCCGACAACATGCCAAGTGGCACTATTGCTGCTGACACAATTTCACTCCCATGAATTAGCACTTTGTGTACAGTAATAGGCATATAGTACCAGCTGTAGAGTTCTATATATCGTTCTGCAGTGGCCAAACAATAAACTTTAAATTTATCCGTATCTATTTCAAAATTACTATTTATTACAGTTAAAATTGTACTAAAGCGATGAATTAAATTTTCATCAACACCAAGAACATCTGCCGTCAAGGAAGGATTTGCAAAAAAACGTCGAGAAGTATTGCCAGTGTTCGATGAGCCCATTCCTTGTTTAACCATATCCACATTTATGCCTAAAACCGATTTCAAATTTCTTTGTATTTCCGCTTTTGCTTTTTCTTTTTCATGCTTTGTTTCTTTAGTGACTCTCCACTTTGAAAAACTTTTGTTGTATGCTATATGCAATATGCACTCCATAAATTTTATCCTAGCATGTAAAGGGGAAATTCCAAATTGAAGCCCCTCCTCCGAAACTGTTTTTGTTCTTAATAATTCCAAATTATTCATTTCGCTAGGCTTACATTGACATATAAAGCATACAGACATTCCTGATGTTTGTGTGATTACATTTGCAACTTTTCCATCAATCATGGTTAAAGTAGGTGTATGCAAAATTTCATGACTTTTGCCATATATATTAACAACAGTTTTTTTCAAATTTTTAATTTCATTTTCTACCCTTTCAACTTCTTCAGAAATTACATTTGCTGTTTCTTTTACAAATTGAAATTTTATTGGCCTACATAAAGCTGTTGATGATGGCCTTGGGTTTCGCCAGTAATCAGATGTACCATCAATACATTTCAAATTAAGAGGAACAATACTTGTCAAAAATATATTTTTGTCATTTAAATTGGGATCATTGAATTTTTGGTGGTATTCGCTATGACCCGAAGATCCATCACAACCCCATTTAGAAACAAGTTGTAGTTGGCTTGGAAGTACATCCGTCTCAGCTTTCGTTTTCGCCTTCAATATTCTGGATACAGTATGATCTAGTAATTCTTGCATACTGACTTTACTATAGTTCTCCTGTACTTCCAAATTTTTAGGATAACATTCTTTTTTAGCACTAAGAACTTGATGGTATGAGGGGAAAATATCACATCCAATTTCTTTGGCACTCCATCTTAATATTTGATACTGTTGTTTTGATAAACAAGCATCAATAATAAGGCTTAGTGCTTTTTCTCGACTAAACATTTTCGACGTTTGTTCATCCTTATTTATTTTTTTTGCAGCTGATGCAATAAGTTCTGCCGAATTACTATCACATAGCTGCTGTACTTTAATCCTTTTAGCACGAGTTTGGCAAAGTTCAAAGGTTTTAGAAGGCCGACCACGTTTGACTTCATGGGAACACGTAGGTTTTTCATACTCTGAAAAATCTTCACCAAAACAGTACATATTTTCCAACCAAACTTCATTTTGTTCAACAAATCTGTCTTTCATACGTTTTGCATTGACCCACTTAGTTTTCAGTTTTGGTAAAAATTGTTTACTTAAAAATGTTTTAAATTTATCTAACTCAATAATTGACAAATTTTTATTATTTGTTGAAATAATATCACAAACTACATTAATGTCCTTATCACAATCTAATAAAAGATCAGAAATTTCATAATAAGATATCTGAAGATTATCCATTTTTAATAATTTTTATTTCTATTTTTCACTTCTAACACAATAATCGAATTAGCTTTATTCATCTAAACACAACTAATAAACAAAACACCTGTCAACTTCATTTCAAAATCAAAAAGCTAACTACAAAAACAATGCAACAAACAGTCACAGCTGATGCGAAAAAAAATGGGAAGAAATGCAAATTAGTAAACCTCATGATCATGATAGACAACTGTTTTACTATTTTTTTCATATTTTATGTTTACGCAAATGTCAATTCAGTGCATTTTGTTTTGTTTTCTTTTTGTACCACCATTGCATTGTTGCTACAAAAGATGACCGAAAGTCAATTTTCAAAAATGCTTCTGCCTGACTTATAGTGTCATGGTAAACATGTGTGTTGTTGTTGCCTTTTGTAATCGCAACTGTTGCCTTTTGTGTGTTTTTTTACAACAAAAAAACGAAACAACAAAGCAAGCAAGCAAACAAAAACAAACAATGATGCACAATAACGCGTTTATGAAGGCAATTTTTCCTTACTTGTTTTAGTTTTTTATACCGGAATTGCTTAGGGGCAAAAACGGGCAGCTGAATTTTTTATGAATCGTTAGGTGAGATTACAAGCTTTAATTTGATATAAGTCTCGAGCTAGAGGACGTTGGAGATCAAAAGATGCAATCGATAGAAGTTTGAGAAAATAAATATTTTTGCACAATTTATAGTAGTAAATACAAAAAACAAAATTGAGCTTCGAAATTTTTTTTTCTTTTTGAATATACATTTCTTATAACATCTAATTTCAGAAAAAAATAATTCTAGTTTCATTACAAGAGTATATCTGAAGCAAGATGTGATAGAAGGTAGCACATATAATACGATAATTTCAAATGCATTCATTTTGGTCAACTTTGAATGCCTCTGGACAAAAAAGTAATAAAGATATCGACCTAAAATTTTTGGTTCATGCTAGTAAGATTCTTTTCTACAAACTATGAAAAAATTAGGTAGATCTGAGTACATGAAAAAAATGAATTAATGCCGCTCTTGAACCAGTGTGCGTCGCGTTGTTCATGGAAAGGCCAACTTTGCTTTAATTTCTTTATTTAGCAAACATTTAGTTTCCCATGCTCTATGTGGGGAAAAAGTCAACTGGAAACTTCCGTCCGACAGAGATGAGAATCAATTTATTTGATTTCCAACAATATATTCAAGACTCCCAACATTTCTTTTGAATTGTTCACTGGAACATAGGAGAAAACACGGACATCGTATTTGTTATTTGGTAAAATTGTGGGTAAATTTAATTGTTCCATAGTCAAACCAATCCAGGAGTAATTTCCCTTAAACAAATACAGACTTATAAAAATTATTGAACTAAAACATCACAACTCCTTTACCTTCAAAATCGGACATCCCTGTGGCAAGTTACTTTGTGACCAAAAATTTTTCAGCCATGACATGATAAAGCCCCTCATCTGTGTTCCCATCTTAACTAATACTTCACAGATATTGAAATCGTACTGAAACATAGGTTTCACACGGTTTACGTGATTGTTCCTCAAGCTTATCGTAAGGAAAACCCATGGATCCCAAAAATATATCAGCAGCTTTATTGTCGCGCGAAATATTAAACGCATAGTGGGTCATATAGTTGGGGTTGAAGGTGACATCGGATGTGCGGAAGTAGACGATTTTTCCAGATTCCTAAATGTAACTAAACGTCAAAGATGCGATTGGGTGGTTTAGGAAATTATACCTTATTATTCGCCACCTTTCCCTCGCAAGACCATTTTAGATGGAACACTACGATGATGAAACACACAGACTGCACCGCCATTGTTGATGTAAACACAGAGTGCCAATTCGTATTTGAAATCAATTCGGTCCAATTCGTACTTGAAATCCAATAGTATAATTAAAATAATTTCAATCTAGATTATTGATGGTAATTTGAAACAACTCAACCGAAAATAATAAATTATAATTTCAAAAAGACGCTGCACACGCAAACAAAAATTTCGTTATGCCCAAACGAAATATCAGATAAATGAACTACGTTTGGGAAATCTAATTGCAGCCAATGACCATTTTTGAAAGAACCATATCATTTCCTTGGTGATATATAAATCAAATCATTTACGAAAATCGAAAACCCGTTCATGAAAACGTAATATGGCGTATCCAAAGTACAAATAACATTTACGAGAAACGAAAAACATTTGCGGTAATTTCTGTTCCGCAAACGATTTATAATAACTTCAATCTCAAAAATCTATTAAGAGAAACGAAACATGTTTGTGGCAAACGGCATTTCGTTTAATGCAAACCAGATGTATTTCACGGGATGGGATGTATTTTGGATTGAAGTGTAGCCTCATTAAGAGAAATAACTTATTGAGTTTTAAATATAAATACTCTTTTCTAGTGACAACTGAAAACTGTGAACAATGATTAAACATTGATGTATTTTAAACCTCAATTTATGTCTTTTTAATTTCAATTGGTGTGTCTTAAATTTCAATTCATGTGTCTTGAATTTCAATTGCTGTGTTTTTAATTTCAATTGATGTGTTGTTTAAATTTCAATTGATGTTTTTTAAATTTGAATTGCTGTATTGAAAATTTCAAATATAATTTTTCAATTCCCATTGATGTAGTTTAAATTTCGCATAGACTTTTTAAATTTCAATTGATGTAGTTTAAATTTCAAATAGAATTTTGAAATATCAATTGATGTATTTTAAATTTCAAATAGAATTTTTAAAATTTCAATTTAATTTTTTTTTTTTTGAATTTCAATTGGAAATTGTGTAGTATTTGTTATGTTATAACGTTTGAATTTTGTTTGCCAGTTGGCAGACAGAAGTTTCTGCATTCTCCTAAGCTGTTAGCGTAAATCGAAAGCAGAATTATCTCTCGTACGATTTATTTCAAAAGGAAGAGAGTTTTATTCCATAGAAATTAAGTGAATGGCTATCAGTAGCTTTCCACCTCCACGGGCAGTTCCATGTGTCAAAAGAGTTTTGTTAAAGAGCTGAAACCGTCAAGTCGTGTGTCCGATTATAGATGCACGCAAAGAAAAAACTCGTTCCTCCCAAACGAAATCTCAGATAACTGAAGTTCGTTTGGGGGCTGTAGTTGGGAGAAACGAACTTCTGTTAAGCCATACATGTCATTTCGTTTGGGAGAACCGAAAAATGTGTGCAGTAAACGAGTTATGAAAAATATAAGCTGAGAAAAACGTTTGTCAGAAACGAAAAACGGTTCCGCCAACTGTTACCTCGGTTACAGTAACCGAGTTGTAGTTGATCCTAACTAAAAAACGTTTGCGAGTACTGAAAACCGTTTGCAGTAAACGAGTTATGAAAAATTAAAGCCGAAAAACCGTTTTGTGAGAAACGAAAAACGGTTCCACTAACTGTTTTTTCGGTTACAGCAACCGAGTTGTAATTAAAACTTTTATTAATGGCTTCCATAAGCTCTTTTTTTGTTTAAATTTCCAACTTTTATGATTTTGGTTTTACCCATAAAGTCTGCTTTAAAAAAATTTAGCGTTTTTGTCTATTTTTTCACTGTATACCTACACGTCTGTCTCGCTTTGCATTCAAATATGAACTAAAAGCGCAGCAAACTACAAGGCCTCAATTGCCCATTCAAGATATAACGACAAGGTAGAAGCATTAGGGCCCCCGCCGCAGACTGCAGACTTTTTATCGGCCGATAGTTTAGTCGGGTTGGACTGAAAGTGCGCACACCGAGCCAGCTAAACAGTTTGTTTGGTGAACAGGTCGCAGACTATCCAACAGCCGGCCGACTATTCCCGAACTAGTTTGTATCTGACTGTTGAAGCGGTCGCACAATGAAAATATTGTCCAGAAAAATTATTGCTCTCATCATACTCCTGAGGAGGAAAATCAAGAAGAGATTTCGAGAGTATTGGGTGCATCCCATTCTCAGTGATAGATTAGTTAGTGGAAAATTTTACACTATGCATTCCAAATTACTTGATTACCGGAAAATTTTTTTCGCCTATTATCGAAGAGCATTACCAGCTTCAATGAACTTATCCAGCTAAGTGGACCAGCAATAGCGAAGGATTGTGATTTGCGCGACGCCATATTCAAAATACACGCACACGACGGAAAATCACAGGGCGAACTGAACTATCGGCCGACTAAACAATCGTCGTGTATGCGCAGCCGTGTATGCGCCAATACTGATTAAACAGTCGGCCGATAGTTGGCCGACAGATGAGTTTGAATGTAATCGGGTAGCCTATCAAACTTTTTTATCGGCCGATACTGAATCGCTGTAGTGTGCGCATATGCATTCCCCTCCATACTGATTAAGAAGCCGACCAAACTATCGGCCGATAAAAAGTCTGCATTCTGCGGGGGCCCTTAGAGTGTGTGATCCATAGAGTAAATATGGGTAGAGAAAATCTTTCACTCACCAAATTTCTGACATTTGTCCTCGTGTGATGTATACGTTTGATGTTGAAAAGAATTGCTTTACTAATACCAGATAGAGGCAATGGTTCAAAACAACGAACAAAATAACAACAACGGCATTTCGTTTTGTGTGTTAAAATTAATGTGTTAAATACAACACAAATGTATGCTAACAATAACAGTCAATAAAAAAGTTTAAAACACATTTAAATTTTACAGTTTTTCACCAAAATGGCATGAAAAATTAAAGCAAGAAGTTATTGTAATTCCACCTGGTGTTATCACTTTTCGTCAAACATCTCTCTGTCACACCGACCGCATCACGACGAGTGTGAAAGGAAACGTCAGATGAGACAAATGGCAGCTCTACTATAAATTTACTCTATGGTGTGATCTCTTTAATGTGTATGCGTGAGTGTGTATGCCAAACGAGTCGACAAAATGAGAGAATGAGCGAAAATTACGTTTTTCGTAATCTGTGCTCTCATTAGAAAAATGGCTAATTTCAGTTATCGCAAACGGTTTTTAACTTGTGGCAAATGTAATTTTGTACGCGTTTAATGTAAACGAGAACTCGTTTGCAACAACATGAAACGCGTTTGCGATATATGAGTTTATTTGGGAGAACTACGTCAACGGTTGCGATTAATAAATTAATACAAATCAATATTTGGCAACCGAGCAATAAACGTTTTTTTTTCTTTGCGTGTATTTTAGCAATAAAGTTGTCAGCTCTTTAAATTGTTAGCATTCGAAACTAATATAATTTATTTGAATTTGAATTTTTATGACCGATATTTTGTTAGTTTTTGGTTAATGTATGAGAAATTCTTTTAATTTAATTTCTTTAAATTGGAAACAGTTGCGCATTCGGTTAAATAAAAATGCTTTCAAATGGGCTTGCGGGTCTTATTAAAACAGTCGGCTCGCAAGCCATTATTTGCCGACCCCTGGTGCACACAAAAAAATCCCAAAGTATATCAATTTGTCGAAAATATTCATTTATTTTAGCTCCACTACTAATAATGTGTGAGCTATCATCTCAGTTAATGATTTATTACGTACATACGTGCGAACACTAACTCCATACTTGGCATTTGGAAAAAATGTCGGAATTTGCAATTTTTCCAGAGATAAACCAATCAAGGAGTAATTGCCCTGAGGAAAACAAAAACGGTTCAAACCAAATACGTTGGAAAATAAACATCATTACCTTCGGTATTGGACAGTGGGGAGGAAAATTACTGTATTGCAAAATTTCCATTAGCCAAGATTTTACGAATCCTGTCATCTGTAATGTTCGTTTATTAAACAGATCGCACATATTTGTATCATGGTCCAAAATTGGTCGGCTTCGATGACCTTTAATGGGATTCAATACGGCCTCTAATGACAACCAAACATTTCCGGTTAACTCTATTACCACTTCTGCATTAATATCGAGTTTGGTCTGATTTCCGGACACTTTTATCGTATATTCTTTTAAGTATTTTGGATTCCGGTCACACTCAACAGATAGAAAATATGCCATTTTAGACAACTTCTAGAAAATACAAAAACTAAGAATGATGTGGAAAGATGTTTGTTGTAAAATTAAAAATTACCTTGGAATTTATCGGAAGAATTAAGAAAAATACACTAAATAGTTTAAACAATTGTATTGATTTTCGCAACATTTTAAATGGCCAATGGAAATTTCCGAACCTCAGCTACTATGGGATATGAGCTATGGTCAAATCTCTTTAGCTTCGTAAAATATATAAAAATATTTAAAATGTCCGGAATACGTTGATGAAATTATAAATAATCGTTCGATAGCGAAATTATTTGAAGTAGACACATTTTAATAGCCTTTTATAAATATTTCACTTAATTGATCTATTAATTGATCTATTAGTTGATCAAAAATAAATTCCAAAGTGCCAGCATTCGTTTTGTTTAATGATATCATGTGGAAAGTATTACAGTTCGCAACTAAGTTGCCAGCAGCAAAAATCATGAGCTGTAAGACATTATACCATATATTCTTGAGGACGCGCGCCTTCAATTAGAAGCCTAGGTCGCCTAGAAGCTTAGACTTCTATTCGCCTAGTCTAGGTCGGTCTTAAGAAAAGTGTGAAAGTGATGCAGAAAATCTGTCTTTGTTTGTTGTTTGCATGCAAATATATCGTGTTTGTAGCTGGTCGCAAATGCAGTAAACTTGTGTCAATATTACATGTTGGAGACACAATGATTAATAGGGTATAATACATGTTTGTGTCCCAAATAAAGCTTTGTTTGTTGACAACTGCCAAAAAAAGACAAAAACGTGGCAGCCCACAAAGAAACAATAAAAAAGCAGATCTTCAATTCATGAAAACAATACGTATTCATGGTTCCAGCAATATATTGATTTTACTCTTTCCATTCCAAAGAAGGCATGCATAAAGAAGGCATTATTCAGCTCATCGTAAAGAAGGCATTCCTCATTCCTGCAAACAGAAGGCATTACTCTATTTTCATCTGTAAAGAAGGAGTTACACATGACATTTGCCTGAAAAGGTAGGCCTTATAAAAAAAGCATATAAAGAGCATAGTATGGTAAAGTCCTTCACGCTGCAGACGTTCTGGAAGCCTATATTTTGAAGCCCTCCTATGAGACCTATTTTTGCTACATACATAATTGTAGTATTTGGGAAATGTTCTGAGGGGCAAGCGATCGAAACTTCATCAACGCCATAATTCCCACGTTCCAAAGAAGGCCTTCCTAAAAAATGCATTATTCCTACCATCGTAAAGAAGGCATTACTCGTTCCATCAAACAGAAGGCATTGCCCTATTTACCTCTGAAAAGAAGAATTACAAATGACATTACACATGCCTGAAAAGATAGGCCTTATAAGAAGAGCATGTTAAGAGCATAGTATGGTAAAGTCATTCACGCTGCAGACATTCTGGAAACGTTTATTTTGAAGTCCTTCTATGACACAAATTTCTTCTACATAATTGTAGTATTTGGTAAATTTCCTAAGGGGAAGGCGTTACAAAGAAGGCCTTCCTAAAAATGCATTATTCCTCCCATCGTAAAGAAGGCATTACTCATTCCACCAAAAAGAAGGCATTGCCCTACTTACCTCTGTAAAGAGGAGTTACAAATGCCATTACACATGCCTGAAAAGATAGGCCTTATAGAAGAGCATGTTAAGAGCATAGTATGGTAAAGTCATTCAAGTCGCAGACGTTCTGGAAGCCTACATTTTGAAGCCCTCCTATGAGACCTATTTTTTCTACATACATAATTGTAGTATTTGGAAAATGTTCTGATGGGCAGGCGATCGAACTTCATCAACGGCATAATTCCCACGTTCCGAAGAAGGCCTTCCTAATAACTGCATTATTCATCTCATCGTAAAGAAGGCATTACTCATTCCACCAAACAGAAGGCATTACCCTATTTAACTCTGTAAAGAGGAGTTACAAATGACCTTATAAAAGACCACAGTATTGTAAAGTCATTCATGCTGCAGACGTTCTGGAAGCCTATATTTTGAAGTCCTTCTATTTTGAAGCCCTTCTATGAGACCTATTTCTTCGACATACATAATTGTAGTATTTGAGAAATGTTCTGAGGGGAAGGCGATCAAAATTTCATCAACGACATAATTCTCGGTGCTTAAATCTACAAAATTAAAAAATTCATTACCTACTCAGTATTATAATAATGCAGAGTACGTACCAAATGCAACGTTGGACAATGGTTCCGAATCTATTTCCAATTGCCAAAATCCAATTCCTTTCGTCCTAGTAAACATATTTATGTTCTCTCAAAAAGCAGCTAAATATTACATTGTTCCTGATCGACTATGAAGTAGAAAATTGATAGACAGCAGAGTGGACAGGCGAGAGAGAGCGATAAGCAACCAGAAGTGAACCATGCATCAACCTAAATTTAAATAGTATTTAATTGATGCTAATGACGGCTAAATTATGTTTTATGTTGGTTGCATCGAGCGAAAATATGCACTCCCTTTCACTTTCGTTTCTTTTATGTCCAACCAAAGAGTAACTAACATACAACAGCAACTCCCATTCGATGAAATGACCTACTACTGTGTCGTCATCGAGAGAACGTAAAGAGAGGGATAGCAACTCTTGTATATTTCTCTATGATTTGAACAAATTTGTTTACATCGGAAATCTCTATTCTATAATAGAGCAAGAGATAACATTTTTTGCTTATCGCTCTCTCGACTGTTCTCTCTCTCTCTCCTGTTCTCTATAAACTTTATACTTCATAGTCGTCCCAGCTGTTCTAATAGAACTACGGTGCATCCACGATACAGCTCCTATCTGTTTCTCTATAGTTCCACACAATTTACCACACACACAATTCTTGAGCTCAAGCATAGATAAAAGCCGCTATCCCTTTCTTCTCATTCTCTTGATGACGACGAGGTAGTAGGCCATTGCATCGAGTTCGAGTTGCTTTTGTAATTTATTTACTCTGTTATTGTATATAATACAGAAAAAAATATAAAGGAATGCGTATTTTCGTTCGATGCAAACAACATAAAACATAATTTAGCAATCATTAGTATCAATCAAACAATATTTCACCTTAGTTTGCTGTATGGTCTACAATGTATGTGTCTTCTTCGAGAGAACTTAAAAGAAGGATAGAAACTCCTGTCTATTTCTTTATGATTGGAGCAAACCTTGTAAAAGAGAACCAAAAAGCATTTCTCTATCGCGTCATAACTTGATTATTTCATACTTTTTACATATTTTATGTAATTTTACTTCAACATTGTTGGAATTTGTATAGTTATATACAACAACACTATCAAGAAGCTGCTCGTGTATTGAAATATTGAATGAAGAGAGTCACAGAGAGAGAGAGTGAGAGAGAGAGCAAAGAATGATTAACGAATCACTCGTTTTGTTTACAGGCATTCGAGTGAAGAGAAATGTCGACTGTTTTTTAGTACACCCAGGGGGTTTCTATGGCACAGATGATCGAAAAGCCACTAGGGAAATAATGTAGAATGAGAGACCAAAGAAGACATACAGATTATAGACCATGCAGCAAAATAAGTTTAAAAGTGTTTCATTGATACTACTGACAGTTAAGTTATGTTTGCATCGAACGAAAATACGCATTCCCTTTTATTTTTGTCCGTATTATGCCAACAAAAAAGTAAATTACCAAAGCAACTCGAACTCGATGAAATGGTCTACTACCTCGTCGTCATGAAGATGCATTGAAGAGAGTAATGGAGGTCTCTGTTTATTACTCTGTGGTACACCGTTTCTGAACAAATGTTTGTGCATCTGAAATCTCTGTGCAAGAGATAAAGTTGCTCTCGTTTTTGGTTGCTATCCCAACCTTCACGTTCTCTCGATGTCGACACGGTAGTAGATCATTTCATCGAGTTCGAGTTGCTGTTGTATTTATTTTACTCTTTGGTTGGGCAGAAAACTGACAGTAATAAAAGGGAATGCGTATTTTCGCTCGATGCAACCAACATAAAACATAATTTAGCTGTCAGTAGTATCAATTAAATACTATTTAAATTTAGTTTGCTGCATGGTTTGATTCTGGTTGCCTTATCGCTCTCTCGCCTATCTACTCTGTGCTCTATAAATTTCCTACTTCATATTCGATCAGCTGTTCAGACAGAACCAGGGATTAGCCATGATACAGCCCTTATCTATTGCTGTGGTTCTATGCAAATAAACCAAAAACCATTCCTGAGCTCAAGTCCGAAATCCATCGCGTCATTGACAGCCACATTTGTGTCAAGATGTCATCAAACATTTCATGAAAATACCAAGGGCCTCTGATCAGAACCGCGGTGGCAATTTGCCGGATATTTCATTCCATACTTAATCGGAATTTTCGGAATCGGAACTTTACAATACAATAAAATCATCACCTCTGTGTCAGAAATATGAATTTATTTTTAAATTATATCCTGCACTTTCATTGCGACATCCTTTATTAACCTTTATGCCACAGCTTACGATACGTGTATGGATATGATATCGATACTCTGGATTCGATATTTATTGAAAATTGCGCTAAGATTTAGAAACCAATTAGTACCATTAACTAATATTTATAAATCGATAAACTCCAAGGGAATTAACATAATTTCACTTCAATTCGAAACTAAATAAAGCAGTGCCAATAATTTCTTTCAAGCCATTTTCGTTTTTGCGGTAAAATTGGACAGTTGACAGAAATTTCCCTGAAGGCGCAAAGCCTGGAATGCTACTCTTATCAACTTTCAGTTTATCAATATAATAGACATTCTGCGAAAAAATATAACGAAAAAATAACAGAAGAACAAAGAACAGGAAAAAAATATAACGTTTAAAGAAAGGAAGAAACTCTAAGCAGTTTCGCTCACAACCCACCTTCAAAACTGGGCAATTGGCGGTAATGTTGCCATATTTCAAAACATTCAATATCCATATATTCAACAGATGTAGGTTGAAGGATTTTAAGCGTTGCAACGTCTCACACACATCAACGTCATATGCAATTAGGGAACGAAACGTTCGTGACGGCTTATGCCATAGGGCAGTACCAAAAGTGCACCACAATTGGGTAATATTCACATTGGTCTCCACTAAAACACTTATAGAAGTATTATCTGGACTAATGCCAATTTCCAAATATTTGGCAAATTTTGGATTCACATCAGCTTTGGTTTCCAAGAAGTAAACGGTGCGGGATATCTAGTTAAAGATTGAGATTTGACAGAGTTCATTTTAGTAAAAACTTGGGTGGAATTTAAAATTACCTTTTTCGCATTTTCCACATTTTTAACAATAAGAAATATTATGCAAGTTGTTAGGATTTGGTGTAGCAAGTCCATTTCTGAAAATCGATATAGTTGAAAGAAGAGTTGCCAGAGAACTGTGAGATTTTGTTTATTTTTATTTTGCTTTGAAAATTATTTTGTGATCAGTTATAATTATAACAATAATATGAATATCATTAGTGTCAATATTTTTAAAACCCCATCTAACGAGTTTATTGTTAAAATGTAATTAACCTATCTCTGCAATCTATTTCAAATTTTATAGATTCCATTCATACATGTGCGGAAGTAAAGCTAGAAACCGCCCGGCTCACTGATTATGAGAAACTATTCCCAGTTCCTTCATGGGATTTTGTGGGACAATATTTATTTAATTATATTCAGATATGGAAGGTAAACAACTAGAAGATAATGGTGTCGATATCCCCCTCCAAATCAACACTAGACCAGAACTGTAACTACCCGGATTGAAAACAACAAAGCCGCAGGTGCAAAGAAATAAAAAAGCAGCAGATGTCAAATTCATGAAAACAATGCTTGCAATCATATACATACTTACTTACTTAGCCGGTCTCGGACAACCCCGGGGGGTCAGGGACCTTACAAAACGAAGTTAACATATTTCGCCAAGCAGTTCGATCTTTTGCTTTATCTCTCCAGTTGGCAATACCAAGTGTACGCAGGGCTTCGTCAACCTGATCCTTCCAGCGGAGTCTTAGTCTTCCTATTTTTCGTCTTCCTTCGAGTTCGGTTTCGAAAACCCTTCGCGCTGGTTCATCTTCATCCATTCTACTGACATGGCCTAGCCAGCGCAATCGCGTTATCTTGATCCGCTTAACTATATCAATGTCAGGATAAAGCTCATACAGCTCATGATTCATGCGTCGCCGATACTCGCCGTTTTGCACTATAGGGCCATACATTTTTCGGAGTATTTTTCTCTCGAAGATGTTTCGTCTGCTTGCGATAGGACCCAGGATTCTGCGCCATAAAGCAAGACAGGTTGAATGAGAGTCTGGTACAGCTGGACTTTTGGTACTCGAGAGAGGGCCTTATCTCTAAAGTGCTTGCTTAGCCCAAAATAACATCTATTCGCAAGCACAATTCTCCGCTTGATCTCAAGGCTGACGTTGTTGTTGTTGTTCACGGCAGATCCGAGGTATATAAATTCGTCCACTACCTCGAAGTTATAACGGTTATTGACGTTCACGCTTTGGTCTAATCGCGTGGAGGCCCTGTTCGTTGAAACCATTAATTTTGTCTTGTCCTCATTTACCGTCAGACCCACTTTTGCTGACTCCTTCTCAATTCTCGAAAAAACCGCAGTAACTTCTCTAATTGTGCGCCCAAGGATATCTATATCATCAGCATACGCGAGCAGCATGTGACTTTTGCTGCTGATGGTTTTATTCATGTTGACTGCAGCTTTTCTCATAATGATCTCCATTAAGATGTTAAAGAGATCGCACGATAGGGTGTCGCCTTGCCTGAGGCCTCGCTTAGTTTCGAAAGGATCGGTAAGATCCTTACCAACTTTCACTGCGAATTTGGTGTTCGTCAAACATATACATGGTTCTTGCAATATGTTGCTGAGGTGGTTTTTTTTCAGCGGGTAGATATTTATTCCCAGCTATATATATGTATAACAGGCCGAACAGTAGTATATAAGATGTTCGACGCTCTATTACTCCTCTTCATCCTCACAGCTTCTGCAGTAATTATGAGCTGAGACTCCATGTCTATACCCATGTCTGCCTATTAAACTGTGTCCAGTGATCACAGCTGCTAGCATAGAGATATCATGTATAGGAATCGATATCAAGTGTAGCGAACGATTTAGATCAGACCTTGGTCAGACTTGCCTGTAATCCTGCAATACGGGTCACGACACCATGTATCATTCGTGTGATTGAGATCTTTGGGTTTATGCATTAACATGCATGCCACTACCCACGGTCTTCATATCGCGTGGAACAGGGAAGGTAGTCACTAGTCATGACAGCTTAAATGCTCTATGATTCCCTGGAATATTCCTGGGCTCCGACACCCATATAAGGTGAGTATCGAACTGCTTGGCCATCTTATTTAGAGATGTGCGGCAGTTGTGGTTAGTTATTGAAGTCAGGAATACAGATTCCAGATATTTTATAGCAGCCTTAATAGCAGACTAGATATTCATCATCCATGCGATGATGATGTTTCGTCCCAGCCAATGGACAACCTCTCTGACTGCCATGACTTCTGCCTGAGAGATACTACAATGGTCTGGTATCCTTTTTGTAAAGCCTAGTCCCAGCTCTTCAGAATAGACTCCAAACCCTACATTGTCATCTGATTTGGTGGCATCGGTGTAGAAGCCTAAATACCTTCCATAACGTGGTAGGCGTACCATCCGATGCTGCCTGTCCCGGATTTGAGTGGAGAAGTTTCTCTCAAGTTTTGAAATGGGTGACAGATAGTCGGATTTTATTGTGGATTGCCACAGATTCCTTAAAATCGATCCACGTCCAAATAGGCTGGTGATCAATTGCGAGGAGTGCCAGGCGAATTATTGGCATTGCACCCATTTGCATTCCGAACAAATATATTGGTAACAGATGTAGGATAATCCTCAAACCCTCGGTAGGGGTTATGCAAAGGGCATACATACCATTACCATTCAATGGACTTTAGCCAACAGACTTAGGTAAATGGAACAAATAACAATTCCGTTCAGCAATATCGGTCGGACAACAGCTATTCCATCGATTTACAATGACCCTTTTACACGAATATAGGGCGGTTGGCGCTCTACTGATCCTATTAATAGTGGTTGACTTGGGAGTAAAGTTTCTATTGACAATCGCACCTATCCATTGGGCAAATTTGTCTACCACATAGAGACAAGGGATGAATGTACGGAACCTTCTGCTTCCTGGTAAAGAGTACAAGTTTTGGTTTCTCTGAATTTATACCCAGTCCATTCTCCGTAGCTCACTTAGACAGTCTCTTGATTATGATTTCGAGCACATCTCTGAACGTGGATAGGTATTTCACTACACAGCAATTGCCAGGTCGTCAGCAAATGCTTCAACTGTGCAACCTAATCCCTCCAGCTCTAGCAACACACTGGTCAGTGCTTAATTCCAGAGAAGTGGTGAGTCTTACCCCTTGGGGTATTCCTCTATTGTACGAATGACCGAGGTTATGCGCCTTCTCGTAAGCAACTCATAGAACAATTTGATGATCCCCTGGTCAATATAAAGTGTTGATAATGCCGATTTTATCGATCCTGGCAAGACGTTGTTAACCGCACCCTCTATATCGACAAACTCGAAAAGAGTGTACACTTTTATGTAAATGAAATCTATTTCTATCTAAGCTCACTTGAACGTGCAGAAGGGTTTTCGTTGATTTGCATTGATGGCATGTGGACCGGCGAGAAATACCTATGGTCGGTCGCAATTATGACCCAATCACCATCTTCTCCTTTGTTTTGTTCTGATCAGAATTCGTATTTACCCCCCATGTGTAACCCATACACATTGTCGTGGGTAATGTGTAATGTACGTTTACCCATTACCCACAGGGTATGGGGAAAATAATGGATAGCTACCCATCACGATTACCCATTACCCACGGGGAAATGCGGAAAATAATGGGTAGTTACCCACTGCGATGGGTAATGGGTTATCCAGGGTAGCCCAAACCCTTTTTTGATCGAAAATATGAAAAAATTAGAAAAAATTTATATATCTCAGAAACGGAGCGTCCAATCGGAAAAATAACCATTTTTTGAGGGTTTCTAAGGATTTTTCATAAAGTGATTCATTTCAAGGATTCATAAGGAAATCGCTAAAACAAAAAAATAGCTATAACTCGGAAACGGTGCGTCCAATCGAAAAAATAATAAAGTTTATCCAGTTTCTAAGGGTTTTCCATAAACTGGCTCAAAATAAGGAAATCGCTAAAACGAAAAAGTGAATAGTTAGAACTCGGTAACGGTGCGTCCAATCGAAAATCAATAAAAAATTTTAACCAATGCATGTCGTAAATATGGCATCACTTTTTTTTAAAAAAAATCTCTAAAACTAAAATTGTTCGAATAAAATATCGCTATATCTCGGAAACGGAGCGTCCACTCGAACAAATATTCTAAACGGCTTCTAAAGGATTTTCATAAACTGATCTAATTCGTATGCAAAATTTGATTTTAGCGATTTTCTTATTTTGGCGATTTTTTGAAAAAAAAATCTTCAATACGAATTGGACCACTTTGTGAAAAACCGTTAGAAATGCCAAAAAATTGGTTATTGTTTTCGACTGGATGCTCCGTTTGCGAGATACAGACATTTTTTTCATATTTGCGGGTAAAACCCATTACCCATCACCGTGGGTAACTACCTATTAGATACCGAATGGGTAATCGTGATGAGTAATTCCCCATCGTCGTTAGTAACTACCCATTATTTTCTCCATTACCCTGAGGGTAATGGGTAATTCCGCATTGTCGTGGGTAGCTACCTATTATTTTCCCCACACCCTGTGGTTAATGGGTAAACGATCGCTAGCCATTCCCCAAGGCAATAATAATTTGTTACTCTGGGCAACGCAGGGTAACTTATTACCCACGAAATACGAACCCTGGTTCTAATCCATTCTAGTGACACGTTCCAGCCAGCGTAATAGCGATATTTTGATTCGATTAACTATTGGCTTGTCAAGAACACAACTTCGGTTTTCTCTTTTGTTATTTTTGAAATGCCTTTGATCAGCTGACTAAATTATTTGTTATACAGTTACACGGCTGACATTTGTTAAATTTGTGCTATGTCACAGTACACAGTGCAACGCGAAACAATATAAACATATAAGGACACCACTACGTGATAAAATACGAAACAAAAAAGACCCGCGTCTCCCAGTTTTGCCCAAAGTCATGCACTTATTTTTTTATGGCCCCTCAAAGATTTGGGGGCTCGATGTAATTTTTGCAAAAAAGTGATCATTTTCTCAAGCTCATATCTCGCAAACCGTTCGGAATTTTGATTTACTCTCTGAGGGAAAGTTGTAGCTCTTGTCATAAGGAACAGTTGTGGACATATAAAATCAAACTTCATCTTCAACGTCAAAATCGCAAAAAACTTTAAAAAATTCAATTTTTTTTCAAATTTCAAGGAAACAATCAACCACAAAAATGTACCTAAGATCTCAATAAACAACTTTCAAGAACATATGAACTGCCTAGGAATGATATTTACTGCCTAGGGGAAAGGTAAACAAAGTATAGAATTTTTCACATGTACCTAAGATCCCAATAAACAACTTTCTAGAACATATGAACTGCCTAGGAATGATATTTACTGCCTAGGGAAAAAGGTAAAAAAATCAAATTTTTGACAATTGAAATTTTGAAAATTGATTTTTACCTTGAAGATGAATTTTGTTTTTGCTTTTATATATTCACAATTTTTGTCCTTTATGACAGAAAGCTACAACATTCGTCAGAGAGTAAATCGAAATTCCGAACAAAAAAAACCAAAATTACGTTCTTGCCAACTATATAATTCGAAAATCTGTCGTTTTTTGTTGTTTGGATGTAAATATAACGTGTATGTAAAAATAAAAAAAATAAATGGTTTCCCATTACATCCCATGTAGGGACAGGGGAGAGCTTCTCACAATCACTGACCTTTGTGCTTTCCAGTTTTCACTCACTGATTGGGACCTACAGTTTTACACCGATTCCGAACGGTATTTTGAGAAGCTTTTTCATGGTTATATACTCGATAGTGTCGCCATCACTATGAAATTTCGAAAGAAATTTTAAGGTGGTCAGAGACGGGTTCGAACCCAGAATCTCATGTACAAGAGGCGCGCACACTTACCATTGCACCACCGTGTATGTAGCCTGTATCAAATGTAGTATACTTGTGTCCAAGCACATTGTCTTTCCTACTCAATATTACATATTTGAGACACAATGATTGATTACTTATAATACATATTTTTGTCGATGTCGGGATACACATTATAAAGCTCGTGGTTCATACGTCGTCGATACTCGGCCTTGTCTCTTATACGGCCATATATTATTCGGAGCATTTCTCCCAAAAACTAGCAATGCTGTGTCGTCAGCGTGCGATGTGATCCAGGATTCTGCACCATAGAGTAGGTTGTACGAGAGTTTGATATAGCTGGATCTTCGATTTTCGGTAAAGAGTTGTATCAACTGTTCGCAAGTAGAATTCTCGGTTAGATTTCTAGAAAAACATTAGTGATTTTGTTACTCGTAGAGGAATATTTTTCCATTCCATTTTCCATTTCGTATGAGTTATACAGATGAACTCAAGCTTTTGTTTATGGCAGATCCGAGTCAATAGATCCGAGTCAAATAGATTCGCTACCTCGAAGTTTTAATAGCTACCAACGTTTAGGCTTTCCAGCAAAGGGCTGGAGGCTCTGATTGTTAAAAAGCATTAATTTTGTATTGTACTCATGCACAGCTAAACCCACTTTTGCCGATTCCTTCTCAATTCTTGAAAATACTGCAGAATGATCACGCAAATTTCGGCCATTGATGTCTCCATCATCAGCATACGCGAGAAGGCTGTGGGTTTTGTTCCTGATGGTCTTATTCAAGTTAACTGTAGCTTTCCTTTTTATGATCCCAATTAAAATGTTGAAGAGTTCGCACGGTAGGGTGTCAGCCAGCCAGAGGCCTCGACTTGTACTAAATGGTTGTGGAAGATCTTTACCAAGCTTTACTGAGCGTTTCGTGTCCGAAAGTGTCAGTCTATAAAGGACAACAAATGAGTACCAATTATAGCATCATTACTTTTAAATGCAGATTCTGGAGCAGACCTCATTTTTAAACTCACTTATTAATATAGTAAGGGGTAGAGTCCGCGTGATTTAATGTGGTCCTCGACGTGAAGTCCCTAACCACAGGTGAGCACCGCCCCACCAAGAACATGTTTGATACGACTGTTAGCGCGGCCCGTGAGATATCCGTGCTACCCTGCATAGAGGCAGCCAAGAGATCAGGAATAGGAAGCCTTACACCGTTGGTATACACGATTACGTGGGAGAACAAACGCCCCGTATTCGCATGTCCGCCAGCGCGACTTCTTTCTTCCGTCCACGAGCTACCAATTGAGCAACTCTCTGTACATGAGCTACTCTTCCTTGGTAAAGAGTGAGGCACTATCCAAACCTCTTCCGTGATAAGGGCCACGGATCCCATATTTCGAGGATATGCACCTGCCTAGCATACTTCGTTACAAGTAACTGATATACAAGGCAACTACATAGCCTCTACCAGCGATTTTGGTGGCAACCACAGCCAGCACGATCTCCCACAAGGGGGCCATACTCTCTGGTCCGAGTTTCGCAGTGAAGCTGCTTCCAGTTTTGACTTTGTACTAAGTAGGGGACTGGTCACCCCCGGCGACAAAAGCATCAATCGTGAAACAATTTTACAATTTCAACACCCACAACAACATCACGTAACATTGCCATTTAAATGCTAAGATTGCAATTTAAACGGTCTAATAAAAAAAATAAGACGGCTGCAGCTTTCTCACAGTGGGAGCAAGGCTGTTTCCACCTCTTCCGGCCAATAACAGCGACCGGCAGCCAATCTTCAGGCTTCGCCCGATGATGCCCCCGTGGGTCACAAAACAAGACACAAACTGAAAGGGCACGAGTTCGAGACCTTCCACGCGTCACTCCCAAACAGCACACGGTACCAGAAATAGGCTCTGCTCAGACCTCGCGGCTAATCCACTTCCATATTCGACTCCGACGAAGTCCGGGAACTGGCAGTCCCTGTGTTGGCAGGGTACAGCAGTACCGACAACGAGATCCTACACGGCTGAATAACTAGCTTGAAAAGGCCAGGATCACGAAAGACGTTTAACCACTACAAAAGGAAGACACCGATAGAGACCAAACTGTCCTACCGCGCCGACTCGCGAAAACACGAGAGGCAAACCGCGTTGCCACATACAACGCATACGGAGACAGAAGCATACTACTCACACACCACACACCACCGGATCTGGTGACACACATGCCGACTAAATCCCTAAAAGCCCCGTAAAGGGGACACTCGCACAAAACATGGAGCCAATCTTCGATTGGCGCTTCGCAATCACACGACTCCCGATCCCCAAGTCTCATTCTGTGCAAGAATGCATTCAACGACCCGTGACCTGTCAGTATGAAACCAAGGCTTAGATTGAAGCTAAACTCAGGATTCTTCGCGACGAATTCTACATCCGGTATAAATCTATACGTTACTCGACCGTTGGTACTGGAATTCCAACGGCCCTGTCACTCAGATGTGACTAGCGCATCTAACCGAGCCCGCCGCTCACTTCTACTCATGCCCTCTGCTCCAACTATGAGCCAATCTAACTCACCCAGTGCGTACTCCCTCTTGATTTTGAAGTCCATGCTACGACGCATCACCACTAGATCAAAAGGAGTAGCAATGACACCTCATTTGCATTTCACTGTAAGCGAACGCGAAGTACTTGACAAGTGGAAAGTTGATCGAGAATATAATTGCTTTCGGTCTACAAAATCATCGGGATTTCATCGCTGAAGTAATGATAAGCTTTACCACTGGGATGTCATTTTATCGAATTCGAGTTGCTTTTGTAATTTACTATTTAGTTGGACATAATACGAACAGAAATAAAAGGGAATGCCTATTTCCATTCGATGCACCCAATATAAAACATAATGTAGATGGCATTAGTATCAATCAAACAGTATTTAAACTTAGTGTGTTGCATGGCCAATAATCGCTATGTCTGTTTTGGTCTCTCATTCTACATCAATTCCTTGTACCTTTTCGATCAGCTGTGCCATAGTATAGAGTAATACTTAAGACTTTCGATTACTCTCTTCGATGCCTCTTCATGACTACGAGGTAGTAGGCCATTTCATAGAGTTTTATTTGCTGCTGTATTTTACCAATTTTCAACTTTCGTTGGATATAAAACGGGCAGAAATCAAACGAAATGCGTATTTTCGTTCAATTCAAATAATATAAAACATAATTTAGCTGTCATTAGTATCAATAAACACTATTTAAAATTAGTTGCTGTCTTCGTTGCTCTCTCATTCTCCATCATCGGTCTAGTTCCTTTTCGATCAGCTGTGCCATAGAATCCCCCTGATTGATACTAATGACAGTTAAATTATGTTTGCATCGAACGAATTCGCATTCCCGTTTATTTTTGTCCGTATTATGCCAACCAAAGAGTAAATTACCAAAGCAACTCGAACTCGATGAAATGGCCTACTACCGCGTCGTCATGTAGAGGCATGGAAGAGAGTAATGGAGGCTCTTTGTATTGCTCTGTAGTACACCGTTTCTGAGCAAATCTTTGTACATCTGCAATCTCTGTGCAAGAGATAAAGTTGCTATCCCAACCTTGACGTTCTCTCGAAGTCGACATGGTAGTAGATCATTTCATCGAGTTCGAGTTGCTGTTGTATTTTACTCTTTGGTTGGGCAGAAATCTGAGAGTAATGAAAGGAAATGCATATTTTCATTCGATGCGGCCAACGTAAAACATAATGTAGCTGGCATTAGTATCAATCGAACAGTATTTAAGATTGGTTCGCTGCATGGTTTATAATCGCGTTGTCTTTTTCGGTCTCTCATTCTACATCAATGCCCCGGTACCTTTTCGATCAGCTATGCCATAGAAACCCCCTGGCTCAAGTCCGAGTTCCATGGCGTCATCGGTGATATACAGCCACATTTGTGTCAAAATATCATCGAAACTTTCATGAAAAGAACAAGGGCCTCTGATTAGAACCGCTGCGGGTATTTGCCGTATATTTTATTCCATACTTAATCGGAATTTGTCTATCTTAAATAAATAGAAAAATGGTTTCCCATTACATCTCATGAAGCCATTGGGGAGAGCTTCTCTCTCAGCTGTGCGCTTTCTAGTTTTATACTCACTGATTCCGAACGGTATTTTTAGAAGCTTTTTTCATGGCTAAATACTCGATAGTGTCGCCGTCACTACGCGAGGTGGCCGCCGCCGAAAAAATTTAAGCTGGTCAGAGTAGAGATCGAACCCAGGATCTCATGTACAAGAAACACATTTGTCTACTTTGCAATGCAATAAAATCATCACCACTCTGTCAGAAATATGCGTTTATTTTTAAACATTTATTGCAACATCCTTTAGTGACCTTTATGCCACAGCTTACGATACATGTATGAATATGATATCGATACTTCGATATCGCTATTTATTGAAAATTGCACTAAGATTTACAAACCATTTAAGACCATAAACTAATATTTATAAATCAATGAACTCCAAGTGATTTAACATAATTTCACTTCAATTCGAAAGTCAATAAAATCGTGGCCATAATTTCTCTCAAGCCTTTTTCTTCTTTGCGGTACAATTGGGCAGGTAACTGAAATTTCCCCGAGGGCGCAAAGTCTGGAATGCTACTCTTATCAACTTTCAGACTATCAATATAATAGACATTCTGAGAAAAAAAAATATAACGAAAAAAGAACAGAAGAACAAAGAACAGGAAAAAAATATAACGTTTAAAGAAAGGAAGAAACTCTAAGCAGTTTCGCTCACAACCCACCTTCAAAACTGGGCAATTGGCAGTAACGTTGCCATATTTCAAAATATTCAATATCCATATATTCAACAGATCTATGTTGAAGGGTTTTGAGCGTTGCAACGTTTCGCACACATCAATGTCATAGGCAATTAGGGAAAGAAACGTTCGTGACGGCTTTTGCCATAGGGCAATGCCAAAAGTGCACCACACTTGGGTAATATTAACATTGGTCTCCACTAAGACAGTTATAGAAGTCTTATCTGGACTAATGTCAATTTCCAAATTTTTGCCAAATTTTGGATTCACATCAACTTTGGTTTCCAAGAAGTAAACGGCGCGGGATTTCTATTTAAAGATTCAGATTTGAGAGAGTTCAGTATAGGAAAAACTTGGGTGAAATTTAAAATTACCATTTTCGCATTTTCGACATTTTTAATAATAATAAAAATTGTGCAAATTATCAAGATTTGGTGTACCAAGTCCATTTCTGAAAATCGATATAGTTGAAAGAAGAGTTGCCAGAGAACTGTGAGATCGTGGTGCTTTGAAAATTATTTTGTGATCACTTATAATTATAGCAATTATATGAATATCATTAGAGTCAATATTTTAAAAACCCCATCTAACGAGTTTATTGTTAAAATGTAATTAACCTATCTCTGCAATCTATTTTAAATTGTATAGATTCCATTCATACATGTGCGGCAGTAAAACTAGAAACCGCCCAGCTCACTGAATATGACAAACTCTTCCCAGTTCATGGGATTTTGTGGGAAAATATTTATTTAATTATATCCACTTATGAGAGTTGAAGAACTAGAAGATGATGGTGTCAGTATCCCCCACCAAATTAACACTAGACCAGAACTGCAATTTCCCGGATCGAAAACAAAACCGCAGGTGCTGATAAACCCACTTTTGCCGAGTCCTTCTCAATTCTTGAAAATACTGCAGATTCTTCTCGCAAATTTCGGCATACGCTAGCAGGATGTGACTTTTGTTCCAGATGGTCTTAGTCATGTAAACTGCAGCTTTCCTCATTATGATCTCAATTAAATTTTTGAAGAGTTCGCACCATAGGGTATCGCCCAGCCTGAGGCCTCGACTTGTTGGTTGGTTGGTTGGTTGAAAAGGCTGCAAGACAGCACTCTGTCTAGCACACTTAGGCTAAAGAAGCCCATTGTGATACCTGCAGTTTCCTCCATAGCAACTATTGACTAGTCGTCCAGCCAATTTGCCCTTTCAATAAATGTATCTATAAGACCTACAGGAATATCCTGTAGGGCTACGGTGCTAACTAGATGTGTTCCCAATATCCTACTTCTCAGTCCTGCCAGAGCAGTGCAATCCCTGAGAAAGTGTTTCGTCGTTTCCTCGTCCTCATCCATGCAGCATCTACAGAGAGTGGAGTTTCTATGTCTCAATCTAATGGCGGGTTTTCCTGCAAGACAATGTCCCGTAAGTGTTCCTATCATTGTGGATAACCTGCCTCTCGGCAAGTTATGTAGTTGCCTAGTCCTCTTCCTGTCCACCTGTGGCCAGAGGACCCTGGCCTGTTTGCAACTTGAAGTAAGTCTCCACTTGTCCTTGAACATATTATCTGCCCACTGCCTGATCTGCAACCGGCAGGTAGATTTTGGCATACTAACACCTTCTTTTGCCGGAAGAACCTGTGCCGTAGTGACCTGTCTAGCTAACGCATCCGCTGCGCAATTGCCTGGAATGTCGCTGTGTCCCGGTACCCAGATGAGCCTGATGTCAAAATACTCTGCCATCACCCTAAGTGATGAGTGGCATTCTTTCACCGTCAGGGACGTAGCAAACATGGCTTCCAGGGATTATATGGCAGCCTGGCTGTCTGTGTAGATACATATTCTCCGGAGGGTTGTGACACTACTTTTCAGTAGTTCACCAACCACCAGTATGGCGGTAATTTCCACCTGAAATACACTACAGTGATCAGGCAGCTTGAAGGAGATATTTATATTTAGGTCCGGTGAATGGTCCCCATTGCCTACTTGCTCGTCCAATTTTGATCCATCCGTGAAAAATCTGATACTACTGGTATCCCCTTTCAGTGACTTTTCCTAGGTATTCCTGTACGGAATAGAAGTTCTTAGATTTGTCGCTGGATACAGTACTCCGATTTTACGGGAATAGAGCTGATCCGGTGTAGTAATTCAGCGAGTCCGAAATGCCCCGATATCAAAACGCCACAATCTCTGATTCTCACCAGGGATGTAACGGCTGCCAATTCGGCCATGATATCAGGAGTACAGATGTTCAGGATAGCACTAAGTGCAGAACCTGACGTCGTGCCCATTGCCCCACTAACGCTAATCAGTGCTGACCTTTGAATTTTCATCAAGGAATTCAGAATATATTTCTTTTGGAGGGACCTCCAATAAACTACGATGCCATAGAGAAGTATTGGTCTGACTATTGCCATATAAATCCCTATGGTGATCTCCCCCAGTGATGTCTCCCCCAGCGCTTTGCTATCGCCCCTTTACAGCAGTAAAGAGCAACAGACGCCTTTTTCACCCTCTCCACCACATACTGTTTCCAAGACAGTTTTCTGTCTAATACTAAAGAAGAAGATTGTGGAAGACCTTTACTGCGCGTTTCGTGTCCGTCAGTGTCGTTCTATAAAGGCATGTCAGCTTAGCAGGAATACCAAGCTCGGACATGGCTTCTTATAGTTTTTTAAATTGCCCCCATTCGTCAGGGTTGCCTTGTAAAGGGTTTTTCAACAGAGACGCTACAAAAGTAAATCGATAGGGACAGCAAACGACGCCATATTTTTTCCCGATCTTTTCACGTTTCTCTTCAGTAAGGTTTGCCATTTCATCATGGAAAGATATATGAGCCAACAACGAGTCGAAATTATTAAAATTTACTACCGAAATATTTGGAGTCAGAGGCCTCAACTTTAAGAGCGCTACGTCCAATTTATGGTCGTCATAATCGTCCTACCAGATCAACAATTGAGCGTCTAGTGGAAAAATTTGAATCCACAGGCGCAGTACAAAATGTTCCCGTGCCAGTGAGACAAAGGAGTGTCCGTAGTGTCGAGAATATTGCTGCCGCTGAGGCTTCAGTTCAAGAAAGCCCAAATGTGTCTCTCACACATCGTTCTCAAGCGTTGGGCATCTCTGTGACGTCGTTGTGGCGAATTTTGCGAAAAGATCTTGGCCTACATCCTTACAAGATCAAATTGACGCAAGAACTGAAGCCGCTTGACCACCATAAGCGTCGTATGTTCGTGAATTGGGCTGAGCAACAACTTGAAAATGATTCGGATTTTCATCGGAAAATCATCTTCAGCGATGAGGCTAATTTCTGGCTGAATGGCTTCGTCAATAAGCAAAATATGCGTTATTGGTCAGACAGCAATCCACACGTAATCCATGAGTCATCATTGCATCCCGAAAATATTACGGTTTGGTGCGGTTTATGGGCCGGTGGCGTCATTGGGCCGTACTTCTTCCGTGATGATCAAGACCGGCACATTACTGTGAATGCGAGTCGCTACCGTTCAATGATAACCGAATAGTTTTGGCCCCAATTGGATAATATGGACTTGGAGGACATGTGGTTCCAACAGGACGGCGCCACAAGCCACACAGCGAATGCCACAATCAATTTATTGGAAACCAAGTTTGGTGAACGTGTTATCTCACGAAATGGCCCAGTCGATTGGCCGAACCGGTCGTGCGATTTGACGCCGTTAGATTATTTCCTGTGGGGCTACGTCAAGTCTATGGTCTATGCCAACAAGCCAGCGACGATTGGTGAAATTCGTACGAATATCGAACGTGAAATTGCAGCAGTATCGGCCGATTTATGCTTGAAAACCGTCGAAAATTGGGTTCAGCGTCTGGACTTCTGCAAGCGTGGCCGTGGTGGCCGTTGAAAAGAAATCGAGTTCCATACGTAAGCATCGAACGTACTTTCACAGGAATAAAGAATTTCATTGGTATCTAAAACCGGTTTTGTTTTATTTAAAAGAACTTTTATAGCTCTCTTATTGAAAAACCCTTTACTAAAGAAGAAGATTGTGGAAGATCTTTACTGCGCGTTTCGTGTCCGTCAGTGTCGTTCTATAAAGGCTGTCAGCTTAGCAGGAATACCAAGCTCGGACATGGCTTCTTATAGTTTTTTAAATTGCCCCCATTCGTCAGGGTTGCCTTGTACATCCCGAGAGATATTAGGAAGGACAGGGCGATGGTGTTTGTGGAAATATGATTATATACTATATTATATTATATAATAATAATATAATAATATATAATATAATAATTTATATATATGTATATAATATAGTATATTCAAATTTCAACAAACCTACATTTTAATTACACGATTAAAATACTACAATAAATTATACCTCTCAAAATTGACCTTCGAAATCGTGTAGATGCGTAAACTGATAACAGTGAAAGCATCAAAGTATTTAATCAAATATTTAATTCAGCAATTTGTAATGAGTTTGAATTCAAACTACTATTATACAACACTAAACATCTCGGCAACTCAGTCTAACAGATCCCAACTTCACAGCAAAATGTCGATTAAACTTCGATATTTTTTCTTAGTCCTAACATTTTCCCACCTTTTGAATTCGCTTCCAACAAAAGTAAGTTTTAGATACTTTTAAACAATTATTGTTCATTGGAGTTTCCTACAATCACTTGCACTTTCTAGCAGAAATCTTGGAAATTCGTTTACTTTCTCTCTGCTAATACCACAATCAATCCACGCTACTCCACCCACTATAGCGTCAGCATTTACCGTGACAATACAAAAATGGACGTTTACTATGGAACAAAAGAAAATGTAACGAATGATGTTGGGGTTTTTATATCCATTGACCTGAGGACAAATTGGCGTAAACGCCAGCCGCTAGTTTTTCAATACGATTTAGATTTTTGTGATTTGCTTTCCAAAGTGAAACCCCAGACGAGAGGCTTCATAACGTCATGGCTTAAAAACAATTGGCAATCGTCAAATCTTCCCAAATCCTGTCCGGTTTTAAAGGTACGTGGCATTTCTGTCAGATCAACCAATGATATGTTGCAATTTTATTAAAGATATTCATTTTCCTTCTAGGACAACTACTCATGGCTGGGTATAAGTATGGAAAATTTAACTTTACCCTCGTTTTTACCCAATAGCAAATATGACGTTAAAGTTCTAACGTATTTGCCGAAAAACAATCAAAGGGAAATGGCGGCAAACTTGAATTTGTTGATCGAAGTTAAATAAATTCAATATAAAGTATTAACAGTTCCTTTGCGGAGAAAGAGAGTAGCATTTACACGTAACTACAAAACGTGAACAAACAGTAAAGGGTTTTTCAATATGAGCGCTACAAAAGTTTTTTTATATAAAACAAAACCGGTTTTAGATACCAATGAACTTCTTTATTCCTGTGAAAGTACGTTCGAAGCCATTATGTATGGAACTCGATTTCTTTTGCATGGCCACCACGGTCACGCTTGCAGAAGTCCAGACGCTGAACCCAATTTTCGGCGGTTTTCAAGCATAAATCGGCCGATACTGCTGCAATTTCACGTTCGATATTCGTACGAAGTTCATCAATCGTCGCTGGCTTGTTGGCATAGACAATAGACTTGACGTAGCGCCACAGGAAATAATCTAACGGCGTCAAATCGCACGACCGAGGCGGCCAATCGACTGGGCCATTTCGTGAGATAACACGTTCACCAAACTTGGTTTCCAATAAATTGATTGTGGCATTCGCTTGTGGCGCCGTCCTGTTGGAACCACATGTCCTCCAAGTCCATATTATCCAATTGGGGCCAAAAATATTCGGTTATCATTGAACGGTAGCGATTCGCATTCACAGTAATGTGCCGGTCTTGATCATCACGGAAGAAGTACGGCCCAATGACGCCGCCGGCCCATAAACCGCACCAAACCGTAATTTTTTCGGGATGCAATGATGACTCATGGATTACGTGTGGATTGCTGTCTGACCAATAACGCATATTTTGCTTATTGACGAAGCCATTCAGCCAGAAATTATGACGACCATAAATTGGACGTAGCGCTCTTAAAGTTGAGGCCACTGACTCCAAATTTCGGTAGTAAATTTTAATAATTTCGACTCGTTTTTGGCTCGTATATCTTTCCATGATGAAATGGCAAACCTTACTGAAGAGAAATGTGAAAAGAGCGTGAAAAAATATGGCGTCGTTTGCTGTCCCTATCGATTTACTTTTGTAGCGTCTCTGTTGAAAAACCCGTTATAAATAACTCTTTTGTTTTTGTTTCGCGCTGGAATTTCTATAGTATTTCGCGTTGTTCCTGGAAAGGCCAAGTTTTCTTCAATTTCTTTATTTAGATGACATTTAGGTTCCCAAGTTATGTATATGTGGGGGACAACTTACACTGGAGACTTCCTACTGACATGAGATTATTATTTAATTTCCACGAATATATTCAAAATTCCCACCATTTCTTTTGACTTGTTCACTGAAACATAAGTGAAAACACGAACATCGTATTCGGTATTAGGTAAAATTGTGGGTAAATTTAATTGCTCCATAGACAAACCCAGCCAGGAGTAATTTCCCTTAAACAAATATAGACTTATAAAAATTATTGAACTAAAAAATCACAACTCCTTTACCTGCAAAATCGGACATCCCTGTGGCAAGTTACTTTGTGACCAAAAATTTTTCAGCCATGACATGATAAAGCCCCTCATCTGTGTTCCCATCTTAACTAATACTTCACAGATATTGAAATCGTACTGGAACATAGGCCTGGCACGTTTTAAGCGATTGTTCCTCAAGCTTATCGTAAGGAAAACCCATGGATCTCTAGTCCAATTTTGGTATACTCCCAAAAATATATCAGCCGCTTTATTGTCGCGCGAAATATTAAACGCATAGTGGGTCATATAGTTGGGGTTGAAGGTGACATCGGATGTGCGGAAGTAGACGATTTTTCCAGATTTCTAAATGTAACTAAATGTTAAAGATGCGATTGGGTGTTTTAGGAAATTATACCTTATTATTCGCCACCTTTCCCTCGCAAGACCATTTTAGATGGAACACTACGATGATGAAACACACAGACTGCACCGCCATTGTTGATGTAAACACAGAGTGCCAATTCGTATTTGAAATCAATTCGGTCCAATTCGTACTTGAAATCCAATAGTATAATTAAAATAATTTCAATCTAGATTATTGATGGTATTTTGAAACAACTCAACCGAAAATATTAAGTTACAATTTCAAAAATACGCTGTACACACAAACAAAAATTTCGTTTACGCCCAAATGAAATCTCAGATAATTGAACTACGTTTGGGAAATCTAATTGCAGCAAATGACAATTTTTTGAATCAACCATATCATTTCGTTTGTGATGTACTTATAAATCAAATCGTTTACGAGAATCGAAAACCGTTTATAAAACCGCTAAAGGGCATATCCAAACTCCAAATAATATTTACGAAAAACGAAAAAAAATTCCGTTCATTTTTTTACCGCCAGCGACTTATAGTAACTCCAAACTCAAAAACATTTCAAAGAAATGAAAAATGTTTGCGGCAAACTGCATTTCATTTAACACAAACCAGCCCCGGAATTCTCTAACTTAAATTGACAAAATTCGGAAATGTTGTACTGAAATTTTATGAATTTTGACAATTTAACTACCGATTTTTGTCGTTAAAAAGTTACAGAATTCCGGTGCAGATGTATTCCACTGAATAGGAAGTATTTTGGATTGAAGTGTAACCCCATTAACTAAAGCAACTTATTGAATTTTTAAGTAAAGGCTATCTCACTAAAATTGCACTTCTTAAATGTATAGCCTGTTTCTCGATGTCGAATGAAAACATAAGCGAACGAAAGACAGTCACTCGAATTCGATTCAATTTGTGTTTCTCCATCTCTTAAGTTTTCGTTCTTATGCATTTGCGTCTGTCAATTTGTATGTGTTACGTAATTATGCATTTATGCATTGCCAGATCGACAGTTTTCATTTGATTACAATTTCCGTAAAAAATACTACTTTATTGTATAGGCTTGAATACAACCCTGCCGATCTGTTGATACCGATTGTCAGTGGAAAGCAAAGCAAAACAAACAAGACAAAGTAAACAAACAAAAGTAATCTAACAAATTGAAAAAAATTAAAAGCAAATGTTCCCCCATTCCTCCTTCACCGAAAATTTGCTGGGTCCGAAAACCGGCACTCCGCTGGCAAACTCTGGGGTGTTTTCCATATGGTGGGCCAGTGCCTGCAGCTGATGCATCGTTGACTTTTTCAGACTATATTTTGCCATGCATTTGATTTTGAAAATTTGTGTTTGATTTCCTTTACCTTCTATATTTCGTTGACACTCGAAAACAAAACAGCAAGTGACTGAATTTGACACTTCCATTCGCAGTGTTGACAACTCATTCGAAATAAAAAAAAAAAAATAATAAATGGTTTCCCATTACATCCCATGATGGGACTGGGGAGAACTTCTCACAATCACTGAGCTGTGCGCTTTCCAGTTTTCACTCACTGATTGGGACCTACAGTTTCACATCGATTCTGAACGGTAATTTGAAAAGCTTTTTGATGGCTAGATACTCGATAGTGTCGCCGTCACTATGCGAGGTGACCGCCGCCGAAAGAAAATTTGAAGGTGGTCAGAGCCGGGTTCGAACCCAGGATCTCATGTACAAGAGCCGCGCACACTAACCATTGCACCACCGACGGCCGAAATAGAGAAACCTAATTTTGTATGAAAACCTTTACGTATTCGAAATTTTCTTTCGACTTGTCGTTCGAGTCGTCGTTCGCATAAAGTTGAATTAGTGAAACCCAAATCGGATTTCTTTCGCTTACAAACTTTGCGAATGCATTCTTGCGACATCGAGAAACAGGCTATTAGTGTAATTTTTATTTTGTGAAAGTGGCAACTCCGAAATTTGGCAGCTGTCACCTAAGTTTATTCCGATTATTAGAAATGGGGCGCTTTACGAAAGAACAACGCGTGATAATTGTGAAAACTTATTACACAAATTTGGAAAGTGATGCTGAGACCGCTCGCAAACTTTGAAGAATTTTCAGTCGAGAAAGTGCACCTAATGCATTCGCAGCATTCGAAGAGTGGTCAAAAAATTTGAAGAAACTGGATCGGTTATGGACAGTAAGACTCCTGTGCGTCAACGTATCGGTGGGTCTCTTGAAAATGTTGCTACTGTCGCCGAAAACATCAAGTCAGCATCGTTCTCTACAACTTCAAATTTAACGAAGCTCTACGCAGCGAATTTTGACAATAAACTTCCTTCCACCTTCATGTGAACAAAATTCAGCTTAGTCAGGAGCTCAAACCAGCAGACCATGGAAAGCGCCAGCAATTCGTTCAATAGGTAATGGAGCAAAGTGAAGTCAATACCAATTTTCCAACAAAAATATTACATGAGATGTCAGGGGACACCCGGTGGGAACGAAGTTCCTTTCGCTATATATTATGTACTAGTTAGTTCCAACACGCCTAAGGAGCCCGTTGAAAAATACGATAATTTAAATGGATTTTTAAGAAAAGATATTTTTTGTAAAATGATAAATTTTTTTTGAAGAAAATTTTTTTTAGAAAGTTTGTTTTTTTTTAAATAAGAGTATATTTTTAGGTTCTTTTTATAAGAATATGTAGTATATTTCCCCGAAAAGGTCCTTATTTAAAGAGAGGTAATTCCTTTATTAAAAGCTAATGCTTTTTTACGAAAAGGTACTATTTTTAAGAAGCTCTTTCTGTAAGAAAAAGGGATAAGGTTATGAATTTGTGTTGCAAAGAAGTACTTTTTTTAAGAACTGCTACTTTTTAAAGAAGTGGTACTCTTTTTAGAAAAAGTTTATTTTTTAAGAAAATTTACTTATTTTGAGAAAGGCTACTTATATCAAGAACAGAAAAGAAAAGGTATTATTTTATTTTTAAGAAAAAGTACTTTTAAGAAAAGCAAGTTTTGTAAGAAAATGAATTTTTTAAGAGAAGGTATTTTTTTTTTGAAGAAAAGATTTTTTTTTAAGAAATGGAATTTTTTTTTAGAAGAAAAGGTATTATTTTATTTTTAAGAAAAAGTACTTTTAAGAAAAGCAATTTTTGTAAGATAAGGTTTTTTTTAAGAGAAGGTATGTTTTTTGTGAAGAAAAGATTTTTTTTAAGAAATGGAAATTTTTTTTAGAATTTGTCCTTTTTTCAAGGATAGGTAAATTTTTAAGAAAAGTTACATATCTCAAAAAAAGTTTGACTTGTTTCACTAAAAAGGTACTCTTTCAAGAAAATGTTGTTTTTTAAGAAAAGGCAATTTGTTATAAGAAAGTGTACATTTTAAAGAAAAGGTACATATTAAAAAAAAAGAAAAGTTTTTTTTAAGAAAAGGTACTTTTTGTATGAAAATTTACTTTCTTTAAGAAAAGGTAATTTTTTAAGAATGGGTAGTTTGTTTAAGAATATGAATAGGTACTTTTTTTTGGGAAAATTTACGTTTTTTAAGAAATGACACTTATTTCAGAAAATGTTCTCTTTTTAAACTTCTTTCACTTTGGCGTTTCTTAATTTACTTTTTATTGGGTTCAAATCTACAATGTATATGTTAAATATTGGTTACAGGCTCCACCTAGAAAATTTCCCATTAAACAAGAAATTTCTCAACATATGTTAGCCTAGACACAAACCAAAGCAAAATTACCCAATATAGTTGATAACACTGGCCAAAAACTATGTACAAGCAGACAGTAAAAATTTCTCTTCACTCAAATGCCAACAAACAAAACGAGTGAAACCTTAGCCATTCTCTGCTCTCTTACTCGTTTCATTGAATATTTCAAAACACTAGCAGCTTTTTGATAGTGTTATTGTATATAACTATACAAATTCCAAACATGTTGAAGTAAAATTATATAAACTATGCAAAAAGTATGAAATAAGCAAGATATGACGCGAGAGAGAAATGCGTTTGAGTGAACTCCTAGCACTTTTTGGTTCTCTTTTACCAGGGTTGCCAAATTACGTTCATCTTCTGGTTGTCTAATTCTTGATCGTCTTTGTACTGGGTTATAGCATAATAGTGTTAAAAAAGTTGTTCAATTTTTTTGCATTTAGCCCCCAACACGCAACGTGCGATTAGGAACTTCCTTCCAAAAATCATCTTCTCCGATGAAGCTCATTTCCATCTGAATGGCGAAAGGTATTCGAAGACGTACTCGAAGGACAAGTAAATTGCAAACGGATTTGCGCTGCTCGTATTAATGCGGCTTCTGCAACTTAAGCTTCACCACTGTAAGTCCGATTCCGCCGCCTTAAAGATCCTCCTGTCGCAAGGAGAAATAAATCTGGTCCTAATCCGGAAACCATGGGTGAGTGTGGATGCGCTCCTTGGTCGCCATATTGCCTATATACTTGCCAGGAGCACACTTAATATTTATCCCCTTTCCTCTTTCAGTAGCAAAGAGGTAGTTGCAGCAGGGTTCGTATTTCGTGGGAAATGGGAAATTATTGCCTTGAGTAATGGGTAGCGATCGTTTACCCACTACCCATAGGGTATGGAGAAAATAATGGGTAGTTACCCCCAACGATGAGGACGTACCCTTCACGATTACACATTACACCTGGGGAATGGGTAAGCGGCCTTTACCTACTACCCCACGGCGTTGGGTAATCGGTTACCAAGGTAGCCCTTACCCATTCTGTATCGAAAATATAAAAAAATTACAAAACATTTCTAAACATTTGTAAATGCGAACTCTGAGTAGCGGCCAGCATGGACTTCAATAACACCCGTTGTTGGTTGGCCTCGGTATTTATGGCAGAAGCGTTATCCGGTGTCTTAAAATCACTGGCGAAAGAGACGAAAGCAAAGAACGTTGTCAAAAAGCACGGATATCAATGAAAGAGTCGAGCTACTTATGGAATATATTATGAGTGACAACCTTATGATTTGCACAGAGCGAACGATCCTATCTTCATTACTGGAGTGTCGCCGAAAACATCAATTCGGCATTGTTCTCAAGAACTTCAAATTTCACGCAGCACTACGCAGTGAATTTTGACAAAAGACGTCCATCTTCAAGAGTACAAAATTCAGCTGGTTTAAGAGCCCAAACTAGCAGACAATAGAAAGCGTCGGCAATTCGGTCAATGGATAATGAAGCAAAGTGAAGTCAATGGTAATTTTTCAAAAAATAGACGTCTTCACCAATGAGGCGCATTTCCATCTGGATGGCTTCGTGAATACACATAATTTTCGAATTTGGGGCTCAGTAAATCCTCATGCAATCCATGAGAAACAAATGCGCCCACTACGAGCAACTGTCTGGTGCGGATTTTGGTCAGGCGGCGTGATTTGGGCCTTACTTTGTTGAAGACGAGGTCGAAATTACAGTGACTGTGATCGGCATTCATTACAGGACCATGATATCATAGTTCTTTTAGCCTCAACTGGACGACATAGATCTGGACGACATGTGGTTTCGGTAAAACGGCGTCACCTGTCACACCGCGCATGAAATAATTATTGAAGCAACGATTTCCAGAAGAAATTATCGTGCGATTTGTTTCTTTGGGGTTTTGTGAAATCTGGGGTTTAAGCGAATAAACCAGAAACAATTCCTGAGCCAAAATCCGAGATACAACGCATCATCGGTGAGATACAGATCCACATCTCTGTGCAAAAGTCATGGAAAGTTTCAAGAAAAGAGTAATGGCCTGTCATCAGAGCCGTGGGGGTCATTTGACGTATATTTTATACTATAGTTAATCGGAACTTGTCTTCTTTATAATCGAATAAAAAATCACAACTATTTAAAAAAAATACGTGTTTTTATTTTAAAATGAAAAAGTGCATACTTCCAAAAATAATCTTCTCCGATGAAGCTCATTTCCATCTGAATAGCGAAAGGTATTCGAAGACGTTCTCGAAGGACAAGTAAATTGCAAACGGATTTGCGCTGCTCGTATTAATCCGGCTTCTGCAACTTAACCTTCACCACTGTAAGTCCGATTCCGCCGCCTTAAAGGTCCTCCTGTCGCAAGGAGAAATAAATCTGGTCCTAATCCGGAAACCATGGGTGAGTGTGGATGCGCTCCTTGGTCGCCATATTGCCTATATTAATTTTGAAAAAAATCAATGAGTGTTCGAACTCACGTATGATGTGTTAACACCTTTTTGCTACACGGTACCTGTTCGATTTCTATGAACACATTTGTAAATGTTACATTGGAAAATAAAAAATAATAGTTTATTGAATTAAATTTTGTTTCTTTATTTTTATAATTTATAAATGTTAAGTTTTCAACACAGATAAAATTGGTCTGTGATTGCTGAAATATGAGACATAAATTTTAGATTCTATCCTATCTAAATATCGTGAGAAAACAGCGTCAATTGTAGTTCCTTGGATAGTAGTTGGAGACTCTAATGAAGTATTAATAGTAAGCTTGAATTTATCGTAGAGGACTTTGATAAGTGGCAGTGCTTCTGCGGTTGAAAAATTCGTGTTAAAGTCACCACCCATTATTATGGGCATTGAAAAATACACCGGGCAATGCTGAACATCAAATGACTCGCTTTGTTTGGCCATAGAAACAGCAACGAAACAACCAAACACACAACATCACACATACTTTGTCCGAAGTAGCTGACGTATACGTGTGTCACATAACCACATGTTTGCCATATCAACAGCAACGACCCTGCAGTAAAGGGAATCGACTCTACGTCGAAGAATTCATCGACTACCACAAAAAGCCATCGATTACCTGCTAGACTACCCGCAATGCTTTTGAGCGGCGAATTTAACATGGCGATGGCCGCTTTGGTGATGGCTCACCATATGCACTACCATTCCTCGATGAATTTATCGGTAACATTTTATCGACGAATTTGTCGGTACCATTTCTTCGACAAATTCGTCGACAAACAGTGATAGCAAGTGCAGTAAAGGGAATCGACTCTACGTCGATGAATTCATAGACTCCCTGCACTAAAGGGAATCGACTCTACGTCGAAGAATTCATCGACTACCACAAAAAGCCATCGATTACCTGCTAGACTACCCGCAATACTTTTGAGCGGCGAATTTAACATGGCGATGGCCGCTTTGGTGATGGCTCACCATATGCACTACCATTCCTCGATGAATTTATCGGTAACACACAGTTCAATTAGCGAAACAGACACAACGCACGTCTTTTCTTTTTGAATTGCAAACACTTAATGACTCTTTCTCTTTCTTGCGTCCCTCAACCAAGCTCATATTCTCAAGTGTGGTAAATGAATGATGCGTTTTTGTTGTTTTTTTTTCTATTTGCAATGTAGCATGTGTTGTTGGTGGGTTTTTTTTATTTGGGTTCCCGTTACAGTTTTTTGTTTGTGTCCTGTTTTTTTTTTCTATTTGCAGTGTAGCATGTGTTGTTGGTGGGTTTTTTTATTTGTACTTCTGAAAAGAATGCGTTTTCAGTACTTTTGAAAAGAATGCGTTTAAAAAATAGTCAAATTTGAATAAAAGTACTGTACAATAAATAATCTCAAGTAGCAACTTGTTTTTTTTAAACTCAAATTTTTTATTTCAATTCAACTACAAAGTTAACAACTTAAAGCATTAGGTGAAAATAACACTATTAAATTCTTAAGGTTACTTCATTAACGAATAACAATAGAAAATCTCTCGAGACACCACTTTACAGATTACCACTGAGTACCAATGTGATCGGCGATGTAGTCGATGATAAGTCATCGGCAATGCAGTCGATGAAAAGTTGCCAGCCACTACTTGTGAAACTGCAGGGGAAACAGCCAAACACACAACATCACACATACTTTGTACGAAGTAGCTGACGTATTAGTGTGTCACAATAACGTCGCCTGCGCAAGCTTGCAAATGAAATTTTGCGTGGCTATGCTTTATATCTCCGTTCAACAACAGCAACAGACACATGTACATACATACATTATTATGTTAATACATACTTACGTTATAGACAAAATTTCGTTTGCCTCACCCCTGCCACACCACTCTTTCATTGCTCTCTTGCTCGCTCATTTTTGTTTAACACGTCATTATTCTCTTTCCCAGTCACAGAAAATCTGGTTTTAGCAGCAGCATAAAATCTGGTTTTAGCAGCAGCATAAAATCTGGTTTTAGCAGCAGTGTTGACTCTGATAGATTTATTCCCTATTCGCCGCTATAGATGTTAACACATCAAAACATGAATATTAAAACAAAAAACAGATATTCAAAAAATGATAGCTGACAATGATTAATTGTGAAAATACATACTTCGAGCTACAAAACTGTTTTTGTTTTATTGATTTCATCGTGCGACATAATTTTCCTCCCCCGAATAAGTCTATGTACAGGTGAAACTATGGACCACCTGTAATAAATCTGAGTACTATGCTCTTTATTTTGTTATTGGTTGTACAGGACTTTTCAAATGCAAAAAATATCCATTTTAAAATAATTGTTTTTACCCATGTGATAATACGAATAGCACCAAACTGTATATCAAATGAAAGAGGATGATCTTCACTATTTGGTGCAAATTTTTGGTTGATTTTTAAAGGACCATTGATATGAAATAAGGTCCTTTTATAATGTTATGAATACGCTTAAAAGTTTTTGCGTCGAAAAATCTGAAATAAAGTTATGTTAAAGAGCTGGAAACGTCACATCGTGCACCAAAATTTCAACTTTTTATCATTAATAGTTTAGCAAGCAAATTGTCAGCTCTTTAAATTGTTAGGTTGTGAGACAACAATATTTTACTTCAGTGTTTTTGTTTTCGAATTGGAATCAGTTGGGCATTTGGTTGATATATTTATTACCCCAATAAAAATGTGGCCTCAATCAAAACAGACGGCCCGCGAGCCATTGATTGCCTACTCCTGGTACATGCAATTGGTGTATAAAAAAAAACTCCCAACGTATATCAATTCGTCGAAAATATTCTTTTATTTTATTTCCAATACTAATATCGTTTGAGCTATCATCTCCGATAAGGATTTATTACGTACATACGTGCGAACATTAATTGCATACTTGGCATTTGGAAAAAATGTCGGAATTTGCAATTTTTCCAGAGTTAACCCATACCAAGAGTAATTGCCCTTAGGAATACAAAAAGGGGTTAAACCAAAAATCATTGCTAAATAACCATCATTACCGTTGCTATTGGACATCGGTGAGGAAAATTGCTGTATCGCAAAACTTCCATTAGCCAAGATTTTATGAATCCTGTCATCTTTAATGTTCGTTTATTAAACATATCGCACATATTTGTATCATGGTCGAAAATTGGTCGGCTGCGATATCCTTTAATGGTATTCAATTCTGCGTCTAAGGACAACCAAACATTTCCAGGTAACTCTTTCACCAATTCTGCAAAAATATCGAGTTTGGTGTGATTTCCCGACACTTTTACCCAAAACTCTTTTACGTAGTTGGGGTTCGGATCACAGTCAGCTGATATAAAGTACCCAGTTTTGGACAACTTCTAGAAAAATAAATAACTAATAATACTGTGGAAAGATGGTTGGAGGAAAATTGTAAGTTACCATGGAATTTATCGGAAGTATTAAGAAGAAAACACTAAATAATTGAAAAAACTTTAACGATTTTCGCAACATTTTAAATGGATACTGGACTACTATGAATATGCTTGGTCAAATCGCTTGAGCTTCAGAACGTCGAAATATTTAAAATGTTCGGAATACGTTGATGAAATAATACATAATCGTTCGATAGCGAAATTATTTGAAGTAGACACATTTTAATTAATAGCCTTTTATGGATATTTCACTTAATTGGTCTATTAATTGATCTATTAGTTGATCAAAAATTAATCCCAGAGTGCCAGCATTCGTTTTGTAACGGGTTTTTCAATAAGGGCGCTACAAAAGTTTTTTTTTAAATAAAACAAAACCGGTTTTAGATACCAATGAAATTCTTTATTCCTGTGAAAGTACGTTCGATGCCATTATGTATGGAACTCGATTTCTTTTGCATGGCCACCACGGGCACGCTTGCAGAAGTCCAGACGCTGAACCCAATTTTCGACGGTTTTCAAGCATAAATCGGCCAATACTGCTGCAATTTCACGTTCGATATTCGTACGAAGTTCATCAATCGTAGCTGGCTTGTTGGCATAGACCATAGACTTGACGTAGCGCCACAGGAAATAATCTAACGGCGTCAAATCGCACGACCGAGGCGGCCAATCGACTGGGCCATTTCGTGAGATACCACGTTCACCAAACTTGGTTTCCAATAAATTGATTGTGGCATTCGCTATGTGGCTTGTGGCGCCATCCTGTTGGAACCACATGTCCTCCAAGTCCATATTATCCAATTGGGTCCACAAATATTCGGTTATCATTGAACGGTAGCGATTCGCATTCACAGTAATGTGCCGGTCTTGATCATCACGGAAGAAGTACGGCCCAATGACGCCGCCGGCCCATAAACCGCACCAAACCGTAATTTTTTCGGGATGCAATGATGACTCATGGATTACGTGTGGATTGCTGTCTGACCAATAACGCATATTTTGCTTATTGACGAAGCCATTCAGCCAGAAATGAGCTTCATCGCTGATGATGATTTTCCGATGAAAATCCGAATCATTTTCAAGTTGTTGCTCAGCTTATGGTGATCAAGCGGCTTCAGTTCTTGCTTCAAGTTGATCTTGTAAGGATGTAGGCCAAGGTCTTTTCGCAAAATTCGCCACAACGACGTCACAGAGATGCCCAACGCTTGAGAACGATGTGTGAGAGACACATTTGGGCTTTCTTGAACTGAAGCCTCAGCGGCAGCAATATTCTCAACACTACGGCCACTTCTTTGTCTCACTGGCACGGGAACATTTTATACTGTGCCTGTGGATTCAAATTTTTCCACTAGACGCACAATTGTTGATCTGGTAGGACGATTATGACGACCATAAATTGGACGTAGCGCTCTTAAAGTTGAGGCCACTGACTCCAAATTTCGGTAGTAAATTTTAATAATTTCGACTCGTTGTTGGCTCGTATATCTTTCTATGATGAAATGGAAAACCTTACTGAAGCGAAATGTCAAAAGAGCGGGAAAAAATATGGCATCGTTTGCTGTCCCTATCGATTTACTTTTGTAGAGTCTCTGTTGAAAAACCCTTTATATGATATCATGTGGAAAATGTTACAGTTCGCAACTAAGTTGTCAGCAGCAAAAACCCTCAGCTGGAAGACATTATACCATACATTCTTTAGCATCCTCGCTCTCTATTAGAAGCCCTTATAGAAGGTCGGTCTAAATTACGTCTTGCAAATACGAGACAGACAGCAACGAATCAAAAAAGCACCAGATTTTCAATTGATTAAAAATAGTGCTTGCAAACATGAACATGTTTCCTACAATATGTTGCTGGGGCCGATATTTTTCAGCGTATACGGTTCTCAAGATCTTTGAGATATCACTTTGAATTTTGGCGTACATTTTGGCTAAATGAAATCCAATATTAATTTTAGGAACTGTTGTAAATTAAAAACCTTATGTAGAGTAAAACAAATTATGAAAATGAGCTTCATTGCTCATTTTTTCTATTCAAATTTAATTCAAAACCCCTTTACTATTTTAAAAATTTTCATTTAGAGTTTCATTTTTGCTAACCCTGGACTGTCTACTGTCACGTAGCACAGTGGGGGATAATGGAAATATTTCAGCAATTACTAAACGGCTGGTTCGATCAAGATCAGGTGCATAGCTGAGATGTTTTTCTCACTGGAGCCGCACAGTGGGAGCTCAAATTCGACTACCTCGGCCATCGAAAATATTTGAACCCTTTGAAAACTTTGAATTTTGGTTTTATTTGATTTTTTTTATATATTTGTGGCGTTACGAAAATCGCACAAAAACATATGGGCATATTTAAGTTTTCTCTTATGCTTCTTGAGATATTTGGGGAATTTTTATTTTTTTTTTTTGAAAATTCCGCCATTTTTGTTTTCAGTTATTTGACAATATTTTCCCTAAATGAAAATAAATATTAATTCTAAAAAATGTATTATATTAACAACAGCATGTATTGTAAAGGGTGTCTCAGTAAGATTTCAGTTTTTAAATATAGCGTAAGTTTTTTTTTTTTTTTATAAGTGGCAACTCTGAAATTTGACAGCTGTCACATATGTTTATTCCGATTATTAAAAATGGAGCGCTTTACGACATAACAACGCGTTATAATTGTGACAACTTAACTTATTACAAAAATTTGGAGTTACACTGAGACCGCTCGCAAACTTCGAAGAATTTTCAGTCAAGAAAGTGCACCTAATGTGTCAACCATTCGAAGAGTGGTCAACAAAATTGAAGAAACTGGGTCGGTTATGGACAGTAAGACGACCGTGGGTTAACGTATCGGTCGGTCATTGCTGCTGTAAACGAGAGTGTCGCCGAAACCCAGAAAACATCAATTCGGCATCGTTCTCAACTGACCTGCACCTTCATGTGTACAAAATTCAGCTTGCTCAGAAGCTCAAACCAGCAGACCATGCAAAGCGCGGCAATTCGTTGAATGGGTAATGGAGCAACGTGAACTCAATGCCAATTTCACAAAAAAAAGTCATCTTCTCCGATGAAGCGCATTTCCATCTGAATAACTTCGTGAAAACACAAAATTGTCGAATTTGGGGCTCAGGAAATACTCATGCAGCCATCAGAAACAAATGCACCCACAACGAGCAACTGTCTGGTCCGGATTTTGGTCAGGCGGCGTGATTGGGTCTTGCTTTTTTGAAGATGAGACTGTCCATAACCGGTCGGTCATTGCTGCTGTAAACGAGAGTGTCGCCGAAACCCAGAAAACATCAATTCGGCATCGTTCTCAACTGACCTGCACCTTCGTGTGTACAAAATTCAGCTTGCTCAGAAGCTCAAACCAGCAGACCATGCAAAGCGCGGCAATTCGTTGAATGGGTAATGGAGCAACGTGAACTCAATGCCAATTTCACAAAAAAAAGTCATCTTCTCCGATGAAGCGCATTTCCATCTGAATAACTTCGTGAAAACACAAAATTGTCGAATTCGGGGCTCAGAAAATCCTCATGCAGCCATCAGAAACAAATGCACCCACAACGAGCAACTGTCTGGTCCGGATTTTGGGCAGGCGGCGTGATTGGGTCTTGCTTTTTTGAAGATGAGACCGAAATTGCAGTGACTGTGAGCGGCATTCGCTACAGGAACATGATAACGGCGTTCTTGTGGCCTCAACTGATCGGCATGGATCTGGGCGAACTGTGGTTTCAGCAAGACGGCGCCACCTGCCACGCAGTGTATGAATCAATCGAGTTATTGCAGTAGCGATTTCTAGAACAAATATTTATATTTATATACATATATATAAATATAATAATTTGAAATGTATATCTTCGAGTAGTTGTTTCTTGTTTGGTTCCCCACCATAAATGTTTTTAACTTGCATGTCTCCTAATGACAATATTGCTCCTGTGGTTAGTAACAGCTCTGTATTGAACACTGCTTTGCGTAAATTTGTTACCCAATTTAATGTTGGCCACTGCACGCTGAAAATCTGTCTTTTTGTTGTTTGGGTGCAAATATAATGTGTGTTTAGAGCTTGTCGCAAATACAATATACTTATGTCCAAACACATTGTATTTGCCATTCACTATTACATGTTCGAGACACAATTATTAATATGTGTTTGCGACCCAAATATATCACTGTTTGTGATACAAAAACAGCTGTGTTTGGTGCACTGTTTATGCTCTCTCGAGAGCAAAAGAATAAAAGAGAGGCAACGAGAGAGTCTATCTTGTAAATGTGTATCTATATTTTGCATTATTCTCTCAGTCAGTGATTCATAAATATTCCTGAGTTTGCGTGTAAATTGCAGATGAAGTTAGTGTTTCTTGTTTTTGGCTGATGTATTGCGGTTGGCTGATGTATTCACTCATCAATGGTTCATCGGACAGAGGATATCAAAAGCCCTTGATCAATGAAAAATTAATATACGAAGGATCTGACGGTTAAATGGTTTGTGTTGTTGCTTTGGTTTTTGTGTATATATATTTCGTATATATGCCTGTGTGCTACCAAAGTGAGAAACGATTTTATGGAAAGAAACTGGAAAGGGCTACAACGCACTTTGTCTGTCCGAGCCTTTACTGAGAAAATCGGAACGGCGGACCATTTGTTAAATCAGTGTAATGAAAACACACAAGTAGTAGATTTGTATATAAATATATTGTTAATGTACCAACTCATAGTGATAACCAAGGCATAGTTGAAACCTTCCGAAAACAAAATCGTGGGAGACAACAAAGAAAGGAGAAGCAAAAGAACACCACATTCTCTTTTCATGAAACAATACAAGTAAATGTAAAATGGGACGTTTTAAATCTTTTAATTTAGTATTTATTTTTAATTTTAATTTAGTATTTATTATTTATAAATTAATTAATTATATCCATTTGAGTTCATATTGTTCGATCTTTTAGTTGCTATGTTTTTAATAATTTTTCTGTTCAACTATTAAAAAGTACTTTTTCTATGAAAAAATACATTTTAATAGAAATATTAACAAGAAATGTGTGAAATTGATCATTATGGTAGATGGTTGGGAATTTATGTAGGTCTTTCAATGCCCACCAAGGCATATTATCAGCTCCCTTCTCCACAAGTATTTATGTATTTCATCACACATTATAGGGGTAAACAAATTATAGGGATATTGAAATCATAGAAGAATATTGTTTCCAAATATTATTATGTTTGGGAGAAAATACGCATATGTTTCCACGTAAGTATATGGAGGTTTGGGGGAAATACGCAAATGCTTCCTCGTAAGTATATGGATGTTTGGGATGAACCACGCATATGTTTGCACGCAAAAGTATACATATTTGTCAGTAAACATGCTAATGTTTACATTTAAATACACCTGAGTTTGGGACTTGCAAACATATAAATGATTGAAGTGTGTTCCAAACATATTCATGGTACCTGCAGAATATGTTTTGGGAGAATATGTTACAGAGGCCGTTTTTTGCAGCGTGTACTTTATTATTTTGCACCCGAAAGAGTATAGAGACAAAAAATCAAGAAAACAGTGCTCCAACCTCAGCTCTATTTGTATCACAAACAAAGTTGTATTTCGATCACAAATACATATATTATAACATATTAATCATTGTGTGGCAAACATGTAATATGGAATGGTAATCTAAATGTGTTTGGACACAAGTCTACTATATTTGCGACGATCTCCAAAAATACGTTATATTTGCCGCCAAACAGGAGAAACAGACAGATTCTTCAGCGTGTATATATGCTGAGGAAGGGATAATTAAATACATCTCTTTCACACCACATAAACATATGGTGTATTGGATCACCATTGTAATAATGGTTAAAATTTAAACGTTCAATATAAAGTTGTTATAAACACACACAATCATTGAAATATTTCCCGGGAAACATTGGGTTTATCAATATAATTATGATGTAAGAGGGAGCATATTCTAAACATATATTTAGTAGTTTCCAAACATATATACTATAATTTAGTGTAAATATATTCTCAAGTGTTTTTTTAGCGTGTATTTTCGTGATTTAATATGTTATTGAAAATTTTAAACTCATTTCCATAATCACATTATTAATTGCTGCTTTATTATAGATTTGTCAGCGCTTTGTGTCGCAGTTAATGATGTCTCAAAATTACTCAATCTTTTCAGTTGAATTCTAAAACCCTGATACGCAAGCAACAATGTTTTGTGATTTTTCTCCAAAGAAAAATAGACTTTGTTTAAACACAAGTAAAATGTTAACTGGGAAAATCTACAAGGTGTTGCTAACATTATTCTTTTCGCCAATGTTGTGGGCCAATGTAAGTACTATAAGTTTCAAATCTATTCGAAGCTGACTGACAACTATCTGATTTTAGGCGGACCAAGTTTATATACTGTCCACCATAGTTGATTTTAATCGCATCTATGTTCAAGATCATAGATTGGATATCAATCCTGGCAATATCTCATTGGATATTATATATACTGTGGCTCGTGACCATCCCCTTAATCCATGGTCAATAATGGATATCGATGTAAAGAATCGTAGAACGAATAGATATCGCAATATATATCGAAGCAGACCAACCAACCTTTGCCGTATTATGAAAAGTATGAATGGTAATCTGGTCATGCCATGGATACAAAAATTTATGAATCGTGGTGGTCTACTCGAAACGTGTCCCTTCAAAAAGGTTAAAATGTTTTTTTTTTTGAATTCCTGATAAATTTACAACTTATGCCTTTTGTTTTAGGGCAATTATTGCTGGCATGGGCTGAGTGCCAAAAATATGAATATTTCATCCTTTCTTTCGGGAATATATCGGACACTGATTCTAACTTATTTTAAAAGAGGACAGGAAATAGAAATGGTAACCAATGTCACAATACACTGGGAAGTCAAACGATAAAAAGAGATTTCAATGACTTAGAGCTTGCCGGCGGAGAGTATGGATGGATCAATTGCTTATTGAAACTTCCATGAAGGCAGTAAGAACCAAAATAAAAATGTTTTTGATAAAAAATCAATTTATATTAAAACCGTCATTGAAGCAATCAAAATATTCATCAGTTTATTTCGAATGTGCAGGATTGTAACTTCCAGATGATTTTTCTGGTGGAAATTTTCATTCAACCAGGAATTTCATTAATCTCTGTGTATTCAGATGTATGTACTCCTCCAATGAAACAGATATCGGTGTGTTTTGGGGTGATAAAACTGATTCCATCCATGAATATATAGCCAAAACGTATTTACCAGCGATAGCCATAAGCTCTTTTAACAAATGCAGTCAATTGATGAAATAAAACTCACATTCTCGCGGCTCTCCTGAGGCACCCAAACCCATTTCCGTATTATATTTTAATTGAAAACCAATACATGGTATGACAAAAAATATTACACAGCAAATTAAAAAAATTATGGTAACGCTGCAGTCAGTTGCAACTCGGTCGGCGATATTGCGGCAGTCCACAACGATATTGGATTACAAGATACCCACCCGTACGTGTGAAAAAAAAAATTCTCCCCTCATAGCCCGCATGGACAGGACGGGTAGGGACGCATACCGGGTACTAGAAGATATTTACGCTTCTACCCTGATGGCGCCAAACTTCATTGCAAAGTAGGTTTTTCGGTCTATGCTAAGGACATGGGTGCATAGACCTTGCACAAAGACTTCCAGACCATTGTAGTGTTTTTCGGGTAGAAATCAAGGCAATCGCAATAGTTTCCCTCGAGCTAGGCCAAGAAGTTATCACCACCTGGGGTACCAACATCTACACTGGCAGTTAGGCTGCTATAAAATCTCTACAGTCTGTATTCTTGACTTCAAGAACAGAATGAAACTGCCACGTATCTCTAAATTTTTTTTTCACATTGACCAATACTCAGGGGATGCCCCCTATAAATGCCGAGCATTTTATTGGACGTAGGAAGTAGGGATAGAGGTGGGCGGAAAAAGGGTATAATGTTTGTTAATGTTTGATTTGAATCTCTCGATATGGAAAGAATTAGGGAATACACCCGCCGGAAGTTTATTCCACATACGAACTGTACGGCTAAAAAACGAATTCTCCCTGTAGTGAGTAGTTCTATCCACAGGCCAAGAAATAACAAATGGATGTGAACTACTGGAAAAGCGCGTTGAGCGATTAAATACTCTTACCTCCGGAATAGAGGCGTGTATCTCATATGAACACTTACCGTGAAAATACCGATACAAAAGTGATACGCAACTCACGTTTCGACGATGCTCTAAGGAAGCAACAGAGTTGGTTACCCTGCTATCTCCTATAAGCCTCATCGCTCTCCGTTGTACGCGGTCCAGAAGCTCCAATGTGGACCTAGGGGCACCAGCCCAAATATGAGAGTTGTATTCCATTTTCGGCCTAATATATGAAATGTATATATTGAGGAGATCAGATGAGATGAAAAATTTCTTACATACGTGATCATTCCACCGAACATCACACTGTATTTTCATGCCAAGAACTTCAAGAGCATCTGATTCCTCAATGTCCACACCATTCATAGAAATAGGTGACAGGGACATGTCCTTCGTGCGCTTGTGCGATAATATGCAGCACTGGGTCTTACGCTCATTAAATTCGACCCGATTCGACCTACCCCACTCAGTTACCAGGCGAATGTCCTGGTTGAGTGAGTCATTCATCATCCGTCTCCTCTCATGCACCGTGGAAGGATTTGGCCGACTATCAAATGAATATGAATGACATATACTGCTCACATCCGCAAATGAGTACATTGGACTCGAAGTAAGACTCAAGATGTCGTTAATAAAGATAAGAAAAAGAGTAGGAGAGAGGACAGAACCTTGTGGTAACCCCGCAGTAATCCTATATTCGTCAGAAGAGATCCCATACCTAACAACACGTATAGTGCGATCCCTAAGAAAATTCGATACAATTCGACAGAAGTTAATACCTAAACCAAACGCATTAACCAAGCTCTATCAAAAGCTTTGGATATATCCAGAGCCACTATTTTACTCTCTCCCAGTCTATAAATAGACCGACTCCACTGCTCAGAGAGGAACGCCATCAGATCACCAGTAGAACGGTTTCTGCGGAAGCCATACTGTCGATCACTTAGTAGATTGTTAAGTTCCAGATAATTGACCAGATGTTAATTTACCATGGTCTCCATCACTTTAGAGAGTGTACAGCATATTGCAATTGGCCGGTAGTTTTCGGGGTTACTAGCCTCACCCTTTTTCGGGATAGGCTGAACATTGGCAACTTTCCAACGCGAAGGATATATACCCGCACGGTATGAGCGATTAAAAAGATTGCGCAATGGACGAGCAAGCGTCGAAGAGCACTTTTTGAGAACAAGTGCTGGTATTCCATCCGGGCCCGGGGATTTATTTGCGTCGAGCTCTGCGAGAACCTTTTTAACCCCACGTGTTCGAAAAATATCTGAGCCATTGAGCTGGATATGTTGTCAATCACGGGGAGTGGTTGATTGCTATCCGGCAAAGGAGAGTTATTTGCAAAAATTTCAGCCAAGGGTTAGCCTTATCAACCGGGTCAGTAAATATATGATCATCTTTAATAAGAGTTGGAATTGAAGAGGAACTGCTATTCTTTACTCTCTTAACAAATGACCAAAAGCTCTTACTTCCCCTATGAGAAGGAAGAATTTTATCACGAAGACGCTGTTCGCATAGAAACTCAGCGCGTCGTAGTACTTTGGCACAATTTGATCTTGTTTTTTTGCGCAGCTCGTCAGTAATTGGATTTTTATCCACAGTCCAATTATTGAAAGCTTCCTCTTTGGATCTGACAGCTTCTTTGCATGTCTGATTAAACCAGCACTCATTAGATGATTTAATCGAAATTATTTTCGTGGGAATAAATATTTTCATTCCCGTTAAAATAATATTTTCCACCATTTCTGCCGCAGCATAAGGTGGGTATGCAGTTCGACATCCACCTTATATTCGGCGAGATCTTTACCAATCTCTACTAAAGACTTCTTGTTGGTCAGTGTCATTCTGTAAAAGGCTTCTCCGTTTAGCAGGACTATCTAGCTCCGACAGAGCTTGGTACAATTTTCGACGTATCGGGCTACAGAAGGCAGCCTCAAAATCCTCATAGAGGTGGTAGGTGTCGATTTGTTTTCGTGTGGTTTTCTTAAGGATTTGTCGTAATGTTGTTATCTGTTCGATGTCCGACCAGGTCTGCAACAACGGATTTAGATTTTCGCACATTACGCTCGAGAGGACTTTGTATGCGATGGGTAAATCGATAATTCCACGATAGTTTTGCACATACACTCGGGTCACATATTCCGAAAATAAGAAACAGTATGCAATCGCTGGGCATGCATTCGTCTAGCCCGATTTTGTATATGAGCTGATGCATGCACATTTTTCACTCATAGCCGCCAGCCTTAAACAGCTCAGCCGTTGTTCATCAGCACTAGCGGCTTTATTGTTCTTAAGCCGGGAAATTGCAGTTCTAACTTCACTTTGGCTAGGCGACGCTATCGTCCTATATGCAATCAACACCCTTATCTATATTGAAGTCTCTTGGAACAAGCAGAGCAGAGTATTGATCTCTCCATATACCCAACATACTCTGCACATCTGTGACAACATTCCTGTCCTTATCTCTACAAAAGGTGCGGCCATGATCCATTTGGTTTGGCTTTGCACTTTCCGGTAGAATTTTCGGACCGCATTCTTCCTTCTGTAAGATTGAGTTCTCTCACTTTCGCACTTTTTTTACAACCAGATTTTCTTCTTCCTTCCTCTCTACTCTTCTCTTACACAGTTTTGTCGTAGCTCGCGCTGCAACGGACTGAAGCACTGCCATATGTGTAGCGTTCTTTTCATCACTTGCATTGTGAAACTTTTTATCGTACCCTGGTTTGCTTTTAAACGATTTTTCGTAACCAACTACTGCCTCTGCAGCAGCTTTCATAGAGTGAGAAATGTCCATCCACTGTGTGTAACGATCATGAGGGGTTGGTGCGTTGTGCGCCAGTATCTGAGTGATGTCCACACGCTGGAAAAAACTGCCTCTGTAACATATTCTCCCAAACATATTCTGCAGGAAGCATGAATATATTTGGAACACACTTCCAACATTCATATGTTTGCAAGTCCCAAAGTCTCTTGTATCTAAATGCAAACAGTAGCATGTTTACCGGTCCCTCTTTTATTCTCTTGCTCTCAAAACATCATAAACAGTGCAACAAACCCAGCTGTATTTTTATCACAAACACATATACATTTGGGTCGCAAACACATATATTATAACATATTAATCATTGTGTCTCAAACATGTTATACTGAATAGCAAATATACTGTGTTTGCACACAAATATATTACATTTGCGACAAACACCAAATACACGTTATATTTGCATCCAAACAACAAAAAACGACAAATTTTTCAGCGTGCAGCATTCTGAGGTCCAGTATTATCTATGTCTGGTTTCGTACGACTTTCGCTCTGCTTAACCTTGTGCGAACGTTTGCTGCAAGCAAGCAGTGATCCGAATCGATATAGGCTCCTCGAATCACAAGTACGTCCATTACACTAGTAGAGTGCCTTCCATCAATTGCCAGGTGATAAATCTGGTTCTTTGTCTGTTGATCAGGAGATATCCAAGTAGCCTTACGGATGTTTTTAAGTTGGAGTTTCGTACTACTGACAAACATTTTTCTCGCCGCTGCAAAATTTACCAGTCTCATTCCCTTATCGAAAGTGATGGCGTGTAGACTGAATTTACAGCTGGTTAGTTCAAAAGCATATGCTTCCTCTGGGCGCTCATAAATCATGTCCTTGGTGGCATAGTATTTTCCATCCTTCGGGGAATGTACACAAATTAGCGATATGTTAAAATATTTCGCGTTTATGCGGATGGTGGATACATGTTCACTCACAGGGATGAAGTTTGAGACAAGATGCCGCAGTCTTTTTCCAACTACAAATTCGAAGTTAAATTCATGATTTTTGTCACGGCAGCTAAAGAACATGTCACAGTTCTTCTTCCTTATTCAGATATGACCTGTCCATCACATTTCTTGGATATCAGTAAAGTTAGCCTTATAATTCTCGAGGACATCTACCAGTTACATAGTGACAGGGGATCCGTATAGTGTTGTAACTTTCCAAATGCATATCCGTAAATCGTGGTCCTTAAAACGTTTGCGAGGCTCGTCAAACAAAAGTGGGGGTTTGGGGTTTCTCATTCTCGGTTTGTATTTTCATTGCCACTATAACGGTGGAGGAAAGAAATCCCATGTTTGAGCCGGCGAGTTTTCTTTACACAAACCTATGGTTAATTGGAGAACGCAACCCAATTATTAACACGATGAAACTAAAATATTTTTTTTTTTTATTTCTGGAGGAAAACAACTAAGTATGCACCAACCTTACAATATTTGAAGGCAAACATAAGTATACTAATATTGTAATATGTGTAAACATATTCAAGAATATACCCGCTGAGAAATTCGTATTTTGTTATAGTTTGGATGCAAATATAACGTGTTTGTAGCTAACGTGTTCCAAACACATTGTGTTTGCTATTCTGTATAACATGTTTGGGACACGACGATTAATAGTTTATAATATATGTATCGGTGGCCGTCGGTGGTGCAATGGTAGTGTGCGCGCCTCTTGTATATGAGATCCTTGGTTCGATCCCTGCTCAGAGCACCTTAAAATTTCTTTCGGCGGCTATCGAGTATTTAGCCATGAAAAAGCTTCTCAAAATACCGTTCGGAATCGGTGTAAAACTATAGGTCCCAATCAGGGAGTGAAAAACTGGAAAACGCACAGCTCAGTGATTGTGAGAAGCTCTCCCCTGTCCCTTCATGGGAGGGATGTAATGGGAAACTATAAAAAAAATAAAAACAAAATATATATGTATTTGTGACCCAAATGTAGTGCTGTTTGTTGAAAACTGCTGAAAACAAAAATGTGAAGGGCAATAAAGAAACCAAATACAGCACATCTTTAATTCACGAAAATAATGCTAGCAAATATGTACATGGTTCCTTCACTATGTTACTGGGGCCATTATTTTTCAGCTTGTGTGTTAGTCTATCAGTGTAATTCTTTTTCTCATTTTTTCCCTTGTTTTAGCAGCCTGTTTTGTAGTTTTTCCGATACGCAGTTCATATCTAGGTTTATTGATTATCGTGACATAATTTGCTATTGAAAAGGCCAAACCCATTTCCATAATCACATCCTTAATTGCTACTTTATTATAGATTTTAAGCGATTTGTATCGCAGTTAATGGATCCGAAAATTACTCAATGTAGTTTAGTTCCAAAACCCTGATACTGAAGCAACAAAGTTCTGTGAATAAATTTGTTAGAGGTAAATAAAATAAAATGTTACCTGGGAATGTGTATACGGCATTGCAAATTTTCCTGACTTCGACAATATTTTGGGCCAATGTAAGTACCAGAAGTTTGTAAACTGCTCTCAGATAACTGGAAAATATTTCCTTTCAGGCGGACCAGGCTTATATGATTTCCACTATTGTTGCCTTTAATCCCATCTATGTTCAAGATCTCAGATTGGATATTAATCCCGGCAATATCTCGTTAGATATTTTATACAGCTTGGCCCAAGACCATCCTCTTGATCCGTGGGCAAGAGTGATTTTCGATACGAAACATCGAAGAACGAATAGATATCGCAATTTGTACCGAGGCACGGGAGTCAATCTTTGTCGTTTCATGAAAAGAGTCAACACCTATATATACCTGTCATGGGCAAAAAACTTCTTGAGTAGTGGTGGTTTGCTCAAAACGTGTCCTTTCAAAAAGGTTAAATTACAGTTTCTTTTTTTGTATTTTTTATGAATTCCTGAAAACTTTTCAGCATATTCATTTTGTTTTAGGACAACTACACCTGGCATAATGTGAGCGCGAAAAATATGAATGTTCCATCTCTCCTTTCAGGAGTATATCGGACTGTGATTCTATGTTATTTTAAAAGAGGTCAGCAAGCGGAGATGATAACTAATGTTACACTAAACTGGGTAGTGAAATGATAGCAACAGATTCAAATGATTCCGAGTTACTCGGACGAGGGTTCGGATGTGTTTATTGACATTTTCAAAATAAAAATGTTTTCGTTCATAATTAATTTAAATTAGAAATGTTATTGAATCAGTGCACGCTGAAAAATAATGGCTCCAGCAAAGTATTGCAGCAATCATGTACATGTTTATAAGCATTGCTTTCGTGAATGTAATATCTGCTGCTTTTTGTTTCTTCATTGTGACAGACATCAGTGTTTTCAGCAGCTTTCAGCAAAGCCACATTTGGGTCACAAATACATATATTATAACGTATTAATCATTGTGTCCCCAACAAGTTATATTGAATAGCAAACACAATGTGTTTGGGCACAAGTATACTATATTTGCGACAAGCTACAAACACGTTGTATTTGCATGCAAACAATAAAAAAATAAAAAAATTTCAGCGTGTAGGCGCTCATAGAATATGATACTTGCACCGCATGTATATAGGGCTCTTACATTCCAAGTGCATATCCGTGAATCGTGCTCCTTATAACGTTTGCGGGGGTCGTCAATAAATAGGGGTTGTTTATGTTTTCTTTTTCGTTCTCGTATTGCCATAATGAACGGTGGGGGATGCAAACTCAGGCCACCGGGTTTTTGCATTTCACGTACTGCCAGGATATTAGATTGCAGCCTCTCTTTATGGATCAGACGCTAACCAAGATGCAATATGTCGAACCTGAATTTTCTTCTTTTGATATCTATCCCCCGTTAGCCCGTATGTTTGGCTCATCCACCTTCTAAAGACAAAAGAATGTGACCGATATATTGATGAGCTTCTGCGACATCAGTCACCTACTAAACCTGAGACGTATTAGTGATCGCATAACCAATCAGACTGCTCATTTGTTTCGTCTCATCACTCTATCTAGTTTACGGAGGTTTCCGATAAAAACATTGTCCAGGACATACTACGTGGAAGTAGTGAGGTGGTTGGACTTACTTACTTACTTATCCGGTCACGAACAACCCCCAGGGGTCAGGGGCCATACAAAACGAAGATAACATATTTCGCCAACCAGTTCGATCTTTTGCCTTATCACTCCAGTTGGCAATACCAAGTGTTCAAATGGATTCGTCAACCTGATCCTTACAGCGGAGTCTTGGTATTCCTATTTTTCGTCTTCCTTCGAGTTCGGTTTCGAAAACCCTTCGCGCTGGTTCATCTTCATCCATTCTACTGACATGGCCTAGCCAGCGCCATCGCGTTATCTTGATCCGCTTAACTATGTCAATGTCAGGATAAAGCTCATACAGCTCATGATTCATGCGACGCCTATACCCACCGTAATGCACTATAGGGCCATACTTTTTTCGGAGTATTATTCTCGCGAAAACTCCTAGAGATGTTTCGTCTGCTTGCGATAAGACCCAGGATTCTGCGCCATAAAGCAAGACAGGTTGTATGAGAGTCTGCTATAGTTGGACTTTTGTTACTCGAGAGAGGGCTTTATCTCTAAAGTGCTTGCTTAGCCCAAAATAACATCTATTCGCAAGCACAATTCTCCGATTGATCTCAAGGCTGACATTGTTGTTGTTGTTTACGGCAGATCCGAGTTATATAAATACGTCTACCACCTCGAGATTATAACGGAGGCCCTGCTCGTTGAAACCATTAATTTTGTCTTGTCCTCATTTACCGTCAGACCCACTTTTCCTGACTCCTTTTCAATTCTCGAAAACACCGCAGTAACTTCTCTAACTGTGCGTCCAATGATATCTATATCATCAGCATATGCGAGCAGCATGTGACTTTTGCTGCTGATGGTTTTATTCATGTTGACTGCAGCTTTTCTTATAATGACCTCCATTAAGATGTTAAAGAGATCGCACGATAGGGTGTCGCCTTGCCTGAGGCCTCGCTTAGTTTCGAAAGGTTCGGTAAGATCCTTCCCAACTTTCACTGCGGATTTGGTGTTCGTCAAGGTCATCCCACAAAGGTGTATGAGTTTTGCAGGAATACCAAGATCAGACATTGCTTCGTAGAGTTTCCCCCGTATCGGGCTGTCGAAGGCCGCCTTATAATCGACAAGCAGATGATAGGTGTCGATTTGTTTTTCGTGTGTCTTCTCCAGGATTTGGCGTAGCGTGAACATCTGGTCAGTTGTCGATTTTCCAGGCCTAAAGCCGCAATGGTATGGTCCAATCAGGTCAGCGATAACTGGTTTTAATCTTTCGCACATTATACCTGATAGAACCTTATATGTTATGGATAAAAGGCTTATTCCACGGTAGTTGGCACAGATACTCGGGTCGCCTTTTTTAAATATGGGACATAGTACACTGAGACTCCAATCGCCGGGCATGCATTCATCTAACCAAATTTTGCTAATGAGCTGATGCATGTACCTTATCAGCTCATCGCCGCCAGCCTTAAACAGCTCCGCCGGTAATCCATCAGCTCCTGCGGCTTTGTTGTTCTTAAGCCGGGCAATAGCTGTTCTGACCTCGTCTTGGTTAGGAGGGGGGCAATCGACGTCGTCGTCTATATTGTGATCGATTGTCCCATCGTCATCGGTTTTGCTCTATACATCTCAGGTACTAGTAGCGCGGAGAAATGCTCTCTCCATATTCCCAACATGCTCTGCACATCTGCGACGAGATTTCCGTCCTTGTCTTTACAGAAGGGGGGCCCTGAACCATGTCCATTAGTTCCGTTTTTAACTTTTTGATAGAATTTACGGGCTTCGTTCTTCCTTCTGTATGTCTCAATTTTCTCACTCGCGCTTTCTCCACTGCCGTTTCTTACGCCTAAAGAGACGGTTTACCTCCATTCTCTTCTCCCTATACCGCTCAGTTGCAGCTCGCGTTGCAATTGACTGAAGCATTGCCATGCGTGCAGCGTTCTTTTCATCATTTGCAATGCGACACTCTACATCGTACCATGGTTTGCTGCGAAGCGGTTTTTCAAACCCAAGTACGGTTGTAGCGGCAGTTTTTTTTTAGAGTCGGAAATGGGGTTCCACTGCGTTTCAGGATCGTCATCGGGAGGGGGTGGGTTCTGTGCCAAAAGTTGCGAGAGCTTCCTTGTGTAGGCTGTGGCTGCCTCTGGTAATTGCAGCTTTCCGATGTCCAGCTTTCTCTGCGTCTGGTTTCGTACGATTTTCGCTCTACTCAATCTTGTGCGAACCTTTGCTGCTACCAGGTAGTGATCAGAATCGATGTTAGCTCCTCTGATCACTCGTACGTCCATTACACTGGATGAGTGCCTTCCATCAATTACCACGTGATCAATTTGGTTCTTAGTTCTTTGATCAGGGGATACCCAAGTAGCCTTGTGGATGTCTTGTGTCGTGGAAACTACACGCAAAGAAAAAAAAGTTAATTGCTCTGTTGCCGCAACAATATTTTGATTGATTTGTATTAATTTATAAATAAACTCTATTCTCTTAATCTCTATTCTCTCAATTCTCTCAATCTGTCGACTGTATACACAGTCTTATCCACTGCGTGTTTAAAGTTTTTCGACACCCGAAGCAGCGTTGATACATTCAAAACCCATGTTTTTTGGAAGTGTCTCAAGCGGAGTGGAAAAAGTGCTTGGAAAATTTGTTTGAGCGCATGCTAAAGTGTACTGATCTTCACGGATAATATTTTGAAAACCAATAACACCATTTCCAATAAAGAATGATTGGTGTTTTTATTGCTGGACCCGAAATATAAATAGCAAACCCTCTAGCTTCAAAATTATTTGTGTGTTTTTGTTTATATCGTGCGACACGATTTTTCCTCCCCAGGTCAAAACTATGTTCAAGTGATCTATGGACCACCTGAAGCAAAACTGAATACTATTTTTTTTTTACTTTGTTATCAGTTGTACTTTAACAGGTCTTCTAATAATCAAAGGATATCCATTTTAAAATAATTGTTTTTACCCATGTGATAATACGAATAGCACCAAACTGCATATCAAATGAAAGAGGATGATCTTCACTATTTGTTGGAAATTTTCGGTTGATTTTTAAAGGACCATTGATATGAAATAAGCTCTTTATAGAATGTTATGAATATCTTTAAAAGTTTTGCATCGAAAAATCTGAAATAAAGTTATGTTAAAGAGCTGGAATCGCCACATCGTGGACCAAATTTTCAGCCTTTTCTCGTTAATAGTTTAGCAATCAAATTGTCAGCTCTTTAAATTGTTAGCTTGTGAGACAACTATACTTTACTTAAGTGTTTTTGTTTCAGTTGTTTCAGTTGCGCATATGGTTTCAGTTGCGCATATGGTTGATACACTTATTACCCAATATTAATGCGGGCCTAATTAAAACAGACGGCTCGGCCCGCGAGCCATTGCTTGCCTACCCCTGGTAAAAAAAAACTCCCAACGTAGATCAATTCGTCGAAAATATTCTTTTATTTTATCTCCACTATTAATAACGTATGGCCTAACGTCTCAGTTAAAGTTTTATTACGTACATACGTGCGAACATGAACTCCATACTTGGCATTTGGAAAAAATGTCGGAATTTGCAATTTTTCCAGAGATAAACCAATCAAGGAGTAATTGCCCTGAGGAAATCAAAAACGTGTTAAAACAAAAATCATTGCAAAATAACCATTATTACCGTTGGTATTGGACATTGGTGAGGAAAATTGCTGTATCGCAAAACTTCCATTAGCCAAGATTTTATGAATCCTGCCATCTTGAATGTTCGTTTATTAAACATATCGCACATATTTGTATCATGGTCGAAAATTGGTCGGCTGCGATGACCTTTAATGGGATTCAATATGGCCTCTAATGACAACCAAAGATTTCCGGGGAACTCTTTCACAATTTCTGTTTTAATATCGAGTTTGGTGTGATTTCCGGACACTTCTACCGTAAACTCTTTTACGTAGTTGGGATTCCGGTCACACTCAGCTGATATAAAGTACACCATTTTAGACAACTTCTAGAAATTCAAAAACTAGGAATGATGTGGAAAGATGTCTGGAGGAAAATTGTAAGTTACCATGGAATTTATCGGAAGTATTAAGAAAAAAACACTAAATAATTGAAAAAACTTTAACGATTTTCGCAACATTTTAAATGGCTACTGGAAAGTTTCGAACCTCAGCTACTATGAATATTTTTTTTTCCAAATCTCTTTAGGTTCGTAAAATATAAATACTTAAAATGCCCGGAACACGTTCATGAAATTATACATAATCGTTCGATAGCGAAATTATTTGAAGTAGACAAGTTTTAATTGGCCTTTATAAATAAGTCACTTAATTGGTCTATTAATTGATCTATTAGTTGATCAAAAATGAATCCCAACGAGCCAGCATTCGTTTTGTTTAATGATATCATGTGGAAAATGTTACAGTTCGCAACTAAGTTGCCAGCAGCAAAAATCATCAGCTGGAAGACATTATACGATACATTCTTTGAGATTCTCGCCTTCTATTAGAAGCCCTTATAGAGGGTAGGTGTAAAGAAAGTGTTGGGAATTTGAACACGCTGAATATAATAAACAGTTGTTACAAAATTTCCTAGGGTAACTTTTGCCTGCACCAAATTGAATCCTCAGAAGATAGCGTAGAGAAAGAAAGCGATTAAAATGGGAGAACAAATTTGTATCGCTCGGTACAACTTCTTGATATAAGGCCTTGCAAAGCTTGAGTATATACTCTGGTATAACTCTGAAATTACTTGTCCGACCTCGTCCAAATGAACGTCATTAGAAAGTTATTTGCAAGCTATAGGTATGCTCGTAACAATATTTGAGTTTTTATTAACCCATTGCGGAATATTAAAAAAAAATGTTTTAATAACCTCACTTTTTTTTCAAATGCGTAAATTTCAAAAAATTAATCTAGTTTAGCAACAATTGCCCAAATTGTTTTGTTGTTTTTCACCTGCTAGAGCATTTAACGGGTATTAAAATGGGGAAACTGTTTTTTTTTGCTAGGTCCAACTTCTTGAGATAAGGCCTTGCAAAACTTGAGTTTACAATCGGGCATATCTATGAAATTACTTGTCCGAACTGGTTGAAATTTATTGCAATAGAAAGGTATTTTTAAGCTCTAGGAACGTTCGTCAAAATATTATTAATATTAATGAAAATATTAATTATTATTAAGCCATTGTTGAATATTAAAAAAAAGGTTTTATAACCTCACTTTTTTCTTTAAAATCAAAAATGGAAATTACTTGCTAGAGCATTTAACGGGGATTTCAAAGGGGGCCTATGTATATATTTATCGCTCGGTTCAACTGTTTAAGATATGACCTTGCAAAGCTTGAGTGTATAATCGGGCATATCTCTTAAATTACTTGTCCCACGTAGGTCAAATTCAAGTCATTACAAAGTTATTTGTAAGATCTGGGAATGCACGTAAATATAAAAAAAAAATAAAAATATTTTGAGTTAATATTAACTCATTGTGAAGTATTAAATAAAATATTAATATTAATATTTTAATAATAAAATAGTAAATAAAAATCATTTTATAACCTCACTTTTTTTTGTTTAAAATGTGAATTTTTAAAAAATTGTATCTAGTTTAGCAGCAATTGTCCAAATTTTTTCGATTTTTCATTTAAGGCATTTAACGGGGATTAAAATGGAGGGAACACATTTTTGTAGCTCGGTCCAACTACCTGAGATAAGGCCTTGCAAAATTTGAGTGTATAATCACGCATATCTCTGAAACTACTTGTCCGAACTGATTGCAATTGATGTCATTAGAAAGGTATTTTTAAGCTCTAAAAACACCTTTAAAAATATTTATATTATAGTTTTTATTAATCCAATGTGGAATATTAAATAAGAAACGTTTTATAACCTCACTTTTTTGTTTAAAATTCGTATTTTTCAAAAATAGACCGCAGAGCTAGAATTGTGTACCTACCCACTGTTAATAGAGAAGATTCCAGGCTTTCTTGCAAGGTATAATACGGCTCATTAGCCTTTCAAGTGCCGGAGATATTAAAGTTCAAACAATAGAACCCACAACATGTAATAAAGTTTTTATTATAAAGCTTTTTGCGTGTTCGGCCTACGGCCGGTCCTAGAGATTTTCTCCTCTGTGATATGTCCAATCGATCCTTTGCAGTTTCGGCATAGTATTTTTGAGTTATAAAGCTTTCTGCATGGCCTGCCGTTGACGAGGCTTAGAGATTTTCTCCTCTGGGTAGGTCCAACACCGGCTTCGCGACTTCGACATAATATTTTTGTGTTATAAAGTTTTTTGCTTTTATGGCGTTCAGCCGGGCTAAGGATTTTATCCTTTGGGATATGTCAAACAGAGGCTTCGCGAATTCGGCATTATATTTTTGTGTTACAAAGTTTTCTGCGTGGACGGCATTTGAGCGGGCTTAGGGATTTTCTTCCCTGGGATATAACCGACACCGGCTTCAGCATAATATTTTTGTGTTATAAAGCTTTCAGCGTAGACGGCCTTAGAGATTCAGTGATATGGCCGACATCGGCTTTGCGGCTTCTGGGAATTTCTTTTCTGGGATATGTCCAACAGAGGCTTCGCGGCTACGGTATAGTACCGAAGAATTCGAAAAGAATTGCTTTAATACTACCAGATAGAGGCAATGGTTCAAAACGACCAACAAAATAACAACAACGACATTTCGTTTGGTGTGTTAGAATTATTGTGTTAAATACAACACAAATGTCTGCTAACAATAACAGTCAATAAAAAAGTTTAAAACACTTTTAAATTTCAGAGTTTTGCACGAAAACGACATGAAGAATTAAAGCAAGAAGTTATTGTAATTCCACCTGGTGTAAGTCACTTTTCGTCAAACATCTACCTACACACCGACCGCATCACGAAGAGTGTGAAAGGAAACGTCAGATGAGCCAAATATATTCTCTAGAAAGATTTACTCTATGAGAGAAACGAGGCGCCTCACTCGTTATTTTGTTCTCTTGTTTGAAGGTTGCCTAATTGCACCGGGTTTGTCTTTCCTACTTGTACATCCTTTTTGGATTTGTCAAAAGCGAGGAAGCAGTAGGCGAACAGAAGATGTTCGCAGTTTGGCAACCCTGGTAATGGAGAACCAAAAAGTGGTAGCAATTCACTCAAACACATTTGTTTATCGCGTCATATCTTGATTATTTCATATTTTTTGCTTAGTTTATGTAATTTTACTTCAACATGGTTGGAATTTCTATAGTTATATACAATAACACTATCAGAAAGCTGCTCGTGTATTGAAATATTCAATGAAGAGCGTAAGAGAGAGAGAGAGAGCAGAAAATGGCTAGGGTTTTATTTGTTGGCATTCAAGTGAAGAGAAATTTTGTCTGTCTACTTGTACTTGGTTTTTGGTTTTGTTTACAAAGAAATGATGAACAGAGCTACAAGTCGACGTAAACACGTGGCGACGGCGCCGGACATAATATTTCGAACGGCGTTGAATGAATCCGATGATTAAAAGCATTTTTAAAATCGAATCCATATTATTACAGAATACAAATATATGCATGTAAATGCAGAAAACAATTACAAACATTCAAAATAGATTGAGTCATCGTAATCTAAATTAGAATCTGAAAAACTTAGCAAAGCCTCATTTCATAAAAATTATCAACAGCGGTGGCAATTTGGTTTCGCTCTACGCATTTTATTTTTCCACTGGTGTTTTTTATTAAACTTCAAAAATTTCCATCCACTTGTCAAAAATTTACCCAGCCCCATGGGCTAGTGAAATTTTTTTCATCACGCAAATGTCATAAGTTTACTAGCCTGCGTAATTTGATAACGATTGGCACAGGCTCTTACTCGAATTACTGCGGGTTAATTGCATAGAGGTGGTACTGACAATCATCAAACAATCATATTATAAAGTTTTTATACCTGAATTCAACTAAAATATGCTTCAATAACAGCCGTGGACGAATTTCATGGTCAATTCATTGGAGCAAATGTTTGTACATCTGTAATCTCTGTTCTATCATAGAGCAATAGATAAAGTTGCTATCCCCATCTTTACGTTCTTTCGATGACGACGCTGTAGTAGGTCATTTCATCGAGTTCGAGTTACTGTTGTACGTTACTCTTTGATTGGATATAAAACGGACAGAAATAAAAGGAATGCGTGCCTTCGTTCGATGCAACCAACATAAAACATAATTTAGCTGTAATTAGTAAAAAGTTTAGAATAATTAGGTTATGACGCGAGAGAGAAATGCGTTTGAGTGCATCGCTTCGACTTTTTGGTTCTCTTTTAAGCTGGTTGCCAAATTGCGCAATCTTTTTTCTTCTCTACCTTTCTTCATCCTCTTTGGGTATCCATGACACAGCTGATCGACTAATTGATAGAAAACAAAAGTGGTTTTGTGTCCAAGGAAAGTGTAAAATTGGTAAAATTAAGGGGTTTCTCATAAACTAACTATGGTATAGAGAAGAAAATTCACTCATGGAGTGGAATGCCAATAAAGAAATCGAGTGAAGCGTTTCTCTGCTCGCTCTCTTACTCTCTTCGTTGAATATTTCAATACACGAGCAGTTTTCTGATGATGTTATTCATAAAGTATGTAAAAAGTGTGAAATAATCAAGTTATGACGCGAGAAAGAAATGCGTTTGAGTGAATCGCGTCGACTTTTTTGGTTCTCTGCTACTAGGGTTGCCAAATTGCGAGGTTTTTTTCTTCTCTACATATACCCCCTTTTTGGGTTTCTATGGCACAGCTGATCGAATAGGTACTAGCCCGATGAAGAAGAATGAGAGGTCAAAGAAAACAGGAACTAATTTCAAATAGTGTTTATTGATACTAATGACAGCTAAATTATGCTTTATGTTGTTTGCATTGAATGAAAATACGCATTCCCTTTGATTTCTGTCCAGCGAAAGTGTAAAATTGGTAAAATACAGCAGCAAATAAAACTCTATGAGATGGCCTACTACCTCGTTGTCAATGAAGAAGCATCGAAGAGAGTAATGGAAACTCTTAAGTATTACTCTATGGTTTAGACGAGAGAGCGATCAGCCACCAGAAGCAAAGTAAGTTAAAATAGTGTTTGGTTGATACAAATGACAGAAAAATTAGGTTTTACGTTGGTTTCATCGAATGACATTACGCATTCCCTTATATTTCCGTCAGTTGTATATTCTGTCAAAAATACAACAGCAACTCAAACTCGATGAAATGGCCTACTACCTCGTCGTAAAGAGAAAGTTATCATCTCTTATTTATGTCATTTAGGTTCGATACAAATGAACCCAAACAATTCGTGAGCTTAAGTCCGAGCTCCAATGCGTCATCGCCGATATACAACCACATTTGTGTCAAAATGTCATCGAAAATTTCATGAAGAGAGCAAGGCCCTCTGATCAGAACGGTGGTTGGTATTTGCCGGCTGTTTTATTCAATACTTAATCTGAATTTGCCTACTTTACAATGCAAGAAAATCATCACCACTCTGTCAGAAATATGCGTTTATTTTTAAATTATATCCTGCACTTTCATTGCGACATCCTTTATTAACTTTTATGCTATAGGTTACGATACGTGTATGGATGTGATATCGATACTTTGGCTTCACTATTTATTGGAAATTTCGCTCAGATTTACAAACCAATTAAGATCATTACCTAATATTTATAAATCTATAAAATCCAAGGGACTCAACATAATTTCACTTCAAGTCGAAAGTCAATAACGTAGTGGACATAATTTCTTTCACGCCATTTTCGTCTTTGCGGTAAAATTGGATAGATGACTGAAATTTCCCTGATGGCGCAAAGCTTGGAATACTATTCTTTTCAACCTTCAGTTTATCAATATAATAGACATTCTGCGAGAAAAAGAAATATAACGTTTAAAAAAAGAAGAAACTCTAAGCAGTTTCGCTCAAAACCCACCTTCAAAATTGGGCAATTGGTGGTAATGTTGCCATATTTAAAAACATTCGATGTCCATATATTCACCAGCTCTATTTTCAAGGATTTTAAGCGTTGGAACATCTCACACAAATCAGCGTCATAGGCAATTATGGAACGAAACGTTCGTGACGGCTTTTGCCAAAGGGCAATGCCAAAAGTGCACCACACTTGGGTAATATTCACATTGGTCTCCACTAAAATAGACATAGAAGTCTTATCTGGACTAATGACAATTTCCACATTTTTGGCAAATTTTGGATTCACATCAAGTTTGGTCTCCAAGAAGTAAACGGTGCGGGATTTCTGTTTAAAGATTGACAAATTACAGAGTTTATTTTAGGAAAAATTTGGGTTAAATTTAAAATTACCTTTTTCGCATTTTCAACATTTTTAACAATAAGAAAAATTATGCAAATTGTCAAGATTGGGTTTACCAAGTCCATTTCTGAAAATCGATATAGTTAATGGAAAAGTTGCCAGAGAACTGTGTGATCTTATTTATTTTGTTTTCAAAATTCTTTTGTGATTCACTTATAATTATAGCAATTATATGAATATCATTAGAGTCAATATTTTAAAACCCCGATCTAACGAGTATATTGTTAAAATGTAATTAACCTATCTCTGGAATCTATTTTAAATTGTATAGATCCCATTGCTACATGTAAATAAATAAATAAATGGTTCCCCTTACATCCCATGAAGGGACCGGGGATAATTTCTCACAATCACTGAGCTGTGAGCTTTCCAGTTATCACTCACTGATTGGGACCTACAGTTTTACACCGATTCCGAACGGTATTTTGGGAAGCTTTTTTCATGGCTATATAGTCGATAGTGTCGCCGTCACTATGCGAGTTGACCGCAGCCCAAAGAAATTTGAAGGTGGTCAGAGCAGGGTTCGAACCCAGGATCTCATGTACAAGAGCCGCGCACACTAACCTGTGCACCACCGACGGCAACACCCATTGCTACATGTGCGGGAGTAAGACTAGAAACCGCCCAGCTCACTGATTATGAGAAACTCTTCCTGGTTCCGACAAGGTTTTTTTCGGATTGAGTTGAACAACTAGAAAATAATGGTGAAATTCCCCGGATTGAAAACAACAAAGCCGTAGGTGCTGATGGAATACTGGCTGAGTTGTTCAAGGAAGGCGGCGATGAGCTGTCAAGGTGCGTGTACCAAAAACGATCAAAAAAACAGTCAAAATTTCTCTTTACTCAAATGCCAACAAACACAACGAGTGAAACCCTAGTCATTCTCTGTTCTCTCTCTTACTCTCTTCGTTGTATATGTCAATACACGAGCAGTGTTTTGATATTGTTATTGTATATAACTCTACAAATTCCAAGCATCTTGAAGTAAAATTACATAAGCTATGCAAAAAGTATGAAATAATCAAGATATGACGCGTGAGAGAAATGCCTTTGAGTGAATTTCTAGCACTTTTTGGTTCTCTTTTACCAGGGTTGCCAAATTGCCCACATCGTCTGGTCGTCTAATTCTAGATCCTCTTTGGGATTCGCAAAAGGATTCTCAAAGACGATTTACAATTAGACGACCAGAAGATGTGCGCAACTTGGCAACACTGGTGAAAGAGAACCAAAAAGTGCTAGGAGTTCACTCAAACGCAGTTCTCTCTCGCGTCATATCTTGCTTATTTCATACTTTTTGCATAGTTTATGTAATTTTACTTCAACATGGTTGGAATTTCTATAGTCATATACAATAACACTATCAAAAAGCTGCTCGTGTATTGAAATATTCAATGAAGAGCGTAAGAGAGAGAGTAGACAAGTACTAGGGTTTCACTCGTTTTGTTTGTTGGCATTTGAGTGAAGAGAAATTTTGAGTGTCTACTTGTACATCGTTTTTGGGATTCTATGGCACAGCTGATCGAAAAGGTATTAGGCCGATGATGGAGAATTAGAGAGCAAAGAAAACAGGAACTAATTTTAAATAGTGTTTATTGATACTAATGACACCTAAATTATGTTTTATGTTGTTTGCATTGAACGAAAATATGCATTCCCTTTGGTTTTCCAACGAAAGTGTAAAATTGCTAAAATACAGCAGCAAATAAAACTCTATGAAATTGCCTATTACCTCGTCGTCATGAGGAGGCATCGAAGAGAGTAATGGAAACTCTTAAGTACTGCTCTATGAGCAAACTAGTTTTAAAAGTGTTTGATTGATACTAATGACAGCTAAATTATGTTTGCATCGAACGAAAATACGCATTGCCTTTTATTTCTTTCCGTATTAGGCCAACCAAAGAGTAAATTACCTGAGCAACTCGAACTCGATGAAATGGCCTACTATGAAGAGAGGCATCGAAGAGAGTAAGGGAGGCTCTTTACTCTTGCAGTAATTTAGCCCAATGATGTCTATGTCGTCAGCATACGCCAGCAACATATGGCTTTTCATGTTAGTGGTCTTCTTCGTATTTACAGCAGCTTTTCTCACTATTATCTCCATTAAGATGTTGAAAAGATTGCACAAAAGTAGTGTTCCGCCTTGTCTCAGGCCTCGCTTGATACGGAAAGATTCGGTGAGGTATTTCCCCAACTTCACTGCTGATTTGGTTTTGGTCAGTGTCATTCTTCAGAGGCGGATCAGTGTTACCGGAATCCCAAGTTCAGACATAGCTTCGTACAATATTCCCCGTAAAGGGCTGTCGAAAGTAGCTTTGTAATCGACAAAAAGATGATATGTATCGATTTGCTTGTAGTGGGTCTTTTCAGTAGCGTGAATATTTGGTCACTGATAAGGTCCAATCGGGGTTTCAATAATTGGCTTTAGTCTTTCACATAATACGCTCGACAAGACCTCATGCGGGTGAATAAAAGACTGATACCACGATAGTTGGAACAGACACACGGATCATGCTTTTTCAATACATGGAAATAATACACTGAGCCTCCAATCGGCAGTCATAGATTCCCCCAACCATATACCGCATATAAGATGATGCATGTGGGCTAGCACACTCAGAGAACTAATTGTTTGAGAAGGGGTTGTAGCAACCGTAAATTCGTCTGTTACCACCGAATTGAGGTTGCTACAATGGAATTGAGGTTGTCACGACCGAATTTAGTTCCCACAACTGAAATTCGGTTGAAGTAACCTCGTTCGCAAAATTGATTCAGCTGTGACAATCGAATCTTCAATTATATTCGTTCTGTCAACTAAATTGTCTAAAATTTCGGTTGGAACAACCGAATTTGGAATCAATTCGGATACGGCAACCGAAATTGGCACCAAATTCGGTTTGAGTGACTGAATGTGGCATCAATTCGGTTGGAGTAACAGAAGTTCGCATAAATTCGGTTGTAGCTATCGAATTTGGTATCAATTCGGTTGCAGTAACCGAATTTAGACTTATGTCGGTTGCAACGACCGAATTTGGCGTCAATTCTCATTAGTTCTGTAGGTACAACCGAATTCTATGTATTTCAAACCTGACGTTTAAAATTCTAAAATCAAATATTATGTTAAAGAAAGATAAAGAATGTATAATTGTTTCTGTCCCGGCGATATCAAGATTTCTTTTTGTGGTTTTTAAGAAAGGTAAGTAAAAATATTGTAATTAGGGGATTTGTACTCGTATTAAAATGCCTTTCTTATTTTGCAGAAAATATCCAAGCAGATATGAAGAGTTTTCAAGTTTTTCAAGGTCGGTCGGTTGAGATATGCTGTAATCGTCTGTACATATGTACAACGGTTTAGGACCTACATCAAAATGATGGCCGGGACTTCAAGGTCGGAATGATTTAAATGACTTTATTTCCTCGCTTTGTAATATATGAGTACACTAAAATAAATCATCACTTAATAATAAAAAACGTTCAAAATTAATTTGTGACTCTATATAAATTCGGTTGTAACAACCTCAACCCTCTAACGAGGTTGCGTCAATCTCTAATGAGGTTGCGTCAACCTCTAATGAGGTTGCGTCAACCTCTAATGAGGTTCATCTACACACTGTCTTCCACAATCATTACCTTCTGATCTTCTGTGGAGTAGTGTGGAAAAGTTCCTCTCTCCATATTCTAAGCACACACTGCTTATCGGTCACCAGATTCCCCCCATTCTCATCTTTGCAGGAGGGCAGCCCATTATTCGGGCCGATATTCGATCTTCTTAGCTTCTGGCAAAATTTTCGGTATTCATTATTCACCTCGCACAACTCGGTCCTTTCACTCTCCCTCTGCTCCCACTGCAATTTTTCCGCCAAAATCATTAATTTTCCTCCCCTTTCAACCTCTTGTATCGCTCATTCGCAACACGCGTGTGTTGCCATACGTGCAGCGTCTTTTTCATCAGTTGCAATGCGACATTCTTCGTCGTACCATGGCTTATCCTTCGACTTGTCTACTTTACTATTCAATAAAATCATCACCACTCTGTCAGAAATATGCGTTTATTTTTAAATTATATCCTGCACTTTTATTGCGATATCCTTTATTAACTATTTATTATGCTACAGGTTACGATATGTGCATGGATGTGATATCGATACTTTGGCTTCTCTATTTATTAAAAATTGCGCTAAGATTTAGAAACCAATTAAGATCATTAACTAATATTTATAAATCTATAAAATCCAAGGGACTCAACATAATTTCACTTCAATTCAAAAGTCAACAAAGAAGTGGACATAATTTCTTTCAAGCCATTTTCATCTTTGCGGTAAAATTGGTTAGATGACTGAAATTTCCCTGATGGCGCGAACCCTGGAATGCTATTCTTTTCAACTTTCAGCTTATCAATATAATAGACATTCTGCAAAAAAAAAAGTATAACATTTTAAAAAAAAGAAGAAACTCTAAGCAGTTTCGCTCAAAACCCACCTTCAGAATTGGGCAATTGGTGGTAATGTTGCCATATTTCAAAACATTCGATGTCCATATATTCACCAGCTCTATATTGAAGGATTTTAAGCGTTGGAACGTCTCACACAAATCAGCGTCATAGGCAATTATGGAACGAAACGTTCGTGACGGCTTTTGCCATAGGGCAATGCCAAAAGTGCACCACAATTGGGTAAAATTCACATTGGTCTCCACTAAAACAGTTATAGAAGTCTTATCTGGACTAATGCCAACCTGCGCATATTTGAAAAATTTTGGATTCACATCAAGTTTGGTCTCCAAGAAGTAAACGGTGCGGGATTTCTATTTAAAGATTGAAAAATGACAGAGTTCATTTTAGGAAAAATGTGGGTGAAATTTAAAATTACCTTTTTCGCATTTTCGACATTTTTAATAATAAGAAAAATTACGCAAATTGTCAAGATTTGGTTTACCAAGTCCATTTCTGAAAATAGATATAGTTGAAGGAAGAGTTGCCAGAGAACTGTGAGATCTTATTTAGTTTGGTTTGAAAATTCTTTTGTGATCAGTTATTACTATAACAATTATATGAATATCATTAGTGCTAATATTTTAAAAATGCAATCTAACGAGTTTATTGCTAAAATGTAATTAACCTATCTCTGAAATCTATTTTAAATTGTATATACATCTGCGAGGGTAAAACTAGAATCCGCCCAGCTCACTGATTATGAGAAACTCTTCCCAGTTCCTTCATGGCATTTTGTGGGAAAATAGATGTTTAATTATATCCAATTGAGGGAGTTGAAGAACTATAAGATTATGGTGTCGATTGCCTCCTCCAAATCAACACGAGGCCAGAACTGAAATTTTCCGGATTGAAAACAACAAAGCCGCAGGTGCTGATGGACTACCGGCTGAACTTTATAAGGCTGACGGCGATGAGCTGGCAAGGAGCATGTACCTCATATCATATCAAAAATTATGTACTTTTTTATTATCAGAAAATTATTTTGGCAAACGGGAATGTTTGGTTTGACAACGTGCATTGTCACGCATGAAAAAACATAAAACATGCATCGTAAGAAGTGAATAGAAATTATAAATTTACTTTATTTTCCTCCACATAAATTAATTAAAATAAAATAAATATTCAGTTTTGAAATTGTAAATAAAATAAAAATGTATTTCTATCTCTTTCATTGAGGATAGAATAAATATTGTCTTGCTGTTATTTGATATGAAACTTATTAAAGCAACTAAATTAAAAAATAAATTTAAGCTAAAATTATATTTTTTGAAATTTTTGGAAAAAATAAAGGATTAAAGAATGTTTATTATAGTATTTACCCTTCTTGGCAGAAATTTTTATTTCATCAGCAAAAATAAAATAGACAAAAAGTTTATTTTTTATTTTCAAAATAAATAAAATACTTAAGCAAAATATTTTATTTTTTCCAATAATTTTTGGAAATTTATTTCTAACTAACTTTCAACTAATGATATCAAAAACTAAGTTTACCATTGGATATTTAAAATTTAAAATTGGGTATTTGAGACGAAATTTTATAGGCAACAGCGATTCGTGGTGAGAGCGTGACCAATCGCAATCGCAAAATTTAATATTATAGATTGCCGATCGCTGATCTAGAATTAGACAACCACAAGATGTGCGCAATTTGGCAACCCTGGTAAAAGAGAACCAAAAAGTGCCAGAAATTCAATCAAACGCATTTCTCTCTCGCTTTATATCTTGATTATTTCATACTTTATGCATAGTTTATGTAATTTTACTTCAACATGGTTGGAATTTGTAGCGTTACATACAATAACAATATCAAAAAGCTGCTCGTGTATTGAAATATTCAATGAAGAGAGTAAAAGAGAGACCAAAGAATGGCTACCTTGCAAACCAACTACCAGAAATCTACCGTGGTATATATCTGGCATTCTACCAGGAAGTCTTATTAAAAATACACATGCTCGTGACAATTCTACTCAATTAAAATTGTGTACATGTGAATACATTAATGTGAATGTGAATACAATATGTGGATAGGAAAATTTTGTGCACTAGGAAGAGTTTCTGGTAGATCTTCCAAATATTGTGCCAGAAATGCGGTTAGCATGGGTTAGTAGCGAAGAAAAATTGTTTTAATGTGTTGGTGCTTTCGCATACAGGGTACTGTTTCACTCGTTTTGTTTGTTGGCATTCGAGTGAAGAGATATTTTGACTGTCTAGAGTGACCCGATTCACTCAAACGCATTTCTTTTCCGCGTCATAACTTGATTATTTCATACATTTTACATACTTTATGTAATTTTATTAAAATATGGTTGGAATTTCTATAGTTAAATACAAGAACATCATCAAAAAACTGCTCATGTATTGAACTATTCAACGAAGAGAGTAAGAGAGCGAGCAGAGAAACGACGCGCTTCATTCGTTTTCTTTGTTGGCATTCCACTCCATGAGTAAATTTTGTTCTCTATACCATAGTTGCTTTATGCTAATATCCAAGATTCGGCTAGATGATTGCATACCCGGCGATTGGACTGAGTTCTGTTTTTGGCCGTTTTACCTATTTTAGAGATTTTTGTAAATTTTCGCTAAAGAACAAATATACAAACGACAAATATAGCGGAAATGTTGCGCCCCAATTGTGAAAATAACGTAATTTTGAGGGATTGAATAAAGTGGTAATCGCCAAAGTAAAAAATTTGGGAAAAGAGAAATATTGCTCTAACTTGGAAACGGAGCATCCGATCAAATACAAAAAAAAAATAGCCAATTTCTGTTGGAGTTCAGGGGAATTCGAGAAACTGGTTCAATTGATATGAATCACATTTTTATCAAGAAATCGCCAAAATAAAAAAAATCGTTAAAATATAAATATTTTTTATATTTCGAAAATAACCTCAATCTCGAAAATATTTAACCTCTTTTGGATTCATAAACCAAGCGGTGGCATTAATAATGCCTGGTATTCAGTTTTTATGAAATTTTCGTTGCCATAAGAAGTATGTATGTGTATAAAAAAATAACGAAAATTTCATGAAGCGAAAATTTCGCTCACTTCTCATTTGCCTGGTACTCAGCTCCTTGCGAAAATATCGTAAGCAAAATCAATTACAGGATTGTTACGTCAAAGTTGCTGATAAATGGCAAAATTTCCTACGAAAATTTCGCAAGAACTGAATACGGGGCTTAAAGCACCAGCAATTTTCAGAAAAAAACGCTAAAATTTATCATCGCTCAAATACAAAATCGCTAAAACTTGCATATGTCTATAACTCGGCAACGAAACCTATGATCAAAGAAGTTGGCCAGTGCGAACTGCGAATCCACTGTACATCTGCTCTGCACGTAGCCACCACTAGCCAGCAGGAGAATCTTTACTATGGGTTCATCGTTTTTTCAGACCTGGGAAAATTATTTTATTAATGTGTTGACAGGATTTTGAGATTCTTGAAGCGGCCTAGCCATAGAGTAATGACGTTTAGAGCTGCCATTATTCTCATCTGATATTTCCTTTCACACTATTTGTGGTGCGATAGAGAGTTATTTGCATAGAGTAATCTAAGACTAGAGAGAATATTTGGCTCATCTGACGTTTCCTTTCACACTCTTCGTGATGCGGTCGGTGTGATAGAGAGATGTTTGACGAAAAGTGATATACACCAGGTGTAATTACAATAACTTCTTGCTTTAATTTTTCATGCCATTTTGGTGAAAAACTGTGAAATTTAAATTTGTTTTAAACTTTTTTATTGACTGTTATTGTTAGCATACATTTGTGTTGTATTTAACACAATAATTTTAACACACCAACGAAATGTCGTTGTTGTTATTTTGTTCGTCGTTTTGAACCGTTGCCTCTATCTGGTATTATTAAAGCAATTCTTTTCAACATCGAACGTAAATATCACACCAGGCCAAATGTCATAAATTTGGTGGGAGAACTAGTAGATCTCCTATAAGTATTAATCTACGGTTATTTGACGTAAATTGGCTTACACCAGGTGGAATTACAAAAATTGTTGATTTAAATTTTTCATTTCGTTTTGATGAAAAACTGCGAATTTATTGTTAGTATATATTTGTGGTGAATTTACAGAAAAATTTTAATGCACAAATTTTATTGTTGGATGGTTTGAGCCATTGCCTCTATCTGGTATTATTAAAGCAATATTTTGTAACATTAAACCGCCCATCTGCAACACACCAAATGTCATCAATTTACTGAGAGAGTTGGCGTCTCTATACGTTATCATTCTATGGGCCTAACAGACAATTCCTACGAATGTTTTCGGGTGGAGCTAAATAATTCAAGTGCGTCGGATATCACACACTGCTGGGTCTAGTGATCCATAAATAGACGTATGGCAACCTTTGCCGGCAGTCAGAAAATTGGACTCATGTTATATTAAGGACTGCCAAATTTTAATAAGCAAAAGTGTCACAAATTTTAATAAGCAAAAGTGTCACACACTTACTTGAACGGTTCTTTAAATCCTTTAAAGTAACATGCATTCCCTTCCCTCCAGGACACTGTAATAATTTCTCCCAAATACTCACACAAACTTTCACTACACTTGCAGAATTTTGAGTAGAAAATCGTGTGAATGCACTTCTATTAAAATGCAAAGGACAATAAGGACGCAGCGAATGACAGCAACCGCACCAACACAAATAAAACCCAAAATCGTAACCGAGTAAATATAACAAACGTATAAAGAAAACGTCGAAGTAAAACCGTAACATGTAACGACATTATTTACCATCTCATCTGCATGCAATCGATGTGTCTATGTTGACGTTACGCTTGCATTTGTGGGGAGTAGGAACCCAGCGGCGGAATTTGCGAGGCCTTCCACGAATAAGGCATGCGGAATCATTCTTTGGTAATGCCTACTTTAATAATGCCTGCGAAATGCATGATTTTATAAGGCTTCCACAGGCCTGTTAAAAGAATGCCAGAAGACGCTGTTGTTCATGAAACCCTGTCTTTCCACATGTTCGCATTTCGTCGTTGCAAAATCATAACATCCGATAGCCCAGTAGATAAAGCGTCCGATTGTAAGTTCTAAGGTCGTGTGTTCGATTCCTGTGGCTGCAGAATTTAAAAAAAAATCATTTATAAGAATTACAATTGGTTAAAGTATAAATCTGAAATATGAAGCTAATTTCCATATACATTTTTTTATTTTTACGTAGTAAGTCCTTCTAAATCTACTCCTTTTGCAGGCCTTCATAAGGAGTCTAGTAGAGAGGGATGGAAGGCCTTGCCTCCCAATCTCACGCAATGTTAAAAAGAAACGAGGAGGTAATGTGTAGGGAAGGCCTGCCGTATTCCATAGAATGCCTTCTTGGTCATGATTTCAGGCCTTCCGGCTCCTGATTTCAGCCGCTGGGAAGAGGATCCCAAAACAATCAACACACATTCACTTACTAGCGATTTACTTACGGCAAAGAGTATTTACGTGAAAAACAATAGCACGTAATTTTTTGCTTACGTCCGTGCAACATTCACGTAGATACATAAATAAACCTATATATGTCGTCTGATGACTGAAATGTTGAAAATGTTGCAATTGTCGAATGTTCCTAATGATGCCGAGGATGATGATAATGATGATGCTCAGAGTGAAAGCTTTAACATGCAGCAAAACCTGCATAGACATCCAGTCTTCCATGAACTTCATTGGGTTTGAGGTCCTACTTGTGTAATGACCTCTACCCAGTAAAAATACCATAGGCAGCTACATTCTGGGCTGAGTAAACAAATTAAAGCAATTACTTAGAACTCAGCTTTTACTATAGAATATGTAATTTGTTTTTCAACAATTATAAAATTTTATAGCGTTAAAATTTTCGTAAACAACTGTTGGCCATGGTAAGAATATATTAGGAATAAATTGGTTTTAGGCCTAGTTTGGTATAAAAGATCCAATGAGTGTTCCAACTCACGGGAGATGTGTTAACACCTTTTTGTTACACGGTACCTGTTCGATTACTATGAACACATTAGTAAATATTACATTGGAAAATAAAAAACAGCGTTCAATCATATGATGACGTTACATTTAAATAATATTAATACTTAAAATTACACTAGGTCACAAATAACAAAATTTTCTCTGTTATTTGTTTCTAGCATACTTTTTCTCATTGATTTTGACCTACTAAACACGAAAATGAGTTTTAAAAATTTTTCTGTTGATTGGTTTTCGAGATACAAATTTTTGAACTTTTTTTTTTAAATTTTTGGAGGTACACTTACAATTTTGAGCATATCTTTCGTCTTCTTTGACGTATTTGATCCTACTACTACTCAAATTAAAGCAAATTGAGCCGTCTACAACTCATTCTCAGAAAATTTTCAAATCGGGTGAGTAGTTTTGATGTTGGCGGCTTAAAAAGGTTAAAAAACTGCGTTTTTTTAGTAAAAATGTGGCAGAAAAATTCATATAAAAATTCATATAAAATATAAAACGCGATGCTAACAGCGATTTTGGTTTTTTTACGTATAGCTGGCATTTTTCCAAAGAAAATAAGCACTTACTTAACAAAATCTGACAACAAATGGCGGACTTATAATTTTTTTGGTAAAACACCGAAATTCCGCTATTTCACGATATTTTGATTTTCATTATTTGCACAGCTTACCTACCCAACGCAAACGAATAAATACATTTGAACTTAATTTAAAATAAACAAATTAGTCTTAGTATATTATTTTTTAATTTATTTAGAGCACTACATACTCAATGTATGGCACAATTAGAAATGGATGTGCCAGGTTAGCTAAACTAACGAAATTAACCAAATCAACGCCCATAAAAAATGAGTAGAAACAAAGATATAACTGTACATTTTATGCCATGTGGAAAAACAGCTGACTTCTTCTTTGTTTTTTGTATTCGCTGCACTTTCACTTCTTTACTTTCACTTCTGAATCCGCAAATCCACACTGTACCATCCGAGACGCAAAAAGTTCGGATTTCTCCTTAGTGAGACCAAAATCGCGCACCCAATCGTTTAGTTCGGCCTGTGACAGTAATTTTCGCTTTCTGCACGCCCCAAATTCGCTTGCACTTGACTCGGACTCTTGATCTGACGATTCTGCTTTTTGAAGAGATGCACCAGGGCACACTGGATATGGTACATCATTCGAATGTGGTACTTGAGCGATCCCACTTGAGCGTAGTTCCATTTTAAAAATCTCCCTACCCCACTGTTTGTGGTGAGGCAAAAATAACAGTCTGTGGAATGGCATAGCGGCTTTTTCCACATCATTGGTGTATCGAATTTCATATGGCGCCTAAAATTAAAATAAATTACTATATTTGCTTTGCTTAATGTGTTTAACTAAAAATTCTTACCTTCCGCCAGCTGCCCAGTTGGTTAGGATTATATAGCAAAGATCACATAGCGACTTAGGTGTCCATGATTCTGTGATATTTGGTGAAATACCAAAATAATTCAAATAGTGCAATTGCACTGCTGGAGTAAACGTGTGTGCGTGATTATTCTTTATAAACTCGCCACAAACATTGCAGAAATTGTCTGGATTGTTCAAACACTCGAACACACGTAGTCTTTTACTCATTGTCTTACTTGTTGGGTAGGTATTATATGCACTTAAATTCAATTTGTTTCACTTTTTACTCGTACTACTCGCGTTCGTAGACACTTGTTGAATGACAAAAAACGATAAATGAACACCTATAAATACTATACCTGGCTATATACTTGATTCAGCAAGTGTGCGTTTCAAATTGTGGAAAAGTTTCCAAATAATGACCACTCACAAATGTGGGGGGAATTTCTGTAAAAAAATCCGATACAGGTAGCCATCGGGAAACACACATCAATAAAAAAGTGTAATTCCCTTTAATTGACTGTGAACGGAGTAGCAGTCATAAAGGAACACGAAGAGCGTCCACGCACATTCAGAAGCGTATATTACTCTGCAACCACAATCATAAAAATTAAATAACTATTTGTGTATTACTTATTTTTTTTAATTCTGAGAATCATAAAAATTACGTAAACGTTTTTTCCAAACAATTTTGTACATGTAAAGTGGGTTTGCCAAAATTCGTATCGTAAAATGCACCTGTGTTTCTATGTTCTGCATTTTCATTATACCATTTTCTTAAAAACATCGACGAAACGTCCCTACGGTATTGTAAATAGGTTTTTTACAATTATGAAATATTTGTGTTATTAATATTAATTTAAAAATTTTATCAAAACTGCTAAGTGCTGTGACATTTGAAAAAAATTTCCAAAAAAAAAATTGCTGATTTCACAAAATTTTTGAAATTTCACGTCCCTTGCCAGAACAGAAGACATTAACCCAGGGTGGTGAAATTTTGAACAGAAGTAACTTATGTATAGGAGAAACTGTTCCGTTCAATTCCAAAAGGATTATAAAAAACTTGCTTTTTCGATCCCTCCTAGTAGGTTAGCTGTGCAAATAATGAAAATCAAAATATCGTGAAATAGCGGAATTTCGGTGTTTTACCAAAAAAATTATAAGTCCGCCATTTGTTGTCAGATTTTGTTAAGTAAGTGCTTATTTTCTTTGGAAAAATGCCAGCTATACGTAAAAAAACCAAAATCGCTGTTAGCATCGCGTTTTATATTTTATATGAATTTTTATATGAATTTTTCTGCCACATTTTTACTAAAAAAACGCAGTTTTTTAACCTTTTTAAGCTACTCACCCGATTTGACAATTTTCTGAGAATGAGTTGTAATTTGAGTAGTAGTAGGATCAAATATGTCAAAGAAGACGAAAGATATGCTCAAAATTGTAAGTGTACCTCCAAAAATTTAAAAAAAAAGTTCAAAAATTTGTATCTCGAAAACCAATCAACAAAAAAATTTTTAAAACTCATTTTCGTGTTCAGTAGGTCAAAATCAATGAGAAAAACTATGCTAGAACCAAATAACAAAACGACTGTTGGCTAGTGTTATTTAAAGACCAGTGCAAGGACATATGCCATTATTTTCTTGCTTAATCAGGGGGATTCTATCAGCTTACTACTTTTTATTTTATTCCCACAAAAACAAAGAGAATGCAAAGCAACAGACACATGTTGATACATACATTGTTATGTTCGTACATACGCTACACAAGTTCACACAATTTTCGTTGCTCGCTTACTATCTCATTTTTATATATGTACGTATAACCACGTCATTATTCTCTTTGCTCTGAGAGTGCTCCGCACCCACACAACACAACTATTCACTGCCGCTACATCAGTCCATAGAGTAAATCATACTAGAGAGAATATTTACCGCCTCTGACGTTACCTTTCACACTATTCTAGATGCGGTCGGTGTGATAGAGAGATGTTTGACGAATAGTGACATACACCAGGTGGAATTACAATAACTTCTTGCTTTAATTTTTCATGTCGTTTTGGTGAAAAACTGTCAAATTTAATTGTGTTTTACACTTTTTTATTGACTGTTATTGTTAGCATACATTTGTGTTGTATTTAACACAATAATTTTATCACACAAAACGAAATGCCGTTGTTGTCATTTTGTTCGTTGTTTGTAACCATTGCCTCAATCTGGTATTATTGACGCAATTCTTTTCAACATCGAACGTAAATATCACACCAGGCCAAATGTCATAAATTTGGTGAGAGAACTATTAGGTTTACTCAGTCTACTATAAGTATTAGTCTATGGTATATGCGCTACACAAGTTCACACAATTTTCGTTGCTCTCCTGCTATCTCATTTTTATATATGTACGTATAACTACGTCATTATTCTCTTTGCTCTGAGAGTACTCCGCACCCACATTTTATTTATAATTTAAAATAAAAAAAATCAACCCGTAAAAATCATAGTTTTTGACTATAAATTCTTTATACAGGGTGATTCAGGAAATTCCGGACAAAATTCTCCAGCGTATTCCTTGGCCCATTTCATGAAGAAAATTCCACTAGGACCATGTCCGAAAATGCAAGGGTGCGAAATGGCAGCGGGTTCAAAATTTTCGGTTTGGTGGTCGGAGGGTAGTAGGGTAAAGTTGCTAACCTCTCTTTTGATTTCATCTTCCCTAGAGGAAGTAAGAGCTTTTGGGCATTTACAAGGAGAATAAAGGATAGTTCTTCCTCTGTCCCAACTCTTTTTAAAGATGGCATAACATTCACTGATCCGGTTGATAAAGCTAACCTCCTGGCTGAAATGTTTGCAAGGAACTCTTCCTTGCCGGATAGAAATCAACCACTTCCCGTAATCAATTACGTATTTTGTTCCATGCCCAAGATATTTTTTCGAACTCGAGGAGTTAAAAAGGGTCTTGCGAATGTCGTAGTAAATAAATCCCCGGGCCCGGAGCGCATATCAGCACTGGTCTTGAGTAGGTGGTCTTCGACGCTGGCACGTCCACTGCGCAACCTTTTCAACCTTGCATACCGTGCGGGAGTCTTCCCGGCACGCTGGAAGGTTGCTAATGTCCATCCAATCCCTAAAAAAGGTGATGAAAGTGACCCTGCTAATTACCGGCCAATTGCCATTTGTTCTGCGCTCTCGAAGGTTATGGAGAGCATGGTTAACCACCATCTTGTGAAATATCTTGAGTCCAATAACCTTCTTAATGATCGGCAGTATGGCTTCCGTAGAATGAGATCTATTGGAGACTTGATGGCGTTCCTTTCGGAACAGTGGAGTCGATCCATATAACGGCTTGGTGAGAGTAAGGTAGTGGCTTTTGATATTTCCAAGGCCTTTGACAGAGTTTGGCACGATGCACTCTTGTCAAAGCTCGCTGCTTTTGGTGTCGGTGATAACTTCACTCGATTTATATCGAGTTTTCTCACAGATCGCACCATACGAGTTGTTGTAGATGGGGTTTCATCCGACGACCATAAATTGACTGCAGGTGTACTACAGGGCTCTGTTCTTTCTTTCTTTCTTTTCTTATTTTCATTGACGATCTCCTGGGTCAGACAGTGAATCCAATCTACTCTTTTGCCGATGACAGTAATCTCTGTCATTCTTATTCATTCGATCGTAGGCCAAGTCTTCAAGAGATTGAAGTCAAACGCCGGCCGGTGAATGAAACACTCGACCGCGATCTGGTGTCCATTGTTGAATGGGGTCGAAAGAATAGAGTAGATTTTAATGCGGGTAAGACCCAGTGTTGTTTGCTGTCGCATAAACGTATTGCTGACCTAGGTGTGTCGTAATTGTCTATGGACGGTGTGGATATTGATGAATCAGACGCTCTTGATGTTCTGGGCATGAAAATACAATGCGATGTCCGTTGGGGTAAACATGTATTTGAAGTGTCGAAAAGATGCATTCAAGTGTCTAGGCTTTTTAAAGCGGTGCAAGAAATACTTCACTCCAACTGATCATCTCAATATCTAGACCACCTACATCAGGCTAAAGATGGAGAATAACTCCCACATATGTGCAGGTGCTCCTAGGACTTCTTTGGAGCTTCTCGACCGTGTCCAGAGGAGAGCGACGGTGTTAATAGGGGACAGTAGGGTATCCAACTCTATTGCCTCCCTTGAGCATCGTCGAAATGTGGGTTGCGTGTCGTTGTTCTATCGATATTTCCACGGTATGTATGTGTTCCTCGGACGTGAGGATATTTAGCCGAGTTCGCAGCTTCCAGGACCTCTCATCCGTTTTTTTTATCGAGTGGCCGGTTGACAGCACTACATACTATAGAGAAAATTCGTTATTCAGCCGTACAGTCCGTATGAGGCATAAACTTCCAGCTAGTGTATTTCCCATCCATTGTGACATACAGGCATTCAAGGCAAATATCATCAGACACTACTCCCTCTTTCCACCCTCCACTACCTCAATTTTCCTTCGCCAACACACTGCACTGCATTTATAGGAGGCATCCCCTGAGTGTTGGTTTGATAAAAAAAAATAAAAAAATCTATGTTCACAATTGCACATGTTGTGTACATTTTTATCAGCTGATTTTGACAATAACTGGGTATGGAAATTACAACAATGCTAATGCCACTACCTTGTATTTGTATCATGATTCTGCCGATCATTTCAAAACTTTCTGTCAATTCCATAGATTTGACAAAAACGATGTACAAGTAGACAGTCAAAATTTCTCTTCACTCAAATGAGAACAAACAAAACGAGTGAAACCCTAGTACTTCTCTACTCTCTCTCTTACTCTCTTCATTGAATATTTCACTACACGAGCAGCTTTTTGATAGTGTCCTTGTATATAACTATACAAATTCCAACCATGTTGAAGTAAAATTAAATAAACTATGCAAAAAGTATGAAATAAGCAAGATATGACACGAGAGACAAATGCGTTTGAGTGAACTCCTAGCACTTTTTGGTTCTCTTTTACCAGGGTGGCCAAGTTGCGCACATCTTCTGGTTGTCTAATTGTAAATCGTCTTTGGATTTGATGCTTTTTTTCTCTAAAATAATGTTTTCTTTTTTGTTTCCGTTTTGCAACTTTGTCTTATATGTACATACATATATTCATTAGTTTGTATGACGTTGTTTTGCTTTGGTCAATCTCTCTTTCCTCAATATCCCTTAATTCTTCTCACTCTAATAAATGATGCCTTCTAATCGTTTGTTCCCAAAAATTCTTCCTTCCACCTACTCAACATTATTATAAGAATTTAGTAGAGTTGGGAATTTTAGTTCATTCAAGTGAGCGCTCTTTTTAGTTCAGCTCATCAGAATGAGCTAGTTCATTCATTTAGTACACTAGTTCATTGTAGCATTTCAGCTTAATAGTTCATATGAGCTGTGAACTAAAGAGCTCATTTCAGTTCAACTTGTAGTTTTAGTTCAATCGGAGCGAATAATCGAGAAAATGATATGATTTTTGCAGATTTCTAAAGTGTTTTGGATACTGTGAAATTTGTTTATACTAAATCGCCCTATTTAAGGTCGACTTAACGTTAGATAATTCCGTTTCTGAAATATTGGTGTTTCCGTAATCTTTTTATATTTTGGAAAAAAAAGTGATGATTAGCGGCGTAGTTATTGTGTAGATGCCGGTTACATATCCATATCCAAAGATTGTAACTGATTGTAACATTAGGCACCTTTGTGCAACTTGAGTGAGACAAAAAGAGCATGAACTAGAAAATGACGAAGAGAACTACACAACGGAAACACAAAAAACTGCTGAAACAAGTGAACTACTGAAACAAAAGAGCGGAACAGTGTGAACTAGTTCATCTAGTTCACAAGAGTGAATCGTTCAATTGAACTAGTTCGTTCGTGAACTACACAACTCTAGAATTTAGTGAATTTCGCGAAGCTGCGTAGAACAGCCGAACGTAGTGGTTTAGTGTTTCATCAAAAATGGGATATATTAAAAAAATATTATTTCTCAACATTAACATTATAAAGTTGTGCAAAATTTTAGTGGTTGTAATAGAATAAAATATTAGCAAATCAAGGCAAAAAATCCAGTGTCTTCCAACTGTGAAAACAACAAATTATGTCTCAGATAGTTGAAATTTCCCAAAATGTTCAGAAAAATATGTTAACGTAGCTGTAAATAATAGAATTGGATGGTAAGTCTCTTTTTGTGAATGTGTTCTCAAAAATCATTCTAGAAAACAATTGAAGAATTAGTTAACTCAAACGTTATTTAACTTTAAATAATTACACATGCCAAGCTTCATCATGTACTCGTCGTATCCTATCATGTTTTACTTCAATGACAACTGCAGGTGGCATCGTCAACTTCCCTGTGGATACATACATACATATGTCTGTATATACATACATATTACGTACCAATCCACCGATCATTTTGTTATTTGCTATCAATCGTACAGATGTGTTGTTCTTTCCCCTAAAATTAGCTAGTTTCTCTTTTTTGTTTCCTTCTTGCAACTTTGTCTTATGTATTTGCAATTTGTATTTCTCTAGCCACTTGTTGGTCGTTCTCCTCCTTTAGTCAATCGCTCTTAATTTCAACCTGCTGTTCTCATTAGGCTGCTCTTCTCGTAGTATTAAAGAGTTATTACATTTTAATTGAGTAATATGTATAATAATCAAGGTCATCCATCTAACCGTTTGTCTCCAAACATTTTCTCATCCAGTTACCGAATATTACCGGAAGTATTTAGTGTATTTCGCGAAGCTGCGTAAAGCAGTGGAACGTATCGGTTTAGTGTTTTGTAGAAATTTACAATGTAACAAATTCATTAAGAACAGTTTTCTAAAAATAGTGTCTCTTCTTGTAAATAGTGTAAAAGTGAATAAAACTAGTGAATATTGTGAGAAAAACATTAAGAAATTAAGCAACAAAATGCAAAGACTTCTTCTAACTGTGAGAACAGATTACAATTTATATCGCAAACTGATTAAATATCCTAAAAATGTTAAGAAAATATTATCAAGAACTGTTACACAGTAGAAAGCAAGGTAAGTGTTTTTTTGTGAATGAAATCTCTTATAAAGGAAAACAAAAAGTTACATCTTTAGTTATTTCATTTGGAATAATTTTGCTTTTTCGCTATGACCTACATAAACATCTTCGTTTATGTTTTACTTAAACCACAACTACAAATGTTATTACAGGTTTCAATTTGTATAGATGACAATCCATTAATTTCATCACTCGTTGTTGTTGGTTTAATTCTCAATCCTATAGAAGAACTGTTGCTTTTTACCTTCCGCCATATTTTCCAATTGTATTCTTCGTATCACTTCTTTGAGTGATGCATTTTGCACTCTGTCTCCGAGAATGTATGTATGTATGTACTTTGTTTCTCTCCTCTCACGGGTCAAACAAAATTATTATTACATATTAATTCGATAAATGAGAGAGAGAGAGAGTATAGTAATAAGACTAAGCAACAAAGTTGATCGAAATAAAAACAAACTCATACATAGAGCTTTATGAACAAAAATGTGTGTAACTGATTTGAAATGTGGAACAAGAAACGGAACAATAATAACGGTTGCTGGAAGAGAATGAATACTAGCAACTAATAAACTTTTAAATTTGTTGTGGGGTGAGGTACAGAAGCAGTGTCGCCATGTTAGCATTTTTAGTGCAATTCCAGCATTTTTGTGGCTTTGCATTTATTCTAAATTCTTTTTTTTAGCACTTTCTTGTGCAATTTTGGAAACTTAAATTTTTTCGCTAAATTTTTAGCATTTTGTGCCAATATCTTGCATTTTTTCTATAATAGTTTTGTGGTTTAATAAGGACAAACTCTTAACTAATGCATATATGCAACCAAGAATTATAATATATCTAGAGATATCAAGTGAGTACATGTTAAATATGTACGCGAATTGGCGTTTAAAATATTCGTAAGTGCAAAAGTATGTTGGACCAGACCTTTGTTAGTAATTGCATTAGCAATATTTTTGAAACGAAGTTTTAATCGCACGTTGCGCGATGGGGTCTAAATGAAAAAAAATTAAACAAGTTTTTTTTAACACTATTCTGCTACAACCCAGTATTATCAACTATATTATTATATTATATATTTATATATTGCTTTGGTTTGTGTCTAAACTAACATATGTTGGCAAATTTCTTGTTTAATGGGAATTTCTCTAGGTAAAGCCTGTAACCAATATTTAGCTATATGTATTGTAGTTTGCAACCCAATAAAAAGTAAATTTAGAAAAGCCAAAGTGGAAAAAGTTTAAAAAAAGAATATTTTCTTAAATAAGTGCCGTTTCTTAAATAAAGTAAATTTTCTCAAAAAAACTACATATTCATATTCTTAACCAAAAAACCTTTTCTTTAAACAAATACCTTATCTTAAAGAAGTGCCTTTGCTTAAAAACAGTAAATTTTCACACAAAAATTAAATTTTCTAAAAAAATGCATTTTGCACTCTGTCTCCGAGAATGTATGTATGTATGTACTTTGTTTCTCTCCTCTCACGGGTCAAACAAAATTATTATTACATATTAATTCGATAAATGAGAGAGAGAGAGAGTATAGTAATAAGACTAAGCAACAAAGTTGATCGAAATAAAAACAAACTCATACATAGAGCTTTATGAACAAAAATGTGTGTAACTGATTTGAAATGTGGAACAAGAAACGGAACAATAATAACGGTTGCTGGAAGAGAATGAATACTAGCAACTAATAAACTTTTAAATTTGTTGTGGGGTGAGGTACAGAAGCAGTGTCGCCATGTTAGCATTTTTAGTGCAATTCCAGCATTTTTGTGGCTTTGCATTTATTCTAAATTCTTTTTTTTAGCACTTTCTTGTGCAATTTTGGAAACTTAAATTTTTTCGCTAAATTTTTAGCATTTTGTGCCAATATCTTGCATTTTTTCTATAATAGTTTTGTGGTTTAATAAGGACAAACTCTTAACTAATGCATATATGCAACCAAGAATTATAATATATCTAGAGATATCAAGTGAGTACATGTTAAATATGTACGCGAATTGGCGTTTAAAATATTCGTAAGTGCAAAAGTATGTTGGACCAGACCTTTGTTAGTAATTGCATTAGCAATATTTTTGAAACGAAGTTTTAATCGCACGTTGCGCGATGGGGTCTAAATGAAAAAAAATTAAACAAGTTTTTTTTAACACTATTCTGCTACAACCCAGTATTATCAACTATATTATTATATTATATATTTATATATTGCTTTGGTTTGTGTCTAAACTAACATATGTTGGCAAATTTCTTGTTTAATGGGAATTTCTCTAGGTAAAGCCTGTAACCAATATTTAGCTATATGTATTGTAGTTTGCAACCCAATAAAAAGTAAATTTAGAAAAGCCAAAGTGGAAAAAGTTTAAAAAAAGAATATTTTCTTAAATAAGTGCCGTTTCTTAAATAAAGTAAATTTTCTCAAAAAAACTACATATTCATATTCTTAACCAAAAAACCTTTTCTTTAAACAAATACCTTATCTTAAAGAAGTGCCTTTGCTTAAAAACAGTAAATTTTCACACAAAAATTAAATTTTCTAAAAAAAGGTTTTTTTTTTAAAAATAAGTATTTTTTCGTAAAATAGTAAATTTTCTTACAACAAAATTGTCTTTTCTTAGAAAAATACCTTATCTTCAAAGAGTAACTTTTTTGTGAAACAAAATAACTTTTCTTGAGATAAGTACCTACTCTTAAAAACGTACCTATTCTTGAAGAAAGGACCAATTCGGAAAAAATTACAATTTCTTAAAAAAACTACCAACCTTCAAAAAACTAGCTTCTCTTAAAAAATAAATTTTCTTGAAAAAAACTCCTTTTTTAAAAAGTATATTTTCTTACAATTAAAATAATACTTTTCCTTTTCTTTTCTTGAGATAAGTAGCCTTTCTGAAAATAAGTAAATTTTCTTAAAAAACATTTTTCCGAAAAAGTTTACCACTTCTTTGAAAAGTAAATTTTTTTTAAAAAAGTACTTCAAATTCATACCCTAATGACTTTTTCTTACAGAAAGTACTTCTTCTTAAAAACTGTACCTTTTCTTAAAAAAAACATTAGCTTTTAATAAAAGAAGTACCTCCCTTTAAAAAGGACCTTTTCGGTAAAATATAATACATACATATTGGGGATGATTTTTTTATATTTATTCGGCCTTTTTATTGGTACTTTTTTAAACCGATGCTGAAGATCTATGACGAGATATGAAATAGCTAAACGGTTTGGCAGGAATCAGGAGGATGCATTTGCAAAACATCTTATTTTTATAAACCACTATATCTCTATTTATAGAGATATCTTGTTTTTTTAAACAACTATATCTCTATTTATAGAGATATAACTATATCTCTATTTATAGAGATATAGAACGGTCTTGAGCTTGAACCATAAAATAAAAAAGTGTAATACATATTCTTACAAAAAGGAGCTAAAAATGTAGTTAACAAAATACATTCTATAAAAAAAAATTTGTTCTGTTAAAAAGTTTATAATTTTACAAAAAGTATCTTTTCTTAAAGATCCATTTAAATTATCGTATTTTTCAACGGGCGTCTTAGGTGTGTTGGAACTAACTAATAAATAATATATAGCGAAAGGAACTTGGTTCCAACCGGGTGTCCCCTGACATCTCAAGTGATTTTTTTTAATGTCAACTTGTGTAACGTCCGCAACGCTCTGGATCTGCCCTGAAATTAACTTCTTCTAAATAGTTTTTTTTTTTAAATAAAACACCAATTATAAACCCCCGTATTCTTAATGAAAAGTTGGCCTCCAGCTATCATCGGACTTACGATTTTTAATTCACAACACTTCAACTAAACTAAGTCAGTTGGTAAGACAGTGGTAAAAAGTGTAACGTCCGCAACGTAACAGTACGATAAAATTTTAAATGCACAAAGATCTATTTGGTTCCCTCGAAACCGGTACTGATATGCTAAAACACTCCACTTTCTTTAGTAAATTTAAATTTTTTGTGTTTATACTATAACATTCGCTAAAATTTATGAAAATACACATTGACCTCCACAACGGCTTCTGTTTTGTGTAACGTCCGCAACGGCACATTATGCATGATTATAACCTGACCTATAAAAGTCAAATAGTATTTCTGATGTCACTTGAAAGAAAGTACTCTCAAAGAGTATCTTACCGCTGTAGGAAACTTAAGAATATAACATTCAAAGCTCCAACATGATTACAAAATATGCCTACGAACGTAACGTCCGCAACGCAGGATTTACCCATATCCAGTTCTATGGACCAACATATTTTCCTCGAAATATTGCCTCAAAGAAAATTTAGTTGATAGCAAATAAGAAGAAAATAAATTTACAATTCAATTTTATTTTCAGAGTATACAAAGTATTTGACATAAAAATAAACAAAACAAAAAAGCAACCGCTAAAAGGAAGCCAAAAAAGAAACGCAAAATCAAAGAATAAAATCAATTGAACAGCAACAGTGGCTTTCACACTATCTGTGGGTAAACACAACCTATTAGTCATTGTGCCAACAACATGTAATTTTGAATAGCACACACTATGTGTTTGGACACAAGTATACTATATTTGCAACAAGCTACAAACACATTATATTTGCAATCAAACAAAAAAAAAATTGATGGATAAACATGCAAATTAAACCTCAGTGTCTAGTATAATGTTAGACCTCCCAGCATTATAGAAGGCGTATAAAAACCTACGTCTCAATAATACAATTTAAAGCGTTATAGAACAAGAACCAAAACGAATGCGATTATGAAACAAATTGAACATTATTATCACAACACTTAGAGAGCTCGAACTAGGTAGTAGAAGCTATACGCATATAAATTCTAATAGTGGGCACTGTAAAGTATCCAGAAACACCGTCCGTTCCGCTTTTATTTTCCAAATTACTCTTTTATTTTATCTCCACTAGTACTAATGTATGAGTTATCATCTCATTCAAGGGCTTCTTTCGTATATATGCCCGAGCATTAACCTCATATCTGGCATTTGGAAAAAATGTGGGTATTTTCAATTTATCCAGAGACAAGCCAAGCCAAGAGTAATTACCCTTATGATAACAAGAAAAATGATAAAAAGAAATGAAAATTATAAAAACTGTCATCATTACCTTCGGTACTGGGCATATTAAGGGGAAATTGCTGTAACGCACAAAGTCCATTAGCCAAGATTTTACGAATCCTGTCATCTTCGATTTTCGTTTGCTATATAGATCGCAAATATTTGAATCATGCTCGAACATTGGTCTGCTGCGATGACCATTAACGGGATTCAATACGGCATCTAAAGACAACCAGACATTTTTGGGAAAGTCTTTCATTATTTCGCCATAAATATCGAGTGTGGTCTGGTTTCCGGACACATTTACAGTAAACTCTTTTAGGTAGTTGGGGTTCCGATTGCACTCGGCGGATACGAAATGAATCGATTTAGCCAAATTCTAGAAGCAGATGTATAAAAAACTAAGAACATTTTCAAAGGTTTGCTGGCAAATTAAAAGTTACCTGGGAGTTTATCTGATGTATCAGTACAAATACAATAAGTAGTATGCAGATATATAATGATTCTCCCCACATTTTAAGCAGCTAATGATAATTTCGTAGCTCCAGCTACTCTTGAGTTTGTCAAATTTCGATAGAGTTCTGATATAGTAATATTTCAAATATTTTAAATATTTTAACACTTTCGAGTACTCTAATTACACTCTAATTATATTGAAATTATATAAAGTATAAAGTACATTATACAAATTATAATTCTCTCTTTTCGTATGTCAGCTTTACTTTTGTGTATAACAGGGGCGGTAAACTATGGCACGCGGGCCAGATGTGTCTTTCCGTCTTCTTCATTCTGGCCCTAACGGAAATATTCCTTTGGCACTATCCGTGACACGCAATCTTTCACACTGTCAAAGTTGGAATTCTAAATATGGCCTCACCTACAAATACGGAGTATTTAGAAATTTTGTCAGATATTTATATAACTGAACCACCCGCAATTATATTCACGGAATATTTAGAAATTTTGTCCAACATTCCTATAACTAATGTTGGATTGTAAAGAAGGCATATTCCTATTAAGTCAAATGACAGGCCATTAATCTTTTCATGAACTTTTCCATGACTTTGCCACAGAGATGTGACTGTATCTCACCGATGACGCGTTGGATCTCGTATTTGAGCTCAGGAATTGTTTCTGGTTTATTAGCATAAACCCAAGATTTCAAAAAAACCCAAAGAAAGAAATCGCACGACGTTAAATCGCATGATCTTGGTGGCCAGTGGACATCACAATTTCTTGAGAAAATTCATTCTGGAAAACCGATGCTGCAATATGTCGATTGTTTCATAAGTGGTGTGGCAGGTGGCGCCGTCTTGCTGAAACCACATGTCGTCCAGATCCATGCCGTTAAGTTGAGGCCACAAGAACTCCGCTATCATGGTCCGTTTACGAATGTCGTTCACAGTCACTTGCAGAAATCTAAAATCTAAAATTCGGTCTTAAATTGTTCTTCCGCATCGTCAGTGCTACATAAATAGTATGTACCACTTTTCAGCCTTCTATCTCTAAATGACTTGTTTGACACTCCCTCCGCCCACAAATCCAAACTCTAAAATATGGCTCAAATTGATTTTTCCCGCCGTCAGTACTAAACATACAAAATTTCAGCATTTTAGCTCCCAAAAACACTTTTACCACGCCCCTTCCACCCACAGACTAAACTCAACAGAAACCTTCCTGCCGACTAAACTAACATATTTCCCAAGTCTGGTGTCAGCCGGTCCAACGGTTGTGGAGTTTTAGAAACCCGTACCCGAAATGAGAATTTCTATATATATTAAGATTGCCGTTCGTCTTGTACAGTGAGAGATTATAAGTTGGAGTTTATTACTGTAACACGTAGTCCAACTAAACTTAAGAGAAACCTTCCTGCTGACTAACGTAACATATTGCCAAGTTTAGTGTCAATTGGTCCAGCGGCTGTCGAGTTTTAGAGGCCCGCACCCGGAACGAGCATTTTTATTTATCTGTGGTGACAAGGCATAACAGAATAACTCGAGTTATGCTCAAATTAAATTTTTCGAGAATCGAGCTGTATATATCGTACTGCACACTATATATGTAATCCAAATATGAATAATCAAATTTGTAGTTCCCAAGATATTGGAAAATATTTATTGGCAAATCTCGATCAATCACTACATTACAAATGAAATTTGAACCCTTAAAAAGCTCTCCTAAAAAGTTGCAAAAATATACATATGCTGTTATGCAGTGTGACCACTGATATTATGATTTCCGTTCGTCTTGTACAGTGAGTGATTATATACGTGTGTAGGCAAAGCTGAAGGTTATTAGTGTAACTGGCAGTTAAATAAACTTAAGAGAAACCTGTCGTTCGTTTTGTACAGTGAGTGATTATTATTTGTGTAAGCCAGTTGTGTACATTTCTGTGCATTTATTGTACGTTGGTGGCATAACAGACGTACAATAAACTATTGTGCACACTTTTTGTACTTTTGCGTACACTTGTTTTACTTTTGTATACAGTTTTTTTACATTATGTACTTTAATGGACACTTTTTGTACCGTTCGTGGCCGTCGGTGGTGCAGTGGTAGTGTTTGCGCCTTTTGTGCATGAAAACGTGGTTCGATCCCTGCTCTGACCACATTACATTTCCTTCGATGGTGGCCACCTCGCTTAGTGACCATGTAGCCATGAAAAAGGTTCTCAAAACACCGTTCGGAATCGGCGTGAAAACTGTAGGTCTCAATCAGTGAGTATAAAACTAGAAAGCGCACAGTTCAGTGGTTGGGAGAAGCTCTCCCCAATCCATTCATGGGATGGGACACCATTTTGTTTTTTTTTTTACTTATAGTCCACTACCGGCCGTTGATGTTTCGATTCCTGGGTAAAAAACAACATCCCAGCGGCGACAATCAAGAGCTGGAAAGCCTCAATTCGGGCTTTGTTTAAGATCCAAGGATTTGAAATTTCCAGACATATTTTCTAGCGTGAGATTGGGAGGCAAGTCCTTCTAGACTCGCTTCTATAGCACTAAGAGACACGATCTTCCATCATCGGTTTCTTTCAGAAACTTAGAGAAGGGATTACGCAGCCCTTCGTAAGTAAGGCATTACGCATGCATGCCTGAGTAAGTAGCTTCAAACTGCTTGTTTTGATAATATACAGGGGTGTTTTCTTCCTGTGTTTCAGGGACTTTGTACCATTTCTGTGAACTATTCGCGCCATTTTATCGTATGTGCTACTTGGTTGCAACCTATTACTGATCCCATATCCTTCAAAGGAAGTGTTTAGATGGCAATGCTTTTACAAACCTTGAGCAATGTCCAGGTATATAGAAAAGCTTCCCACTTTTGATGGAACCGTATTTGCTCCACCCAATAACTAAAACAACAGTTTGAAAATTTTGTACAAATCCCCCACTGTAACTTATTTGAATTGATATATTTTTGATTTGATTTTAAGTACTATCAATACTTTACACCAATGACAAATAACTAGTGAGAAAGTCTAAATAGCCACCAGAAAATGGTGTCATAACTCACTTAAGCTTAGGGCCACAAAGAGACAAAATGTTAGCTCATACTAGTTTTTACCAGGTTTTTATTGTTTTACTATTCGCCAGTGTTCATCACCATGAAGGAAAGGTAACCCCGGGGAATTTGATTTAATTAATTTTTTTAACTTTATTTAATTTTGTATCCCTTTAGAAATCTTCCAAATCCATTTACTTTCTCTCTTCCAACATCACATTCAATCCGATTTACATGAGCCACTACACGATGACTATATGTCGGGACAGTAAAGTGGCTGATATTTATTTGGGACTGACAAAAACTTTCACTTCCGACATGTGGTTATTTGTTAGCATGAACCAGGTGACAAATGACAGATTGCATGGCAGTCCCTTGTTTTATTACGATATTAATGGCTGTGAATTACAAAGCAAAATGGGTACCAGACTAAAGGGTTTCCTAACGCCTTGGATAAGGAATTTTTGGTCAGAAGGCAATATGCCACAGAGTTGTCCTGTACAGAAAGTAAGTAGAACATGTAATCTCTTCAAGGATATATGTGTGATATTGTCCTATTTCTTAATTTCAAGGGGAATTACTCTTGGATCGGTCTAACTATGGAGAATCTTAATATACCTTCAATAATACCCTCAAGTAAATATTTGGTCATAACAACCTCTTATATACGAAAATCTAAGCAAAGAGATATGGTTGGAAATCTGAGCCTGTTAATTGAAATAAAATAAACAAATGTCTTCCTGAATGCCTAGAAACAGGCATTCATTGTTTGCAAAAGATTTTGGTTATGTTTACTGCTTTGGCTGTTGAAGAGTTCGTAGTATTCGAGACCACAGTTGCAGCTCTTTGATTTTTACAAAAAATCTTCTCGAAACTCATGCGACATAGCTTTAAAATTTCCAATTCTTTGATTTCACTGTGAACAATTTCTTCGAGATTTCAGAAAATTATTAACCATTCGAAACTTCTACCGGTAGGCAAGAATATGTACCACATTTCATTAAAAATTCGTCATATTGCCTTTTAAAAATTTGCCCGAAAAAAAATTGAAAAACAAAAATATTTTCCCATGAAGAGGTTGTGGAATTCTTCCACCACCAGTGAGCAGTGCGCTTTCTAGGTTTGCACTCACTGACTGGAACCTACAATTGTACACCGGTTCCGAATGATATTTTGAGCAGCTTTTTTATTGCTAAGTAATCGCCGTCGAAAAGACATCTTAAGACGTCTGAGCAGAGATCTACCTCACTCATGTGCCCCACACTACCACTGCACCGCCGATGGCGACACATGTTTACTCTTGATTAAACAAAAAAGAAATTGTTTCCATGACGCTCAGTGTTCAGTTTTCAAAAGTATTTTTATTCCTTTCAAAAAGTTCAAAAATTCATTTTATAAAATGTGTCTTATTCGATAACTTAAATCTATCCTTACACATTTTCGTACATTTAATAATATTTACAGAACTATATAATTGAAACAAAGAAAAAGTAGTAGATGACCTACATACAAAAACAAAATCATAATTCACCTGCCTTCTAGAGGCTTTCCAAAACTCGGAATAAGTGAATGGGAATATTCAACGTGTACCCATGACGCTAGTCATACTCACCATTATGTAACGGGTTTTTCAATAAGAGCGCTACAAAAGTTTTTTTTTAAATAAAACAAAACCGGTTTTAGATACCAATGAAATTCTTTATTCCTGTGAAAGTACGTTCGAAGCCAATATGTATGGAACTCGATTTCTTTTGCATGGCCACCACGGGCACGCTTGCAGAAGTCCAGACGCTGAACCCAATTTTCGACGGTTTTCAAGCATAAATCGGCCGATACTGCTGCAATTTCACGTTCGATATTCGTACGAAGTTCATCAATCGTCGCTGGCTTATTGGCATAGACCATAGACTTGACGTAGCCCGACGGGAAATACTCTAACGGCGCCAAATCGCACGACCGAGGCGGCCAATCGACTGGGCCATTTCGTGAGATAACACGTTCACCAAACTTGGTTTCCAATAAATTGATTGTGGCATTCGCTGTGTTGCTTGTGGCGCCGTCCTGTTGGAACCACATGTCCTCCAAGTCCATATTATCCAATTGGGGCCAAAAATATTCGGTTATCATTGATTAGCGATTCGCATTCACAGTAATGTGCCGGTCTTGCTCATCACGGAAGAAGTACGGCCCAATGACGCCGCCGGCCCATAACCCGCACCAAACCGTAATTTTTTCGGGATGCAAAGATGACTCATGGATTACGTGTGGATTGCTGTCTGACCAATAGTGCATATTTTGCTTATTGACGAAGCCATTCAGCCAGAAATGAGCCTCATCGCTGAAGATGATTTTCCGATGAAAATCCGAATCATTTTCAAGTTGTTGCTCAGCCCAATTCACGAACATACGACGCTTATGGTGGTCAAGCGGCTTCAGTTCTTGCGTCAATTTGATCTTGTAAGGATGTAGGCCAAGATCTTTTCGCAAAATTCGCCACAACGACGTCACAGAGATGCCCAACGCTTGAGAACGACGTGTGAGAGACACATTTGGGCTTTCTTGAACTGAAGTCTCAGCGGCAGCAATATTCTCGACACTACGGGCACTTCTTTGTCTCACTGGCACGGGAAAATTTTGTACTGTGCCAGTGGATTCAAATTTTTCCACCAGATGCTTAATTGTAGATCTGGTAGGACTATTATGACGACCATAAATTGGACGTAGCGCTCTTAAAGTTGAGGCCACTGACTCCAAATTTAGGTAGTAAATTTTAATAATTTCGACTCGTTGTTGGCACGTATGTCTTTCCATGATGAAATGGTAAACCTTACTGAAGACAAATGTCAAAAGAGCGGTAAAAAAATATGGCGTCGTTTGCTGTCCCTATCGATTTACTTTACTTTTGTAACCAGTAATGTTGGCTGCATTGACATGAATGAGAATTACAACGTAGCACTGCATTTTGTTTTGCACTGAAAGTATTTATCTCTTATATGTGTGTTATGTGATTGTTGGTGAGTGAAATTGATGGATCTGATTTGATTATATATTGTGATCGTGTATGCTAAATTTTGTTCGGCCGGATGGTGACGTCTGGTTACAACTTTAAAGTGCCCAGGAACAAGAAATATAGCGAATTTTTCAAAATTACCCTTTTATTTTATTTCCACAAGTAACAATGTAAGAGTTATCGTCTCATTTAATGGCTTCTTACGAATACACATACGAGCATTAACCTCATATTTGGCATTTGGAAAAAATGTCGGTATCTTTCTACTATCCAGGGTCAGACCAATCCAAGAGTAATGCCCATTAGAAAGACGAAATGGAGGTTAAAAACAACAAAAGGAAAAATATACGTCAAAAGGCATCATTACCTGTGGTGCAGGATATCGGTGAGGAATATAGCTGTATCTAAAAAAGGTCATTAGGCACGGTCTTACCAACCCTGCCGTCTGTAATGTTCGTTTACTATATAGATCGCAGATATTTGTATGATGCTCGGTCTTACCAACCCTGCCGTCTGTAATGTTCGTTTACTATATAGATCGCAGATATTTGTATGATGCTCGAATATTGGTCTATTACGTTGGCCTTTAAAGGGATTCAATACGGCAACTATTGATAACCGAACACTTTTAGTCCCTATCCACACACGGAGACTTTTGTCGCCGGCGACACGAGTTTGTGACAGAGGAGGTAAGATGTAAGAAGAGGGGTACGGTGTTGCCTGTACTCAGCGACACACTTTGGTGTTGTTCTTAAGTTAAGTTAGCTGCATATACTTTTGACGTTATGTTTTATTTATCATTCGTAGTATTTTACAGCGCAAAGTGGAAGCAAGAAAATATGGAAAAATTATTATTTTAGTGGAACCAAATCCCTGCCTCTATAAAACAACTAAAGTGTAAACAAAGAAAAATGTAAGAATGTCAAAAAAAGCAAACACAAAAACAATAATCGTCACGAGTCGCCGAGACAAAAGTTGCCCTGTGTGGATGCTACAAGCGACTTCAAAATAGAATCCGATAAGTTTCGGCGACAAAAGTCTCCGTGTGTGGATAGGGACTTATTAAACTCTTCTATTGTTTGTGCATAAACATTTCTGTTCATTTTCACGGCAAATCCTTCTAAGTGGTTGGGACTCCGCTTACACTCAGAAGATATAAAATAATGTGTTTTAGGCATGTTGGAGTTGGGTAGTATAAGAAAATGTATTGATTTTCTCGGCTACCCTAATTACAATTTGCTATATATAAATATGCGTTGTCAAGTTTAGAGAGTTAGTAATATTTTAAATACTCTAACAATCTAGGTTACTCTAATTGTACTCTAACTGTACTCTAATTGTACTCTAATTATATTCAAATTATTTAATATACTTATATACAAATTCTAATATTCTTTTGTAATAATTTTTCTCTGTATCAGACACTCTATCGTGAAATGTGACAGCTTTGGTTGTGTGTAAAAAGAGTAGTGGAATGTTACCGTCAGTGGCCGGTATCAATCGGTAGATCCCAATAACATTTTATAGTCTCTCCTACACCTAAGGTCCCAGCGGATGAGACGTCGAGCCGAAAGGGTCTATTTCAGGCCTTCTTTAGGATCCAGTAGGCCTGCCGGACATATTCCCTTCTTCTTTACATTTAGTTTAAGGCGGGATTGGGAGACGTATCCTACCAGCCTCGCTTTCTATAAGAATAAGAGGCAAAGCATACTCACCTCGCTATCTTTAAGAAACCTAAAGAGAGAATTACGCAGGCCTTCCTAATTCAGTCACTACGCCTGTCTGAGTAAGTAGTGTTCGGCAGCTTTTTTTAATTAAGTATAGATTTTTTGCCACTATGTTTCATGATCTTCAGAAGAGGGCGCGTGATGCTCCGGAATTTAGGTTTTTTGTTTTTCTTTCTTTCTTTGTGAACGGTGACCGCTATTTAATCGTGTGCTTGCATTGTTTGCCGCCTGTAACATCCATTTCGGACGTGTTTTAATGGCAATGCTTTTGAGAAACTTGAGCGAAGTTCGGCTTTACACAAAAGCTTGATTCTTTTGGTGGAGAAGTATATTCTCTACCCACCAAGTAGCACATCGGTTTGAATATTTTGTGCAAATCCCCACTGTGACTTATTTGGATTGATATATTTTTAATTCGATTTTAATTACTATCAATAACAAGTAACTAGAGAGAATGACTAAATAGCCAACTTAAAATGGTGTTATTAATCGCTTAAGCTCACTGCCACAAGGGGATAAAATGTTAGCTCTTACTAAATTCAAGTTTTTGATTGTTTTACTATTCGCCAGTTTTCGTCACCACGAAGGAAAGGTAACCTGGGGGAACTCAACTCAGATGAATTCTTATTAACTTTATTTAATTTTTTATTCTCTTAGAAATCTTCTAAAGCCATTCATTTCCTGTCTTCCAATATCACATTCAATCCCATTTACATGACCAACTATATGGTGACTATACATCGTGACAATAGGGTGGCAGATATTTACTTGGGAGTAACAAACACTTTATTGTACGACGCTTGGCTATTTATTAGCATGACCCAGATGACAAATGGCAGATTGCATAGTAAGGCCATGTTTTATTATGACCTTAATGCCTGTGAATTAGTAAACAACTTGGGTACCAGACTTAGGGGTTTCCTAACGCCTTGGTTAAGGAATTTTTGGTCACAAAGCAAAATGCCACAGAGTTGTCCTGTACAGAAGGTAAGGATAGCATGTCAACTCTTCAAGGATATATGTGTGTTATTGATAATTGATATTTCTTAATTTCAAGGGAAATTACTCGTGGATCGGTTTGACTATGGAGAATCTCAATATACCTTCAATAATACCCACAAGTAAATATGTTGTCCTAACTACCACTTATATACGTAAGGATAAGCAAAGGGATATGGTGGGAAATCTGAGCTTGTTAATTGAAATAAAATAAAAAATATTTTTCTGAATGCTTGAAAAGTCATTCAGTACTTTATGTTATGTTTACTTCGACTCAATGTATAAGAGATCACAAGGATCACAGGTGACGACCGTCGAAAGAAATGTTAGGTGGTCTGAGCAGAGATCGAACACCCGTACTTATGTGCAAGAGCCGCGCACACTACCATTGCACCACCGATGGCCACACATGAATATTCTTGATTATTCGTTTGAAATGACTAGTAAATGTATATTGTTACCGCGAATGGTATAGCTCGTCATTTTCCCGTGGCTCTTTTGTACCATGAGAAAACACATTGTCCAGGTTGCCACACGACTCCCCAGGTTCACAACAGATTGGATGCAGATCAGTGAATATTTGATATGTCACCCATACAGAAGTAGCTAGAGCATCTCATCTTCTTAAATTTCTGGAGCTGTTTCCTTTCTCGTACCACCCAGTTTAATCCGCCAGACGATTAATACGCCTATAGTAATTCTATTATATTTTATTTTACTTCTACTTATTTTAGTCACATTCTCAACGCAGTCCAGATCATCTTTTTACACATACGCCAATCTAACTTTGCTGTTAGTTGTTAAAACGAGCGGAAATACGAGTGTTACCATTTATATTCCTCGTTTAACACTTTTTTGTGTTGCCAAGTGCAATCTGGCAATACCATTGCACAGTGTTGCCGTTTATTCAGAACGTATTGACGTGCGACCATTATTTCTATATTTTTTTGGTCCCTCAAAAAATTTATATGGGTCAACAAATGAAATTAACTCGTGAACATTTTCGTGTGATTATTTTTCTCAACTTTGGACGTGGAATATGAAGAGAAGAGCGGAGTGATGAACTTAAATCTTTACATGCTGATGATGCACTATCCAACAGTGCTGTGTAAAACTGGAGTACAAAAATATAAAAAAAAAAATAATGGTTTCCCATTACATTCCATGAAGGAATTGGGCAGAGCTTCTCACAACCAGTATGCTGTGCGCGTTCTACTTTTACACTCACCCAGTGGGACCTGCAGTTCTACACCGGTTCCGGGCGGTTGGTGACGTCACGTTTCATCTTTAAAGTACCCAGGAACAAGAACTATAATGAATTTTTCAAAATTATCCTTTTATTTTATCGCCACAAGTAACAACTTATGATTTAACGTCTAATTTAAAGGCTTCTCATGTATATACGAGCATTAACCTCATATTTGGCATTTGGAAACAATGTCGGTATCTTCATACTATCCAGGGTCAAACCTATCCAATATTAATTACGCTTAGAAATACCATACACGATACATGAAAAGGCTTCACTACCTTCGATGCTGGACGTGGGTGAGGGAAATTTCTGTACCCCAAAAAGGCCATTAGCCAAAGGCTTACCAACCCTGTCATTTGTATTGTTAGTTTACTATATTGGTACGAATTTCCTTATTCGTCCTTCTTAGCGCTGTTTTGTTCCCAATAATAAAACAAGGTTCGTTTTAAATTACGATAATTACAACGGTTTAACTTCCTTTTATTTTACTTATATAGTACAACAGTTTACTTTATTTACACCACTTTAACAGGTTTTGTATTTTACTATCAATTCGCGTTGTTTACTTGAAGGGGGTTACTCACAAACTGAAATCTCCGTTCCAAAGACCTCCGGTATTTATATGAACTCACCATACTCAAATGTAGTTATCTTTAGCGAATTCAAGAACCTTCTAGTCGTTGTTGTTAGTTATCTTTTTACTGATTTATGAATTCACCTCTGGAATCATGTGGAATCATCTCGACTAGTGGAGAATTATCTTAACTGAGGCGAATTCATGCTACTGGTTTAGCGAGCTGGTATGTTGTTACAATGCATACTTTCACGCGCAGCATTAATCGCCCAGTTATTTACATAATGCTAGTGTGGTTATTGAGAGTAAGTTAAAACTTTTTCTTAATCGTAACATAAAGATTGCAGATATTTGTATGATGGCCGAAACCTGGTTTACTGCGTTGGCCTTTAATGGGATTTATTATGGCAACTACAGACAACCGAACATTTTTTGGAAACTCTACTATTACTCGGGGATCACACACGTCAATTTTACTTGCGCAAGTCTTGAGTTTATAGGAGAGAGCGGGGAAGGGAACGGAAGCTCTTCTCCACTCTCTCCTATAAACTCCAGACTTGCGCAAGTAAAATTGCCGTGTGTGATCACCGAGTTATTTCTGCATCAAGTCTGGACCTATTTCCGGCCACTATTATTTCCGGTCACATTCAGCGTAAATCCTTTTAAGTAGTCGGAACTCCAGTTGCACTCAGCAGATATAAAAAAATCGTTTTACGCATTTTCTAGAAACAGACTAAAGATAAGAATGATTAAAGGTGTTTGCTGGGAAATTTACCTTACAGTTTATCTGAAGTATCAATACGAAAACAGTGGATAGTATAATGTAAATGTATTGACTTTGACAATTTCCAAACTCCAGCTACATATGAGTATGCGCTGTTAGTTTTAGAGAAATAGTAATATTTCAAATACATTAATAGTCTAGGTTACTCTAATTGTACTCTAATTGTCGTCTAATTGTACTCTAATTATAGTGAAATTATTTAATATTGTTACGATTAAGTAAAAGATTTTACTTTCTCGTAATAATCAGACTAGCATTATATAAATAACAGGGCTATTAATGCTGCGCCTGAAAGTATGCATTCTAACAATATACCAGTTCGCTAAACCAGTAGCATGAATTCGCCTCAGTTAAGATAATTCTCCGCTAGTCGTGATGATTCCATATGATTCCAGAGCTGGATTCAGAAATTATTAAAAAGATAACTAGCAACAACGACTAGAAGGTTCTTGAATACGCCAGCGATAACTACATTTGAGTATGGTGAGTTCGAATAAATACCTGAGGTCTTTGGAACGGAGAGTTCAGTTTGTGATTAAACCCGGTATTGTAAGCAACGCGAATTGATAGTAAAATATAAAACTTTTTGTAAAGTGGTGTAAATAAAGTAAACTGTTGTACTATATAAGTAAAATAAAAGGAAGTTAAACCGTTGTAAATATCGAAATTTAAAACGAAACTTGTTTTATTATTGGGAATAAAACAACGCAAAACGGACGAATAAGGAAATTCGTAACAATATATACAAATTATAATATTCTTTTGGGATTATTTTTCATTGTATGAGACACTGTATCGTGAAATGTGGCAGCTTTAGTTTTGTGTAAAAAGAGTGGTGGAATCATGTGAAAAATGTTACCTTCAGTAAACGATATAAAACCATAGGTCCCAATAAGTTTTTGTAGTCTCTCCTACAACTAAGATCCCAGCGGATGTAATGTTCGAGTCAAAAGGCCTTATTTCAGGCCTTATTTAGGATCCAGAAGACCTGCCGGACACATTAATTTATCTTTCCCTTTAATTTAGGGAGAGATTGGGAGACGAATCCTTCCAGCCTATCTTCGCTTTCTTTAAGAAGCCTAAAGAGGGAATTACGCATGCCTTCCTTATTAAGCCACTACGCATGGCTGAGTAAGTAGTGTTCGGTAGCTTCTTTTAATGAAGTACAGATTTTTTGCCACTACGTTTCACGATCTTCAGAAGAGGGCGCGGGTTGCTCCAGAATTTAGTTATTTGTTTTGATATATCTCTAGACACTCGGCATTCTCTGTGAACGGTGACCGATATTTAATCGTGTGCTTGCATTGTTTGCGTCCTGTAACATCCATTTCGGATGTGTTTTAATGGCAATGCCTTTGAGCAACTTGAGAGAAGTTCGGCTTTAGACAAAAGCTCGATACTTTTGGTGGAGCAGTATATTTTCTACCCACTAAGTAGCACATCAGTTTCAATAATTTGTACAAATCCCCCACTGTGACTTATTTGGATTGATATATTTTTAATTCGATTTTAATTACTATCAATACTTTACATCAATAACAAGTAAGTGGAGAAAATGACTAAATAGCCTACTTAAAATGGTGTCATAAATCAGTTAAGCACACGGTGACAAGGGGACAAAATGTTAGCTCGTACTAAATTCAAGTATTTTATTCTTTTATTATTCGCCAGTTTTCGTCACCACGAAGGAAAGGTAACTTGGGGGAACTCGACTCCGACGAATTCTTATTAAATTGTTTAATTTTTTATCCTCTTAGAAATCTTCCAAAGCCATTCATTTCCTGTCTTCCGATATCACATTCAATCCGATTTACATGACCCACTATACGATGACTGTACGTCGTGACAATAGGGTGGCAGATATTTACTTGGGAGTAACAAACACTTTCGCATACGACGCTTGGCTCTTTATTAGCATGACCCAGATGACAAATGGCAGATTGCATAGTAAACCCATGTTTTATTATGATATTAATGGCTGTGTATTACTTAACCAAATGGGAACCAGACTTAAGGGTTTCCTAACGCCTTGGTTAAGGAATTTTTGGTCACAAGGCAATCTGCCGCAGCGTTGTCCTGTACAGAAGGTAAGTACAGCATGCAATCTCTTCAATTATATATGTGTGTTATTGATAATTGGTATTTCTTAATTTCAAGGGAAATTACTCGTGGATCGGTCTAACTATGGAGAATCTCAATATACCTTCAATAATACCCTCAAGTAAATATTTGGTCATAACAACCTCTTATGTTCGTAAACCTAAGCAAAGGGATATGGTGGGAAATCTGAGCTTGTTAGTTGAAATAAAATAAACAACACTTTTTGGAATGCCTAAAAGATCATTCAGTAGGCCACAGGTTTTTGGTTATATTTACTTCGTTTCAGTGTTGAAGAGATCGCAATTTTCGAGACCACTGTTGCAGCTTCCTTCTTTTCCAAACAAAACCTCAAAAAACATTCGACATATCTGTAAAAAATATAAATCAACCAATAAAACATCCGGACTCTTGTTCAACTCAATACAGGTTTTGATTCAACATTAAACAATTTCTTCCAAGGTACGAAAAACCATTATCCAGCCGAAACTTCTACCGGAGGTCAAGAATGTGTACCACATTTCATTGGAAATCGTTCCTTTTGTCTTTTCAAAAAATAAAAAAACAAAAAGAAAAAATTTTTCCCAAGAAAGGATTGGGGAGAGCTTCTCGCAACTAGTGAGCAGTGCTCTTTCTAGTTTTACACTCACTGACTGGGATATACAGGACCCTATACCTCTGGGATATCTAAAGAAATAAATCGGGTGGTGGATGACATCGAGTGCTAAATTGGTAGACCTTCTGCTTATTACACCCTTTCCAGGAAACTGGTTCAAAGACATATGGTCGTACACACCGAACAACCTCATCCTCTGGCAGGTAGCGGGAAATATCGAGACAAAAGAGACAGTACACTGGGCAATAGGAAATTTAAGCCCTACAAATCACATGACTTCTGAAATTTTATATGAGCTGCATCAATCTATCTTATATTTCCGTTAGATGAATATAATCCAAATTGTGAAGGCGGAGAAATCATTTCATATTAGTCCAAAAGTTTTTTGACTAATCAGTCTCTCATGTTTTCTGCTCAAGGCATTGGAGAGGACGATTGACTGTGAACGATCATAGGTACTTCTCAGCTGTCCGCATGTCCGTTAACTGAGCAATTAATACACCTGAGTACCTGGTCGTGCTCGAGAGCAGGTACACTCGGAACCGGATCAGGGCAATATGTCCACACTCCCTCACCGCTTGTAGCGGGAGTGGCATACTTTGTGGGATCCGGTACATTTGCAGCAACGATGGGGCATGCCACAATTAAGCGATGCATGCCTAAAGCGGTGACAGTTCCTGTACTGGATAACCCCCCATCTTTATGTCCTTACGGGTAAATACTTTGCAATTCAATCTGTATGTCAGAGCGAAAAACCCGTCAATATCCGACACCCTTGAAATATAGACCAGCCACTTGTCCCATCCCAGCTTGGTGACCCGCAGAACCGTTAGGTTCACTTTCAGCCCATCAAGATACAATTTGAGGTCGCATTCATCAAAAGTATCGGTCAACAAAATTATCACCGCCGCAAAGGGTATTTGCGACCTCGGTGTGTAGGTTTAAAACCCCAACCCCGCCCCTTCAACATTCTTATGACCGACTTACATTCCACGGCTTTAATTTTCGTCATTACTGGACGGACGTTGTCACTACATACATCTGGATCAGGAATTGTTTTATTCTTGACCGTACGGCTACTTGCGCTCTTCTTCACAGTGGTTATCTTTCGCTTACTGTAGGCGCCAACCGCCTTCTTTGCACCCAGCGTCACAGCCTTCAAGGTTTGCATTCTTCGCCATGGCATCAGCCATCTTCCGTGCCGGCTTTGCACGGAACCCAACTTCAAATTCCTTCTGCTTGTGGTGTTCTTGCTCAAGCAGGAGATCCCGACACTCTTCTTAATCCTTATCTATGGACTCGGCTTCGTCCGTTCCTTGGTCTTCAAGTATATTATCCAGCTCTCGTATTCTTTCATTAGAATGGTCTCTTACATTCCATGAAGGAATTGGGGAGAGCTTCTGACAAACAGTGAGCTGTGCGCTTTCTAGTTTCAAACTTATCGTTTACGCACGTGTTTTAATGGCAATGCCTTTGAGCAACTTGAGAGAAGTTCGGCTTTAAACAAAAGCTCGATACTTCTGGTGGAGCAGTATATTTTCTACCCACTAAGTAGCACATCAGTTTCAATAATTTGTACAAATCCCCCACTGTGACTTATTTGGATTGATATATTTTTAATTCGATTTTAATTACTATCAATACTTTACATCAATAACAAGTAAGTGGAGAAAATGACTAAATAGCCTACTTAAAATGGTGTCATAAATCAGTTAAGCACACGGTGACAAGGGGACAAAATGTTAGCTCGTACTAAATTCAAGTATTTTATTCTTTTATTATTCGCCAGTTTTCGTCACCACGAAGGAAAGGTAACCTGGGGGAAATCGAGTCAGATGAATTCTTGTTAACTTCATTTAATTTCTTATCCTCTTAGACATCTTCCAAAGCCCTTTATTTTCTTTCTACCAATGTCACATTCAATCCGATATACATGACCCACTATACGATGACTATACGTCGTGACAATAGGGTGGCAGATGTTTTATTGGGTGTAACAAACACTTACGCATACGACGTTTGGCTATTTATGAGCATGACCCAGGTGACTAATGACAGATTGCATAGTAAGCCCATGTTTTCTTATGACTTAAATGTCTGTGAGTTACTGACTAAACTGGGAACCAGAGCTAAGGGTTTCCTAACGTCTTGGTTGAAGGTGTTTTGGGCACAAAGCAAAATGCCACAGAGTTGTCCTGTACAGAAGGTAGGTAGGACATGTAATTTTTTCAAGGATATATGTGTGATGTTGTTTAAGTTCTCAATTTTAAGGGAAATTACACCTGGATCGGCCTAAACATGGAAAAGCTCAATATACCTTCAATAATACCCACAAGTAAATATGTTATGCTAGCAACCACTTCTATACGTAGGAATAAGCAGAGGACTGTGTTGGGAAATCTAAGTGTATTTATTCAATTAAAATAAAATATTATTCTGCTGAATATTTGAGTGTAAAAAAAAGGCAATTCAGTGCCAATATGATTTTGGATTATATTTATTTCTTTTCGATGTTGAAGAGATCGCAAGTTTCGAGACCACAACTACAAATTTTGATATAAACGCAAAACTTCTCGAAAATAGTTCGTAATAGGTGTGGGTGGGTACAGTCATAGAATAATTTGGTTGAGGCAGCCGAATTGGCAGGAAACGAATAAGAGGTTATGACAACAGAATTAGAGGTTTCGCACACGAATTAGAGGCAGTCGGAGACCGATTTACAGCCGAACTAGATATGTAACCGCCGAATTTTGATAGAGTGACAACTGAATTTCGGCATTTTTTTCTATTAATTTTGTGATGAATTAACAATTCTTATTAACAATTACAAAGCGACGAAATAATGAAATTTCTTTTGGGGTAAACTTTTTAGGGTAACAAATTCATTTTACTTGGCACTTTTGAAGTCCCGGACATCATGGGTCTTCGTACCAATTCTGAAGAATTTTATCTCTCGATTTAGGTCCTAATCCGTTGTACAAGGGTGGGCCAGATACAATTTTGAAATTAATTTCGCTGTAGAAATCGTATTAATAGACATGTTTTCAAAGTTATGACTTTATTGGAAAGGTTCATCATTGGCAGTTATGATTGAAATACAACATCGTCCAAATGGCTTCCGTGACTTGCTTTACAGTACCTCATTCGATCTACCCAATTTTTCGGCACATTATCCATTGTTGAAGACTCTATTTAGTGCACGACAACGTCGATTTCGTGTATTAAGGCCTCAATGGACTTAGGATTGTTTACGAAATACTTGCGTTTCGGGCAAATCTGTTTTCAATATAGAGGTGGGTCACCTTTCTCATTTAGGGGTATGCAAAATAGATATTGGCCGATTCTCAGACCTACGCGATATGCACACAAAATTTCATACAAATCGGTCAAGCCGTTTCGGAAGAGTTTAACGGCAAACAATGTGTGATCGCACTCGAACAATCTGTGTGATCGCGGTCGGACAATCTGTGTGATCGCAGTCGGACAAACTGTGTTTGGATGTATTCACTTTGTGAATTTAGTCCCCCTACCCGCATCTATAGAAGTTAACACATCAAAAGATTGATGAAATCATGTGGAAACTGTTACTTTCAGTAACCGGTATAAATCGGTAGGTCCCAAAAAGTTTGTATAATCTCTCCTACAGCTACGGTTCCAGCGGATGAGTTGTCGAGCCGAAAAGGCCTTAGGATCCAAAAGGTCTGACGGATATATTGAATTATCCTTTCCATTTAATTTAGGGCGATATTGGGAGACGTATCCTTCCAGCCTCGCTTTCGATAGGAATAGGAGGCAAATCATACTATCCTCGCTTACTTTAAGAAGCCTAAAGAGGGAATTAATGATCGAACGGCGTTAAATCGCATTTGCGAGGCGGGCTATGGACTTCTGAGTGTCGACTGCTTACACAGTGCAGCAAAATGCAGGTAATTGTCTGAGCTGTGAATGGTTCCTTTTCGGAATGAAAGCCTTAGGTGGGTATACTAAAACTCCGGAAGGACAGAGCACCCTTAGGTCTCACTATTTTTTATGGCAAGCTGACATTTTCAGCCGAAATAGTATATGAAAAATTTCTAAAATACACCATATTTTCGAGATATGGCGAAAAGGACTCGTAATCTATCCACCTGTATATTCCACCGCCTATTCTAAAGTCATGGGACTGTCCGAGGAGGGACTGTTAATAAACACAGTCCATATTCTTTGACATAGACATGGAACTGTCCTTGGAGGTGGAAAGTTTCTGATAGCCATTCACTTGGGAGTGACCACTAATGATTTCTTCCTTGGGCAATCCAACCACCTCGACGACATCGATTGCCCCCCTCCTAACCAAGACAAGGTCAGAACAGCTATTGCCCGGCTTTAGAACAATAAAGCCGCAGGAGCCGATGGATTATCGGCGGAGCTGTTTAAGGCTGGTGGCGATGAGCTGATAAGGTGCATGCATCAGCCCATTAGAAAAATTTGGTTAGATGAATGCATGCCCGGCGATTGGAGTCTCAGTGTACTATATCCCATATTTAAAAAAGGTGACCCGAGTCTCTGTGCCAACTACCGTGGAATAAGCCTTTTATCCATAACATATAAGGTTCTATCAGGTATAATGTGCGAAAGACTAAAACCAGTTACCGCTGACCTGATTGGACCATACCAGTGTGACTTTAGGCCTGGAAAATCGACAACCGACCAGATTTTCACGCTACGCCAAATCCTGGAGAAGACCCACGAAAAACAAATCGACACCTATCATCTGTTTGTCGATTATAAGGCGGCCTTCGATAGCCCGATACGGGGGAAACTCTATGAAGGAATGTCTGATCTTGGTATTCCTGCAAAACTCATACGCCTTTGCAGGATGACCCTATCATCTGTTTGTCTGAGGCCTCGCTTAGTTTCGAAAGGTTCGGTAAGATCCTTACCAACTTTCACTGCGGAACACCAAATCCGCAGTGAAAGTTGGTAAGGATCTTACCGAACCTTTCGAAACTAAGCGAGGCCTCAGACAAGGCGACACCCTATCGATCGAGATCATTATGAGAAAAGCTGCAGTCAACATGAATAAAACCATCAGCAGCAAAAGTCATATGCTGCTCGCATATGCTGATGATATAGATATCATTTGACGCACAGTTAGAGAAGTTACTGCGGTGTTTTCGAGAATTGAGAAGGAGTTAGGAAAGGTGGGTCTGACGGTAAATGAGGACAAGACAAAATTAATGGTTTCAACGCGCAGGGCCTCCACGCGATTAGACCAAAGCGTGAACGTTGATAACCGTTATAATCTCGAGGTGGTAGACGAATTTATATACCTCGAATCTGCCGTAAACAACAACAACAACGTCAGCCTTGAGATCAAGCGGAGAATTGTGCTTACGAATAGATGCTATTTTGGGCTAAGCAAGCACTTTAGAGATAAAGCCCTCTCTCGTGTAACAAAAGTCCAGCTGTACCAGACTCTCATTCAACCTGTCTTGCTTTATGGCGCAGAATCCTGGGTCTTATCGCAAGCAGACGAAACATCTGTAGGAGTCTTCGGGAGAAAAATACTCCGAAAAATTTATGGCCCTACAGTGCACAACGGCGAGTATCGGCGACGCATGAATCATAAGCTGTATGAGCTTTATCCTGACATTGACATAGTTAAGCGGATCAAGATAACGCGATTGCGCTGGCTAGGCCATGTCAGTAGAATGGATGAAGATGAACCAGCGCGAAGGGTTTTCGAAACCGAACTCGAAGGAAGACGAAAAATAGGAATACCAAGACTCCGCTGTAAGGATCAGGTTGACGAATCCATTTGAACACTTGGTATTGCCAACTGGAGTGATAAGGCAAAAGATCGAACTGGTTGGCGAAATATGTTATCTTCGTTTTGTAAGGTCCCTGACCCCCCGGGGTCGTCCGAGACCGGATAAGTAAGTAAGTAAGTCCAACCACCTCACTACGTCCACGTAGTTTGTCCTGGACAATGTTTTTATCGGAAACCTCCGTAAACTAGATAGAGTGAGGAGACGAAACAAACGAGCAGTCTGATTGGTTATGCGATCACTAATACGTCTCAGGTTTAGTAGGTGACTGATGTCGCAGAAGCTCATCAATATATCGGTCATATTCTTTTGTCTTTAGAAGGTGGATGAGCCAAACATACGGGCTAACGGGAGATAGATATCAAAAGAAGAAAATTCAGGTTCGACATATTGCATCTTGGTTAGCGTCTGATCCATAAAGAGAGGCTGCAATCTAATATCCTGGCAGTACGTGAAATGCAAAAACCCGGTGGCCTGAGTTTGCATCCCCCACCATTCATTATGGCAATACGAGAACGAAAAAGAAAACATAAACAACCCCTATTTATTGACGACCCCCGCAAACGTTATAAGGAGCACGATTCACGGATATGCACTTGGAATGTAAGAGCCCTATATACATGCGGTGCAAGTATCCAATTGGCAGATGACTTCGAAAGTTATACCGCTACCCAGGAAATGCGATGGACATGGCTGCTTTGGGAAAAAAAATTCGCAACATTTACTACCATTGCCATGAGAAAAAGCATGATTTTGGATGCGGATTTGTAGTTGGCAAAAGACTGCGACATCTAGTCTCTAGGTTCAATCCTGTGAGTGAACTTATAGCCACAATCCGTATAAAAGTTAAATATATTTATATTTCCCCAATTTGTAAGCATGGCACTGCAGAAGAGGCAGACGATGATGCTAAAAACATATTCTATGAGCGCCTACACGCTGAAATTTTTTTATTTTTTTATTGTTTGCATGCAAATACAACGTGTTTGTAGCTTGTCGCAAATATAGTATACTTGTGCCCAAACACATTGTGTTTGCTATTCAATATAACTTGTTAGGGACACAATGATTAATACGTTATAATATATGTATTTGTGACCCAAATGTGGCTTTGCTGAAAGCTGCTGAAAACACTGATGTCTGTCACAATGAAGAAACAAAAAGCAGCAGATATTAAATTCACGAAAGCAATGCTTATAAACATGTACATGATTGCTGCAATACTTTGCTGGAGCCATTATTTTTCAGCGTGCACGGATTCAATAACATTTCTAATTTAAATTAATTATGAACGAAAACATTTTTATTTTGAAAATGTCAATAAACACATCCGAACCCTCGTCCGAGTAACTCGGAATCATTTGAATCTGTTGCTATCATTTCACTACCCAGTTTAGTGTAACATTAGTTATCATCTCCGCTTGCTGACCTCTTTTAAAATAACATAGAATCACAGTCCGATATACTCCTGAAAGGAGAGATGGAACATTCATATTTTTCGCGCTCACATTATGCCAGGTGTAGTTGTCCTAAAACAAAATGAATATGCTGAAAAGTTTTCAGGAATTCATAAAAAATACAAAAAAAAGAAACTGTAATTTAACCTTTTTGAAAGGACACGTTTTGAGCAAACCACCACTACTCAAGAAGGTTTTTGCCCATGACAGGTATTATAGGTGTTGACTCTTTTCATGAAACGACAAAGATTGGATCCCGTGCCTCGGTACAAATTGCGATATCTATTCGTTCTTCGATGTTTCGTATCGAAAATCACTCTTGCCCACGGATCAAGAGGATGGTCTTGGGCCAAGCTGTATAAAATATCTAACGAGATATTGCCGGGATTAATATCCAATCTGAGATCTTGAACATAGATGGGATTAAAGGCAACAATAGTGGAAATCATATAAGCCTGGTCCGCCTGAAAGGAAATATTTTCCAGTTATCTGAGAGCAGTTTACAAACTTCTAGTACTTACATTGGCCCAAAATATTGTCGAAGTCAGGAAAATTTGCAATGCCGTATACACATTCCCAGGTAACATTTTATTTTATTTGCCTCTAACAAATTTACTCACAGAACTTTGTTGCTTCAGTATCAGGGTTTTGGAACTAAACTACATTGAGTAATTTTCGGATCCATTAACTGCGATACAAATCGCTTAAAATCTATAATAAAGTAGCAATTAAGAATGTGATTATGGAAATGGGTTTGGCCTTTTCAATAGCAAATTATGTCACGATAATCAATAAACCTAGATATGAACTGCGTATCGGAAAAACTACAAAACAGGCTGCTAAAACAAGGGAAAAAATGAGAAAAAGAATTACACTGATAGACTAACACACAAGCTGAAAAATAATGGCCCCAGTAACATAGTGAAGGAACCATGTACATGTTTGCTAGCATTATTTTCGTGAATTAAAGATGTGCTGTATTTGGTTTCTTTATTGCCCTTCACATTTTTGTTTTCAGCAGTTTTCAACAAACAGCACTACATTTGGGTCACAAATACATATATTTTTTTTATTTTATTTTTTTTTATGGTTTCCCATTACATCCCATGAAGGGGCAGGGGAGAGCTTCTCACAATCACTGAGCTGTGCGCTTTCCAGTTTTTCACTCCCTGATTGGGACCTATAGTTTTACACCGATTCCGAACGGTATTTTGAGAAGCTTTTTCATGGCTCAATACTCGATAGCCGCCGAAAGAAATTTTAAGGTGGTCTGAGCAGGGATCGAACCAAGGATCTCATATACAAGAGGCGCGCACACTACCATTGCACCACCGATGGCCACCGATACATATATTATAAACTATTAATCGTCGTGTCCCAAACATGTTATACAGAATAGCAAACACAATGTGTTTGGAACACGTTAGCTACAAACACGTTATATTTGCATCCAAACTATAACAAAATACGAATTTCTCAGCGGGTATATTCTTGAATATGTTTACACATATTACATTATTAGTATACTTATGTTTGCTTTCAAATATTGTAAGGTTTGTGCATACTTAGTTGTTTTCCTCCAGAAAAAAAAAAAATATTTTAGTTTCATCGTGTTAATAATTGGGTTGCGTTCTCCAATTAACCATAGGTTTGTGTAAAGAAAACTCGCCGGTTCAAACATGGGATTTCTTTCCTCCACCGTTATAGTGGCAATGAAAATACAAACCGAGAATGAGAAACCCCAAACCCCCACTTTTGTTTGACGAGCCTCGCAAACGTTTTAAGGACCACGATTTACGGATGTGCATTTGGAAAGTTACAACACTATACGGATCCCCTGTCACTATGTAACTGGTAGATGTCCTCGAGAATTATAAGGCTAACTTTACTGATATCCAAGAAATGTGATGGACAGGTCATATCTGAATAAGGAAGAAGAACTGTGACATGTTCTTTAGCTGCCGTGACAAAAATCATGAATTTAACTTCGAATTTGTAGTTGGAAAAAGACTGCGGCATCTTGTCTCAAACTTCATCCCTGTGAGTGAACATGTATCCACCATCCGCATAAACGCGAAATATTTTAACATATCGCTAATTTGTGTACATGCCCCGAAGGATGGAAAATACTATGCCACCGGACATGATTTATGAGCGTCCAGAGGAAACATATGCTTTTGAACTAACCAGCTGTAAATTCAGTCTACACGCCATCACTTTCGATAAGGGAATGAGACTGGTAAATTTTGCAGCGGCGAGAAAAATGTTTGTCAGTAGTACGAAACTCCAACTTAAAAACATCCGTAAGGCTACTTGGATATCTCCTGATCAACAGACAAAGAACCAGATTTATCACCTGGAAATTGATGGAAGGCACTCTACTAGTGTAATGGACGTACTTGTGTTTCGAGGAGCCTATATCGATTCGGATCACTGCTTGCTTGCAGCAAACGTTCGCACAAGGTTAAGCAGAGCGAAAGTCGTACGAAACCAGACATAGAAAATACTGGACCTCAGAATGCTGCACGCTGAAAAATTTGTCGTTTTTTGTTGTTTGGATGCAAATATAACGTGTATTTGGTGTTTGTCGCAAATGTAATATATTTGTGTGCAAACACAGTGTATTTGCTATTCAGTATAACATGTTTGAGACACAATGATTAATATGTTATAATATATGTGTTTGCGACCCAAATATATCTGTGTTTGTGATAAAAATACAGCTGTGTTTGTTGCACTGTTTATGATGTTTATGATGTTTTGAGAGCAAGAGAATAAAAGAGGGACCGGTAAACATGCTACTGTTTGCATTTAAATACAAGAGACTTTGGGACTTGCAAACATATGAATGTTGGAAGTGTGTTCCAAATATATTCATGCTTCCTGCAGAATATGTTTGGGAGAATATGTTACAGAGGCAGTTTTTTCCAGTGTGGACATCACTTAGATACTGACGCAGAACGCACCAACACCTCATGATCGTTACACACAGTGGATGGACATTTCTCACTCTATGAAAGCTGCTGCAGAGGCAGTAGTTGGTTACGAAAAATCGTTTAAAAGCAAACCAGGGTACGATAAAAAGTTTCACAAGGCAAGTGATGAAAAGAACGCTACACATATGGCAGTGCTTCAGTCCGTTGCAGCGCGAGCTACGACAAAACTGTATAAGAGAAGAGTAGAGAGGAAGGAAGAAGAAAATCTGGTTGTAAAGAAAGTGCGAAAGTGAGAGAACTCAATCTTACAGAAGGAAGAATGCGGTCCGAAAATTCTACCGGAAAGTGCAAAGCCAAACCAAATGGATCATGGCCGCTCCTTTTGTAGAGATAAGGACAGGAATGTTGTCACAGATGTGCAGAGTATGTTGGGTATATGGAGAGATCAATACTCTGATCTGCTTGTTCCAAGAGACTTCAATATAGATAAGGGTGTTGATTGCATATAGGACGATAGCGTCCCCTACACTCGTTCTAGCCAAAACGAAGTTAGAACTACAATTTCCGGGCTTAAGAACAATAAAGCCGCTAGTGCTGATGAACAACGGCTGAGCTGTTTAAGGCTGGCGACTATGAGTGAAAAATGTGCATGCATCAGCTCATATACGAAATCTGGCTAGACGAATGCATGCCCAGCGATTGCATACTGTTTCTTATTTTCGGAATATGTGACCCGAGTCGGACATTAACTGTATGGCTTTAGCCATGGAAAGGCAACTATCGAACAGATAACAACATTACGACAAATCCTTGAGAAAACCACACGAAAACAAATCGACACCTACCACCTCTATGAGGATTATAAGGCTGCCTTCTGTAGCCCGATACGTCGAAAATTGTACCAATGTCGCAGCTTGATATTCCTGCTAAACGGAGAAGCCTTTTACAGAATGACACTGACCAACACGAAGTCTTTAGTAGAGATTCGTAAAGATTGGTAAAGGTGGATGTCGAACTGCATAGCCATCTTTTGTAGAGATCCGTGGCAGTTGCATGTTGTTATTGTCAGGAATACAGACTGTAGAGATTTTATAGAAACCTAACTGTCAGTGTAGATGTAGATACCCCAGGTGGAGATAACTTTTTTGGCCTAGCTAGGGGGCAACTATTGCGATTGCCTTGATTTCTACCCGAAAAACACTACAATGGTCTGGAAGTCTTTGTGCAAGGTCTACACCCATGTCCTTAGCATAGACCGAAAACCTACTTTGCAATGAAGTTTGGCGCCATCAGGGTAGAAGCGTAAATATCTTCTAGTACCCGGTATGCGTCCCTACCCGTCCTGTCCATGCGGGCTATGAGGGGAGAATTTTTTTTTTCACACGTACGGGTGGGTATCTTGTAATCCAATATGGTTGTTATTTACTGCCGCAATATCGCCGACCGAGTTGCAACTGACTGCAGCGTTACCATAATTTTTTTAATTTGCTGTGTAATATTTTTTGTCATACCATGTATTGGTTTTCAATTAAAATATAATACGGAAATGGGTTTGGGTGCCTCAGGAGAGCCGCGAGAATGTGAGTTTTATTTCATCAATTGACTGCATTTGCTAAACGGCCTTATGGCTATCGCTGGTAAATACCTTTTGGCTATATATTCATGGATGGAATCAGTTTTATCACCCCAAAACACACCGATATCTGTTTCATTGGAGGAGTACATACATCTGAATACACAGAGATTAATGTAATTCCTGGTTGAATGAAAATTTCCACCAGAAAAAGCATCTGGAAGCTACAATCCTGCACATTCGAAATAAACTGATGAATATTTTGATTGCTTCAGTGACGATTTTAATACAAATTGATTTTTTATCAAAAAAATTTTTATTTTGGATCTTACTGCCTTCATGGAAGTTTCAATAAGCAATTAGTCCATCCATACCCTCCGCCGGCAAGCTCTAAGTCATTGAATTCTCTTTCTATCGTTTGACTTCCCAGTGTATTGTGACATTGGTTACCATTTCTATTTCCTGTCCTCTTTTAAAATAAGTTAGAATCAGTGTCCGATATATTCCCGAAAGAAAGGATGGAATATTCATATTTTTGGCACTCAGCCCATGCCAGGAATAATTGCCCTAAAAGAAAAGGCATAAGTTGTAAATTTATCAGGAATTCGAAAAAAAAAAACATTTTAACCTTTTTGAAGGGACACGTTTCGAGTAGACCACCACGATTCATAAATTTTTGTATCCATGGCATGACCAGATTACCATTCATACTTTTCATAATACGGCAAAGGTTGGTTGGTCTGCTTCGATATATATTGCGATATCTATTCGTTCTACGATTCTTTACATCGATATCCATTATTGACCATGGATTAAGAGGATGGTCACGAGCCACAGTATATATAATATCCAATGAGATATTGCCAGGATTGATATGCAATCTATGATCTTGAACATAGATGCGATTAAAATCAACTATGGTGGACAGTATATAAACTTGGTCCGCCTAAAATCAGATAGCTGTCAGTCAGCTTCGAATAGATTTGAAACTTATAGTACTTACATTGGCCCAAAACATTGGCGAAAAGAATAATGTTAGCAACACCTTGTAGATTTTCCCAGGTAACATTTTACTTGTGTTTAAACAAAGTCTATTTTCCTTTGGAGAAAAATCACAAAACATTGTTGCTTGCGTATCAGGGTTTTAGAATTCAACTGAAAAGATTGAGTAATTTTGAGACATCATTAACTGCGACACAAAGCGCTGACAAATCTATAATAAAGCAGCAATTAATAATGTGATTATGGAAATGAGTTTAAAATTTTCCATAACATATTAAATCACGAAAATACACGCAAAAAAATACTTGTGAATATATTTACTCTAATTTATAATACATATGTTTGGAGACTACTAAATATATGTTTAGAATATGCTCCCTCTTACATCATAATTATATTGATAAACCCAATGTTTCCCGGGAAATATTTCAATGATTGTGTGTGTTTATAACAACTTTATATTGAACGTTTAAATTTTAACCATTATTACATTGGTGATCCAATACACCATATGTTTATGTGGTGTGAAAGAGATGTATTTAATTATCCCTTCCTCAGCATATATACACGCTGAAGAATCTGTCTGTTTCTCCTGTTTGGGGGCAAATATACCGTGTTTTTGGAGATCGTCGCTAATATAGTACACTTGTTTAGATTACCATTCCATATTACATGTTTGCCACACAATGATTAATATGTTATAATATATGTATTTGTGATCCAAATACAACTTTGTTTGTGATACAAATACAGCTGAGGTTGGAGCACTGTTTTCTTGATTTTTTGTCTCTATACTCTTTCGGGTGCAAAATAAGAAAGTACACGCTGCAAAAAACGGCCTCTGTAACATATTCTCCCAAAACATATTCTGCAGGTACCATGAATATGTTTGGAACACACTTCAATCATTTGTATGTTTGCAAGTCCCAAAGCCAGGTGTATTTAAATGTAAACATTAGCATGTTTACTAACAAATATGTATACCTTTGCGTGCAAACATATGCGTGCTTCATCTCAAACATCCATATACTTACGAGGAAGCATTTGCGTATTTCCCCCAAACCTCCATATACTTATGTGGAAACATATGCGTATTTTCTCCCAAACATAATAATATTTGGAAACAATATTCTTCTTTGATTTCAATATCCCTATAATTTGTTTACCCCTATAATGTGTGATGAAATACATAAATACTTGTGGAGAAGGGAGCTGATAATATGCCTTGGTGGGCATTGAAAGACCTACATATATTCCCAACCATCTACCATAATGATCAATTTCACACATTTCTTGTTAATATTTCTATTAAAATGTATTTTTTCATAGAAAAAGTACTTTTTACTAGTTATTGATCTTGAACAGAAAAATTATTAAAAACATAACAACTAAAAGATCGAATAATATAAACTCAAATGGATATAATAAATTAATTTATAAATAATAAATACTAAATTAAAATTAAAAATAAATACTAAATTAAAAGATTTAAAACGTCCCTTTCTACATTTACTTGTATTGTTTCATGAAAAGAGAATGTGGTGTTCTTTTGCTTCTCCTTTCTTTGTTGTCTCCCACGATTTTGTTTTCGGAAGGTTTCAACTATGCCTTGGTTATCACTATGAGTTGGTACATTAACAATATATTTATATACAAATCTACTACTTGTGTGTTTTCATTACACTGATTTAACAAATGGTCCGCCGTTCCGATTTTCTCAGTAAAGGCTCGGACAGACAAAGTGCGTTGTAGCCCTTTCCAGTTTCTTTCCATAAAATCGTTTCTCACTTTGGTAGCACACAGGCATATATACGAAATATATATACACAAAAACCAAAGCAACAACACAAACCATTTAACCGTCAGATCCTTCGTATATTCATTTTTCATTGATCAAGGGCTTTTGATATCCTCTGTCCGATGAACCATTGATGAGTGAATACATCAGCCAACCGCAATACATCAGCCAAAAACAAGAAACACTAACTTCATCTGCAATTTACACGCAAACTCAGGAATATTTATGAATCACTGACTGAGAGAATAATGCAAAATATAGATACACATTTACAAGATAGACTCTCTCGTTGCCTCTCTTTTATTCTTTTGCTCTCGAGAGAGCATAAACAGTGCACCAAACACAGCTGTTTTTGTATCACAAACAGTGATATATTTGGGTCGCAAACACATATTAATAATTGTGTCTCGAACATGTAATAGTGAATGGCAAATACAATGTGTTTGGACATAAGTATATTGTATTTGCGACAAGCTCTAAACACACATTATATTTGCACCCAAACAACAAAAAGACAGATTTTCAGCGTGCAGTGGCCAACATTAAATTGGGTAACAAATTTACGCAAAGCAGTGTTCAATACAGAGCTGTTACTAACCACAGGAGCAATATTGTCATTAGGAGACATGCAAGTTAAAAACATTTATGGTGGGGAACCAAACAAGAAACAACTACTCGAAGATATACATTTCAAATTATTATATTTGTATATATGTATGTATATAAATATAAATATTTGTTCTAGAAATCGCTACTGCAATAACTCGATTGTTTCATACACTGCGTGGCAGGTGGCGCCGTCTTGCTGAAACCACAGTTCGCCCAGATCCATGCCGATCAGTTGAGGCCACAAGAACGCCGTTATCATGTTCCTGTAGCGAATGCCGCTCACAGTCACTGCAATTTCGGTCTCATCTTCAAAAAAGCAAGACCCAATCACGCCGCCTGCCCAAAATCCGGACCAGACAGTTGCTCGTTGTGGGTGCATTTGTTTCTGATGGCTGCATGAGTATTTCCTGAGCCCCAAATTCGACAATTTTGTGTTTTCACGAAGTTATTCAGATGGAAATGCGCTTCATGGGAGAAATTGACTCTTTTTTTTGAAATTGGCATTGAGTTCACGTTGCTCCATTACCCATTCAACGAATTGCCGCGCTTTGCATGGTCTGCTGGTTTGAGCTTCTGAGCAAGCTGAATTTTATACACATGAAGGTGCAGGTCAGTTGAGAACGATGCCGAATTGATGTTTTCTGGGTTTCGGCGACACTCTCGTTTACAGCAGCAATGACCGACCGATACGTTAACCCACGGTCGTCTTACTGTCCATAACCGACCCAGTTTCTTCAATTTTGTTGACCACTCTTCGAATGGTTGATACATTAGGTGCACTTTCTTGACTGAAAATTCTTCGAAGTTTGCGAGCGGTCTCAGTGTAACTCCAAATTTTTGTAATAAGTTGTCACAATTATAACGCGTTGTTATGTCGTAAAGCGCTCCATTTTTAATAATCGGAATAAACATATGTGACAGCTGTCAAATTTCAGAGTTGCCACTTATAAAAAAAAAAAAAAACTTACGCTATATTTAAAAACTGCAATCTTACTGAGACACCCTTTACAATACATGCTGTTGTTAATATAATACATTTTTTAGAATTAATAATTATTTTCATTTAGGCAAAATATTGTCAAATAACTGAAAACAAAAATGGCGGAATTTTCAAAAAAAAAAAAAAAAAATTCCCCAAATATCTCAAGAAGCATAAGAGAAAACCTAAATATGCCCATATGTTTTTGTGCGATTTTCGTAACGCCACAAATATATAAAAAAAAAATCAAATAAAACCAAAATTCAAAGTTTTCAAAGGGTTCAAATATTTTCGATGGCCGAGGTAGTCGAATTTGGGCTCCCACTGTGCGGCTCCTTTGAGAAAAACATCTCAGCTATGCACCTGATCTTGATCGAACCCGCCTTTCAGTAATTGCTGATTTATTTCCATTATCCCCCACTGTGCTACGTGACAGTAGACAAGTCCAAGGTTAGCAAAAATGAAACTCTAAATGAAAATTTTTAAAATAGTAAAGGGGTTTTGAATTAAATTTGAATTGAAAAAATTAGCAATGAAGCTCATTTTCCTAATTTGTTTTACTCTACATAAGGTTTTTAATGTACAACAGTTCCTAAAATTAATATTGCATGTCATTTAGCCAAAATGTACTCCAAAATTCAAAATGTTTTCTCAAAGATCTTGAGAACCGTATACGCTGAAAAATATCGGCCCCAACAACATATTGTAGGAAACATGTACATGTTTGCAAGCACTATTTTTAATGAATTGAAAATCTGGTGCTTTTTTGATTCTTTGCAGTCTGTCTCGTATTTGTATTTAGCGGTTTTAAACAAGAAACTCACATTTGGGTCTCAAATAACCTATAAATAATTGTGTCTAAAACATGTTATATTGAGTAGCAAACACAATGTGTTTGGGCACAAGTATAGTATATTTCCGACAATCTATAAACACGTTATATTTGCACCATGGCAACTGGATTTTTGTGGGCTGTTAGTAGCGCTACAAATATGTGGGAAAATATTTCCAATAATAAGGAGATTCAAAGTTTTACAAGGGTAGTCGGTAGCCGGCGTAGTCGAATTTGGGCTTCCACTGTGTGGTTTCAATCAGGTTCATGGCGCTGTAATTTTTATACCAAAATATCTCAGCAATGCACATAATTTTGATCGGACCAGTCGTTTGAAGACGACTGAATTATTTCCATTTTTTGTTATCATGATATTCCTCACAGTGCAGCGAGACAGCTGAAATTTCAGTGTTACTAAAAATTAGCCTCTAAATGAAAGAACAACGGGTTTTCATTTTGAATATAGCTGAGTATTTTTGAACAAACTCCCCTTTTCAGCTTGATGGCTTCGTCAGTCGTCAAAATTGTCGTATTTGGGATTTAGAAAATACACGAATGATTACAATGTGTCACAAATATTCATCAAAGTCCTGACCAAATGTATATGACACCCAATCCCTATTGAAAATTGGCCACTGAATGGTCAAAGGTAGAAGAGGTTTCAAAGATATTTGCATTTGCATTTCATCTTCACATTCTGATTCAGCGGATCATTTTACATTGAGACTAGGTCTCAGATACATTTGGCCAAAAATTTGTGACACAGTGTTATTGATAAAAGAAAAAAGACTGCAACAGCGTGTTACTGTTTGCTATGAATTTTGGGATCAGGCCATGGTCGACCCATTTATTCTCGGAAACTTGTGCGACAAATACATTGCAGAGTTTTTTCATTGCTGCAATGACGTTTTAATACAAATACAATTTTAACTAAAACATTTATTTTATTAACTAAACGATTTATATTATATTTCAGATCTTATTGCTTTCAAGGATGTGACTACTTTCCAATCCAATAATCCATCCGTACCCTTCTCTATTGATCAAGTCATATAAACCTCTTCCTATCATTTTACTTCCCAGTACATGGTGACATTTGTTAGCATTTCTATTTGCTGTCCTCTTTTAAAATAAGTTAGAATCAGTGTCCGATATATTCCCGAAAGAAAGGATGGAATATTCATATTTTTGGCACTCAAGCCACTCCAGGTATAATTGCCCTAAAACAAAATGCATAAGTTGTAAATTTATCAGGAATTCCAACAAAAAAACATGTTAACCTTTTTGAAGGGACACGTTTCGAATAGACCACTACGATTCATAAAGTTTTGTAACCATGACAAGAGCAGATTACCATTCACACTTTTCATAATACGGCAAAGGTTGGTTGGTCTGCTTCGACACATATTGCGATATCTATTCGTTCTACGATTCTTTACATCGACATCAATGGTTAACCATGGATCAAGCGGATAGTCACGAGCCGTAGTATATATAATATCTAACGAGATATTGCCAGGATTGATATCAAATCTGTGATCTTGAATATACATGCGATTAAAAGCAACTATGGTGGAAAGTATATAGACTTGGTTCGCCTAAAATGAGATAGTTGTCAGTTAGCTTAGGGTAATTTTGAAACTTGTAGTACTTACATTGGCCCAAAACAGTGGCCAAATGAATAATATTAGCAACAACACCTTGTGAATATTCCCAGGTAACATTTTACTTGTATTAAAGAAGTAAGAAGAATCACAAAACGTTGCTGCTTCAGTATCAGGGTTTTGGAATTAAACTGAACAGATTGAATAATTTCGAGACACCATTAACTGCAACACAAATCGCTGACAAATCTATAATAAAGTAGCAATTAATAATATGATTATCGAAATGGGTTTCAATTTTCAATAAATTATTAAATCATGAAAATACACGCAAAAAAACACTTGTGAATATATTTACACTAATTTATAATACATATGTTTGGAAAGTACTAAATATATGTTTAGAACAGACATGTGCAAACTGACACAAACGCATTTCAAATCAGTTTTACGAATTTTGCGACTGTGTTAAGTTGAACGGAGCAAGCAGAACAAAAGCAGAGAAAACAAAAGTAGTACACTGAGTAAAAAATTAAAATTAAAAAAATTAAAAATTAAAACTAAATCTTAAAAAAAAAATCAAATATCAACATCTCCAATGATTATTTCCATTTATGATTTTTGCCATTTACAAACATAAAAATTTCTTTATATTCGTCCATGGCAATTAAAATTTATTTTTTAAGTGTAGTGTGAATGCAGAACAGCAACTGACTTTGAATCGGTAAACAAGCAGCAAGCTTTCGGACATGTTGGTGTGAAAAAACGATCAAGCTACTATCGGTGTGAAAACACGATGACTCAAAAGATTACTAGCTGCACATCTATGGTTTAGAATATGCCCTCTATTAAATCGTAATTATATTGATAAACCCAGTCTTTCGCGGGAAATATTGTAATTTTATCAATATATAAGTAAAACCTACATAAAATACTAATTATAGTGCATCAAACACTGCGTTAGTTGTATCACAAACACAGATATATTTGGATCAGAAATATATATGATGTAATATTTTAATTATAGTGTCTGTGGCCGTCGGCGGAGCAATGGTAGTGTGCGCGGGTCTTGTGCATGAGAACGTGTGTCACCTGGTTAAGCGACGAAGACACTACCGAGTATATAGCCATGAAAAGCTTCTCAAAATTCCGTTCGGAACCGGTATTAAACTGTAGGTCCCAATCAGTGTGTGTAAAACTAGAACGTGCACATCCCACTGGTTTGTGAGAAGCTCTCCCTACTCCGTTCTTGGGATGTAACGGGACACCATTATTTTGTTTTTAATCATTATGTCTCCAACATGTAATATTAAATAACAAACACAATGTGTTTGACCACAAACATATTATTTGTATTTTCGACAAGATCCACAAAGATTTATAGTTGCATCCAAACAATGAAACAAATTTTTCAGCGTGTATATATGTATGTTGTTATCGCAATGTGTATTTACACAGCCATTGCTGTGTTACTGTATACCACAGATCCTAAACTCTACTAAAGTGTATTGCATTGCCTTCCTATCTACAATCTGTAAATCCCTACAAATAATAGCAAAATCTCCTATCACTGACATTTAGTAAATCCATTAATATGTCTTGCAAAAGTTTCTTCAAATCCATTGTCAACTGCCAGAGGCAACTTACGCTAACAAAAACTATGTATGCCCTCTGTTCTAACATAATCGGAATACTGCTAAATTTGATTCCTATCCAAAAAAGTCAAGAAGATCTCCTTACACCATTTTTTGTCTTTTCATTTTATTTCCAAGTCACCACTATTCCTGTGGACTGCTTCGCTTCACCAAGATCAGAACAAAATATTCTGTGACTTTACTTTTATACTCAGCGATTGTCGGTCTTTTATATACAGGGTGATTCAGGAAGTTCCGGAAAAAATATCTCCAGCGTATTCCTTGGCTCATATCATGAAGAAAAGTCCACTAGGACAATGTCCGAAAATGCAAGGGTGCGAACTGGCAGCGGGTTCAGGTTAGCAACTTTACCCTACTACCCTCCGACCGCCAATCCGAAAATGTTGAACCCGCTGCCATTTCACGCCATTGCATTTTCGGGCATGGTCCTAGTGGACTTTTTTTTCTTCATGAAATGAGCCAAGGAATACGCTGGAGAAATTTGTCCGGAACTTCCTGAATCACCCTGTATAAAAGCAATGAACCGTATGGGTCTTTCAATACGAACTAAATCCAACAAAAGATGTTCGTGGAGGAAATACATTGAAGTCAATTATCGCGTGTTTTTCGGTATATCCACAGCGGCGGAATTTGCGAGGCCTTCCATGAATAAGGCATGCGAAATCCTTTTTTGGTAATGCCTACTTTAATAAAGCCTGCTAAATGCATGATTTTGTAAGGCTTCCACAGGCCAGAAGACGCTGTTGTCCATAAAAACCTGTCTTTCCACATGTTCGCAATTCGTCGTTGCAAAATCTTAACATCCGATAGCCCAGTAGATAGAGCTTCCGACTGCAAGTTCTAAGGTCTTGTGTGCGATTCCTGTGGCTGCAGAATTTAAAAAAAAATTTATTTCTAAGAATTACAATTGGTTAAACTATAAATCTGAAATATGAAACTAATTTGCATATATATTTTTTTATTTTTACTTATATCCTTCTAAACTTACTCTTTTAGCAGGCCTTCAGAAGGCCTTCTAGTAGAGAGGGATGAAAGGCCTTGCCACCCAATCTCACGCAATGTTAAAAAGAAAGGAGGAGGTAATGTGTAGGGAAGGCCTGCCGTATTCTATAGAATGCTGATTTCCGCTGCTGGGACCGGTCATGTGGTCACAGTGCCTTCAGTATAACGTAGGACGGTCAACTCTGAGTGGTATACCACCATCTGTTTGCCAACAGTGTTCGAATTAAAAACAACAAGAGAAGACGGATCAGTTTGCATCAGGACAATGTGAGCTCTCACACATCAGCTGAAACAATGGGATATTTGAGCACTCAAAATGTCGAATTCATCAGCTGAAACAAGGGGATATTTGAGCACTCAAAATGCCGAATTGATGAGTCATCCTCCATACAGTCCTGACATGGCACCAAATGACTTATTTTCATTCCCTCACATCAAGAAAAAACTTCGAAGTCAATGTTTTTTGACGCCCGAACTAGCTGTTGAAGTGTTACAAATCCTTGTTTTGGAGGTGTCTCAACAGGAGTAGCAAAACTGCTTCGAAGATTGATTTGAGCGCATGCAAAACTGTACTGGTCTTCACGGAGAATATTTTGAAAAACAGTACAAATATTTTGAGAAACAACAAAACCATTTCCAATGATAATGATAGTTTTTTTTATTGCTGGACCCGAAATATAAATGGCAATACTCTATCTATTCAAATAAAAACGTACCGTCTCTTGATTATAAATAGATTAATCTGATTTCTGGTTAAATGAACTTGTCCACTTGTAACTGTATTCGGAAGTGACAACTGAACTTTATAGACAACATGAGGTTGTTTACAAATATTTACACTGAAAGATATATTCACACCTTGAACAATTTGTCTTTTTGTTGTTGTTTGGATGCAAATATAACGTATTCGTAGCCCGTCGCAAATATAGTATACTTGTGTCCAAACACATTGTGTTTGCTGTTCAATATAACATGTTTGGGACACAATGATTAATACGTTATAATATATGTATTTGTGACCCAAATGTAGCTTTGTTTGTTGAAAGCTGCTGAAGACACTGCTGTCTGTCAGAATGAAGAAAGCAAAAGCAGCAGAAAACAGTGCTTGCAAACATCTACATGGTTTCTACAATATGTTGCTGGGCCATTATTTTTCTAAGTGCACGGATTCAATAAAATTTCTTATTTAAAATAATTATGAACGCAAACATTTTTATTATGAAATTGTCAATAAACACCTATACCATTCGCATCCTCGCCCGAGCAACTCGGAATCCTTTGAATCTATTTCTATCATTTCACTACCCAGTTTAGTGTAACATTAGCTATCATTTCCGCTTGCTCACCTCTTTTAAAATAACATAGAATCGCAGTCCGATATATTCCTGAAAGAAGAGATGGAATCTTCAAACTTTTTGCGCTCACATTATGCCAGGTGTAGTTGTCCTAAAATAAAATGCATAAGTTGACAGTTTTCCAGGAATTCATAAAAATGCAAGAAAAAATTTAATTTAAATTTAACCTTTTTGAAGGGGCACGTTTTGAGCAAACCTCCACGAGTCAAGAAATTGTTTGCCCATGACATGTATATAAAGCTGTCGACTCTTTTCATGAAACGACAAAGGTTGACTGGTGTGCCTCGATACAAATTACGATATCTATTCGTTCTTCGATGTTTCGTATCGACAGTCGCTCTTGCCCACGGATCAAGAGGATGGTCTTGGGCCAAGCTGTATAAAATATCTAACGAGACATTGCCGGGATTAATATCCAATCTAAGATCTTGAACATAGATGGGATTAAAGTCAGCAGTAGTGGAAATCATATAAGGCTGGTCCGCCTGAAAGGAAATATTTTCCAGTTATCTGAGAACAGTTTACAAACATGTGGTACTTACATTGGCCCAAAATATTGTCGAAGTGAGAAAAATTAGCAATACCTTATACAAATTGCCAGGTAACATTTTATTTGCCTCTAACAAATTTATTTTTCTGTGGAGAAAATCACTGAACTTTGTTGCTTCAGTATCAAGGTTTTTGGAACTAAACTACTTATAATACTTATATATACATGGAGTGATTTTCAGATCCATTAACTACGATACAAATCGATTAAGCAACTAACGGGTTATCCATTTTGCGGTTTCAAAAGTAAACGTAAATAAAAGATATATAAAATATTTTTTTTCATGATATTTCTTTTTGATTATTAAGTTTGAACGTTGACATTATTAAATACTACATCATTTAAATGACCACCACGCGAAGTGTTGCAAGCATTGATTCTTTTGAGGTAATTTTCGACCACTTTTTGCCACATATTGGGCGGTATCTCTGCCATAACTTGACGAATGTTGGTTCTTAAATGCTCTAGAGTTAAGGGTTTATCTGCATAAACACGGTCTTTCGCGTAGCCCCCCAAAAAAAGTCTAATGGTGTCAAACCGCATGATCTTGGTGGCCAGTTGATATCGCCACGACGAGAAATTACGCGGCCAGGAAATGTCTCTTGCAATAAAGCCATATTCGCTCGAGTTGTGTGGCATGTGGCACCGTCTTGTTGAAACCACATATTCTCCAAGTCGTATTCTTCAATAGCAGGCAAAAAAGTCGGTTATCATATGATCATAACGTTCCGAATTGACGGTGACAGTCGTTTTCGAAGAAGTAAGGTCCAATCACACCTTCGGACCAAAGAGCGCACCAAACAGTGACTTTTTCTAGATGTAATGGCCTCTCTTCAATTACTTGAGGATCCTCAGAACCCCAAATACGACAATTTTGTTTATTAACATACCCATCGAGTGAGAAATGTGCTACATCGCTGAAGAAAATGTTGTTCGAAAAATCGCCGTCCACCGCCTGTTGTTCAAACACCCATCCCACGTACCCACGACGTTGTGAATGGTCAGCTGGCTTCAGTTGTTGTGTGAGCTGGACTTTATATGGATGTAGGTGTAGATCCAAATGCAAAATACTCCATAATGTGCCGTAAGACAGTCCTAATTCCTGAGAACGACGAGGAACAGCAGTTTTCAACAAACATCACAACATTTGGGTCACAAATACATATATTATAACCTATTAATCGTTGTGTCCCAAATATGTTATACAGAATAGCAAACACAATGTGTTTGGACACAAGTATACTGTATTTGTGACAAGCTACAAACACAATATATTTGCATCCAAACAACAAAAAACAACTGATTTTTCAGCGTGCAGCTTTCTGAGGCCCAGCTTTTTATGTCTGGTTTCGTACGACTTTCGCTCTGCTTAACCTTGTGCGAACGTTTGCTGCAATCAAGCAGCGATCCGAATCGATATTAGCTCCTGGAATCACAAGTACGCCCATTATACTAGTAGAGAGCTTTCCAGCAATTGCCAGGTGATCAACGTGGTTCTTCGTCTGTGGATCAGGATATATCTAGGTAGCCTTATGGATGTCGTTATGTTGGAGTCTCGTACTATATCTGTGTTTGTGATACAAATACATCTGTGTTTGTTGCACTGTTTATGATCTGTCGAGAAGGACCAGTAAACATGTTATTGTTTGCATTTTAATACAAGTGACTTTGGGACTTGCAAACATATGAATGTTTGAAGTGTGTTCCAAACATATTCATGGTTCCTGCAGAATATGTTTGGGAGAATATGTTACAGAGGCAGTTTTTTTCAGCGTGTGGACATCACTCAGATACTGGCGCAGAACGCACCCTCACCTCACGATCCTGACACCCATTGGATGGACATTTCTCACTCTATGAAAACTGCTGCAGAGGCAGTAGTTGGCTACGAAAAATCGTTTAAAAGCAAACCAGGGTACGATAAAAAGTTTCACAAGGCAACTGATGAAAAGATCGCTACACATATGGCAGTGCTTCAGTCAGTTGCAACGCGAGCTACGACAAAACTGTATAATTAGAAGAGTAGAGAGGAAGGAAGAAGAAAATCTGGTTGTAAAGAAAGTGCGAAAGTGAGAGAACTCAATCTTACAGAAGGAAGAATGCGGTCCGTAAATTCTACCGAAAAGTGCAAAGCCAAACCCAATGGATCATGGCCCGTCCTTTTGTAGAGATAAGGTCAGGAATGTTGTCACAGATGTACAGAGTATGTTGGGTATATGGAGAGATCAATACTCTGATCTGCTTGTTCCAAGAGACTTCAATATAGATGAGGGTGTTGAGCACATACAGGACGATAGCGTCGCCTGCCCTACTCCTAGCCAAAGTGAAGTTAGAACTACAGTTTTCCGGCTTAGGAATTATAAAGGCGCTAGTGCTGATGGACTATCGGCTGAGCTGTTAAAAGCTGGCGGCAATGAGTTGGAAGTGAGCGTTTATCAGCTCATATGCAAAATTTGGAAAGACGAATGCATGACCCACGATTGGAATTTTAGCATACTGTGTCCTCCTGTTTTCAAAAAAATCAACCCGAGTATATGTCCAAACTATTGTGGAATACGGCTTTTATTCATCGCAGACAAGGTCCTCTCGAGCGTAATGTGTGGAAGTCTAAAGCCGTTTGTTGCAGACCTGATCGGACCTTAACAGTGTGGCTTTAGACCTGGACAGTCAACTATCGACCAACATTACGACAAAGTCTGGAGAAATTCCACGAAAAATAATCGACACTTACCACCTCTGTGTAGATTATAACCTGATACGGAGAAAACTGTACCAAGCTATGCCGGAGATTTGTTTTCCTGCTACGCTGACACGCCTTTGTAGAATGACACTAATCGGCTCAAAATCCTCAGTAAAGAATTGTTATGATCTACAATCCAGCACTTTCAAAATAAACTGAAGAATATTTTCATTGCTTCAATGACGTTTTTAATATAAATTGATTGTTATTCATTGGAACCTCTTTATATCATTTCACTTCCCAGTGTATTGTGACATTGGTTAGCATTTCCATGTGCTGACCTGTTTTAAAATAAGATAGAATCAGTGTCCGATATATTCCTGAAAGAAAGGCTGGAACATTCATATTTTTGGCACTCAAGCCATGCCAGGTATAATTGCCCTAAAACAAAAGGCATAAGTTGTAAATTTATCAGGAGTTCAATAAAAAAAAAAACAATTTAACCTTTTTGAAGGGACACGTTTCGAGTAGACCACCACGATTCATAAATTTTTGTATCCATGGCATGACCAGATTACCATTCATACTTTTCATAATACGGCAAAGGTTGGTTGGTCTGCTTCGATATATATTGCGATATCTATTCGTTCTACGATTCTTTACATCGATATCCATTATTGACCATGGATTAAGAGGATGGTCACGACCCACAGTATATATAATATCCAATGAGATATTGCCAGGATTGATATGCAATCTATGATCTTGAACATAGATGCGATTAAAATCAACTATGGTGGACAGTATATAAACTTGGTCCGCCTAAAATCAGATAGTTGTCAGTCAGCTTCGAATAGATTTGAAACTTATAGTACTTACATTGGCCCAAAACATTGGCGAAAAGAATAATGTTAGCAACACCTTGTAGATTTTCCCAGGTAACATTTTACTTGTGTTTAAACAAAGTCTATTTTTCTTTGGAGAAAAATCACAAAACATTGTTGCTTGCGTATCAGGGTTTTAGAATTCAACTGAAAAGATTGAGTAATTTTGAGACATCATTAACTGCGACACAAAGCGCTGACAAATCTATAATAAAGCAGCAATTAATAATGTGATTATGGAAATGAGTTTAAAATTTTCAATAACATATTAAATCACGAAAATACACGCAAAAAAATACTTGTGAATATATTTACTCTAATTTATAATACATATGTTTGGAAACTACTAAATATTTGTTTAGAATATGCTCCCTCTTACATCATAATTATATTGATAAACCTAATGTTTCCCGGGAAATAGTGCAATGATTGTGTGTGTGTTTATAACAGTTTTATAGTGAACATTTTAATTTTAACCATAAATATGTTGGGTATCCAATACACCATATGTTTTGTGCGATGTGAAAGAAATGTGTGGATATTCATCCCTTCCTCGGCATATATACTCGCTGCAAAATCTGTCAGTTATTTCTTGTTTGGGTGCAAATATAACGTGTGTTTGGAGTTTGTTTGAGCTTGCCATACAATGATTAATATGTTACAATATATGTACTTGAGATCCAAATACAGCTTTGTTTGTGATACAAATACAGCTATGTTTGGAGCACTGTTTTCTCAATTTTTTTTGTCGCTATACTCTGTAGAGGGCAAAATAATAAAATAGGGACAAAGAGAGATTGTTCTCAGTCTGAGTTACTGTTATTGCATGTGTGTAACTCTATTTTTGCATTATTTTTTCAGTCCGTGATTCGAAAATATTCCTGAATGCGGGTGTAAATACATTGAGTGTCTCTTACGTTGACTGAACTGTTGCATTTTGGTTTCATGCATTCAGTCGTCAGTCGTTCGATTGTTTCCTTTGGGAGGAAACACACGAAAGCTCCGACGTAAGAATATGGATGTTTCACGTAAAAGTATGAATCTTTGGCAGTAAACATGCTAATGTTTGCATTGGAATACAAGTGTGTTTAGAGCTTGCAAATATAAGAATATTTGGAGTGTGTTCCAAACATATGTATGGTCCCTGCAGACTGTGTTTGAGAGAATATGTAATAAGACCTCTTTTTTTCACTATGTATAAGTAGTACAACTACACGTATTTATAACTAACGGGTTTTTCAACAGAGACGCTACAAAAGTAAATCGATAGGGACAGCAAACGACGCCATATTTTTTCCAGCTCTTTTGACATTTATCTTCAGTAAGGTTTGCCATTTCATCATGGAAAGATACACGAGCCAACAACGAGCCGAAATTACTAAAATTTGCTACCGAAATTTGGAGTCAGTGGCCTCAACTTTTTGGTCGTCATAATCGTCCTACCACATCAACAATTGAGCGTTTAGTGGAAAAATTTGAATCCACAGGCACAGTACAGAATGTTCCCGTGCCAGTGAGACAAAGAAGTGCCCGTAGTGTCGTGAATTTTGCTGCCGCTGCGGCTTCGGTTCAAGAAAGCCCAAATGTGTCTCTCACACATCGTTCTCAAGAGTTGGGCATCTCTGTGGCGTCATTGTGGCGAATTTTGCGAAAAGATCTTGGCCTACATCCTTACAAGATCAAACTGACGCAAGAACTGAAGCCGCTTGACCACCATAAGCTTCGTATGTTCGTGAATTGGGCTGAGCAACAACTTGAAAATGATTCGGATTTTCATCGGAAAATCATCTTCAGCGATGAGGCCCATTTCTGGCTGAATGGCTTCGTCAATAAGCAAAATATGCGTTATTGGTCAGACAGCAATCCACACGTAATCCATGAGTCATCATTGCATCCCGAAAAAATTACGGTTTGGTGCGGTTTATGGGCCGGTGGCGTCATTGGGCCGTACTTCTTCCGTGATGATCAAGACCGGCACATTACTGTGCATGCGAATCGCTACCGTTCAATGATAACCGAGTATTTTTGGCCCCAATTGGATAATATGGACTTGGAGGACATGTGGTTCCAACAGGACGGCGCCACAAGCCACACAGCGAATGCCACAAACAATTTATTGGAAACCAAGTTTGGTGAATGTGTTATCTCACGAAATGGCCCAGTCGATTGGCCGTCTCGATCGTGCGATTTGACGCCGTTAGATTATTTCCTGTGGGGCTACGTCAAGTCTATGGTCAATGCCAACAAGCCAGCGACGCTTGATGAACTTCGTACGAATATCGAACGTGAAATTGCAGCAGTATCGGCCGATTTATGCTTGAAAACCATCGAAAATTGGGTTCAGCGTCTGGACTTCTGCAAGCGTGCCCGTGGTGGCCATGCAAAAGAAATCGAGTTCCATACATAATGGCTTCGAACGTACTTTCACAGGAATAAAGAATTTCATTGGTATCTAAAACCGGTTTTGTTTTATTTAAAAAAACTTTTGTAGTGCTCTTATTGAAAAACCCGTTACATGCATACTTTATTATGTTTTATAGCATGTTTTGATTAGTTAGTTAGTTGAAGTTTTTTAAATTAAAGCTATTTGTTAATTCGGCAGTGGGTACTATAATATTAAGGCCGCCTACTCATTCCGCCTGTGTGATGGGTAATCGTAATCAGTATTAACACATCGCCTTGTGAAATGCCTAAACTCCTTAACCCTTAACCCTTAACCATATGTATTATTACCCATCCACCGTATATAATGTATAATCACCCACTATTTTTTTTGAAATTTGTCGAATCCGATAACAGTTACCTATGTGTGATGGATAAACGATCGTTACCCATTCCCCACGCACATGGGTGGGTGAATACAAGGCCTGGACAATACCAACAACCTATTTTTGGCGTGAAGTTTCATATATAGTAACTGCTGGATTGTATTGCATTTGCCACTTTAGTGATGTAGAACTGTAGGTCCCAATCAGTGAGTGACAAATGAAAAGCGCAAAGCACTGTGATTGTGAGAAGCTGTCTCCCCTATCTCTGCATGGAATGTAATGGGAACATATTTATTTATTTATGAATACAATTATCCAATCACTACCAAGTATAGCCAAGGACTAACAGCAGGTCATCAGTACCACATTGTGAAATTTTCATAACAATCGGTGTATTAGGAAAGCAGTCAGAGCGATTTTTGAAAAGGGGGCGTGGAACCGCCCACTTTCACCCTGAATGTTATTCGAACTGTACAAACAACTTATATACCAAATATCATCTCCATACCTCTCATAGTTCAGGATATATAGCCATTTTAAGTTTCAAGTTGTATGGGCGGTGCCACGCCCCTTCATCCAATCTTTTCCAGGCAGAGCCAAGGATTAACAGTAGGTCATCAGTACCTCATTGTGAAATTTGCATAAAAATCGGCCTATCAGAAAGCCGTCAGAGCGATTTTTTAAAAAGGGGCGTGGATGCTGGCCGATTTTCAGACTTACCCGAGTTGCACACAAAATTTCATACAAATCGGTCCAGCCGTTTCGGAGGAGTTTGGTAACTAACACCGCGACACGAGAATTTTATGTATTTGAGATATTTCCAATTAAAATAAGATTCAAAGTTTTACAAGGGTTCAAATATTTCAATGAGGTTCATGGCTCTCTAATTTCTATAGAAACACACCTCACCTATGCACATAATCTTGATCGTACCAGTTGTTTGAAAACGACTGAATTATTTCCATTATTTGTTTTCGTGAAATTCCTCGCGGTGCAGCGTGACAGCTGAAAGTTCAGGGTTGCTAAAAATGGACGAAAGAATGGATGAAAGAGTTACGAGTTTTCATTTTGAATATAGCTGAGTATTTTTGAATAAATCCCTCTTTTCAACTTGATGGCTTCGTCAGTCGTCAAAATTATCGTATTTGGGATTCAGAAAATACACGAATGATTACACTGTGTCACAAAAGTGTATGACACCCAATTCCTATTGAAAATTGGCCACTGAATTCGAATGTGAAGTTAGAATGGTCAAAAGTAGAAGTGATTTCAAAGATATTTGCATTTACATTTCATCTTCACATTCTGATTCAGCGGACCATTTTACATTGAGATTAGGTGTCAGATAAATTTGGCCAAAAATTGGTGACACAGTGTTATTGACAAAAGAACAAAGACTGCAACAGCATGTCACTGTTTGGTATGAATTTTAGGATCAGGCCATGGTCGACCCAATTATTCTTCGGAAATTGTGCGACAAATAAATTGCAGAGTTTTTTCATTGCTGCAATGATATTTTAATACAAATTCAATTTTAACGAAACCATTCATATTTCAGATCTTTTTGATTTCAAGGATGTTGCTACTTTGTAATCCAATAATCCATCCGTACCCTTCTCTATTGATCCAGTTGTGTAAACCTCTTCCTATCATTTTACTTCCCAATGCATACTGACATTTGTTAGCATTTCCATTTGCTGATCTGTTTTAAAATAAGTTCGAACCTGTGTCCGATAAATTCCTGAAAGAAAGGATGGAACATTCATATTTTTGGCACTCAAGCCCTGCCAAGAATAATTGCCCTGAAACAAAATGCATAAGTTGTAAATTTATCAGGAATTCCAAAAAAAAAACAAAACATTTTAACCTTTTTGAAGGGACACGTTTCAAGTAGACCACCACGATTCATAAAGGTTTGTATCCATGTCTTGAGCAGATTACCATTCAGACTTTTCATCATACGGCAAAGGTTGGATGGCGTGCTTCGGTATATATTGCGATATCTATTCGTTCTACGATTCTTTACATCGATATTCGTGGTTATCCATGGATCAAGAGGATAGTCACGAGCCAGAGAACATATAATATCTACTGAGATATTGCCAGGATTGATATCCACTCTATGATCTTGAACATAGATGCGATTAAAATCAACTATGCTGGACAGCATGTAAACTTGGTCCGCCTAAAATGAGATAATTATCAGTTAGCTTAGAGTAATTTTAAAACTTATAGTATTTACACTGGCCCAAAACATTGGCCAAATGAATAATGTTAGCGACACCTTGTAGATATTCCCGGCTAACATTGTAATTGTATTTAAAAAAGTATATTTTTCTTTGGAGAAAAATCAGAAAACACTGTTGCTTGCGTAACAGGGTTTTAGAATTAAACTGAACAGAGGGAGTAATTTTGAGATATCATTAACTGCGACACACTTCGCTTACAAATTTATAATAAAGCAGCAATTAATAATCTGATTCTCGAAATGGGTTTAAAATATTCAATATCATATTAAATAACGAAAATACACGCTATAAAACACTTGTGTATATATTTAAACAAATTTATAATACATATGTTTGGAAACCACTAAATATATGTTTAGAATATGCTCCCTCTTACAACATAATTATTTTGATCAGCCCAATGTTTCCCGGGATATATTGCAATGTTTGTGTGTGTGTTTATAACAATTTTATATTGAACGTTTTGATTTTAACCATAATTATATTTGGGTTCCAATACACCATATGTTTGTGCGATGGGAAAGAGATGTTTTTATTCGTCCCTTTTTGAGCATATATACACGCTGTAAAATCTATCTTTTTTTCTTGTTTGGGTGCAAATATAAAGTGTGTTTGGAGCTTGTCGCAATTATAGTATACTTGTGTGCAAACACATTGTGTTTGCTGTTCCATATTACATATTTGCCACATAATGATTAATGTGTTATAATATACATGTTTGAGATCCAAATACAGCTTTGTTTGTGATACAAATACATTACAAAAACTCAAACACTGTGACAACGTCTTAAGCGGTTGTAACTATCTTTATTTCAGATGTGATGACATCAAATGTAGATGAAGTCATTCCTTAAGTTAAAAGTAAATCATGAATGTATATTGAATTAATTTATTTAATTATAGATTATTGATAATATTGGAAATTTATTTGCATCCATAATAACAGTTGAACGTATTGTCAAACTTTTTCTCCAGAAATCGCTCTTTTTTTCTCTACTTACAAAGTGTAAGAAACGACCCCTGTAAAACATTCTCCAAAATGCATACTGCACGAACCTTGTACATGTTTGGAACACACTCCAAACATTCATAAGCTTGCCAGTCCTAAACTCAATTGTATTTAAATGCATATATTATTATGTTTACTGTCAAACATGTATGCTTTTATGTGGAAACATATTCGTGCTTCAATCCAAACATCCATATACTTACGTGGAAGCATTCGCGTGTTGCCTACACTTATGTGGAAACATATTACCGTTCTTGCAAATTTCCTCCCGAACGTAATTGTGTTTAGAAAAAAAATATTTTTTATACGAGCTCTCACACATATTTGTGCAGCCAAAATGTTGAATTGATGGGTCATCTGCTGTACAGCCCTGACTTGGCAGCTAATAACTTCCTTTTATTCCCTCACATCAAAAAAAAAAATGGGTAGTCAACGTTTTTTGACGCCCGAAGCTGCTGTTGAAGCGTTCAATATCCATGTTTTGGAGGTGTCTAAATCGGAGTGACAAAAGTGCTGCGAAAATTGGTTTGAGCGCATGCAAAAGTGTAAGATCACTTCACGGAGCATATTTTGGAAAATAATAAAACCATTTGCAATGATGAATGATTGTTTATTTTTGTTGCTGGAAATAGGAACCGTTTATCTATTTAAATAGAAGCGTACCGTCCGTTGATTATAAAGCGATTAAACTGATTTTTGGTTAAATGAACTTGTCCACTTGTAACCGTATTCTGAAGTGATAATTGAACTTTATAGACAACATGAGGTTCTTTACAAATATTTACACTGACATTTATATTCACACGCTGAAAAATTTTTCTTTTTTGATGTTTGGATGCAAATATAAAGTATTTGTAGCTCGTCGCAAATATGGTATACTTGTGTCAAAACACATTGTGTTTGCTATTCAATGTAACATGTTTGGGACACAATAATATATGTATTTCTGACCCAAATGTTGCTTTGTTTGTTGAAAGCTGCTGAAAACACTGCTGTCTGCGACAACGTAGAAACAAAAAGCAGCTGATCTTCAATTCACGAAAACAGTGCCTGCAAACATGTACATGGTTTCTACAATATGTGTCTGGGGCCATTATTGTTCAGCCTGCACGGATTCAATAACATTTCCAATTTAAATTAATTATGAACGAAAACATTTTTATTTTGAAAATGTCAATAAACACATCCGAACCCTCGTCCGAGCAACTCAGAATCCTTTGAATCTATTTCTGTCATTTCACTACCCAGTTTAGTGTAACATTAGCTATCATCTCCGCTTTCTGACCTCTTTTAAAATAACATAGAATCAGAGTCCGATATACTCCTGAAAGAAGAGATGGAACCTTCAGATTTTTTGCGCTCACATTATGCCAGGTGTAGTTGTCCTAAAATAAAATGCATAAGTTGACAATTTTCCAGGAATTCATAAGAAATACAAGAAAAAAAACTTAAATTTAACCTTTTTGAAGGGACATGTTTTGAGCAAACCACCACGATTCAAGAAATTGCTTGCCCATGACATGTATATAAAGCTGTCGACTCTTTTCATGAAACGACAAAGGTTGACTGGTGTGCCTCGATACAAATTGCGATATCTATTCGTTCTTCGATGTTTCGTATCGATAATCGCTCTTCCCCACGGATCAAGAGGATGGTCTTGGGCCAAGCTGTATAAAATATCTAACGAGACATTGCCGGGATTAATATCCAATCTAAGATCTTGAACATAGATGGGATTAAAATCAGCAATAGTGGAAATCATATAAGCCTGGTCCGCCTGAAAGGAAATATTTTCCAGTTATCTGAGAGCAGTTTACAAACATGTGGTACTTACATTGGCCCAAAATATTGTCGAAGTGAGAAAAATTAGCAATACCGTATACACATTCCCAGGTAACATTTTATTTGCCTCTAACAAATTTATTTTTCTGTGGAGAAAATCACTGAACTTTGTTGCTGCAGTATCAAGGTTAGTGGAACTTAACTACTCATATATATACATATTGAGTAATTTTCAGAACCCATTAACTGCGATACAAATCGCTTAAAATGTATAATAAAGTAGCAATTAAGAATGTGATTACGGAAATGAGTTTGGCCTTTCCAATAGCAAATTATGTCACGATAATCAATAAACCTAGATATGAACTACGTATCGGCAAAACCATAAAAAGGCTGCTAAAACAGTGGAAAAAATGAGAGAAAAAAAAATTGCACTGAAACACTAACATACAAGCTGAAAAATAACGGCCCCAGTAACATATTGAAGGAACCATGTACATATTAGCAAGCAATATTTTTATGAATTGAAGATCTGCTGTATTTTGTTTCTTTATTGTCCTTCACATTTTTGTTTTCAGTAGTTTTCAACAAACAGCACAACATTTGGGTCACAGATACATATATTATAACCTATTAATCGTTGTTTCCCAAATATGTTAAACAGAATAGTAATCACAATGTGTTTGGACACAAGTATACTGTATTTGTGACAAGCTACAAACACATTATATTTGCATCCAAACAACAAAAAATAACAATTTTTAAACGTGTACATTCTTGAATATGGTTACACATATTACATTATTTGTATACATATGTTTGCCTTAAAATATTGTAATTTTTGTGCATATTTAGTTGTTTTTCTCCAAAAATAAAAAAATGTATTTTAGTTTCATAATATTTATAATTGGGGTTCGTTCTCCAATTCACCATATGTTTGTGTATTGACAACCATCCACCTCAAACATGTTGTCTCTTTCGCACTTGTTTAAAGTATTGGGCTGGGCTTATTTTCCTCCACCGCTATATTCGCAATGAAATTATAAACTGAGAATTAGAAACATAATACCCCCTATTTGTTGACGAGTCCTGCAAACGTTATACGGACCACGATTAACGGATATGCACTTTGAAAGTTACAACACTATACGGATCCCCTCGCACTATCTAACTGGTAGATGTCTCCGAGAGTTATAAGGCTAACTTTGCTAATATCTAGGAGAGGCGATGCGCAGGTCATGTCTGAACAAGGAGGAAGAACTGTGACATGTTCTACATCTGCCATGAATTTGATTACGAATTTGTTGTTGGCAAAAGACTGTGACATCTAATCTCAAGTTTCAACCCCGGTAGTCTCCGGTCCCCAAAATACTATCTAACTGGTAGATGTCCTCGAGAATTATAAGGCTGGCATTACTGATATTCAGGTGATACGATGGATAGGTCATGTCTGTACAAAGAAGAAGTGCTGTGACATATTCTACAGTTGTCGTGACAGCAATCATGAATTTTGTGGCGGATTTGTAGTTTGCAAAAGTCTCAAGGTTCAACCTCGTGAGTGAACGTCTAGCCACCACTCGGATAAAAGCGAAATACTTTAACATATCTATAATTTGTGTACATGCCCCGATGGAGGAAAAAGACTAGGCCACCAAGGACATGATTTATGAGCGACCAGAGGAAACATATGACCGCTGCCCGGGCCATGACATTAAGATTGTTTTAGGTGCATTTAATGCTAAAGTCGGCAGAGAAAATCCTTTTGAGCCAATAATCGGTTAATTAATTCAGTCTACGCGCCATTACTTCCAATAACGGAATGAGACTTTAGATTTTAGATTAGATTAGATTTTGCCGCGGCCAAAAACATGGTTGTCAATAGTGCGAGAATCGAGCATAATGACATCCACAAGGCTACTAGGATATCCCCTGATCAACAGACGAAGAACCACATTGATCACCTGGAAATTGCTGGCAAGCTCTCTACTAGTATAATGGGCGTACTTGTGATTTGAGGAGCTAATATCGATTCGAATCACTGCTTGGTTGCAGCAAACGTTCGCACAAGGTGAATCAGTGCAAAAGTCGTACGAAACCAGACATATAACCAGACAATCTGTGGTGTTTTGATGTTTGGATGCAAATATATCATGTGTTTGGAGGTTTTCGCAAATGTAATATATTTGTGTGCAATCACATTGTGTTTGCTATTCAATATTACATGTTTGAGACACATTAATTAATATGTTATAATATATGTTTTCGCGACCCAAATATATCTGTGTTTGTGATACAAATACAGCTGTGTTTGTTGCACTGTTTATAATCTATCCAGAAGGACCAGTAACCATGCTACTGTTTGCATTTTAATACAAGTGCCTTTGGGACTTGAGAACATCTAAATGTTTGAAGTGTGTTCCAAACATATACATGGTTCCTGCAGAGTATGTTTGGGAAAATATGTTACAGAGGCCGTTTTTTTTTCAGCGTGGCCGTCGGTGGTGAAATGGTTAGTGTGCACGCCTGTTGTACATGAGATCCTGGGTTCGATCCCTGCTCAGATCACCTTAAATTTCTTTCGACGACGGTCACCTCGCATAGTGACGGCGACACTATCGAGTATATAGCCATGAAAAAGATTCTCAAAAATACCGTTCGGAATCGGTGTAAAAACTGTAGGTCCCAATCAGTGAGTGAAAACTGGAAAGTGCACAGCACACTGATTGTGAGAAGCTCACCCCCAGTCCCTTCATGGGATGTAATGGGAAACCATTTTTTTTTGTATAGAAAAACACCTCAGCTGTGCACATAATCTTGATCAGACCAGTCGTTTGAAAACGACTGAATTATTTACATTTGTTGTTTTCGTGAAATTCCTCACTGTGCAGCGTGACAGCTGAAAGTTCAGTGTTATTAAAAATTTGCCTCTAAATGAAAGAACAACGAGTTTTCATTTTGAATATAGATAAGTGTTTTGAACAAACCCCCTTTTTCGTCTTGATGGCTTCGCCAGTGAACAAAATTGTCGTATTTGGGATTCAGAAAATACACGAATGATTACACTGTGTCACAAAAGTATATGACACCCAATCCCTATTGAAAATTGGCCACTGAATTCGAATGTGAAGTTAGAATGGTCAAAGCTAGAAGTGGTTTCAAAGATATTTGCATTTGTATTTCATCATCAATCACATTCTGATTCAGCGGACCATATTACATTGAGATTAGGTGTCACATACATTTGCGCAGAAATTGTTGACACAGTGTTATTGACAAAAGAGCAAAGACTGCAACAGCATGTCACTGTTTGGTATGCATTTTGGAACCAGGCCATGGTCGACCCATTTATTCTTCGAAAATTGTGCGACAAATAAATTGCAGAGCTTTTTCAATGCTGCAATGACGTTTTAAAACAAATACAATTTTCACTAAAACATTTATTTTATTAACTAAACGATTTATATTATATTTCAGATCTTATTGCTTTCAAGGATGTCACTACTTTCTAATCCTATAATCCATCCGTACCCTTCTCTATTGATCAAGTCGTGTAAACCTCTTCCTATTATTTTACTTCCCAGTGCATTGTGGAATTGGTTAGCATTTCCATTTGCTGCCCAGTTTTAAAAAAAGTTCGAACCCGTGACCGATATACTCCTGATAGAAAGGATGGAATATTCATATTTTTGGGACTCAAGCCACGCCAGGTATAGTTGCCCTAAAACAAAATGCATAAGTTGTAAATTTATCAGGAATTCCAAAAAAAAACATGTTAACCTTTTTGAAGGGACACGTTTCGAATAGACTACCAGGATTCAAAAAGTTTTGTATCCATGACATGAGCAGATTACCATTCATGCTTTTCGTAATACGGCAAAGGTTGGTTGGTCTGCTTCGATATATATTGCGATATTTATTCGTTCTACGATTCTTTAAATCGATTTCCATGGTTATCCATGGATCAAGAGGATAGTCACGAGCCACAGACATTATAACATCTACTGAGATATTGCCAGGATTGATATCCAATCTATGATCTTGAATATAGATGCGATTAAAATCAACTATGCTGGACAGCATATAAACTTGGTCTGCCTAAAATGAGATAGCTGTCAGTTAGCTTAGAGTAATTTTGAAATTTATTATACTTACATTGGCCCAAAATATTGGCCAAATGAGTAATGTTAGCGACACCTTGTAGATAGTCCCGGGTAACATTTTAGTTGTATTTAAAAAAGTATATTTTTACTATTGAGGAAAATCACAAAACGTTGCTGCTTCAGTATCAGGGTTTTAGAATTAAACTGAAAAGATTGAGCAATTTTGAGACATCATTACCTGCGACACAAAGCGCTGACAAATCTATAATAAAGCAGCAATTAATACTGTGATTATCGAAATAAGTTTAAAAATTTCAATAACATTAAATCACGAAAATAAAAGCAAAAAAACACTTCTGAATATATTTACACAAATTTGTAATACGTATTTTTGGAAACTACTAAATATATGTTTAGAATGTGCTCCGTATTACATCGCAATTATATTGATAAACCCACTGCTTCCCGGCAAATGTCGCAATATTTGTGTGTGTTTATAACACTTTTATATTGACAGTTTTAAATTTAACCATTATTATATTGGGGATCCAATAAACTATATGTTTGTGCGGTGGGAAAGAGGTATTTTTATTCGACCCTTTCTCAGCATATATACACGCTGAAAAATCTATATTTTTTCTTGTTTGGGTGCAAATATAACGTCTGTTTGGAGCTACTCGCAAATATAGTATACTTGTGTCCCAACCACAATGTGTTTGCTAAGCAAATATTACATGTTTGCCACACAATGATTAATATGTTACAATATATGTATTTGAGATCCAACTACAGCCTTGTTTGTGATACAAATACAGCTATGTTTAGCGTACTGTTTTCTTGATTATTTGTGGCTGTAATGTGTCGAGAGCGAAATATTAAAACACGCTGAAAAATATATCTTTTTTTCTTGTTTGGGTTCAAATATAACGTGTGTTTGGAGCTTGTCGCAAATATAGTATACCTGTGTCCCAACCACAATATGTTTGCTATGCCATATTACATGTTTGCCACACAATGATTAATATGTTACAATATATGTATTTGAGATCCAAATACTGCTTTGTTTGTGATACAAATACGGCTATGTTTAGCGTACTGTTTTCTTGATTATTTGTCGCTGTACTCTGTCGAGAGCGAAATAATAAAATAGGGACGTCGTCAGTTGTTCGATTGTTTCCTTTGTGAGGAAACGCACAAAGGTCCGACGTAAGGATATTGATGTTAGAGATGAAAAACGCACATCGTTTCACTTGAAAGTATGCATGTTTGCAAGTAAATATGCTAATGTTTGCATTTAAATATAATTGAGTTTAGGACTTGCAAATATATGCATATTTGGAGTGTGTTCCAAATATATAAATGGTTCCTGCAGAATGTGTTTTTGTGTTAACATATGTTACAGAGGCGGTTTTTTTTCAGTGTGTATAATAGGGTGTACTAAAAAACGATTTTGTTTTGAATTTCAAATGTGGCGGGGGGGGGGGGACGCGCATTAAAGAGGTGATTACGGGAGCGTAAAACCTATTTTTATACAGGGTACTTATAGTCCCCTACCGGCCGTTGAAGTTTCCATTCCTTGTACATTTTGGAAAAAAAAAATATTTTTTTTGTGTCATGATGAACATATATAGAAAAAAATATTTTCAAAATTTTGTCTGAGCACTTTTTTCCACGACGTCATTTTGAAATCTCTATCATGCATATTTTGTCTTCCTCACTTTGCTGTATTTTACATAAGTATTCGATAAACTATATAAAATACATATATTTGTAGGTGATTTTGCGAAGCAGAAAGACAAACCTGCGAATCAAAAGAAATTTTTTGAAAACGACAAGATCAGAAACAAAATATTGTGCGATTTTTTGTTTATACTCAGCGATTGGTGGGTCTTCTATTTGTATAACTCAATATCCACTGCAGTTGCAACTTCCAACCAGTAGTTTTTGTCTCTCTTTTATCTCATCACAAGTGATGGCTGCACCGATATCTGTTACACTGAAAGAGTAACTACTTACAAGCTGAAAAAATGGACCCAGCAACATATTGCAGCAACGGCATTGTTTGATCTGCTGCTTTTTTATTTCTTTGTTATCTGTCACGTTTTTATTATTAGTACTTTTCAGCAATTGGGCCACAAAAGCATATATTGCAACCTATTACTTATTGTGTCTCAAACATGTAATACTGAATAGCAAACACATTGTGTTTGGACACAAGTATACTATATTTGCGACACAAACATGTTCGATTTGCTTCCAAACAACAACAAAAAGACAGAGTTTTAGCGTGTAGCCTCGACTATAAAGCTCTTAATGTTATTTATATTTGAATGGAAATTTCTACCTGTGATTGCACCTGCCAGTGATAATTCAGCACTTTACAAATAAACTGAAGAATATTTTCATCATTTCAATAACGTTTTTAATTAAAATTTATTTTTATGGAAAACATTTTTATATTGGATCTTACTGCCTTCACTGATGCTTCAATGAACAATTGGCCCATCTATATGCTCAGCTGACAAATTATAAGCCCTTGGAACCTGTTTTCATCATTTCACTTCCCAGTGTAATGTGACATTGGTTACCATTTCCATTTGTTGGGGTCTTTTGAAATAACATAGAATCAGTGTCCGATATATTCCTGAAACAACAGATGGAACATTCACATTCTTCGCGCTCACGCCTTTCCAGGTGTAATTACCCTGAAACAGAAAACACAAGTTGTAAGTTTACCAGGAATTTATAAAACATCTAACAAGATCAATTTCAATTTAACCTTTTTGTAGGGACACGTTTTCGTCAAACCACCACGATTCATAAATTGTTCTACCCATGACAATAATATATGGCCTTTTAATTTGCTGACAACATTGCACAGATTCAAGGGTCCGACTCGATACATATTTCGATATCTCTTTGTTCGTCGATTTTTCATATCGACAGCCATGCTTGCCCACGGATCAAGAGGATGGTCCTGGTCCAAACTGTAGAAAATATCTAATGAGGTATTGCCAGGGTTAATATTCAATCTAAGATCTTGAACATAGATGCGGTTAAAGGCAACTGTGGTGGATAGTACATAAGGGTGGTCCGCCTATAAGGAAATCATATGTCAGTTAGCTGTGGACAACTTACCAATTTATAGTACTTACATTGACCCAAACTGCCGGCCAAATGAAAAATATTAGCAATACCTTTGACATATTCCCGGATGACATTTAATCTGCATTAAAATATGTATTTTCTCTGGGGAAAATCAAAAAAACTTTGATTCAGCTTCACGGGTTTCGAACTAAACTGTGTAGTTGGAGTAACATTCAGACGCCATTAGCCATTAAATCCATAAATATTAAATCGCTTAAGAGTCTATACTAAAGTAGCAATTAATAGTGTCATTATGGAAATGAATTTGAAATTGTGCATAACAGTTTAAATCACGATAATCAACGTAACTACTTGGCATGAACTGCGTGTCGGAGAGACTCTAACTACACACTGAAACTACCAACATTTGTGACTAATATACACTAAATGATAATATGTTTAAAAAGTAATATATACATGTTTGTAATATGCTATTATTATATGATAATACTTATGTTTCCCGGGAAATATTGTAATGTTTGTGCGGCTTTACAACAACTACATATTTGCGGTTTTAGTTCAGTGGTAGGCAAAACCGACAAAATATTATGTTGCACACAAACATATTATGTGCTTGTAGCGGGTCGCCAACAGAAACGATGTCGCCGTTGAATTGTACACAACGCACAAGCATCGTGTCTGATTCAAACATGGTTGTTGTGTACATGGGAGTTGTCGATCGAGTGTGTCTGAAAAAAAAACGATTACTGTCTGCCTCGCGAGGCTATGGGTTGGTTACCACGGTTCTAGTTGTATCATACTTAAATAGGAGTCTCCAATTAAACATATGTTTGCGTATTGGCACCATCACACATGGGTTGGTTACCACTGTTCTAGTTTTATCATACTTAAATAGGAGTCTCCAATTAAACATATGTTTGCGTATTGGCACCATCACACATGTTAACAATCATCTCCTAAAAAACGGTAACTATTAAAAATGTTTTAAAATGTTCGATTTAAGTTTCCAAACCGAATTGATTGCTTACAAGTTTCAAAGTATTAGATTCCGAGATGGATTTATTAAAAAAGTCGGCTTAAATCTAGGTTAGACCCACTTCTCGTATCGGCTCCAAACTTTTTCCCCGCAGAGAAAAAAGATGTGTATATTTTTTTTTTGGCAATCGCCCATACTACTCGGATAGCAGGGCCTCGAACCTTGCGTATATGTACCCCTATATGTTTCATATTTTCCGGTGGAATATGGCAACATGGGTGTCGTTGGAAAGCTTAGGAAATTTCTCAAGAACCACATACAAAAATTTTATTTCCTATTCAACTTTTAAAGTTCTCAGATTGCTTTGTAACATTAAAAAACTTCCGATGCCACGAAGCCGGTGTTAAAACCCTACGCTTTGAAAAACAAAAGAACTGCAAAAGCCGCGAAGCCGGTGTTGAAACCTTCTCAGAGGAGAAAATCCCGAAGGCCGGCCACGCATAACGCTTTTTAACAAAAGAAACGCCAAAGCCGCGAATCCGGTGCTGAAACCTTCTCAGAGGAGAAAAGCCCGAAGGCCGGCCACGTATAAGGCTTTATAATAAAAAAATGCCGAAGCCGCGAAGCCGGTGTCAGACCCTTTACAGGGAAGAAATTTCCTAAGTCAGACCGACGGTCGGCCACGCAGAAACCTTCTCAGAGGACAAAATCCCTAAGATCGTCCGAAGGCCTGCCACGTATAAGTCTTTGTAACAAAAATTGCTGAAGCGGCGAAACCGGTGTTGAAACCATTCACAGAAGAGAAACTCCCTAAGTCCTGCCGAAGGCCGGCCCCACAGAAATCTTTGAGACATAAAAAACTGCCGAAGTCACGAAGCCGGTGTTGAAACCTTCTCAGAGGAGAAAATCGCGAAGGACGGTCCCGCATAAGGCTTTGTAACAATAAAATGCCGAAGCCGCGAAGCCGGTTCTGAAACCTTCTCAGAGGAGAAAATCCTAAGTCCGAGCAAAGGCCGGCCACGCAGAAATCTTTGAAACATAAAAAACTGCCGAAGCCGCGAAGCTAGTGTTGACACCTTCTCAGACCCGAAAATCACTAAGCCTAGCCGAAGGCCTGCCACGCATAAGGCTCTGTACCATAAAAAGCCGGAGCCACGAAGCCGGTGTTGAAACCTTCTCAGAGGAGGAAATCCGCAAGGCCGGCCACGCATAAAGCTTTGTAACAAAAAAATGCCGAAGCCGCGAAGCCGGTGCTGAAACCTTCTCAGAGGAGAAAATCCTAAGTCCGAGCCAAGGCCGGCCACGCAGAAATCTTTGAAACATAAAATAACTGCAGAAGCCGCGAAGCCGGTGTTGAAACCTTCCCAGAGAGAAAAACTCCCTAAGTCCGGTCGAAGGTCGGCCACGCAGAAGGGTTTGTAACAAAAAAAAAAAAACTGCCGAAGCCGATTTTTTTCTTAATTTCAAAAAAATCTATAAATATAAAAATGTTCTATTCCTACATGTCGATATCGGTGTGAAACATAAAAAAATTACAAAGCCGTGAAGCCGATGTTGACACCTTCCCCGAGGGGAAAATCCCTAAGGCCGGCCAGGTATAAGGCTTTGCAATAAAAAAAATTAAGAAGCCGGGAAGCCGGTATAAAATCCTTCACAGAGGAGAAACCTCGTAAGTCCGACCGAAGGCCGGTCACGCCGAATCCTTGAAATATAAAATAATTGCCGAAGTCGCAAAGCCGGTGTTGAAACCTTCTCAGAGGAGAAAATCCCGAAGGACGGTCCCGCATAAGGCTTTGTAACAATAAAATGCCGAAGCCGCGAAGCCGGTTCTGAAACCTTCTCAGAGGAGAAAATCCCGAAGGCCGGTCCCGCATAAGGCTTTGTAACAATAAAATGCCAAAGTCGCGAAGCCGGTTCTGAAACCTTATCCTCGCTTAATCAATTTTTTCTAAATTTTTAAAAATGCGAATTTTAAAGTTTTTCTGCTCCGATAACTCGATAACCAGCAGGTTGTCTATTTTCTTCGTTTTATCTTGCAACTTATTGCGACCCCTTTTAATGACACAACTAACAGGTCGGTTGCTAGAGGTAGTTGGAATCATTTAGTACCACTTCATATATCTGAACTTTGGGGACCCGTAACTCCGAAAATAGGCCTTACCGCGATTTTTTTTTTTACAATTTTTTGTTTAAAATAATGTGTTCTACCGCCCGTTTTTTTTTGGTTGACAGTGTAGTCAACCCTTTTTGTAGACATCCGTGATCAATTATAAAAGGAACTACACCGTTGTACAATTAACCAGATTGAATATTTATTTTCAAATACCGTGAAAACATTTTTATTTTGAAACATTTAATAAACATTTAATCGAAATGTCTTAACTTAATTGAAATCACCCAAACTCTTTCAATCATTTCACTTCCCCCTGTATTGTGACATTAGCTATCACTTCCACTTGCTGACCTCTTTTAAAATAATTTAGAATCGATGTCCGATATGTTCCTATAAGAATAGGTGGAACATTCAAACTGCTGGTACTCACTCCATGCCAAGTGTAATTGCCCTGAAACAAAAGATAAAAGTTGAAAATATATAAGGAGATTTATCAAATTTAAAAATAAATTAAATTTAACCTTTTTGTGGGGACACGTTTCGAATAAACCACCACGTTGCATAAATGTTTGCATCACTGACATGGCCATATTGCTCATAATGCTTGTCTTAATCTTGCAAAGGTTGATTGGTGTGAGTCGAAATATATTGCGGTATCTATTCGATCTACGATTTTTCATATCGAGAGCCAGGGTTGCCCACGAATCAAGCGTATGGTCCTGAGCCACTATGTATATAATATCATATGAAGTGTCGCCAGGATTAAACTCGAGTCTAAGATCTTTAACATAGATGTGACTATAGGCAACTGTGCTGGAACTTAAGTAATACTGGCTCGCCTAAACCGGGATATTTACCTGTTGGGTTAGATCAATTTGAAAACTTGTAGTACTTACATTGGCCCAAAGTAGTGGCGAAATGAAAACTATTAGCATTAACTTATACATATTCCCCGGAAACACTTTACTTGTGTTTGAATATACGAGTATGTATGTGTTTTTTGGAGAAAATCACAAAACGTTTGTTGCTGCAGCATCAAGGTTTTAAAACTAAACTGTATCGATTGAATATCGTTTAATTTCAGATTCCATTAACTGCGATACCAACCGCTTAAAAATCTATAATAAAGTGCCAATTATTCTGATGGATATGGAACGAGTTTGGCATTTTAATTACAAATCCTGATAAGCAACGAGATTCGACATGAACTGAATGTCGACTGGAATCAACAGCATTTTTTTTATATGTTTTCTCTAAATTATAATAAGTTTACAAACTACTATAGACATGTTTGGAACTTGTTCCCTATTATGATAATTATAGTAATAATACCTATGTTTCCCGCGAAATGCTACAATGTTTGCGCGTCATAAAGGGTGCCTCAGCAAGATTGTAGTTTTTAAATTTAGTGTAATTTTTTTTGTGCAAGTGGCAGCTCTGAAATTTGGCAGCTGTCACCTATGTTTATTCCCATTATTAAAAATGCATTTGATTATTGTAATGTATAATAAATTATTCAAAATTGTAGGGAAGAAATACGCGCTGTAATTGTGAAACTTATTACAAACATTTTGAAACTTGTACTGAGACCGCTCGCAAACTTCGAAGAATTTTCAGTCAAGAAAGTGCACCTAATGTGTCTACTTTTCGAGGAGTGGTCAACAAATTTGAAGCAATAGGGTCGGTTATGAACAGTAAGACTCCTGTCCATCAACGTACCGGTCGGTCTGTTGAAAACATTGCTGCTGTAAACGAGAGTGTCGCCGAAAACCCGAAAACATCAATTCGACATGCCAATTATGCCAATTTATAAAAAAGTCATATTCTCCGATGAAGCGCAATTTCCGATTCGTGAAATTGTCGAATTTGGGGCTCAGAAACTACTCATGTCATCCATAAGTATCAAATGCACCCACATCGAGCAACTGTATGGTGCTGATTTTGACATCTATTTCAAAAAGTATGTTGTTTTATTTTAAAATGAAAAAGTGCATTCCTACTAAGACACCCTATATATAGATTTTAATGATATAATTATGTTGTGATCTCCAAGAAACCACATGTTTGTACGTTGTGAAGTCATTGTCTAATCATATGGTTCATTCGTGACCCCTATTTAAGTATAGTAATATTAAACCTATAATTGTACCCCCCAAAATGTACCTCGGCTTGTTTTATGATGATTCCCAAAAATATAACGCGCCTAGGATTAAGATCCAGTGAGCCGGGACCGCTTTTAAGAAAGTTTTTTTGTTGAGGTTTTCAAAGACTTGGAATTTAACTAAAAGCAATATGAGTATCATACGAAAGGGGTCTCAAAGGCGCATCCAACGGTATGAAAGACGTACCCAAACATGTTCTGACAAGTCCTTTTTTCATGAATATTCTGCAAAAAAAAACCAATTTTTAAGTTTTTTTAAGGACATTTTTCTGAATTAAATGTCAGATTGACATATATGTATTTATCTTTAGTCTATTTCTATGAAATTCATATTAGTTCGCGTATGATCAAACATTCAATGCGGTGGCAAAAATTAAGTTCTGAACAGGGCAAAATGGATTTCAAATCGTTTCTTTTGACAAGGACATCGTTGTTGTATAGATTTACTGTTTATATTTTGTAATAAATTTTCCGCGGCTATCTGTCCAAATTTTGAATATTTACAATTATTCCAATCTGACATTTAAATCAGAAAAGCCTCCGTACAATAAACTTAAAAATGCTTTTTTTTTAGCAAATTATCCCTGAAAAAACGGTGTGTCACAACATGTTTTATATATCGTTAGACGCGCCGTCAAACGCATGGCGCGCTCTAATCTATAGATACAATTGTTCTAAACACGCACAAACATTCGAATATTTCTCGGGAAACATATGTATTCTAAATATATTTATAATATAATAGGGAGCATATAATTTCCAATAAAGCAGATGTTTGTACGTTGTGAAGTCGATGTACATACAAATATGTGGCTCATTCGAGACCCCAATATACAAGGGCGTATCAATAAGTCCGTGACTTTTCGAACTTCCCTCGTAGTTATATGAAATACAATACTGCTCCCATCAAGCACTAACTGTTAGTAGACTACTGTCAAATTTTGAGCAAGTTCCGTTATTTACTTTGCGTTTAACAGCTGTTCAAAACATACAACCTTGTGTATTTTTTTAAAAATGGGAAAAGTGAATTTCGGGTCCCCATTAAACATTAGTTTTGGATAGATACTATGAGGACACTGCACCATCGTTTTCTATGGTAAAAATGTGGTTTACTGACATTCGTTGTGATCGCACAAGTACAAATGACGCTGAACGTTCCGGACGGCCAGTTGAGGTCAATATACAAGAAAATGTCGAAAAAATCCACGATATGGTGTTGGCCGATCGAAGAGTAAAAGTGCGTGAGATTGTTGATGCCATAGGAATTTCATATGGCAGTGTCGTTACGATTGTAAATGATCAGTTGGGTTTAAGAAAGCTGTCTGCAAGATGGGTGCCGCGTTTGCTCTCAATTGACCATAAACATAATCGTGTGACAACTTCATAGGATTGTTTGGAGTTGTTTAATTGGGCTACGAATTGGTACTTCAACCGCCATATTCTCCGGATTTAGCCACCAGTGAATATTTCCTATTTCCAAACCTAAAAAAATGGTTCGGTGGAAAGCGATTTAGCTCCAAAGATGCAATTATTGATCAAACAAATGCCTATTTTATGGCCTTGAAAAATCCTATTGTTTGGAAGGGATACAAAAATTGGAGAAACGTTGGACTAAGTGTATTGAGCTAAAAGGAGATTATGCTGAAAAATAAATAAATTATAATAAATTTTTGGAAAAAAAATTGTGTTTCATTCAAAAAGTCACGGACTTATTGATCCGCCCTTAATTATAGTAATATTAAAACTGTCTACATACAATTGTTCTAAATACGCACAAACATTCGAATGTTTCTCGGGAAACATTGTTATTATAAATATATATATAATATAATATATATATATATAATATATAGTATTTAGTAAACATATTATAATTTAGAGTAAACATATAAAAACGGGCTGTTGATTATCGTCGACACCGAATTCCATTGCTTATCGTGATTTAATTTGTCATTGAAAATGTCAATCACGTTTCCAAATTCACAATATTAATTGCTACTTCATTATAGATTTTTAAGCGATTTGTATCGTAGTTAATGGAAATTACTCAACCTAAACCGTTTAGTTCGAGAACCTAGATACTAAAGCAGCAACGTTTTGTGACATCCTCCAAAGAGAATATACATATTTTTAAGCACAATTAAAATGTTGCCTGGGCGTATGTATAAGGTATTGCTAATACTCTTAAGTACGCCTATACTTTGCGCCAATGTAAGTACTCGTACTATTTATAAGTTTTCAAATTGCTCTGAGCTAATTGGCAAATATGAAACTCGTTTTAGGCGGCCCAGTATTATGTAATTTCCTCCAAAATTGCCTGTAATCACATCTATGTTCAAGATCTTATACTGGATATTAAACCTGACAATACTACATTTGATGTTATATATATGATAGCTCACGACCTTCCTCTTGATCCGTGGACAACGGTGGCTATCGATGTGAAAAATCGTAGATCGAAGAGTTACCATAATGTCTATCGAGTCAGACCAACCAACCTTTGCCAGATTATGAAAGGCAAGAATGTCAATATTTTCATGTCAGTGATACAACAATTTATGAAACGTGGTGGTTTGATCGAACCGTGTCCCTACAAAAAGGTTAAATTGAAATTATTTCTAAAATTGTTATGAATTCGTGATAAATTTTCAACATTCACATTTTGTTTCAGGGTAATTACACCTGGCGTGGTTTGAGCGCCGTTATTCTGAATTTTCCATCTTTTCTTAGGGGAAAATATCGGTCATTGATTGTAATGTATTTTAAAAGAGGTCAGGAAATGGAAATGTTAATTAATGTCACACTACACTGGGAAGTGAAATGATAGCAAGTGGTTCAATGTTCTTAGAGTTTGTCAGCCGAGGTTGTGGATAGGATACATGTTTATTGAATGTTTCAAAATAAAAATGTTGTCGTTAAAAAACAATTTAAACTAAAACCTTTATTGAAGCAATACAAATGCTCAGGGCTTAAAATTGGTCAATAGAAGAGTGTCCGAATGGACCCAGTGTTCAATGAAGCATCCATGGCAGCAGTATGCTATTAATACACGTAAAGAAAAAAAAAACGTTTATTGCTCGGTTGCCGCAACAATACTTTGATTGGTTTGAATCAAATTTATTAAACGCAACCGTTCATGTAGTGGCCGCCGGTGGTGCAATGGGGAGTGTGCGCGCCTCTTGTACATGAGATCCTGGGTTCGAACCCTGCCCTGACCACCTTACAATTTTTCTTTCGGTGGCGGTCACCTCGCATAGTAACGGCGACATTATCGAGTATTTAGCCATGAAAACATTTCTCAAAATACCGTTCGGAATCGGTGTAAAACTGTAGGTCCCAATCAGTGAGTGAAAACTGAAAATCGCACAGCTCAGTGATTGTGAGAAGCTCTCCTCTGTCCCTTCATGGGATGT